>JALBUQ010000002.1:0-582492 GCA_024364755.1 Pseudohyphozyma bogoriensis
CGTAGCAGACCCTCGAGCAAGAATGTAAAGTCGAGTCCGACGTCTCGTAGCTGGCAGAAGTCGTTAGCTTGTTCACTAATGAGGAGGAAGAGCGGCGAGAGCGAAGAGCGAGGACGCACCATCGCACCGTGAGACTTGGTGACCTCGAGCGACTCCTCGATGACCTTACCGTCTTGATCGGCTCCGTACACCTGACGACGAAACATTTCGGCGTAGATCTCGACCTGCTCACTCGCCCATCGAACGAAACCTAGAGTCGCGAGGGGAGGGGATTCTCAGCATGGCCAGCCGCGAGAAAGGGAGAAGGGTTGTGAACGAACCTGATGCCATCCGATTGTCCTTGAACGCCGCCATATACCACTCGCAAGTATTCTTGATGAGGGTGAAGCACACCATCGCCAGCTCCGAGATGTACATGCTGATGTCGCCTTCGAACTTGATCTGTCGAGCCCTCCTACGAACCAACGTCCCTCGACCGTTCAAGAACGTCTCTCGCGCCTTCTCGCCCTGGCCAAGGCGTAGCAGCCAAGCTGTTGTTCTGACGACGCCAGACTTGCGAATGGAGTGGTCGCCGAGGTCTTGCACGAGAGAGGCGACGAGCTCGGTGCTTCGCTGGTCAAGCTTGGTCCGGAATAGTACCGATGCATGAGGGTCGTCGGCGAGCTGTGGCGCGATGATTTTGCCTTAAACCAGGGATGGAGAGAAAGTCAGCACCCTTCCTCGAAAGGGTTGGTGACGCCGCCAACGGACCCTTCTCGACAAGCACCACAGCCTCCTCGAACGTCCGTGTCGCAATGGCAACGGCCAGCTCGTCCGAATAGTCACCGATCCACGAGAGGTCCTTCCCTGTCGGATCGTCCTTGCCGAACCCAAGGATCTCGGACGGACTGAAACCGGATGATGGCAGCGACCCATCATAGTCGAACCTCGCGCTCCGTAGGTTTGAAGGCTAGAAATATACAAGCTCGTTAGCACCACACCCCATCGTGAAGTTATCGTGAAACCCATCACTCACATCACCTTTCCGCGCCTCTGCCTCACTCAGCATCTCCTTCCTCTTCTTGTTCATGAGCTCCTCCGCGACCTTCTTGAACGCCATCAACAGCACCTTCTTGTCTTCAGACTTGTCCGTTCGGAAGATGATCGTCTCCTTCCCCCGCTTGATCTTGACCGCGTTCGTGAGATCTGGAGAGGCAGGGTCGTTTAACACAGTCACAGAAGCAGCGGGACGAGAACCTACCTCCACCATCCTTCAAATCGACGACGACAATTTCGCTCAGGTTAAAGCACCTCTCCGCCACCAACCGAACCTTACCACCCATTCC
The DNA here is from genome assembly GCA_024364755.1 of Pseudohyphozyma bogoriensis. NCBI lineage: Eukaryota > Fungi > Basidiomycota > Microbotryomycetes > Chrysozymaceae > Pseudohyphozyma > Pseudohyphozyma bogoriensis. Next base: position 1,326 of record JALBUQ010000002.1, read on the forward strand.
AGTTCCTCGTCGCTTCTTCACACTGACGAGCATCGCGTCGTTGAGGAGGAAGAGGTGAACGTTCTGTTTAGGCTTATACGTGGCCGAGTTGAGTTCGATGAACGAGGCCGACTCCGCGATCAGGTGACGACCTGGGACGTAAGGGAGGAGCTTTTGCGATCCTTCGACTCCCTCCCATAATGCTGACAGCTGAGACTTGTAGAGCGTCGCGAGGTCCGCGAGAGAGTTGCGCTGCGTTCGTCGATTAGGGCCTTGCGAGCCTAGCACAGAAACTTGTCAGCAAGGACGCCTCTGGTCATCTACCAAAGAAGGCCATTTAAGCTCACCTCCCGGCATAAGGAGCTCATCTACTCCCCATCCACCTTCCAGCGACTCTGGCACGGCGCGCCACTCTTCCAACACGCTCTTGAGCTCCAACATCTCGCTTTCCAGCGTCGCAATCTCCTTCGAAATAACCACAAAGTCGGCGTAGTTCCTATGTTGGACTTATCAGTGCCGAACTCGAGCTGTACCGAGAAGAAGGGACACGTACTTGAAGACACTCCGTTGAAGGTCCCCCTCGGTGATCTTCATCGCACCCTCGAGGCGCGTCTTGAGAGCCCGCAAGTCCTCCGTCTGAGCTCCGGACCCTCCCCTAGCACCAAGGTGCTGCTTCAAGACTGCCCACACGATCAATCAGCTTTCCTCGCTCGTGCACCGACCTCCCAAACTAGTGGGGCTCACACTCCTCCGGCTTGAACGTGTCAGCAGCGAGCATCTCGACGTCTACGCCCGTCGCCTCCAGCGTCCCTGGAGTAGCCGTCGTCTCGAGTGCCGGCGATACTGGTCGCGACGAAGATGGCGCTCTCGCCATCGGAGCTCCTGGGGCCGCGAGCGAGCCTCCTGCTGGCATTGGCGGAGGAATGACGGCGGGCAGCGACGGCACGCTGGGTATTGGCCCTCCTGCAGCTACATGCCCACCCTCAGCCATCGCAGTATGGTAGCTCACACTTTGTCGTTTCTGTCGCGTGAAGCGCGAGGCCGTCAGCGGGGTTCGTACGACGAGCGCGCTGGAGCGGGCACGAGGGAGCGCACCTTGAGGAGTCGAGCGCCGACGTTGCTCTGAGGCCTGGCGGTCGCGTTCTGAGGGACATTGACACGGACTCGTGGCGGACCGCCGTTGGAGCGGGAGGAGGGAGCACCGTTGGCGCGAGGGTTGGACGAGGACGATGGAGGCGCGCCTGGGTACTGCTGGCCACCTGGAGGACGGGTGCCGCCGTTCGCTCGAGATGATTCTGGTGGTGCATTTGACGACATTTCTCGCACGATGCCTCGCCTCTTGTTCGGAGGCTTGATGGACGACGCAGGACGGTGTAGGGATGGAAGCGAAGCTAGCACGCGCGAGCTGAGGGCGCACCAAAACAACGCAGCCCGCGCGCCCTCGCTCATCGTGTGTCGCCCTTTGCGAGTCTCCTTGTCTACTTTTATATGGAACACCCAGCTCTCTTCGGTAGACCGTAATATAGACAGCAAAAACCAATTTTGTTTTTTCCACTCTGTGCCCTGAGGGCGCCACGCAAACCTACACCCTTCCCCTTCTTCTAAAGCATGTTGTCGGGTTTCGACCGCTTACAGACCGAGCGAGTCGGCATCTGTGAAGCAAACGATCAGCAATGACTCTTTCCTTCTACGAAAACTCAGAACATACAAGGAAGGTCGTGGGTGTTGCCGTGAGCGACAGTGGTGGGCTTGCTCTTGAGAGCGGAGGCGGCAGCCTAAAGCAAAGTCGCGCTCGTCAGCTCGTCTTGCCCTTTATAACTCTCACAGCTCAACCTAAACAAACCTTGGTAACCGAGTCGGCGGTGACGCCGTCGAGCTTGGCAAAGATCTCCTCCAACGATGGTGCGGAGCCAGTGTTGGCGGCCTGAGCAACCCAACCCACACGTCAGCTCCTGCCCAGCGCTCGCCTGAAAGGACTGTGACATACGAAAGCACCAGCGAACTCCAACTTGGACACACGGCCATCGAAAGCGGCAGCGGCCTCGAACTTGGCCTTCAAGACGGCGGTCTTGACGGCCTCAGCACTGGCGCCCTTGGCGATCGCCTGGAGCTCCGACACGGCCTTCTGGGCGAGGCCCTGAACCTGGGCAGTAGGGGCGGTGATGTAAACACCAAAGAGACCGGCGTCCGAGTAGCCAAGGTTGAACGCCTTGACGCTCGACGAGCCGGACGCGAGCTTGGAGAGAGGGGAGACGCCCGCGTTCCACTTGGTCGAGGTCTCGCCGCCGAGGAGGTGCTTGAGGACGGCAAAGTCGACACCGGAGGCAGCCTCGCCCTTGAAGCCAAGGAGGAAGTGGTCGACGGCGGAGTGGCCGACGGAGGGGACGCGGAGCTCACCACCGAAGTAGGCGGCGGCGGGGGAGGAGAGGGCGGAGGAGGGGGAGGACGAGACGAAGAAGTCGGAGACGAGGGACTTGAGGAGCGAGTTGTCGACGCCGGTCGCGACGACGGCAAAGTTGGAGGGGGAGTTGAACGCCGACTGGGCGAACGAGGTCGCGGCGTCGTGCGAGACGGCGTTGAGGGGCGAGGCGAAGAGGGAGTTGCCGAGGCCGGCACGGAACGCGACCTGGTGGGCGAGGTCGAACGTGGCCGTGGTAGGGTCGTGGTTCGCCTGCTCGTACTCGGCGGCGACCTGGGGAAGGACCTCCTCGTTGTACTCGTGGGCGGCGAACCTGGGCGCGACGAGCGCATCTCCCAAGATCTCAGCGAAGAAGGGGCTGCCAAAACACACAAGGTATCAGCACTTGCTGCCTCATCTCTTGCACTACCTCCAACCCTTTCCATGCAGCATCGTGTGCTCGCGAACGAGCCATCAAAGGACAGGGCAGACTCACGCATCGCTTGAAAGGAACTCTGCGGTGAGGATGAGGTGCTCGCGGGTGAGCGCGGCCGAGAGGACACCACCGTGGAGCTCAGTTTCCCGGACGATGCGGAGGGCACTCCTCTTGTTCGTAGACTGTCACCACCAACGCGCGCCCGGTCAGCTCGTGCTCGCGCCCGTCCTCATCCGCCCGACGGCCAGTCGCAGCCCGTCCGGTCCCACTCACCTTCAAGACCGAGTTCTTGACGACGTGGGCGAGTCCAGGCGCGGTCTCGTACCTCGAACTGGTCACGATGGAGAATACAGTCAGCTCTGGCCCCACTCTGACTCCCCGCAAGCCGGCTGTTCGACTGACCCAGCCTTGACGACGACAGAGATTGCGGCCGTGGGTGAGCTCTCGCCGGTCGCGAGAACGGCCGGGGAGGCGTACGAGCGGGCGAGGGAGGGGGCAGCCTTGGAGGCGGTGGCACGCAGACTGGAACGCAACATGGCGGCGGGCTGACGGGGATGCGAGGGGAGCGACGACGACGACGACAGGAAGGAGGCAAGGCGAGAATCGGGGCGCGCCTTCGCTTGGGCGCTCCCGAACTTGGGCACTTTTGATTGGGGAACCAGCAGACGCAGCTCGCATCTCTCTCTCACCTCCCTTCTCTACGCACAACTCTTACTATTATCAAAACTATTCGTATCCACCTGAACCAGCCGCCCTCCTTCGTAGCAGATGCAGCAACGACCCCAGCACCAGCCTGAACCTTTGCGCAACTTCTGTGTCGTCGTTCGCGTCAACGTAGAGAGTAGCCATCATTCTGACACTCATGGCGTTGTCAGTCAACGTCGGCTGAGATGGCTCATCTCGTCCGTGTCCGGACTTTCATCGAGACGTTTTTCGCCTTCTATGAGCAGCAAGACCGACGACCAATCGACGCTGACCGTGCGACCCGATACCGCAGAGTCAAGAGGAATAGGACTGACCTTCAGGTTCCACCAAAAACAATGAAAGGTCTCTCAGCTGACGCTGGCTGAATCGGCTTCTGCTTCTTTGGCTCGATGGTCCGACTGCTGCCGCCACGTGGCTTCAGGCTGTGGCCAGGAGTGGCAGCGCCAGGACGCGCCTTCCTCAAACTTGCCTTCGAACTTGCTGCCAGTATCAATGTCGCTTGACTGGTTATATCGCTTGACCGCCGCCCTGCTCCCATACAAAGGACGAATCTCGACATGACCTTTGCTTCGACTGGTCTCTCCTTCCGCTCAACCTGCCAGGGACTTTCTTTCCTGACCCCTCGATCTCCTCTCCAACGATTTTCTAGCCCCTCCCTCGCATCACAAAAGTGTTTGCTGGATCTCGTCCGTTTCTCCTAAAAAGCGGTCCAGTGGAGAGCAGCGTCTCCTATCTGGGCCACGCGTCTTCCGTTGAGGTCAGGAGCGCCGGGTGAGATTGGTGCTACCTCGTCTTGCTTCGTACTTCGAGGCGATGCTACACAACTGCACGTGTATCGAGGGGACAGAAGGCCAATGTTGACTGTTGGCGCCGAAAGGCGCTCGTAGGCTCATTCCTTGGCTATTATCGCCGGTGGGCGAGGCTGTTGAAGCCGTGGGAAGAAGCAGCACGATGCTAGGAAGGGAGAGGAGGTGACTGCCAAATTGAGCAGAGGTTTGGTTGGCGGCTTGCGAGAATGGTACTCAAAGCCTAACAGTGTTGGCGCTCTCCTCCGAGGGCATTCAAAAAACACGGCCGCTCGCAGGAAAAATGATGTAAACAAAACAAAGAATGTCCATTAGTGTCTATCACCTTCTCTTGTACTCCCCGATCGCACTACAGCCCAAGAGCCGCCTCGATCACTCGGTTCACGTATCCCTTCTTGTCGCCCAGCGGACAGCCGTACAGCTGCTCCAACTCAGTCCGCACGCCCTTCTTCGTGACGGTCGTCAGATCCGCCGAGGCAAGGACTGAAAAGGTACTTTCGGTCAGACGATTCGAGAGCGCAGGTACGAAATCAGGAACGCACTAGAGTTGACGTCTACAAGGATCTGGTTGTCGGAAGGAAGAGCTCCCATCGGCGACGTGCTTCGCGAAGTCGGCAAAATGTTCGTCGCGTAAGAGACTGGACGGTTGGCCAGCTCGTTGAGAGTCGGATTGCTTCCATACGGTCGGTTGAAGTATCCCGATGTCATCGACTGGCCGCCAAAGACGGAGGGAGTTGCGCGGCCGCCTGCGAAAGGATCGAGCGTCTGGTAGCTGCCGCCGAACGATGGCCGACCCATAACGTGGGTAGGCTGGTCGGCTCCAAAGCTTCGACTGCCGAAAGGAGATGCTGAGGGATTCGACCCTTGGTACGCGCCGGGGTAGATCGACTCCTGGCCGTAGTTGGAGAGAACCTCCGCCTCTTGCTTGCTGTTTTCGATCAAGGATCCGATGGAGTGGTTCGATCCAGCTTCCCACAATTCGTTTTCGAAGTCCTGCCAACTCTTGAGCGGGATCGAGGATGGGTCGAACTTGCCCTCGTCCTGACCAAGGAAAGCGAGTGGCGTCAGTTCAGCTCGTTTTAAGAGGCGCGAAGGACGAGACTGACGTGTACGACGACGCGCTTCCCTTTCTCCCCAACAATCTCTCGAGTCGATCCCCTAAGTCGGTCATGATGTCAGAAATGATTAATGATCTTGAGAAAACTTCAAGCGCACCAGGAGAAATCGTCCTAAAGGGGAGGGCGTTAGCTCATGGGTATTGGCGAACGAGGAAAGAAACCTACCATCTGCCAAAAGCTGACCAAAGGAAGAACAAAACTGAAGAGCGGGATGCCGATGATGTAGAGGACCATCCAGCCTGTTGTTACGATGAACGTTGCTCAGTGAGAGTCTGTTAGGGGTTCCAGGGAACGTATTCATACCGATGTGCTCGAACTTGCGGTGGAAGATGAAAATCAAGGCCTGAAGACCGTAAATAGCCGAGAGCATGATCAAGGCTGAAGCAAGAGTCAGAAACATCTCACTATAAGAGGGAAAGAAGGGTCTCACCCGTCAAGGGAATGGCCTTGCCCTCGCCCGCGACGAGGTAGATCAACTGGAGCTACGTGTAAGAGCACATTCAAGTGGAAAAGAGAGAGAGAAGGCTTACGTAGCCGATATAAGCGACACTAGAAAAGACACGAGAGGTGAGTTACGGATGCAATAGTGTTGATACGAAACAACGCACGTGACAGGAGCAACGAGCGTGGAGGCCAGATCTGGATACAAGGTGAAAATGAGCTTCGAGCTTGAGCAGGAAGAACGGCGGCAGGACAAACCGATCATGACCACAAATCGCATCGAAAAACAACAGACACCACACATCTTGTCAATGAAGAGAAGCTCGGCCAAGTTGTGGATGGTCGAATTAATCCATCGTCGACGCTGCGAGAAGAGGACTTTCCAGTCGTCGGGTGCGATCGTCTCGGCCTTGGCAGCGGAGCAGAATTTACTGCAAAGAGAACCATAAGACTTTGCACGGTCCGTCAGGCCCAAGAGGTCTCACGTCTTCAACTCGGGGAACTCCTGAAAGAGTAAGGGTTATGTCAGCGTCCAAGTCGAAAGGCTTCCACCGCAGATGAAACTCACTCTCAGCATAAGGGTGGTGAGGTATCGATCTTCTCCGAGGGACAATAGGTTCTGCAATACTCAACATGAGCAACGACATCAGTGAGTAGGTTGATAAAGATGCTTGACGAACCTTCGTGTGCAGAGTGTCGACACGATTGACTCCATACTCTCGAACGAGATTGTTGCTGATGATGAGGGGCTTGTAGTCGACGCTTCGGACGCGGTACATTGAGAAGCTTTCATGAAACAGTAAGTATATCGCGTCAAAAGGGGATGACATGCTTCAAAACCAACCATCCAGGCAGACACGTCACCGATCCAAAGAGACTCTCGAACGCCTGGAAAAAACAGAGCCAGCGTCAACCTTAATGCCAGCCTGGACTGGGCCCGAAAGGGCAACTCACTTTGGCCAAGTAGTGCGAGATGAAGTACTGAAGCGAAGAGTGCAGGTTAGCGGGAGTTTGTTGATACTAGCTCGCAGATGTTCTGTTACCTCGTAAACTGCGATCGAAAGGTCAGCAAAGACACTCCTTAGTCGTGAGTAGTAATGTAGAAAGTCTTACCTTGAAGCATGGTCGTCCAAGATGCCTACACAGAACACGGTTGGAGTATCAGCTCCCCGCTGAGCAGAGTTCGCCAAGAAGACTCACCTTCGCGTTCGCCAACGACGTCTCACCACAGAGACCGACGACTGCAGCTCCCACCAGTCAGAGGCGAACTCCAGTTTGAGAAGAGCTCTCGTACCTTTCTTGTCCTCCACGAACGAACCGATGAGGTAGTTGAGAGATGTCGGAGCCACGACCGTGTCGGCGTCGATCATCAGAAGGTACTGCAAGGCAAGATGTTTAGCTAAATCGCTTGCGTAAGTGAACAAAAACGCACCTCGTAGAATGAAGGGTTGACTCCGATGACGTTCTTGATTTGGTGGTAGATCTCGAGCTCGCAGGGCGACATTGGAGCGTCGAAGTGCACGCGGTTGAGGAAGCGCATCAACAGCATCTGCGAGTCTCGCTTTCCACGGTTTCCTGGTCGGTTCTTCTCGGTAGGTTTTCCAACCTTGACGACGACCTGAGTTCAAAAAGAATTAGCTGACGATTCACAACAGCTCAAGCTTGGCAGAACGAACAATGTAGGGCACGATGTGTCCGGCAGCCTCGTGAAGTCCAGAGTAGACCTTCGCCATGTTGTGCTAATAGGACGAAGTTGTGAGTAAGAAGATGTGCGGATGCTCATGAAAAAAAAAAAAAATCTCTCACCTGCTTCGCCCCATCACCAACAGAGAGGAAGCTGAGCGGTTCTGGATCGATGGAGGGATCGGCTCCCAAAATGTCGAGAACGATACGAGGCGTAGGACGGTCGTTGCCGGATCCAACAATCATCCCGTCGCAGATGATGAAAAGCAGCTTTCGCTTGTCGTCGTACTTGAGCTTGGTGAGCGAGTCGATGCAGGCCTTGAGCGACTCTTCGCCCTCGGTGTAGCACGGGACCTGGCAAATCACGAACTTGTCGTAGTCCTCAGGCTTCCTCGAACGACCAAACTGGAGCGCCGCGAGGAACTTGAAGCCAATGATGGAGACCATGACGATGGAGAGGGCGAGGAGGATGTAGTTGGCGAACTTGCACTGAACCGAGTTGCGGTTGTCGACCTTGCCGATGAAGAAGAGGTTTCGGAGGCAGATCTTCTGACGAGCGAGGACGTTTGCGTCGATCGCCAGGTTGTTGAGGTCGTACGTGAGGTCGGTTCCCGCCTTGCGCTGGAAGAGCGAGACGACGTCTTGCGACATGAAGTAACGGTCGGTATCGTTGGCGGCAACAGTTCCAGTTGGAGTCTGAATCCCTCCACTGAACGTTGAAGAAAGGTCAGAACGTCATCAAAGTCTAGAGTGAAGCGATAAAAGCTCACCCGTTGTTGGTGACGAAAGTGCTCAGGTCGTAGACTCCGTTGTCGTAAATGGCGATCACGCTTCCAGCATTGGCCTTGGTTTTGATCTCACTGGGCTTGTAGCCGATGAAGCCTTTGCGGAAGTTGTAGCGGAGATAGATCATGGCTGAGGAAGAGCACTGTCAACAAAGGCCATCGAGACAGATCACAAGGACGGGTCAGACGCACTCTCGGTGTACCAATCGGGTCGAGAATCGTCCTGGAAAGCACGGAAGTCGTGGTACTGAGAGACGGTGGTCGTAGAGTTGGCAGAGTCCAGCGTCACCCAGGGGCTGACAGAGCCGTCGACTCCGTTGCACAATGCGCTGACTTGCACGGGGAAGATGCTGGTCGCGTCGAGGCCACCGTACTTCTGAACCGTTCGCTGTAAAGTTCGAGGTAGTGAGTATCTAGTTGACGGAGGTTTGAGAAAACCGGCATACGAGAGGAATGACTGAAGCGCCAGGAACGTGGAGCGGAGCGAAGCTCGTAAGATCGAACGCCTCTCCTCGAATGGCGACGAGCATGTTGTCGGGATCGTTGGAGTAGGAAGCGGAGGAAAGTTCCGAGGTGGAGTAAACGTACTCTTTCGGGCACTGCACGACATGCTTGATCAGATACTTGGTCTTGACACGTGGCGAGAAGAAAGCTTACGATCAGATTGCCCAAAATGGCGATGACGAAGACGGCGATTCCACAAAGTAGCCAGATCAGCATGCTATAAAGGGGAGGAAAAAGTCTTAGCAGTTGTTGAAGACCCGAAAAACGAAATGCACTCACTTGATGAGCAACTTCTCCCTCCAAGCCATGCGCACATCGCGGCGCTTCATCCCTCCGCACGACGACAGGCAGAAACTCGGAATCCACCAGGTAAACAGCCAAGTGAGGGCCACCCACCATCTCCTCGCCGACGTAATCTTGACCTCCTCAATAACGACGGCATCGTCCGCGCCTCGATCTTCCTTGCTCGGCTTGCTAAGCGGGTCGAACATCGCACGCGAGGGCGCATAGCCCGAAGGAGCGATCGACTGCTCTTCGTCAAACCGGTGCGAGCCCTTCGGCGTCTTGGAGCCGAAGTAGTCGGATCCACCTTCCGTGTACGACGTCTGGCGCTCAAAGTAGTCATCATCGTAGAGAGGTGTGAGCTGGCCCTTGCTGGCGAAGGGGAGGGCAGCGGTGGACGTGGTGCCGGCAAAGCGGGAGTCGTAGCCCTCGAGAGCTGGTTGGAAGACGCCTCGAGAGTGAGGGGCGAATGGATCGGGGAGAGAAGTGGTCGTCGGGTCGCGATGGCCCCGCTCGGCTTTGCGAAGGTGTTCCTCGGGGTCGTCGTGTCGAAGGTAGTCCTCGACGATGCGGAACGCGGCGTCAGAAAGGAAGACCTGCGAGGCCAGAAAGCTGGGTCAACAATAACAAACAAACCTGAAGCAGGAATCTTCGCACTTTCTTGGTCCCGATGGCCATCTCTCGCTCCGACCAGCCGAGGATCTCGCGAACCTTGACAGCCTTGTCGCGATACATAAGAGGAGCGAGCACACCAGACTCAGCCGCAACCGGCGGTATTGACGAGTAACGCTCGTAGAACTCCTTCTGCTCGAGGTTGACTCCCCACTCTCCTCCAAGACGCCTCGAAAGCTCCGTCAGGCCAAACGAGCGGATCTGGTGCTTGAGTAGCTTCGGGTCGACCTGATTCGGGAGCTGCGCGTCATTGGGTCGAAGACAGACGACGAACCACGATTGGGTCTCCGTCAACGTGGCCAGAAGGAGCGTGATCGAGTCGTTGAATTCGCGAACGATTGATCGACCACCGTCGGGTTGGATCTTGAGCTCTTCTTCCGCCTCCTCGGCTTTGGGGTCCTTCGTCGTACTCTTGCCCATGGGCCGCCTGGTCGAAGGAGCTCTTCGAGGACCGACCTTTTGATTGGCGCTGACAACGGTCTCCTCCGACTTCGGGTGCGTGGTCGTCTGCATGGCGTCTCCTGAGAAGAGCTGACGAACGAAAGAGAACGACGAGCCTCCAGTCGAAAGCTGGTCTCGCGCTCCTGGCGTGGTGCGACCCCCAGCACCGACAGCAGGGACGGTGCCACCGAGGAGGGAGACGAAGCTCGGTGCGACAGCAGACGAGTTGTGCGCAAGGAAATTTTCGACCGAGTAGGTCACCTGGCCGTCCCAGTGGGAGCAGAGGAACGTCCCTGGGCGTCCGAGCGACTCGTCGCCATCTCGACCGCCGAAGCTCGTGTGGTTCCCCCAGCGCTTCGACATCGCCTTGAGCATTGTCGCATCCGTCTTACCCTTCCTCCTGCTCTGGTCGTCGATGATGTGGACCAATCCCCCAGGCGTGTTGGTGAGGACTCGAAGGCATTCCGAGTTGGAGTGGTAGCCGACGTCGAGTCCTGGGAGCGAAGCCGCGACGCCCTCGCTACGGTACTCCTCCTTCTTCGTCTCGAAGAGCTGCTCGAGGTAGAACGCGTGGAGACGCTCCGAGGCGAGGTTGAAGCAGAACGCGTCGATACCCGACTCATGCGAGCCTGACGAGAGGACGGGGCCGGGAAAGTCGACGAGGGCGATGAACGTGGTGAAATCGTCGCGGCAGAGCTTCTCGTTGAGGAATTCGCCAATCCAGCTGAACACGAGTCCATAAAGCGCTTTGGCCAAATCGTCTCGATTCGCCGCCGATCCTTCGACATCGAGGAAAACGCTGCACATCTCGCCTCCGACGAGCGTCGACTTGTTGGTGAGCGCGTGCTCGAGGTCGGCGGGCTCGACTCCAAGAAACTCTGCGACGATCTGGAGGACGTTCTGATTCTTGACGACGGCCGCGTCGGTGCTGCGTTGACGATCGATGACAAAGTCGATGTTGCCGAGGTGGAGGATGGCGGCGAGGATCTGGCACAACGAGGCGACGACCTTCTTCGGGAATCCGATCGCCTTGAACGCCTCCTTGAGCTGGCCAAACGGGGCGGCATCGTGAGTGTCGGGCGAAGCCGATCCTCGGAAGCTGGGAAGGTAGCGGAAAGAGGACGGATTGCCGAGGTGGAGGTGCTGGCGCTCGTCGGGCGAGGCTCCTGACACGAGGTAGTGGAAAATGTTGAAGTTGCGCTCGCCTGCGGAGACCTGGGTGACTCGGGACTTCTCAAGGTAATACTCGAGGCCCTTGAGACCGACGACTCGGCCTTTGTCCGAGAACTGGAGCTCAGTGTACCTCCCGAATCGCGACGCGCTCGAGTTGGTGATGGTCGACGCTTCGCCGAACGCGTTGAGGATGAAGAACGCCGCGGGGATGGATGCGGCGACTTTGGTCCCCTTCTTGCCTGGAGGTGGTGCCGAGAGGTCGAGGAGGTAGCGCAGGAGGAGCCTGACTGCCTCTGTCTTGCCCGAGCCAGTCTCGCCACTACGACACGCCGCGGTCAGCTCTTTTGATCAACATTCCTCGTGACAGCGTCGGGAGCACGCACCTGAGCACGATCGACTGGTCCTGCCCTGTCCTCCGCATGTGGAAGTACGCCTTGCTGCCAGTCGCCCAGAGGTGTGGGCCGAACGCGCCTCGGACGCCATCCGTGCCAGAGTCTCCATATTCTGCGGACCAGCGCAGGAGCTGTGCGTCCGACGTGGCTTGGGTCGGCTGGTGCGGGTTGACGGAGACGAGGACTCGGGACGAGAGTTCGGTGAACGGCAAGCCTTCGAGTGCTCGGTCCCGGAGGATGGGGACGAGGTCGTCGGCGGTGAGGGTGACGGACGCGGGGAGGTCTGCGAGGTCGTTTAGCTGGAGCGGGTCGACCTCAACCTCGGCTGGGTTCGACCGATACCCTAGTGTCGACATATCTGGAATATAGAAAGGTTTGGGGCGCGTCGTGGGTCAGCCAGGGCGGGCATTCGCGAGCGTGGCACGACGAGGCAAGGATTGCAAACGCACCTGCCAGAGGCTCAAGCGCGATCCCGCGTGCAGCAAACGGCAACGGTGCTGGGCCACCAGCGACGATGGACAGCTAGTGATGCGACGAACGGCTCCGACGAGGCTGGCAGCTCCTGCGGGCGTGTCGAGGGGCCGGGTGCGTTGCTGGGCGACGCTCGCACGGGATTGAGTACGGGCGTGCGGAGATTCCTTTGGGGACGGCGGTGGCGCGAGGAGGAGCTGGCGAGAGAGGAAGCGACGGCGACGGGAGGAGGCAACCACCGAGCCTGAGCAACCAAAAGGGTTTCACAGTCGCACGTCGAGGGGTCGTGGGCGGAATTTATAGAGAGACAGGAGCGGGCGTCGTGCAAACCTTTGAGGCCCAAGCGAACGCCCCCGTCGCGCCCGCTTCGTGTTCCTTCCCCTCCTCGGATTTTCTTAACACAATTGCAACACTCCATCAGACAGCCCGTACCAGTGAAATTATCCTTTTTTTTTTTGGCTGAAACAGGTCTGCTTTGCCGCTCGGACTGTGTCTAGTACAGATCACCTGACCACGTGTCCCGTACCTGAGCTCGCCACCTGGCTGGTGACAACGTGAACTGATTGCGGCAAAACCGTTTCAGCTATTTTAGAGTGTTTGGAATGCACAAAGTCTCAAGCGGTCATCCTACTTTGGTGACAGCGAGACCATCAAAGCTCCCCACGACGAGGCTAATTAGTGGTTGGGCAATGGTTCCAGTGAGGAGGGTATACAGGTAAACAGACAACACCAATTTGTTCGGCTCTTCAACGACCCCATAGTAGAATATGTCCATATGCCCACAGCACGGCTCAGCTCTCTGCAAACCGAGGTAGAAGGTCAGGTCACTCAGCCGACGCGGACCCAATCGCGCAACACGCACAAGGCTCCGAGCCAGCCTTCACGCACTGTGGGCTCCCTCATCCGACTGTTCTCTCCGAGATTGCTCCCCATGCGAAGTCGTGGTCGCCGTGGTCGCTCTTTGTCCGCGGGCGGCCGCCGCCCGCACCTCGGCTTCGTGTCGCTGCAAACGACAGGGGAGTGTCAGCGCGCTCGTCACCCCTGGCTAATGCCAGCTGAAGAGGCGTACCCTAACCTTCATGTGACGACGAAGATTGCTCATGACAGCAAACCCTCTTTCGCAAACCTCACACACAAATGCTGACACCCAACGGAAACATTAGCTCTCACGTTCTTCACAAATCAGGGCGTGGAAGAGCTCACGTTTCTCTTTGGTGTGACTCAACTGAGTGAGTGGAGAGAGATGGTTAGTATCTGAAACTAGCTGAGCGAACGACAGAAAGATCCGCACGATATGTGTGGCCAACGCGCTGGAAGAAGGGCGATTCAACGTCAGCGACCGCACGGAGCCGTGTGCAAGAAAGAGCACCAACCTCGGCCGCGCGAATTTTTGTGGGCTGTCAAAGATGAGTCTCAGTAAAGACAACGTACCGCTCAACAAAAGCGAAACATACCACTGAGGGCACACGTATTTCCGGTGTTCGTAATCTCGAGGAAGCTCGCCCTTGGTCCGCCGCCGTTTCCTGCCCGTCTTTTCGGGCTCCTCCGTCGACGCCTCTCCCGCTTGAGCATCCAGACGTCCACCACTATCGTACTCCCCATCCCTGTTTGCCTCGCCATTGACGAGCGGGCGATCCGTGGCCGGGAGCGGGATCGTACTGCCCGACGAGCCGGAATCGGCGACACGGTTGGTCGACGTCGAGAGCGAGCTCTCCCTCGAGCGAGCGACAGGGTCGAGGTACGACTCGGCCGAGGAAGCGTATGCCGGCACAGGGTCCCAATATGACGGTGTCCGTGGAGGTTCCTGAGGGATTCGTGGAGAAAGGTACGGCGGCTCTTGATGTGGTGTTTCAGGCGGCGGGGCAAGTGCGAGTGGCGGCGGAGGGGGTTGCGGCTGATAGTAGGACGGCGTGGGCGGGCTGTGGGCGTACGGCTGGTGGACATACGACGCTGGGGGGCCAAACGACGCCTGGTGCGGGTGGCGGGCGGCGTGCTGGTACGCGTACGGCAGAGGCTGGGGCTGGTGGTGCGGGTGATGCGACAGTGACGGCGGTGCGGAATGCGAGTGATGGGCGAGGTGGACGGGTGGGTAGCGCTCGTCGCTGGCGTCGTGCGGGGGCGGGTAGGCGTACCCCTGGTGGTGGTGGAAGGTCTCGCCTGGGTAGTACAGGTGCCCTCGACGCCCACCCCGCTCGTCCTCCGCCCCGTCACGGAAATACCCTCGGGGGCCCGTCCAGCTCTGGCGCGCCGACGAGCTCGAGAGGTGCTGTTGCTGCGCCTGGTGGAGCGGGGCGGTGGAGAAGAGCGGGCGCTGGGCAGGCTCGTGGTGGTCGTAGAACGAGTGTCTTGTCGGTGGGCTCGCCGGCGAGTGGATGGTGCTGCTGCTCGCACTCGCGTCGACGCTGACGGCGGGCGCTGGGAACGCAGACAGCGCTGGCGCCGGCGGGCGGTGGGGCGCTGGCGCTGGCAGGCGATACGGCGGGGCGTCGCTCGCCCACTGGTGATGGTCCATCCCAGGATGGCCGCCGTAGCGAGAGGACAGTGGGCACCGCGACGGTGTGATCGACGACTCGGCGGGACGCTGCTGCTGAGGGCAAGCCAGGGACGGGCGAGGATCTTCGGGGACTTGGAGGACTTGGGCAGCTGCGAATAATGGACTGGGCCTTGCACCTCTCGTTCAACGTGATCTCGCCGCTCGCTGAGTGAGCGTCAATCTCGGGATATCCCTTGCACCAGACTCTGGTTCTCTCTCGTCGCCCCACTCGATACGTGGAGCCACCAAGCATGAACGGCTCGTGTCCCCTCGGTGCTCCATTTTTCGACGCCGCCGACCGTTCGCACTCCCGCAGAGAACACAGGAACCAGCGCTCGCGAGTCATGTACAAACCCGGCGCCCTCGCCCAGCGAACCTTAAGAAAACCAGCGAGCCTTCGATTGTGAATTTGCATCCGTCCCGCGAGACGCCACACCCTCCGGCGCGGGAAACGCACAACCGTCCCGGGATCGTCTCGCTCGTCCGATGGTTTCCAAGATCTCCGCACCCTGCAAGATGAGAACAGGATGGCTGGCGACAGTTCGAAATGTACACGAGGCGCTCAACGGAGACGGGGAAAAAGGTCAACCGGGGGTACTGTACAACTCAGCCAAATGCTATCTCAAGTACAGCACAGCACGCGAAATGGAAGGATACGCGCGACACGCGCCCCTCCCCGAAATTACACAAAAGCCACTTCACGGATAAGCCCTCGGTCCTCCCGTTCTCCCGTCTCCCGCCTGTGTTCTCCGGCCTTTTCACGAGCCAGTTGCCGTCGGTTGCAGGAACCCGCCGTTGCCCGAACCACTAACGTAGTCGGTCTGGGTGATGGGCTTTGTGTTGATGACTCCAATCGACGACGATGAGGAAGTTGCCGTCGCATCCGAAGAGCTTGAAGTTGGAGCACTCGTCGCTGTCGTCTGGGATGCGACGGCGTTGAGCTGGGTCCCGCTCGTCGAGGAGGCGTCCGAGGAAGCCGATGAAGTCGACGAGTCCTTGGCGTTGTTTTTCTGCGATGGGTAAAGAATGCAATCAGCACAAGGACAATTTGGTCACAGAGCCGAAAATCTCACCTTGATGAGGGGGAGGACGACTTCAAACACTACTACGACGGCCGCGATGACCTGTAAATCCGCTCCACGTCAGCGCCACCCGAAAAGCTGAGCCGCTCACAGCTAAAGCACGAACTCTGAAAGGAACACCCACCAACAACAGCACGATGATGCCGAAGCAAATCCATCTCCACTTTCTCGCCCGCCTCGCGCTGACGACCGCCTTCTTCGTCTGCACGACTCCTTGCTCCATGTCGTTGTTGGCGGAGACAGCTTGACGCTCAACTTCGAGGATCTGGATGTCCTGAGCTTCGACGATGAGAGCCATGTCGTTGAAGAGCTGGGCGAGCTCGACGAGGGTCTCCTCGATCCGTGCAAGCTCAGCTGAAGAGTTAGAGGAAACAGTTAGATACCACGTGTCTTCACCGCCTCACACCACACGCCCGAAAAACGACGCACCAGCTCGAGATTCGACCTCCTTCATGACACCTCTGGCAGCGTAAGCCCTCTGACCGTTGGACTGGAGCAGCTGCAAGGAAAGTGAAGTCAGCATTCAAGCCCAACCACGTGTGAAGAAAAGCCAAGCAAGCTCACAGCCTGAGAGAACAGGCTACCGCCAGCGCCCTCCTCGGCATTCCTGACCAGCTCCTTGATCTCGCTGTCTCCAAGATCGGGATTCACGATCCTGACCTGCCTCTCCATCCGCCCACGATTCTTGCTCCTCGCCTCGCGCTCCACCTCAGCGAACCTCTGGATGCTCTGCTTGAACTTCTCCTTCAATGCTGTGACCTGCATCTGCCTCGTGCTGACGTCGCCAAGTGAGAGCTTTTCGACACTCTGGCCAACAGGGATCAAAGCCCGAAGGTTGGCGTTGCCTTGCTCGAGCGCACGGAGACGCTGCTGGAGGGAGCTAAAAAGCGCGCGGGTGGACGCAGAAGAGGAAGCGAGGTGCGAGGAGAGCGCGGCGTGTTGAGGGTCATCGGCTGAAGCGACGTCGAAAAGGCGAAGGTGGAGGGACTGGACTTCGGAGATCTTGTCGCTGGCGCCGCGAAGGGTGGATTGAAGGTCCGAGATCTACGTGGCACCATGAATTATGGTCAGACGAGGCACTGAGAGGAGGTCACGAGAGAAGAGAGCGCACCTCGGCAAAGAAAGCATCCATAGACTCAAACTCGACATCGCCAGCCTTGATCGTCTTGCCCTTGGGCCTCTGCTTCATCTCGTAGCTGTCCTGGCTCTCGCCAAGCGACCCCTTTTCGACCAGGTTGGCCGAGCTGCCCTTTTCCGAGAAGTCTCCGTAGGAATCTTGCCGGTAAGCACCTCCTCGAGGAGGCGGAGGAGCGAAGTAAGACGACTGGCGCTGGGGCCTCTGGTTCGAAGGCGAGGGCCCCGGCACATGCGAAGGGGGACGTCCATACCCATCGACGATATCGTTGACGTAGTCGTAGCTCCCATCGCCACCGGAAGCACCAAACGTCGGACGTCTGGACGCGCTCCCACCGGACGCGAGCGGCGGCCTCTGCTGGGAAAGCGGGGGCGACGGGACGATGTACGAGGACGACGCGCCTCCGTCGTCGAGTCCAAAGGATCCCTCGCCGTAGCCTGATACGGGAGGAGGGTTGTTGGGCCTGCGAGCAGCACCTCGAGGTCGAGGGCCGCCCTGACGAGGAACGCGAAGTTCAGGCGGCGCGTCGTTCCACCCTTCCGAGGGTCCGGCCTGCTGATAGGACCGAGAGGTGGAGCGTGCGTGGGACTGGGGTTGCTGAGGAGGGGCGGGCTGGTCTGGAGATACTGACAGACCGGATTGCTGGGCCTGAAACCGGAAGCAGTCGAGAGCGGAGAGAATTGGAGTGAGACGTTAGCGCGTTGGCAACGGCGCGCGCGATGGGCGCGTCGCTCAAGGCAACGCGTCGTGATGGGCGAGGATGGGGGACTTACGCGAATGGCCTGGAGACGGTCACGAGCCATGCTGGTGGTGGAGGAACGGTGTCTACAGGGAGCGGCGAGGAGGACGACGCGAGGAGGGCTGCGAAGCGAGCGGGGCTCAGGGACTGGGAATGGTGGTGATGCTCCAGCTGTCTGGTTGCCGCGTCAAGTGTCGGCTGCAGGTGTCGAGGCCGGCGATAGTGGAATAGAATAACTCAGATGGTGCCGATTGTCCAAAGGAGTGGAGGAGGAGGGTCGAGCAAGGGAAAGGGAACGCGGTCGTGCGGGACGAGAGGGGCGCGGGCTACGCGAGGGTCCGAGTACGTCCAGAGTGGTTGGCCAGCAACAGTCGACAGGACAAGTGTTTGAGCTTGTCTAGATGGTGCCAACTCTGCCCAAAAGTAATGCGAAATGCGGAGGAGAAAAAGGAATGAAGGCGAAGCGGGCGCGAAGGTGTGGCCTCGTCGATCACTCGGCGCGAAGTTCACGTTGCCAAGCGCGGCCTGGGATGATCCAAACAAGCATCACTTCACTTCTCGCACTATCGACAGCATCCTCGAGCACACTTACACACAACTCATCCTACTGCCAGGAGGCACTACAGCGAGTTCGTTCGCCTCTATCACGGCTGGCCAATCCGACTCGTCTCGTCAAGGCGAGCAGCAGCCAGCAGCACGCCGTCATGGGCACCTCGCGCCCGCGCTCGCTCGCCTCCACCCGCCTGTACCTCGCCATCGCCACTGTCCTCATTATTCACATCATCTGCTACCGAGCTGCCACCCCCCTCCGCCGCACCGCGTCCCCAGCGCTCTCGTTGTCGCTCCACAAGCGCGACCTCTCGCTCTCGGCACTCGCATCGCCCCTCGACCCGCCCTCGTTCGACGACGACGACACCCACGAGCCATCTCCACCCCCTCACGAAGAAGCAGCATCACTCATCGACTACCTCGGCGCGTGGGACAATGCCACACAGCAGCAGCGACCGGCCTTGTTCGCAGCGTTCGTCCTCTGGCTCGTCTTCCTCTTTGCCTTCGTCGGCATCACCGCCAGCGACTTCTTTTGTCCAAACTTGAGCACGATTGCCACCAGGCTCGGTCTCAGCGAGAGTGTCGTGAGTCTTCCTCCCTTGGCCTTGTTGTACGAGCTGGCCGAAACAGGAGCACGCCGCTGACAACAACGCTCTCGGGATCATCACCGCCAACTCACCAGGCCGGCGTCACTTTCCTTGCCTTCTCCAATGGATCGCCAGACGTCTTCTCGACCTTTGCCGCGCTGAGGTCCAACTCCGGCTCGTTGGCCATCGGCGAGCTCATTGGCGCTGCGTCATTCATCGTCTCCGTCGTCGCGTACGTTCCTCTGTCTCGCTCCAGTGACGGGGTTGCTCATTACAGATGCACCACCCCAGCGGAACAATGTGCGTTATCCAGCCCTTCAGAGTGTCTCGACACACCTTCCTCCGTGACGTCGGCTTCTTTACCATCGCCGTCGCCTTCACTCTCGGCATCCTCTGGGACTCGCACGTTCACGCCTGGGAAGCAGCCGCCATGGTCGGTCTTTACGTTCTCTACGTTGTTGTTGTTGCGGTGGGAAGCTGGTGGAGCTCGAGAAAGGCGAAGAGGGAAGAGAGGATTAGGCAGGCGAGGAGCGAGTACGCCCAGGAAAACGCGCCGAGCTATCGAGATGATCGTACGTTTCATATATCCTTTCTGTCTTCTTTTCCACTCAGATTACCTTGACATCTCGTCCAAAAATTGCTTGTAAAAACCCCGGAGCAGCCTCCTCCCCTCTCCGTTCTCCAAGTCGACCTTCCACCCCTGGCATGCTCACTCCTCACTCCGAACGATCGCATCCGACCTTTCCCTCCCCTCACGACCTCAACTCTCTCCACCCACACCTTCACCAAGCCTTCACCGACGACACTTTCGCCTCTCTCAACGAACGCGGCACGCCAATCACCCTTACTCGCACTCGGTCGGGCTCGACCCAAGGTCATCGTCGTGTCAAGTCTCGTTCCTCCGTTCGCCCTTCTCTCCTGGGCGCGATCGAGTTTCGGGACGTCGTCAACTCGCTGAGAGCCGACTCGACGGCGAGGACGCTGGCCGTTTTCGGAGGGAGAGACGAGCACTACCACGCGTCGCCTGCCCCGTCGCCTGTCGAGAGACGGCCGCGTTCGGCTTCGCAGTCGATGATGGGTCCGAATGGTGGAAGTGGCGGATTTGGGCGGCCGAACCTTCCAGAGCGTGAGAGGAGGACCACGTGGACTGCAGAGATGGGTGGACCGCCGAGAGTGCCGTGCGAGGAGGATCATGGACACTGGGGGGAGTCCGACGAAGACGAGGATGCCCTGCCGGAGAGCCCGCTGATTGACCTTTCGGCTGGAGTTGACAACCCGTGGAAAGGCTCGCCATCGCTCACCCTCGACATCCCGTCCAACGCTGCTGGGTTGCCGAGAACCCTACGGAGGACGCAGTCGGGAAGCTCGATCGCCTCGAAAGTGCCTTCCATTATGCTCATCAACGAGGATGGCGACCAGGAGCTCGTGGTAGGCAGGAAGAAATGGGCGTTCACGAAGAAGCGGTGGTGGAGAATCACTCGAGCAGTCTGGCTGGCGCTCTTCCCCTCGTTGCACGAGTTTGGGAGTAAGAGTATTGTGGGGAAAGCGACGGCGTTGTTGTGTGTTCCAGCCATCCTCGCGCTGAACCTCACTCTGCCGGTCGTCGAGACGGAGGACGAGGCGGATTGCGTCGAGTTTGAAGACAAGGAGGGAGATCATGGCGTTTGGGACGAGTTTGGGAGGAGAGAGAGCTTTGATGCAGAGGGACACTTGGTGGATATTGAGGAAGGGGAAGAGGGCGATCCTGGAGCTGGAAGGAGGAGGGAGCATGCGGCGCACATGCTGCACCACGGAACGCTCGCCCCAACGTCTCCGCTGCCGTCGCCGTCGCCTTCACCGAAGCGGGTTTACCACCTCCCACATCCTGAAGAGGAAGAGTGCGAGATTGAGGTACCTTCGCCGTGGGCTGGAGCGTCGGGAAGCGGGACTGCAGCGGTCAGTGGAACCGCGACGCCTGAGAGTCAGGCGACGATCAAGCCCGGCTCTCCCGCTGACGTCGACCAGAACGTACATGAGCACGTCTTGACGAGGTGGTTGACCGCCGTTCAATGTACACTTGGACCCGTGTTTTGTACTTGCGCATTATTGGGTGCGTTCGTTGTGCTTGTTTTTTTCCTGAGCTTAAATCTGACGTGACACGTGGACTTTAGCGGACGATCTGAGATGGTGGTACCCACTCATTGCGCTGGCAGTCGGGCTCACGATCGCTTCGTTCGCGTTTTGGTGCTTCGAAGACCACAAGCATCCAGGGCGAGTCGTGCTGTGCTTCGTCGGGTTCTTCGTCGCCATGGTGTGGATCCTTATGATTGTGAACGAGGTGGTGGGAGTTCTCCAGGTGAGTGATTTTCCTCATCGTTCTTCAACTGGGCATACGCTAACCTTTGCCATGTTCAGACCATTGGCCACATCTTTGGGCTGTCGGACGCCATTTTAGGTCTGACGATCTTCGCGATGGGTAACTCGCTTGGAGACTTGGTTGCCAACGCGACCGTGGCTGTTCGTCCCTCTCCGCTCTTCTTTCTCTCTGCGTCTGGCTTACTATTCTCTTATGTTTCTAGCGCATGGGCTATCCGTCAATGGCGATCGCCGCCTGCTTCGGCGGACCGATGCTCAACATCCTACTCGGCGTCGGCCTGTCGGGCTCGTACATCATCCTCACGAACGGCGGCCAGCCTCTTCACGTCGAGATGGGGAAGACCTTGCTCGTCTCGGGTGTAGGACTCCTTACGGTCCTCGTTTCGACGTTGACCATGGTGCCGCTCAACGGGTTTTGGATGTCGAAGCGACTGGGCATGTGTCTCATCTTGGCATATTTTGTTGTTTTGAGTATCAAGTGAGTATCTTTTCTATTTGTTTGGAGCGAGTGGAGCTAAGCTGACCCGTTCTTTCAGCATTGCGGTGGAGGTGTGGTGGTAGATCGTGCTGATATATATGAGTGGTGCAATGCCCTGTTCTACACTGAAGTCACACAGAAGCTGCTTCCTCTCCACTAATCTCTCTGATGTCTCAAACAAACTCCAAACAACGACTGGCTCTAAAAGAATGAACTTGACTGTCCGTTCAGGTTACAGAAGCGACCTGGGGCGCTCTCATCAGACTCCTCTAAATTATAGTTCTACACATCCTAAGCGCGCGAATCTCTCCACCTCGGTGTTGCTTAGCACAAAGCGTATCCAAGCACAGCGGTGAAAAGTGCAGCAGCCATTCGTCCGACGGTGAGGCGACTTCCCGCGCTCGTAGTCGAGGTCGACGTGGCGGCGGCTGAGGAGCTCGAGTCGGTGACGGTGACGACTCCATTGTCGCTCGAGCCAGTGGAAGCTGGTCGTGGTTGATGGATCAATAGAAGAACAGCAGAGGAGAGGAGGGTTGGAGCTCACTGGCACTTGCCGAGGAAGAAGCGGCAGCGATATCGTTGGCGAGGATGGCGTACGAGAGCTCAGCAATGCCGTAGAGAGGAGCAGTCTAGAGAAGAAGTGGTTCAGTAAATGGATGGTGAGTAATTTGATTCGATTGCTTACCATGTGGGCAGCGAAAGAGAAAGGAACGACTGAGGAGCGAGACACGGATCAGCAACGGAACCAGAACAGGACAACATGGGCCAACTCACTCGAAGAGTCGATAACACGAAGGTTGTTGGTGCCGTAGACCCTGTTGTGGGTGTCGACACATCCACCGTTGTCAAGGGGCAGCATGCTGCAACTTCCACTCGGGTGGTACTCGGTCGAGACGGCGGTACGGATCCAGTCCTCCCATTCGGCGTCAGTCGATACCGCCGATCCGGGCGAAAGCTCGGTCGTGAGGATCTCCGAGAGAGGCGCGGTCTGGGAAAGGGTACGAGCCCACTTGAAGGCCTCACGGAGGATGATGATGTCGGCGGGGTGGTTGAGGTATCCGGGGTCGATGAGGGGAGCATCGAAGGTCGAGGTGGAGTTGATGGTGACGGATCCACGACTGAGGGGGTGCTGGATGGCAGCCTGGATGACGACCGTCTTGGTACCGTTGCCGTAGCCTCCGTACGTTCCGGTGTTGCTGTTATGGAAGCAGGCATCAGTTCCCACTTTCTCGGTGACGTGGCCGCAGGCAAGAAAACTCACTCGAAGATGATCTCGGCCTGACCGACGTTGGTGGGGAGGATGTCGTTCAGCTCAGAGGTGTAGGTTGCGTTGTAACCGGCCAAGACGGTGCTGTCGGTCGAGTAGGCCGAGTAGGCAGCGACGGTCGCCGACTGGTTGGCCTTGACAGCGGCAATGTATTCCGCAGCAGCCGTGCTTCCCATCAGGATCTGCCGTAGGAGTGAAGACTGTGAGCTGAGATCAGACTATGTGAGAAACTGATCACGAACATCCGCGTTGATATAGGCAATGGCGTCGTTGGGGGAGTTGTAGAGCGACGTAGCGTTGCCAGCCAAGAAGAGAGCCTTCTGCTCAGCGGCGAACGTGGGATCGTTCTCAATCATGTCTCCCTGAAAACGAACTCAACGTCAGTATGGGGTGGAGTGCTGCCTTGAACTGGCTGAAAACACATACGGTGTAATCAACGGTGGTGGTGGCATTGAAGGCGAGCTGGCCACTGAGGTGGTCGACGAGCTGCATGCCGACTCCGGGAAGGTCGACGACAACGTCGATATCAAGAGCCTCAAGCTGAGCCTTGGGTCCAACACCAGAGACCAAAAGGAGCTCTGAAGAAAGCGATATTATTAGGCCCGTTGATCCCGAGAAAACAAAAGCAAGCAAGCTTACGTGGAGTTCCGATGACGCCTGCGGACAAGATTACCTCACTGGAGGCCGAGACGGTGTAGGTGGTTCCAGTGGCGCTGGCAGCAAAAGTAACACCAGTAGCGTTCTTAAATAAATGTTTCACGTGTCAGTAAATCATGGCGACGCGACGAGACGCAGGGAACAAGCACTCACGACGCCGTTGAAGTTGATCTTGGTGGCCTGGTATCCACTCAAGACGACGAGGTTGGTCCTGTTGGCCGCAGAATCGAGGTAGCCGGTCTTGGCATCCGATCGCACCCATCCGTCGGGGTTGATGGCCGAGGTGACCACGTAAGAGCCCCACGTCTCTCCACCGGCGGGGTCGACCTGGGAGACACCGACGGCCTCACAGGTGGGGATCCAGTTGGAAGTTTGCTCGTAGCTGCATGGATGAGCGTGTAAGCAATTGTGATCCGAAAAAGGCCGGGTGAACAGATTAGCTGACGCACAAGAAGCCAGGGTACGAGTAGTGGATGGGCCCGGAAGTTCCGTGGTAGCTCGCGTTGGTGACCATGCCGGCAAGCGCAACGTTCTCGGCAGTGGCGTCCGTCCAGGTCTCAGACTTCTTCATGTAAGGGTAGATGCCATCCCACCCCCAGGTACTGCTCGATCCAGGGTTCAACGCGGCCCAGCTGCGCGTCGAGGGTGATGGGCATTAGTGACCGCGAAGTCCGCAGCGTGCAGAAAAGAAAAACTGTGAAAGACTTACGCATCGTGCTCAATCTGTGAGGCACGGGTCATGAAGAGACCATTGACGGCCGAGGAACCTCCGAGCGTCTTTCCTCTGCACGCGTCGCAGGGAATTAGTCAACGCACACGCGCGTCCTCGGCCAGAAGCGACGACGTACCGTGGCCAGTAGATCGTCCTGTTGTTGAGACCAGTCTGTGCAACGGTGTTGTAGTGCCAGTCGTAGTCACTGCGAGGTGAAATAGGGGTCAGGTCCGAGCTGAAAGAGCCGCGGTCGGGGAAACGACGGACCTGGTCATGGTGGCCACACCTTTGCAAACCCATCCCCAACAAGCCAGACGGTCAGTTTAGTCTGCAAGAACTGTTACATACAACCCGAGGGGATCTCACCATCAAAGTAAGCCTGTCCTGGCGACTCCCTGTGATGAAATTGGTCAGCTATTTCGGTTGAAGAGACCAAAGCATTCGGCCGTGTGGTGTGGGCGCGAGGCGGCCGAGTGACCCAACGTACATGGCGAAAGCAGCATCGGAGCCAGCAGCAGGGACAGTACCAGCCTCGATGACAGCAACAGTGATCTTGGAGTCGGCGGTCAGGCGGTTCGCAATGACGAGACCTGTGCGTCCGCCGGAACCCGGATGAGCAACACAAAGCAAGCTGGCCGAAGACGGCGGAAGCCATGCTCCGACGGTCACAAGGGTTGAGACTCACCTGCCGTTCCACCACCGACAATGACATAGTCGAAAGTCTTGCCAGAGAGGGACGAAGGCGTCGTCACACTGTTTTCAAGGACGCGGGCTTGAGCATCGTTGAACGCTTTTGCGTTGCGCGCAATGCGGCGGTGTTGGGGGCAGGACTCACGTGTTGCTTCGCTTGAGGAGCTGGCGGTACTCCCATTCCTCATCACCACCTGCTGCCACGAGGGAAGCAGACAGAAGCGCGAGGCCGAGCGTCTTGATGGGCGAGGAGCGTCGAGAGACCATCGTCGGTGAGCGCGACAGGGGAACAACGGCGTCGGAAGGAGGGAAGAGGTTTGCCGTCGGGGCCGTCGGAGGGGGACAAAAGGCACCACAGAGGGGTATAAGGTGAAGCCTTGGAGACGGAAATGCAGTCGTAAGTCGAGAGTGAGCAGAAGCGAAGCACACAGAAGAGGAATGTGCCCACAACCCTCTGCCCTGTCGGCACAGCGAAACGACGCGCCGCAGCCGGGGGCGCGGCGGCGGAGGGCGACTGGAGATCAACAACGCGTGTCTTGGGCCTCTTGGTCCTTCTAGGCAGACCTGCTCACACCTTCTTCTGAATTCCAGCTTCAGAGTTCCGTACGCTCGGAATATCCAGCTGTCCAGCTGCTGGCCTTGGTCTGCTGTGCTTGGGCTGAGGTGCGAGGGAAATACAAAATGATGATGGACAGCTCGGAGAAACCGCGTACCTGTCTTTCCCCAGGTGTGGCTTCCACCGCCGCCGCAACGCGCGCGTCAACGCTGTTTTGCGAGGTCCCTCGCCAGAGGACCGCAAGAGGCGTTTGGGGTAGCCGTGCTCGCAGGCCGCATCGAAGTGCACGACCGCAGTCTATTTATCGTTCGAAGGAAACAAAGCTCTATTTGTTTGTTTTTGACAACATGTGGAGACACTCCCTACGGCAAACCATGACCCTCTCGCCCTCCAACCCCAAATAAAGTCCCGTGCCACGTCGCCCCTCCTCTCAGGCCTTTCTCTACGCCGCAGTCCCCTGAGGAGTCGACTTTGACCCGAGTTTCTCGACGTATGCTGGTGGAAGCGACTGTAGACAAGGCGCTGGGAAGAGCGTGCCTCGGAAGAAACCAATCACGGTCGGAATGAAGACCAGCAACCAGAGGCTCAACACCGAGAAAGTCATCATACATCCGACAACTCTGCATGGGGAAGTTCCAAAAGTCAATCGATGTGAAGATAAAAATGAAATATTGCGGGCCTCACTTGAAAAACATCGAGTCGAAAGTCGTCGCGAGAGAATACGTGAGGAGGTTAAGTGAACCGAGCGGGACTAATGAGGTGGCAAGTTCAATTAGACTTCGAAAGATCAACAAGGGGTTTCAACAAATACCGACTCACAAGTGAACGCCCACCACCCCATGTTCATTGTGATCTGTCGTGTGATCACGTGCGAGCCGACAGACATAACGGCGAGGAAAGTCCACCAGATACCAAGCCTGTGAGGGTCTCTCGTCAGCTTCTTTCATCAGTCGTTTTTATAAAAAGTAACGGTACTCGCCCCCAAAGCAAGAGACCCGTCATCACTCCTGAGCCATACAAAGCCGGTCCAAGAGCCGCGAACTCGGAGAAACCCGCTCGGTCAGGCTGGGCGGCTCCCATCTTTGGCAAAAGAACCATCGCCACTCGACCCTGTACAAGAAACCCAGTCAGATGACAACGATCACTCAACCGAAACCCGCAACAGAAAAACTCACCAGCTCGATTAAAGCATAGCCACCTTGTCCACACGGTCCCAGCGGCAGGAAAGTGCTGACGATCACTTCGCGGCTGGGGAGGTGGTGGATCGCCAGTCGCTGGAAGTAGAGCACCAGCAGACCGCAAGCGGTCAACAGCCCCACACCGCACATGACGTACGACGTTACGAGGACGGTCAACGCGTAGCTGTATCGCTCGCGCTCCATGAGGAGCGTCGACATCGTTACTCCGGATGCCGCGATGGTGATGGGTGGGACTTTGAAACGGCGATTAAAGAATGCACTTGTTATTTCTGTGGATGAGGGTCAACTCACCGACTGGTAGCATCCAAGCGGCTGTGAGGGTGTCGTGTTTGTGATTGTGGCTCGTACTCATTACGTCTGTTCGATTGTATCTCGGTGAGCAAAATTTCAAAGTGAACGTCCGCTGTAAAGAAAGACGCACATGGCACACCAAAAGAAGTCATGACACTGAGGACAAGGCAGATCCACCACAAGGGGAGCGCAAGATCCAAAGTCCACGTCAGCCCGTACTCAGCCCCAAGTTTGGCAATGTTCTGCAAACCAAGCATGAAGAGAGAACGTCATTGAGCGTTGTGAGTAGAGAAAGAAGAAGGAGAAACCCCAACTTACGTTCGTGATTGTCACAAAGCCCATGGGCAACGTGCCCGTGAACAACGAGTGCGTCTCGTTCTTGATCATGACGAAGAAGATGGCGGGGTAGAGAGCGTATCGGAGGATGGTGATGGCAATAAAGACGAGGAAGAGAAAGATGTCGAACAAGAGCCAGCATGCGCCAGCAGCTCGGAAGCCCGCGTGGACTCGCTCAAAGGGGACGTCGAAGAGCAGCGTGCAGCAGATGCCGGTGCCCATGATGACTAGTGAAGATTCATGAGCATATTACACATCTTCTTTTGGGATCAGGCTCACCTGGAGAGGAGGAACCGAGGTCAGCAAACGCATCAACAAAGATCGCTCACCAAGCTTCCCACTCTCTTTCTCGAGCCATTCAAGTCGATTACTCACCAGAGAACCACGACGGCGTGAACCTCAATATCCTCAACTTGATCCCCCTAGCCTTCGCCGCAAACAGCGGGTGGTTGGAGAAGGTGGGTCTCCTCCCGATACTCTTTCCAGTGGCGGTCGCCGCCGTCCCCGTCGTGACTGTTCTCTGCGGGCGAGTTCCGCCCTCAAGCTCGGGCGCTGGAAGGTCTGCATCCATCCGGATGTGTGCTGCCTCTGGCTCGTCGATCGGGGCCGGAGCGAGGGACGGGTCAGCCACTGGGGCACACAGAAAACCAGAGGTGAGCTGGGCGGAAGAGTCAAGCGGCGAAAGCAGGGTCATTCACTATTGCTTGAGCCTTGGCCTCTGGCGAGTTATGATATAGCGTCCTCTAGAAAGAAGTGTGTTGATTGTCGACGATGCGAGTTGTGAGCGAAGGCAGAGCAGCGGCGGCCTCACCTTCATCAGAGAGGCGAGGCGATCGAGCCGCGTCGCCGCGGCCAGCGCTCCCGTCCAGTCTGGGCCTCCATATGGCATGATTATTTTTGCGGAGCTTTTTTCTGGAAGTTAAGTTTATCAGATCTGGGATGTCAAGTGAAATATATGACAAAATCACGAGCTCCGCGGAAGGATGGCCGCTGAACGAACCACGCGACGCGCCGCACGGCCGGGGCACGCTTCCGCTCGTCCCTCTGCCTTCGACCACACCGTTCGTCCCGTCAATCTCACACTACTTCTCACACGACTAGCGACGAAGATGCCATCGACATTCCCACCCATCTCGCCGTACAAGACCGAGTTCCTCCAGGTCGACGAGATCCAGTTGAGCGACTTGTGCTGTTGAGTACGCCGCTGTCTGGTGCTCACACGGGGCTTCATTTTACAGCAACATCTCGATCAAGCAGTACGGAAACCCTGATGGCAAGCGTGAGTCCCTCCTCCAGGCGTCATCCGCGCTCCCCGTCCCAGCGTCGGCGACTGCCCCACCGGAGCTTGAACGACCGGAGTTGAGCTGACCCTCGGAATGATGTTCGCGCGTGCAGCGGTCGTCTTCTTGCACGGAGGTCCTGGAGGAGGATGTGATGCTTACGATGCTCAGAGGTTCGACCCTGCCAAGTGAGTGGTCTCGTGGGAAGCGCCACTGCGAAGAAGCTTGGACACGAGGAGCGAGCTGATGGCTGATCCTGTGCACTTGTTGTTGCTAGATACCATATCGTGCTCTTTGACCAGCGTGGTAGTGGAGACTCAACGCCTGCTTCGTGCCTCGAGAACAACACGACCCAGCACCTCGTCAGCGACATCGAGAAGATCCGCGAGCACCTTGGGATCGACAAGTGGAACGTCTTTGGCGGCAGCTGGGGTTGGTGAACGGCCCTTCGGATTCATTGAAGAAAGTGTTGATTTTGTTGAGTGCACAGGAAGTACTCTCGCGTTGGCTTACGCGCAGGAGCACCCTACTCGCGTCAAGTCCCTCACCCTTCGTGGCATCTTTACCGTACGTTCTCTTCTCCCCACCACCCTCTCCCTGACTTTCATCCTCACCTCTTGCTCTTTGGTTTCAGCTCCGTAAAGAGGAACTAGACTTCTTTTACCAAGGCCCCGGAACCAGCTTCATCTTCCCCGAGTACTGGGACGAATACGTGTCGGTTATTCCAGAGGAGGAGCGCGGGGACATGGTTGCTGCTTACTAGTGAGTTCAAACTCACTCAAATCTTTTTTGGTTACTAATACTGTGACTTCAGCAAGCGTCTGACCGGAACTGACGAGAAGGTTCGCGCTGAGGCTGGCCGGGCATGGGTGCGTCGCGTTGCCCACAGAGTTCCCTCTCTCGCAAACTGGTGATTAATCGCCATGCTGGAAACAGTCGACCTGGGAGATGGCGACCTCACGTCTTTACGTTGACCCCAAGTACATCGCCCGAGCCGACGCTCCAGGCTTCGCTGATGCCTTCGCTCGTATCGAGTCCCGTACGTCGACGTGGCCTTTGTCTTCCCTCTCTCCCCACAACAGCCCTTCGACGTTCTTACAAAGAGAGGTCTCGTAGCTAACGAATCTTCCAACTCCACTCTCAGACTACTTCATCAACAAAGGCTTCATGGAGGACGGCCAGCTCCTCAAGAAGGAGAACGTCGATAAGATCCGTCACATCCCCGCTGTGATCGTTCAGGGTCGTTACGACTGCGTTTGCCCCGCCAAGACCGCTTTCGACTTGAAGAAGGTCTGGCCTGAGGCTGAGTTTGTGAGTTCAGGGCTTCTGTGGAGGTCGTGCGCACAACTCGTTTGAAGGCTGACGAGGGAATAATTTGAAGGTTTTGGTTGGAGATTCTGGACATAGTGCCGTGGAGGAGGGCACAGAGAAGGCGTTGGTTGCCGCTACAAACAAGTTTGCAGAACTTTGAGACGGTTGAGAATCGATGGCGCGTGTTTTGTAACGACGTGGAGTTTTGTTACTGCAAAAGAGGATGGAAAAACAGGCTACAAGGTGAAAAGGGAAAGACTGGGTATATTGTGGTGTCTTCCGAACAAAGGTGTCATTCATCGAAAGAACAAGAAAAGCTGCCTGGCGGTGCGGTGCGAAGAGGGGCGGCAAGTACGGAGGGGTGGGGGTATGGGATGGCCGGTGCGCACGTCGCTCGGTGGCTGAGTTCACTGGCTCTTCTTCTGCTTCGGACCGTCTGTAGCAGTGAAACGTTAGTTCTAGGAACTCTTGAGAGGCCGAACCGAGGGCGAGGGACGCACGAATCTTCTCGTACTCTGCCTTGTTCTTGTCATGGGACGAGCCGGCTGCCCATGCCCCGCGTCAGCTTCCTCCTCTTTAGCTAGAAAGAACCGTCAACTCACCCAAACGCGTAGTGTAAGCCAATGCTCCTCCGACGTCGAACCTGGTCGCCCCCACACACTCGCGATTAGCAGCACGCTCCGCGTACCTTGCCCCTTCGGGCGCCGGGAATGGAGACCGCGAACGCACTTTGAGTGTTTCCATCCCTGCATGATCCCCCTCTGGAGCTGGTCGGCGGTCTCTTCGGCGGTGTAGGCCCTGCGGTCGGTCTTGATGGCAGCGCCCTTGGAAGAGAGGTTGACGCCGCGCGCTTCGAGCTTCTCCTTGGTGGACCTGATGGCGAGAGGAGGTGAGTTTGTGACCGGGAGGAGGCATGAGAGAGGTGTGAGGTTACTTGACAGCAGCGTCAGTAGCTTCGGACGCCTTCACGATCGCATACTGTCCCGAGCAAGAAAGGGGATGAGCACGCGCGAAAAAAACAAGGGTCCTCGAGGAGAGGTGGGGAGTGTTGGGACGTACGCCGATGCCTCCAAAGACGGCGAGGACGATGATGAGCTGGATCACTGTTCCGATGCCGGCTGCCATGATTCTGGTTGCTGATACGAGTTAACGGGGTCGAGGAAGAGGAAGGACGGTCCACGAGTACGAGGGGCGGTGACGGAGAGGGCGGCGAGGACGCGGAACGGCAACTGCGATGCGACGCGTGAGGATCGAGGGTCGGGTCGTGCGAGTTTTCTCCGGCAAGCAAAGAATTGATGCAAAGTATGGGCGAGGAAGAAGAAAAGAAGAAGGGGCAAAGCCGGGGCGGGACTTACGGGAGCGCTGGCCAGGCCCTTCGACACGCTCCCGCCGGACGCGAGCTCAGCTCGTCTTCATGAGAGTCCCGCTGCGCACGGGTCGGCCAAGTCCGCGGAAGTCGTGTCGCGCCGTCCAAGTTGCTCCGCCCGCTCCCTTCCGTGTCCTGACGAGCAGCAGCATCACGGCAGAGATGGGAGCATCGGGCAGCAAAGTCGACGTCGAAGTCGATGGCAACGACAAGACGTTCTTCGCCAGGAGGGACAACACCGTCGCCGTAAGCTCACCGTTCCCTGTCTCCTCCGGGCTGTCCTGCACCCACTCACGCCCTCGTAACCGTCCCAGTTCTCGGACGAGTTCATCAACCACCTCTCTGCCTCCTCCCTCCCCTCCACCACCGAACCCTCAAAAGAACGTCAAGCAACACTAGACGAGCACATCCAGTCCAAAATCGCGTCCGAGCTCGCCCGCCTGCAGGCCCAGGAAGCCTCGGTTCGGGACGAGATTGAGCGCGCGCTCGAGCGCGAAAACTTCCAGAAGGAGGCAGGCACTGAGGACGGCCCTGGAGTTGCGCACTCGGCGACGTTGATGAAGGACTTGGAGGAGTTGGAGAAGAGGACGTTGGGGTTCAAGGAGGAGGGCAGGAAGAAGCTCGCGGGCGTGGCCTGGGAGAGCTTGGAGCAGGGCAGAAAGTCGTTGGTCGAGTGCTTTGCGTGAGTTTCCATTTGCCTTCTTTGAATCGCACAAGAATGGTGGGGTTGGCGATGCATGGGCGAAGCGGAGAAGAAGGAGAGTGCTGACACCGAACGCTTGTTACCCCGCCTTGTTCGGTACCTAAAAAACCCACAGTGGAAACAAGGAGACGCCATTGAACTGCAAGGAGGCAGCAGACAAGTTCATGGCGGCCGTGTCGGGTGTCGAGAAGGTCCGCAATGTTCCCCTCCTCGCTCGCCAAGCCGCACAAGCTGATTGATCCCGCTCGCTTCCCGCGCTCGTCACCTTCCTCAGTCCTACGTCGCTTCGTTACAGTAGAAGGATGTGGTACCAATAAAGATCGAACAAGTGCAACGCTGTATGATGAAAGCCTCAAGCCAGGGGTGGATGAGCTGGGACGAGAGTAGAGATGCGGTGCGGTTCTTTTGGGATAAAGTGTGGATCTTTCAGACGACTCAAATCGGCCGCCCTCAAGCTTGACTTCTTGCCAGTATTCAGACTTGCAGCAGCTTGCGCTATGCAACATTGCCAAAACGGCGAAACTTTGCCTAGTAGTCGTTGCCGTTGCGCTGCAGCCAGACGTAGGATTCGTCTCGTTCTGGTCACACTCTTCTCTCTGACAGCACGATGGTGGATACGACGGCTGGGTTGGCGACATGTAATCTCCTGTTGAAACGATTGCCTTTGTTTCTCGAAAGCTTTCTCAGCGAGCACAAATTCTTGGAGATTCGTAACACCACGTGGCTCCTTCTTTTGTGACACCTACCAAAGCGGTGGTCGACAGCCAGTCCCACCACTTTTCCAAGAGAGATAGTCTCTCCTTTAAAATGCAAAAAAGAGCACGTGATAAGGACATCTTCTTTGTCGCCATCGACGAACCCCTCCGCGTGCGTCCCCAATCGCGAAGGCGCGGCCAAAGATTGGCGCTCCGTCCGGCGAGCGAAGCTGGCTCGTCCTTCTGCTGCCTTCACCTCCACCCCTTTCGCCGGCGAACCATACCAAAAAAGAGTGAGCAACTCGCTCGACTCGGCCCTTCCTCCCTCCTCCCTTCCCCTCCTCCGTCCCCCGCTCCCAGCGAGTCCCCGACATGCTCCGCCAACCTCTCGCCAGGTCCGCTCTCGGACAGCGCGCCCTCACCAGGCCTCGTACCGTCCCAGAGTTGCTTGCTCGAAGGGTGAGTTCATCTACTAATCACTTTTCTCACACTGGTATGAGAACGGCAGCTGATCTTCGTGTCGCTGCAGACGTACGCAACCCCCACCGCTACCCCTACTCCCATCAAGGTCCGTCATCGCGATCCTCCCCAATACTCTCCTTTCCAGCGCTCCTCACGAACTCCAAGAGACTAACATCATCGTACTCTTCGAACACAGCCCAAAAAGTCGATCGCCCGTCGCGTGCTCACTCCCATCGCGGCGCTCACGATCCTCTTCTACGGCGTCTCGGTCCCACTCGGGTTCTTCTCCCTCCGGTACCGCGACTTCCTCGTCGAAACCGTGCCTCTCGGCGAGCAGCTCGGCGACATCCTGGACAAGTACGAGTTGAGCTCCAACGCGGCCAAGCTCGACAAGGACGGCAAGCCCGTCATCGCTCCCCCTGCTCCCGGCAAGCCCGTCAAGGAGACCGAGTTGACGAGGTACGCCGAGACCAAGGCCAAGGCTGAGGGATGGAGCTTGAAGAAGGGCGAGAAGGCGGACCCGGAGAAGGCGAGGGAGGCGAT
This sequence comes from Pseudohyphozyma bogoriensis, assembly GCA_024364755.1. Lineage (NCBI taxonomy): Eukaryota > Fungi > Basidiomycota > Microbotryomycetes > Chrysozymaceae > Pseudohyphozyma > Pseudohyphozyma bogoriensis. The sequence continues at coordinate 35,138 of JALBUQ010000002.1, forward strand.
CAAGAAGAAGGCGGAGGAGACGTCGACCAAAGCCGCCGAGGCGCTCGCTGCTGCTAAGGCCAAGGTCGGCGCGAAGGCCCAGGAGGCGCAGGATGCTGCCGCAAAGGTCGAGACCAAGGTCGTCGAGTTCGCGTCCGACGTCAAGGAGAAGGCCCTGTCCGCCGTCCCCGTCGCCCCGAAGGTCGAGGAGCCCAAGTCGACCTTGCCCGTCTACGCCCAGCGTCCCAGGGAGCTCGATGCGACCCCGTTGCCGCCCAAGAAGGCCAACAACGAGGCGTACACTGGCCCACCACTCCCGATCGGCTTCGAGCCCGCGCCGGGGTACGAGGTCCGTCGCCCGCCGCCGACACCCAAGGGTGAGATCAAGCCCGTCGCTCCTCCCCCAGCTCCCCTCCCTCTCGTCGCCCCTGCCGTCAAGGATGTCGTCACTTCCGAGCCCATCCTCGGCCAGCTCGCCTCGACGATCGACTCGCTCGCCAAGTTCGTCGAGAACAACACCGAGACCGTGTCGACGAGCGCGGGCTCTGTCCTCACGGCGGCGCAGACCGACATCAAGAAGCTCGCGGGCAAGATTGATGAGATCAAAAAGGCCGAGACGGAGAAGCTCGAGGCGTCGCTCAAGAAGCAGGCTAGCGACTACTCGAGCTTGCTCCTCCAGGCGGAGAAGGACCTCGTCTCGAAACTCGACACGCAGGAGGAGGACTGGAAGAAGGCGTTCGACGACGAGAGGAAGAACTTGGTGTCGGCTTACAAGGAGAAGCTCGAGCGTGAGCTCCAGACTCAGCAAGAGATCATCAACCAGAGGCTTAAGGAGGAGGTTGTCGCTCAGGGTATTGAGCTCCAGCGCAGATGGGTTAGGGAGGTCAAGACCAGGGTCGAGCAGGAGCGCGGTGGACGTTTGGCTAAGTTGGAGGAGCTGGAGGGCGGTCTTCGCAAGCTCGAGAAGGTCAACAAGGAGAACGAGGAGGTGCGTTGCTTTCTCTCCTGTGTACTCTCTATCCCTTCCGACTGACGTTTCACCTTCATCTCTAGACCCTCAGCGAGGCTCACCGCGCCCGCAAGATCTTTGCCGCCGTCAAGGCCATCGAGCACAAGGTTGAGACCGGCGCTCCTTTCGATGAGGAGCTCCGCGCCCTCCAGCGCTTCATCGGCACCTCCGAAGACTCCCTCATCGCCCTCGCCCTCGCCAGCATCCCCGAATCCGTCGCCGCATCTGGCATCGCCTCCTTCCCCGCCCTCGCCTCCCGCTTCAACTCGAGCGTCGCTCCTCAACTCCGCCGCGTCTCCCTTCTTCCGGAAGACGGAGGCGTCCTTTCGTACCTCACGTCGTATGTTGGGTCGGCGTTCTTGTTCCAGAAGGAGGGGTGGGCAGAGGGAGATGATGTGGTGTCGACGATCGCGAGGGCCAACTTCTGGCTCGCGAACAAGGACTTGGACCTCGCTGCTAGGGAGATCAACGCTCTGAAAGGTTCGTCGTCTTTGTTGCGCTTTGCTATTAGGCTGAGTCGGAGCCGATGACTGACGTGCTGAATGAACGATGCAGGATGGCCTAAGGCTTTGGCTAGTGATTGGCTCTCTCAGGCTAGGAGACATCTCGAGGTGAAGCAAGCTTTGGATGTTCGTCTTTCCTTTCTTCTTTTGTTCGCATGACTACGCGGCAGCTGACGTGTACCCTTTACGTCCTGTTCCACAGATTGCCGAGGGCGAGGCGACGGCCGAGAGCTTGAAGTCGATTTGAAGAGAGACGTTTACAAGGAACATAGTTGTTTTTGAAAGCCAAAATCACACAGTGAGAAATAGATGCTTAAACACTCCGTCGGCGTTGTCATGCTCTCCTGCGCCTCGAAAAGGAGAGGAAGACAGGTGTGAATGCAGTCGACCTCATTCCAGCGACTCCTTCTACAATTCTTCCTTCTAGACGCTCTGCTCAGCCTCCGCCTCACCCCTCCTGTTACCCCTCCTGGCAGGCTTGGTCCTCGACTCCTTAAGCACCTTACCCTGCCACGTCTTGGAGTGATCCTCAAACACCGTCGCCGCACGACCAGGTCTCGAAGCGGGAACAACGATACGGACGGGCTCCCTTGGTGCCTTTTTGGTGGACGTCTCGTCGGAAGCGGCGATACGGGCTGCTGATTGCTCGGCGAGGAGGGGAAGGAACACGGAGGTGTCGTTCTGTGTGCGCGAAGGGAAAGGGCGGGTGAATTGACGGACTTTCGGAAAAAAGAAGGAAGAGGAGCTTACGCCTTCAAGGTCGACCATCTCAAACGCGGTCTTGAGCTTGCCGAGGGTGGTTTGCTCGGCTTCGGTAAGCTCGACGCCCTTCCAGTGCTCGCCGGGCGTCGTGACGCCGAGACACGACTCCATTCCTTTCAACAGCTCAGTTTGAAGTGGAATGCCCTAAAGAAATGCATCGGTCAAGAACGGCGTTTAAAAGCAGGTGAGCAGGTGTAAAATAACAGAATACGGAGGAACGCAACGCACCTCCTCCTTCCAGCTCTGTTCCAACTCCTTCAACCTGACCACCGCGCGGACCCGGTCCATGCCAACGCCAAACTTCTGAGCAACGGCACGGACGACGACCGAGTCCGAGGGTTTCTCGGGCTTGAGGATGTTGAACCGGTACGCGTTGTAGATGCGCGTTTTGAGCGAGTCGGCGAGAGGGGCGCGGGGGGAGAAGGTTGGGTTTAGTGGGAAGGGCTGTGGGAGAGAAGAGAGGCGTTAGAAGGAGTTCTTGAAAACGAAAGGTGGAGGGGAGGTGACGGCTGGAGCTGAGGTGCGGAGTGTTTGTCCGAGAGGACGCTCACGCGAGCAGCATGGCTGAGCGAGAGATGCTCCTGGCTAGCTGGGAGAACCACCAAAATGCCTCTACCTCGCGACTCCAGCACACTTCACCATGACCAACTTTTCTGCCACCCTCACCCCCGCCACGAGCTCTCAAACGGACTCACGGTATCGCCAATCCAATTTGTTCTGCCCTTGAGCGGATCTCTGAACCTCAGCCCTTCATCCTTCAGCCACGCCCTGTAGCCCTGGCCCTTGCCCTTTCCTTCCGACTGTTCTACCACCGGTGCTGATCCCGATTCAGCGGCGTCTGTTGGTGCTTGTGCGTCGTCTGTTGGCGAGGAGGAGGAGGAAGCAGCAGCGTCGTCGGAGAGGGACGCGCGAGAGACGGAGAAAGGGCGGGTGAGAGGGGCGGAGGAGGAGGACGAGGAGGAGCAAGCGGCTCGTAGTGATCGCGAACTTCGTGACAGCATCGTGGGCGAGATAATCGTGCGAGAAGTGAGCGCTCCAGCCTCAGCCTTGAACTTTTGCCAGGCCGGCGACAGGGAATCCCGACAGGTGGACCCCGACAGAGCCCGGACGCACAACTCCCGGCTCCTTCCGCTGCTTTCGCCTGGCCTTGTTGTTGGCTCGCTTCCTCGCTACAACTTTCTGTACTTTTGTCCCCAAGATGGCGTCGGCTATGCAGAGATCAGCTATTGCTAAGCTTCCCCAGAGTGCGCCCTTCACTTGTCTCTCCTTTTTGATCCATAGCTCACGCGCACCGCTTCGCTCGTGCAGACCAGGCTCTCAAGAGGGCTGTCCTTCGCCAGGCCCCCATCTCGAGGTGCGCCCTGCTCGTCACGACTGTCTACAATCTTGACCTGATCATATTTCACAATTCCTGCCACAGGACCATCTCGACCCAGGTCCTCTCGGCTGAGGAGGCGCAGGAGCAGCTCAACAAGAAGCGCAACCTCCGACCCAACTCGCCTTGGATGATCTACGAGAAGCAGCTCACGTCGGCCACCTCCCTCGCCAACCGTGGAACCGGCGTCGGCATGTCCGGCGGCTTCTACGCCCTCTTCCTCGCGCACCTCGCCGCCCCGCTCGTCGGCATCGAGTTTGGCTCCGAGACCATGCTGAGCCTCTGGGAGAGCGTGCACCCGCATGTCCAGACGACGGTCAAGAGCATCGTTGCGCTGCCGTTCACGTACCACGTTATCAACGGGTTCAGGCACTTGGCGTGGGACACTGGATTCCGTGAGTTGCGCTTCCGTTTCCGACTCGCCCGATTCGTCGACATAGGGAGTGGTTAGCTGACCGTGGTTGTTCTCTACTTTTTTTCGGAAATAGTTCTCGACCTCAAGAAGTCGTACATTGCTGCTTACTCCGTCATGGCCGCCTCCGTCGCTTCTGCTGCTGGTGAGCTCCCTCTCCATCGAAGCCGCGGCCGCGCCGACTTTCGGTCTGACCTTTCCTCTGCAGCCCTCGTCGCGTGGTTCTAAGCCGGTTATAGGGGATGGAAGAAGGGGGAAGCTTTGGTTGTAATTCTGTGTGTGTGTGCGGCAACTCTCGCCATATTCCTATTTCAGTGACGAGCGAACGGGCCAGAGTGGTGATCGGAAGTGGAGCTGGCCAATCGGAGGGGTCGGGATTATGGGCGCTGACGTGGTGGACTGTCGGACGGCTTTGGAGCGGGTCAAGGCGAGGAGAGTTGAGAAAGTGGCTAAAAGGGTTCAAGAGGACGCTCAGGCTGCTTGGCGGGATCTGGAGTTCCAGGAAGAGGGGCGGGGACAAGGCACCACGTACGCCCGACGCTCCTCTCCTCTCCTCTCACGGGCGCAAACTCCTCCAACACACGCTCCTCTGTCTCGAACATCGACGATGGATCACAATATCGTCACCGGCTTCTTCGCTTCGGCTTCCATTTCTGCTCCTCTGCCGGAGCAGTGCGTTCCAGTCCCGGTGGGCAAAGGCGACGTACCGTGTCTCTCCGCTTGCTCTCCTCGACCGCTTCGATTTCGCTTCCAACACTTTTGTTCAGCCTGTCGGTCGTTTCGAAACCCCACTATCTATTCTCTCCTCTTCCTGCGTGTTGGCCCATGGCATTCATTCACACTGGAGCCACGTCGACCCTGCTCAACCTGAGCACCCGACCCTTGCAGAGCATTCTCTTCCGGACCCGTAAAAACCCAACACCCATCTCCGGGCCATGCGAGCGACACAGCAACAAATTCCTTGACCCTGACCCTTCTCAAGAAAACTTGCTGGACTCTCCGGGCGCCGCGGAAGCAAGGGCGGAGGAGGGGAAACAAAAGTGCAGGGCCACGTCACGATACGACTCGTTGAGCGGCGGGCGAGGCAGCGACGATTTTCTCGGCTCAACCACTTCACCCTACTCAAGAAGATCTTGAGTAAATGCACTCCGGGCCGCCGAGGGTGTTTGAGGCCACGTCACAATCCGTTGAAGTGGTGGGTCCCATCGGGCGGAGGGTGATGAGCGAGGCCGGGCGTGTGGAACGAAGCTCTCCGAGTCTCTCTTTCGGATCTGAGAGTGAATGCGAGTATTGAATGTAAACCTGGAGGGACTTGGTTGCCAGCACGACGAGCGTCTGACTGTTGAAAAGAACAATGGAATTTCAGGTTCACCCGCACCGCCCGCCGTTGCGATGCGCCCGGCAAGGAACCAAGCACAGCACAAACGGCTCTCGCACCCCGTGCGGGCCATATATGTGCACAAATTGTGCTGGTCCCTCCCGCTTCGGAAAAGTTGTGAGGCAAAATGTGAGAGAAGGAAGACCTGGCGTGGGTATCGATGATATAACACTGCTGTCTCCTAAAGCGCGAAAGCGAGGAGCTCCTCCAGGCGGATGTCGTGTCGAGCTGTAAATTTTTCGAGGGTCCTCTCAAGTGAGTGCCACTGACAAGTGTGAGTGAATGTGTGGTATTTCTGAACATGGGTAATGTAATGCAGATGCAGCGCTGGGGTGACATCCACAGTGCGCATTGGCGATCTGGGAAAGTCGGGCGCCTCGAGCGCGTCGACGTGGTGTGGTTGCGGTGATTGAGCTGAGCGCTTGACGCGATTGGGGGAGTGTGGAATTTTCTCGTAGTGACTGTAGTGAGAATGGCAAGAGTAGAGGGGGCACCCGAGGCATAATGGAAGAACCTGCGATTCCCTTTTTTCATGTCCCTCTTTTTGACCGCACAGGCCTCCTCCGCCGATCGGGGGTGATTGAGGAGGGCACTCGTCCGTGTCGGAGCTCGGTAAATCTGTTTCAAAGCTCAGAGCATCATCTCTCTTTCTTCCACCATCACCCTCCGCTTCCCTCTCGACAGTGTGGAAGGCCAGCGAGGCGAGCCTTCGGAAGCCTTCGCCCTCTGCCCACGCAGGCCGACGCCACGCCATCGCCCCCCGCCCAGTACGCTGTACATCGCGCCCAACTGACGCGTAGTGTTGTGACGCGCTCACGCAAGGACAGAGAAAGATGTACGCGTTTTCTAGAAGTAGAAAAGTGGAATGTAGCTGACAATAAGCTGGAACAGATCCAGTTGAGACGAGTGAGGCAGCAAGGTGAGTTTTTCGAGGCAGAGCGGACTGACGCGCGCGAGTCGTTGGCGTTTGATCAGGCCTGGGCGCTGCGTGTCGTTCAACCGCAACTGCCTGTTTTTTTCCCAGCCAACCAGCACCCGCTCACCTTGTGCTCCTTCCTCTTGTCTCTGTAGCCATCCATCGCCCCCACCGCCCCTCAACAACTCACTGTATCGAGAAATGATGGCGCACCGAGGGCCACCACCCACGCTCGAGTCGGCACCCGCACCGAAGCCAAAGGTCCCGCTCCTCCGCCGGTTCCGCTCCCTGGGCGATCTCCGGGGCAGCAAGAGCAGCAGCACCACCCCGACCGACGCTCCGCCCGTCCCTCCCCTCCCAGCACCAGCACCAGCACCAGCAGCGCCAGCCATGGCCAGAGCCTACACCCAGCCGACGCCCGCGCCTCGCATGGCGCGCACCTCGTCCGCGTCCGCGACCTGGTCCAGCAGCTCGCGCGATCTCTCGGGGCGACGACCGTCGACAGCAACCATCTTTGACGGCGTCATCTCCTTCCCTCCCTCCTCCCCGCCACTCCACAGCTTCCGTCAAGCCCCAAACGGCCGCGTCGACCGCGTGCCTCCACCTCCTGTCGCCCGCTCCTCCTCCCACGCCAACAGTCACGGCCACGGCCACGGCCACGGCCACGGCCACTCGCGCTCCCACTCGCGCACGCCCTCCCTCCTGAGCCTCTCGTCCTCGACAGGAACGCCGTCGTACGAGACGGTCATGGCGCGCTCGTACAGCTCGCCCGGCGGGTCCCACTCGCGAAGGAGCAGCAGGAGCAGCGCCGACTACTCCGACTCGTCCTACCTCTCCTCCAACCCGCCGCAGACCCCACCTACCCCCCACCGCCTCGAGGGCGAGCCTGGAGGCAAGTACGTCTTTGCAGAAGGTCACCTCGTACAGACGAACCTCGTGCCTCTCCCGCCATTCTTCGTGAGTGTACTTTCCCACCTCCTGTCCGCGAAGGGCTCTCGATCTTGTTGACTGACGTTGCGTGCCCGCGTCGCGTCGCGTTTCCTTCAGCCCGTCCCGCCAAGCTTCTCGCCCTCGCTCCCGCCGTCCCCTTCGCCATCAACGATGCAGCGCAGCTTCTCTCACGACCTTCCGAGCCCTCACCTCGCCTACTCGCACAAGCTCGGTCACAGCCGCAAGCTCTCGTCCGACTCGCACGTCCACACCCTCACCCGCACCCGCGCCGCTTCCTCCGCCTCCATCCGTCCGCCTCTCTCTCTCCTCGGTTCGCCGCTGTCCACTTCGACCACTTTCACTCTCAGCACTAGCACCTCCTCCAGTGCCTCCTCGACTCCCCTCTCGTCCCCTCTCCCACCACAGGACCGACCCACAGTGACGTTCAAAGTCCTCCACCCGGAATCCAACCTCCTCATCCGCCTCCCGAGGGACGGCCTTTCGCTCGAGCAGTTGAGGCACCAGGTCGAGAGGAAGTTTGCGTTGAGTGCTGGGATCAAGCTGGATGGCGAAGACGGTCAGACGCAGTGCGTTTCTTTCTTATTCCCCGGATGCAGTACGGGCGAAAAGCTGACGGTTGATGGTGGTGCAGGTGGGCTCTCTCATACATCAAGAACGGAGGTCGTGGTTCCGACCCTGCAGCCATCGCTGAACTCATCGCCTCCGAAGACGACTTCAAGCAAGCTCTTGTCCACACCTCGGCACAAACCAAAGTCTCGCTCCGGATCGTCTCCTAGATTTGTTTCCCTTCTCTTCGACAACACCAACACCCCCAAAAGTACTACCACAGGTCTGCGCTATAACTCCCCATGTTCTCTTTCTCACGGCTCCCCTTATCTCTGTGGATTCCTCTCTAACTCGTAGCATCACCTTCTTCTCACCGGTCTCCCTTCCTTTTGTGCACCACGTAGCTTACCCTTAGCAGCCCTTCTCTTTTTCTATCCGGTCATGTAGCAATTAGTTGCTTGTATGAGTAGCAAATGTCATACCATCCTTCTTTCCGCTCGAATGTCATGAAGGACGTGGGCCAGGTGTTTGTACAATGTCTTTCTTCCACTCGCACAAGAAGACTACCCGAAACGCAGAAGGGGCAAAGGGTGGAGGGTATTATAAGAGGGGATATGTACTAAAATAGGCTCAAGAAGTCCTTTCGCTCGTTCATCAAGCTTGTAGAGCTGCCAGCAGAGCGTCAAGTCGCTGAAGCAGAACAAAGTCAGCAAAGACGTTCTCGGGCGATGTAGAAAATTGAGAGGCGCTCACTGAATCCAGGTCGTTCAAAGTCTTCGTATGAGGCTCAAACCATCCCTGAACCTGAGGATGGACGTTCAACTCTCCCAACGACCTCCCAAACATCCCTTCCACCGCCTGCGCTTCCCTCAGCGGCGCCCTCGTACTCGTCCCCGTCGTCGGAGGAAGCCTCGACTCAGCCTCGACGATAGCGATGAGCGTGTCAAGACCGAAATCGTCGTGATACGCTACTGGTGCTCGATGACCCGAGTTGACGGAGGAGATGGGAGTAAAGGACTGGCCGTTCGACATGGACCCAGCGGTGATGGGCGTCGAAGGTTGATCCGTGTTGGTCGTTCCGCTCGACAGGGCTGACGCTATCGACGCGATCGACGCTTTCTTCCCATGCACGCCTGAGATCCCACCAGCGGTACCACGAGGCTGGGAGATGATCTGGTCGATGGACGGCGAGTCCCGTCCAGCGTTGTGCCCGAGCGGCGAACGACGACCTTGCGACCCTCCTCCCGGCGAGCGCGTGAACGGCGAAGTCGTTCCGCCCGCTGGCGACCCCCTTCCACTCGGTGTCGAACTCCCTCGTCGCGAGCCCGGTCCCCTCCCATTCGCTTTATCCTCCTTGACTTTCGCGAGTACGCGGTCGAGACGGTCCTGGAGCGACTCGTTGAAGAGTGGGCTGGCGGCGCGGCGGGAAAGAAGGGCGTCCTGCAACACGTCGCCTTCGCCGGCACCGGCGCCATGCTTGCTCCCGAGAGAGGAGGACGAAGTCTGCCCTCGCAGTCCAGTAGCAGCAGGAGAGGCCGACCTCGCCTTGTCGATCGTAACAAACGTCCTCTGGAGAGCCGAGATAGCCTCCCGCTCTTCCTCGTCCTCCTCGTCGGTCACAGAGTTGCGCTGTCGGTCCCCAGTCGGCGTGACGGACCCGAGCGTCTCAGCAGCACTCTGGTACGACTCCTCAGTCGCCGAAGTCATTTTCGACGCCCTCGACGTCGACCGACTCTTGCCCTTGTCCCCCCACTCCTTCTCAACGATGTCGCTGATATCCGTCTCGGTTCCGTCTTCGTCGATGTACGAGTAGCGGACCTCGTCATTGGCGGTGCCCTTCCGGGAACTACGGATCGTGCCTTGCTCTGGAACAACGATGTCAACGCCTTGCTCCGAGTTCTGCTGAGCCGAGAGGATCGAGCGTTGGTTGGCCTTCGAGATGGCGCGTTGGGCGGCTTGGATGTCTTGTCGCGTGGCTTGGGGCGACGCTGCTCGAGCGAGGAGCTCCTGCGTCTTCTCGTCGGTCGGAGTGCCGTAGATCGAGTCGCCGTCGATGCTGGATGCGGCAGAGTGTCGCGTAAGCTGCTTCGAGGAACGATCGCGCCGAGCGGCTGGCGGGGTGACCGACTCCTCCGTGATGGTCGGACTGTCGAGGCCTTGCTGAAGCGAGAGGCGGTGACGCACGGGAGCTCGACGGATAATGAAGACGGGATCCGTCGGCTGGATGTCTGACTGGCCTCCCAAGATGAGGGTTGCGTCGACGGAGCGCCTGCGGAACTCCTTTGAGGTGCGGTCGTATTGCTTGAACAGCGGGGGTGTTGAGTAGGCGTCCACGAGTTTGCCAGACGAATGAAGGAAAGCCTCTGCAGAGCAATGGTGATCAGTAAAGAGTGACGTACAAGAAAAACTGCAACGAACCCTGTCCTTCCTTGACCATAGCGAGACCATACTTGACACGCGAGGTACTTCTCCGACGCGAGAGACGATCCTCCACCTCGTCACCGCCATCGACCACAGCATCGACGATACCAAAGCGATCGACACTGGCCTCGATGACCTCCGAAACGTTGACGTTCCTTGGGAAAAAGATGATCTTCTCCCTAACGTGCGGAGAGAACGGCTCCTGCTCTACGCCATTGCGCTGCTCGCGCTCGATAAGGACGGCCTTGGGGATGATCGCTGAGCTGTGAGGGTCGAACACGATGTTTTCAGGGAGGTCTTCGGGGTGGATGAGAATGCGGACGGCGAATCGGAAGCTCGGTGCGCTCGCTGAAGCCAGATCGGGGGTGAGGCCCATCGCAGTCGAGACGGAATCCGTGTCGGAAGTTGCGTTCATGGGAGGCTCGTCGGGGAGACGACGGTTAAGGTAAAGCTTGACGGCCGAGTCGTCGCTGAAGTCGTTCATGTCGAGACGGGTGATGGCGGGATTGAGCGAGAGGTTTGACGAGATCGAGTTGATGGAGCCGACGGAGGAGCGCTTGACGGAGGGGATGGCGAAGCCTCCGACCTGCTCGACGAGCGACTCAAAGGACACGAGGGGTTTCTCGTCATCCGCCAGTGGTCGAGCCTCGCCGCCAAACTCCTTGATTGTGAGGTAGTACTCGTCGCGCTCCTCCGAACCAATCAACTCGAAACGCTGCATCGCCTGCTTAACAAGCTCCGTGGCGACGATGGTGTTGTTGAGAAGAACCGTCTTGAACGTCGCCTCGGCCTCGATGTTGTCGCCAGCGAAGATACGAAGGACGCTGAGCACCGGCACGTCGAGTCCTGGGATGCTCGGCGAACCAATAAGACTTCCTGGCCGCATCTTCCTTCCAGCTTCGAGCGCCGGCGGGGAGAAGCCCATCGTGGGACTGAGGCTCTGGCCCGACATGGACGCGTTCCGAGGGGTCATGGTGTTGGTCAAGTCGCCAGGACCACGATGGATGCCGTACTGATGGTACATCGCCTGCTTCGCCTCGAGCTCCTGCTGACGAAGCGTCGCGTCCATCGAGAACATCGACTCGCCTGTCTGCGACTCTCGCTTCGCACCGCCTGGGCCAGTGCGCTCCGCCGACGAGCGAGGCGACGACCCCCCACTGAGGAACGAGTCGGGCCTCCGTGTCGCTGGCTCGTACCGCACACTTTCCTCTGAACTCCTCTGCGCCTCCGAGGGGTCGTCCTTCTTCTTTTTGTCCTTCTTGCGGAAGAGACCGAGAATGCCGCCACTCTTGCGCTTCTTCTCCTGGTCGGTGATCGACCCCGACTCGACCGACGAGTCGCGAGAGCCCTTGCGAAGCTTCTGGGGACCCTTCTGGCTGCCGATAGAGAAGTTAAGGGTCGAGTGCTGGCCATCGTCGGAACGAAGGGAGCTGGTCATGAGCGACGATCCCGTCTCGAGCGAGTTGATCGACGTGTCAGCCTCGTATGCTCCCTGATCCGCTCCACTGGGACGACGATCGACGAGGTGGTCTCCAGGCCTTCGTTCGGAGATGAGCTTTCCATATCGAGGGTCCTTGGGATCGATGAGGTCCACGCCACGAACGCGAACTGGCGATGAAGGGCGAGGGAGGCCGCCGGGCTGGTCGGCGTAGGGGTTTTCGATGTCGAACGTCGGGTCGCGAATGATGGGAGGCGTAGCGGTGAGCTTCTTGGTCGGCGCGTCGGGGTCAAAGTCAGAGTCGGACATGCTCCGCATCGAACCGGACTCGGACGGTCGACGATCCATGTCTGTCTGCTCGGTCGCTCGTCGCATGGGCTCCTGGATAGGCTGGAGTGGCGGCTGGTACGCATTCTGAGCTGCTTGCTGCTCGTGCTGTTGAAGTCGCTCGATCCGTCGCTGTTCTTCCTCCTGAGCCTGGAAATCAAGGCAACGTGGTCAGTCACAACTCTTTCTGCTCTTCGCTGCTTCGAATAGACAGCAGGAGAAAACGAACTACCTGGCGCCTGAGCTCCTCCCTCTCCATCTCCTTGCGGTGAGCGTCGTCCGTCGCCTCGTCGACCCACTCATCATCGTCCAAGCTCTGCGGCTCCTCCACGCCGTGAAGGCCCATATGAACCTCCGCCTGATGAGCGTTGCCCTGGTGATGAATAACCTCGGTGCCCTCTTCGTGCTCCTCCTCAGAAAAGTCCGACTCCTCGTCCCCTTCGTCATCATCAAACACCTGGTCGCCGCGAAGCTCTCCCTCCTCGCCTTCCTCCATCATCATCTCCTCATCATACTCGTCACCCTCTTCGTATTCGCCATCCGACTCGCCGTTGGCAGAGTGCTCGTAGTAGATTGGAGCAGTGAAGAGCACCGTCTTGGCCTTGCTGCTGCCAGCGCGTTCTGGTCGATCGTGGGTGGGGGAGATGTTCCGCGGGTGGTCCTTGTGAGAAGGGGAAGCGAGGACGCCTTTGGCGGAGGGGTGTTGGGAGAGGTGAGGGTGTGGCTGTTGAGAAGGAGGAATGCGGCTGTCGAAGCGGGTTTGCGCGATCGTCGAAGAGGGGCCGGAGATGTAGTCGGCTGGAATGACGGTCGTGAGCTGTTTGCGAAAAAGGAATCGCGCACCCAAGTGGTTAGTTTCATTTCTTCAGCTACTTCCACAAGGTCTGCAGCCCAACAATGCGAAGCAAAGCCAGCGACACTCACATCAACGTTGCGATGTTTGTTGAGCCTCGCGAGGCGTTCGAACGGCGTCTCGATGTTTTCCGCCGGGATGTATCCAACTGCCTGGGTCTTGAGCACTCTTACGAGCCACCAGTACGAGTTGGTGTCGTCGAGGAGGAGGAGCTTGTCGCCCTTGACGACGCTCGCCTGGCCGTCGACGGTGGCGAGGAAGGTGTGGAGCGCGTAGACGAGCGCAAAGTCAATGTCCTCGTCCGGGATGGACGGGCTCGACGAGAGCGAGTCGGAGAAGCTCCCTGAATCATCAATGTCGTCGCCCTCCTCGTCGTGCTCGTGGCCGTGCTCGTGCTCGTGCTCATGGTCGTACTCGTGCTGCCCGCCCTCGCCTTCGTGGTGGTGCGCGCCCTCCTCGTCGGACAGCGCGTCGTCCTCGTGCATCAGGTCGTGAGCTTCTGCATCTGCTTCGGAGTACTGGTGGACCTGGGTCGGCCCGCGCGAGCCCGAGTGCGCGCGGTTGTTGGCTGAGTGGACATCGACCGTGAGCGCTGGTCCTCTGCCCCCGCCGGCTCCGATGACCCCAGGTCGAGGAGCGGTGCCCACACCTTGGCCGACTCCGGCAGAGCTGTACATCTAGATGGTCGTGCGAGGCGAGGAGCGGAGGGCGGGCGTGGGATGTGAAGGGTGGGACGAGCGGTCGGGGAAGCTGAATGGGAGAAGCGAGCGGCGGTGCGGGGAGAGGTAAACGAGTGTTGCTGGTTCAAAGTGTCTGTTCCAAAGTTCAGTAAGTGATTAGCATTACAAGAAGACATATTGGTGAACGCACGAGTCGAGGCGTGCGTTTTTGGAGCAACGACGGAGTGTGACGAGACGAAAGGAGGCAAGCGGACAGGCTCTCGTCCAAACGTTCCACGAAGCTGACTGGCTGGGCCTATGTGGGTGTGTTGCCGTCCTTTGGGTGAGAATAGATAGAGTTTTGGGGCAAGGACGGCCAAGGGGGTATCGGGTGAGGGAGGAAGCAAACAACAAACGCGCGCGCCAAAGTTTAGAGGACACGCTTCGACGGAGTTGGAACCCTTTGGCGTCCCGCTCGTCAGAATTAAGAATAGGGTCCGAAAGCATGTAGATTTGTCAACAAGGTTACTGCAGAAAGAACATGTATGTATGAACAAGGTTGTTGAACGCCACGTCTTTACGGCGCCTTGTCCTTGTCCTGGTCACCCGACGACGACGCTTCTGCTTCGGCAAGGGGTGGCTTCGGCTTCTTGACCGACTCCAGGCCATTCATCAAAGCCTCGTTCATCCTACTCGCTTCTTCCTGCTTCGATTCGAGCCATCGCGTGAGAAGCGACGAGTTGTCAATCTGGTGTCCATGCACACGACGTCGGATCAGCATTCCCGGAGCGACGACGGAGGATGCCAGGACCACATGTGAGCTCACCTTGAGGTTCTCATTCTGTATTGTGACCTGAGAGAGCTCGAGCTCGAGCGATGCGTGGTCATCTTGCAGAATCTGGACGATCGCCCGCGATAAACAAACAAGGGGACGCGTGGTCAGCTGTGTTCGTACGCGCCTACACCCGAGGAAGGGGGGCAAACCGACACCAAAAACAAACAAACGAAGCTCACAAGCAGCTGCTTCTCCTTCTCGGCAACGAGCTCCTTGTGCCACCGCGCCCGCTCCCTCAAGCCTTCGACCTCGGACCTGAGCTTCCTGAGCTCGTCGCGCTCCTCCCTGCCGCGCTCCTCGGCCTCCCTCAGGTTGTCGGTGAGCACGAGGAGGCGCTGGGCATTCGAAGACTGGATCTTGTACTGCTCCGCGAGCTCGAGCTTGGTGTCGGCGAGCTGGGCCTCGACCGACGAGAGGAACGCGGCGCGCACGGCGTTGCTGACGACGACGAGCGCGCCAGGTCAGCACGCGCTCCCACGAATGCGACGAGGAAGATACAGGAAGGAAGAAAGTGGTGCTCACTCTGCTCCTGAGCTCGGGGTAGCTCCACCCTTGACGTTGGACGCGGCGAGGAGGGCCGTGTTGCGCTCCTTGAGGAGGATGGTCTGCTTCGCGAGGTCCCGGTACGCGGCGACGAGGGTGGCGTTGCTCTTCTCGCGGCGGTCGCGCTCGTGCAGACGGTCGAGGATGAGCTCTGGAAAGGCGGGCGCCGTCATCCTGGGCTGGGCTGGCTCGTGCCGATCCCTGGCGACGAGGGCTCTTGATCCGGGACGAACGCGCCGGAGGAGGAGGCGCGACGGCGACGACGCGAGCGGGCTGGCGGTGTTGGGCTCCAGATGTGTGGATCAGGACGAGGCGAGCTGGCGGTGAGTCGAGCTAAGTCTGAACGGTCGTATCTCTTGTGTCCGGAGAGGCTGGCCGCGAAGATGTAGCTTAATTTGCCTCCGCGGCCCAGGGCGACCCGCCAGGAGAGTGCGCAGATGGCGGGCAGGATGGGCGGGCGCGGGGGGCGCGAGCGCAAAGGGCTAGCGCGCTACACGTGTCGCAATCAAATCTGACCTGTTTCTCGCTTTTGACTGCCGTGCTATCCCTATATGCGTCTGGCCCTGTGGATCGGGACCTCTGCGTCGATCGTCGTGACACTGAGGATGGGTGCGCTACCCTGGGCCGGGCTTTCATTATGGTCGCCAGGGCGGTGCTGAGCGCGCGTGTCTCATTCCGAACTTGGAGGTTGTCTCGCCTCCCTTGACCATCTCCCGCCTTCTCGCCGTCTCACCCTACTTCAGGCACCCGCTTGGGCAGCATGGCCCGGTCTCAGAATGATCCTAGACTCTGTTTAGCTCCTCCCCCTGGTGCCTCCCTGCGCCGAGAAGAGTAAGAGCCTCAAACCCGCACCGTGGTCCAGCCTGGCCGTCTCACTTGGGCCCGCCCTTCCGAGCTTGCCCTCTGCTGGCCACCCACCCAGCCCGCCCGATCCTTCTCTTTCTTCCTCTTCTCCTTTTCTCCTCCCACCCGTCCAGCGCCTGCTCGTTTCTGTATCCCTCCGGCAAGGTCGACCCCGCCCAGCAGCTTCGCACCTCCGGTCTCTGGTAGACCCACCTCCTCTACCTCCCCCACACTCTTTTTGTTCCCACTTCGTCTCGTCAAAAACTCGGATCGCCATGCGCTTCGCCTTCGTGCCCGCCCTCCTCGCGCTCGCCTCGCTCGCCAGCGCCCAGGACGCCTCGGCCACCACCTCCGACATCTCCTACCGCAATGGCACCTCCCTCGAGCAGGGCGCCGTCGAGCACATCTCGAAGCGTACCGTCAACGCCGCCAGCAGCAGCCTCTGTACCCTGATCGGCATGTCCTGCGACTTCCAGAACGACGTCAACAACTGTGGCAAGCGCTGGAACGTCTGCAACGTGATCGGCAACCTCCTCAACGGCAAGGGCACCGACTGTATCGCTGGTGTCTGCACCCCCATCTGTAACACTCTCTTCGACTGGAACCCTCTCACCCAGAAGTGCCAGGATGTCTCTTCCGACGTGTCAAACTGGTATGTCTCACCCCGCGCGGTCTCACTTTTGTTCCACCCTGGGCGTCAGCTAACTCTCTCTCTATATATTTTCTTCTACTGTATAGTGGATCTTGCGGTAACAAGTGCTCGTTGACCGGCGCTACCGCTTACGGCTGCTCGTCTGGCAACTGTATCGCCACCGCCTGCTCGTCTGGGTACTCGCTTTCCGGCGGCGTTTGCAACGTCGTCATCGACACCACCTCCGACGTAGGTTTCACTTTTTACATCATTATTTTCAATCATCATCTGACCTCGCCCCTCTCTCTCAGCCACTCAACTGTGGAACCAGGGGAACGGTTTGCAAGTCGACCTGGTCGAACGGAGCCGGAGCCGCCTGTGTGAACTCCGTTTGCCAGGCCAAGACCTGTAACTCGGGCTACGCTTGGTCGTCGTCCTCCCTCGCCTGTATTGGAATCACCAGCGATGTGAACAACTGGTGCGTTTTTAAGACCGCTCGACACCTCGAGGTACCCCTTTCTAACGCGCGCTGCCCTCCTTCAGTGGATCCTGCGGAAACCAGTGCTCCTTCCCCAACGGCAAGGGCTCGTGTGTCAACGGTGTCTGCACTCTCTCGTCCTGCACGACTTCCGGTTACTACAACGTCAACGGAGTTTGCACGTACTACAACACCCAGACCGACGCTTCGCACTGGTACGCTCCTGTTCCTGAGACAGGTGTCTTGCGACGTGTCTCACGCTCTTTTCTCGCGACAGTGGTTCTTCCCTCACCGCCTGCCCTTCGACCTACGGTGTTGCTCAGTGCTCCAGCGGAGTCTGTGGCTACTCGTCGTGTAACTCTGGGTACAAGCTCTCGGGATCTTCGTGCTCGGCGATCAACTACAACACCGAC
The DNA here is from genome assembly GCA_024364755.1 of Pseudohyphozyma bogoriensis. Lineage (NCBI taxonomy): Eukaryota > Fungi > Basidiomycota > Microbotryomycetes > Chrysozymaceae > Pseudohyphozyma > Pseudohyphozyma bogoriensis. The sequence continues at coordinate 52,410 of JALBUQ010000002.1, forward strand.
GTGAGCGCCTCTCTTCTTGCTGTTGGAATACCGTACTCATCAGATCGTCACACTAGGTCAACAACTGCGGTTCTGCTGGCAACGTTTGCCCCTCGACCTACACCAACGGTGGCGCTGGCACCTGTGTCTCCGGAAAGTGCACGACCACGTGTAACTCGGGCTACGTGCGTTTTCCCGCCTAGCCTCTCCTTGTCGCGCTCGAGACTGACCAAGGTCAATCATAGTCCTTCTCCTCCACCGCCAACGGTTGCGTGAACATCAAGACGGACCCCAACAACTGTGGTACGGTCGGCAAAGTCTGCACGGCTTCGAACGGAACCCCATCCTGCTCGAACGGATCTTGCACCGTGTCGTCTTGCAACTCCAACTACGTCCTGAGCAACGGCGTTTGCACCTACACCAATACTCTTACCGACACCAACAACTGGTAAGTCTCTTATTTGTTTATTGCGGTCGGCGGGACTGACCTTTCCCCCGTCACAGTGGATCCGTCGGCAACAAGTGCCCCTCGTCGTACTCGAACGGTATCGGCTCCGTCTGTCTCCTCGGCCAGTGCCGCCCTCTCGCGTGCAACCTTTGGTACGACTGGGATTCGGACAGCAACCAGTGCATTTCCGTTTTCTCCGACCTCAACAACTGTGGAAAATGTGGATCGGTTTGCGCTTTCACCAACGGCGTCGGAGTTTGCTCGTCCGGAACCTGCACTCTCAAGAGCTGCTCGTCTGGCTTCCAGAACGTCAACGGCGCTTGTGTTTCCATGGATACTTCTTCTGACGTGAACAACTGGTATGTGGTCTCGCTGCAGACTTGACTCGACCGCCGCTGACTTGCTCTCTCCCAGTGGCTCCGTCGGAAACGCCTGCCCTTCGACCCTCGGTGTCGCGAAGTGCTCGAACTCGAAGTGCTCGTACTCTTCGTGCAACACAAACTACGTCTTGAGCTCGTCGGGAACTTGCACCTACACCAACACTCAGACTGACGCCAACAACTGGTGAGTTCTGCTAGCACGCGCGCACTCGCGTCTCAGAACCTGACGTTTTTCACCTTCCTTCTGCGAAAAGTGGCTCCATCGGAAACAAGTGCCCCTCGTCGTACGCCAACGGAGGTGCCGGAGTCTGCATCGGCGGTGTCTGCCAAACGAACTGCAACACCTACTACGCTTTCGACTTCACCTACTCGATCTGCCGAAACATCTGGTCCGACGTTTCGAACTGGTTCGTTTTCTTCCTCCTTCCTTCTTTTGCCAGTCAAGTTCCGAAACTAACACGCTTCCTTCTCATTAGTGGATCGTGCGGTAACAAGTGCCAGGCCGGCAACCCTGTTGGCTCGACCGCCGCCACGTGCGCCTCCGGAACGTGCCTCGCCACCGCTTGCGCTTCGGGCTACGAGCTCGTCTCCGGTGCTTGCCAGGCCATCGACTTGACCTGCAACGGTGAGCGTCTTCCTGACCGACGCCCTTTGATTCTCCCCACTGACAATCGTCGCCTCTTTTAGTCAACAACTGTGGCAAGCTCGGGAACCAGTGCTCTTTCTCGCCCTCCGGAGCCACGGGTGCCTGCGTGAAGAGCACCTGTGTTATCACTAGCTGCCCGTCCGGCTACACTCTGTCTTCCACCACGAACGCGTGTATCCAGAACACCGCTTCGGCTCACGCCAAGAGGTCCAAGGTTGAGGAGAAGCGCACTCTCTGCCCAGCGTAAGCCCGTTTACTCCATCGAGATGCTCAAAGAAAGTATCTGACATCTCATTTTCTCTTTAGTGGCGAGACTGCCTGCCCCATTCTTGGCTCCGCCTCGTACGCTCTCGCCGTCTCGCACCACTTCTCGTCCTTGAACGAGTTCTCGGGCGTGATGGCCGGCGCTGGAGGCTACGAGTGCCTCGACACCACCCAGTCTCTCGAGTCTTGCGGTGGTTGTGCCTCGACTGGCGAGGGTCAGGACTGCACCAAGATTCGCGGTGCCGTCGGAGTTGGATGGTACGTTCACTTTTCGCACCACACCGCCTCCCGCAGAGCCTCGCGCTGACTTTTGCCGCTCCCTCGTTCTCAGTGACTCTGGCGCCTGCGTTGTCTTCTCGTGCCTCGCTGGCTGGAAGCCCAACCTCGCTGGCACCAAGTGTGTTCGTGCGCACCCCGAGCACGGCCACGCCAACTCGACCCGCTCGGCCGCGCGGAGACACCTCAACGCGCGCCACTCGCACCACGGATAGAAGTCTAATTGATGAACCTTGCGGGCGAGCTCTCCTCTTTTAGACTTTCTGATTATTATCTGTGTTCAAACCCTCTGCAGTGTTGTGTACCTCCCTCCCCCCTCTTCCCCCCCATGGACTCCCTCCGCCTGGCCTGATCCGTATACCACCCTCCTTCATCATTCGCGATACCCTCCTTTCTCACCCTCTTTGGCGGCGCTAGGTCTTTCTATAGTCTTCCTCTTCTATGAATAATCCATCTCATATTCGAAGCATCAAACACTGTCCGTCGCCCGCGAGAGCTGCTTCGGTGGAAGGTCAAGGAAGTCGAGACGTGGCCAAATTGCCAAGAGAAGAGCGAGAAAAGGGGGGCCAGAGGGACTCCACCCCAGCTGGGGCGGCGAGCACGACGGGGTGTCCTCGCCCCGCTGGTCAACCACGAACCACCAACTATTCTCAGAGATGTCTACCGAAACTTCGACGCTCCAGGTCTTCATCAAAACGCCGACGGGCAAGCTCGAGATTGAGCTCGACCCGTCCATCCAGGTCTCGGCACTCAAGGCGCAGATCGAGGAGAAGGACGCCGAGCTCAAGGCCGACTCGATGCGTCTCATCTACAGCGGAAGGATTTTGAAGGAGTGAGTTACTCATCTCGACATTGAGACCACTTTAAAGAGCGAGCGCGTGGCGGCAGCGGCGGCGGCGACGACAGCCCACTCTCCGACGCATGGTCAGCAGCGCTAACCCCCCTGCGTTGCGTGCGCTGTAGTGAGGAGCCAGTCTCCAAGTACGGACTGAAGGCCGGACACACTATCCACCTCGTAAGGCTGTCGATCCTCGTTGTGATGGGCGTGCCTTTGAGCGGCTGGCGGGGCGCGGGCGGGGGGTGACGTCCTCTATCGTCGCGTCGACGCACGGTGGCCCGTAGCGATCCTGTCGTTGCTGAGAAGGTGATGGATAGGGTGGGATGAACACAATCAACTCATCATATCATAGAGGACGACAAGCTGACCGCTGAAACGATTCGCCACTGCCCGGTCAGGTCAAGGGTAGTGCCCCAGCTGCTCCTCAGCCGGCAGCCGCCTCCGTCCCGTCCAACTTTGCCGCTGGCCAGCAGATTGCTGGAAACCCTCTTGCCCCTCTCCTCAATGCTCGTATGTCCCGGTGTCTCCGTCCGTACTCACAGCGGAGCTTCGTGCTGACGACTGGTGCCACTTGGCCTCTTCCAGAGAACGCGGGCGCTCTCGGTGGATTCGTGAGGGCTTCTCTGGTCATTTGACAATAGGAAGAGACGGTTGCTCATCAAAGGACTACGCAGAACCCTTTCGCTCAGATGGGTATCAACCCGAATGATCCTGTACGTCGTCGCAACGCCCCTTCCTCGGCGATCGGACAGGCGGTGCTGACTTCTTTTCGTCGCTTGTTGAACAGAACTACATGCAAAACATGATGGTGAATCAAAGTTGTATCCAAGTGAAATGTATTCTGCTTGCTCACTCTTTCTCTCTGTCGGCCTTAGAACGACCCCGCTGTGCAAGCCAATGTCAACAACCTCCTTCGCGACCCCGCCGTAGTTGAGCAGGTCGTACGTCCTTTCCCTTTCATCATCACCTTGAATTATGGCTAACACTTGGAGATATTTCGTGACTCTCCCTTTCTCTGGTTACCTCTCAGATCGCCTCGAACCCTGAGCTCAGATCCATGGCTCCTCAGGTCCGACAACTCATGCAGTCTGAGCACTTCCGCAACTTTCTTACCGACCCCAACTCGATGAGACAAAGTCAGTCTTTTTCGCAGATTCTGATTGTGAGGAGTCGGCTGACTCTGAAGGCGCGAAACAGTGGCCGAGATGATGCAGGGCGGGGGCATGCCACCTTTCGGCGGGTTTGGTGGATTCGGCGGTGCTGGTGGAGCTGGAGCGACGCCTGCTCAGAACCCTTCAGGTAAGTCGGTGCTGAAGACCAAGTCACAGTGCGGAAATGCTGATTGTTCTCTTTGGTAGGTGGGCTGTACAACCCTTGGGCAGGTACAGGTGCTGGAGCTGGCGCCGGTGCTGGAGCTGGAGCTGGAGCTGGAACGGGCACACCTGGCGCTACCTCATCACCAGGAGCCGGATTCAACCCGTTCGGTGGAGCTGGGGGAGCTGGAGGAGCTGGAGGTGCTCCAGACTTTGCGGCGTTGATGCGTGACATGCAGGTGAGCCGCGACTTGTAGTACAGAAGGGGTGGTTGAAGACTTTGAATGGAGTACTGATGGTACTTGAACGACGCAGGCGCTTCAGGGTATGGGTGGCTTTGGAGGATTCGGATCGCCTGCTACGCCGTCGACGCCAGCAGGTCCACAAGTCTCGCCGGAGGAGCGATACGCAGTACGTTGCTCTCATAAGTTTTGGAAAGGCTTCCCGGCTGAATGTTTATTCCACTTTCTCCTCCCCAGACTCAGCTCGAGCAGCTCGCCGGGATGGGCTTCCACGACGGCGCACGTAACGTGAGGGCTCTGCTGGCGTGTGGTGGAAATGTCGAGGCTGCTGTCGAGTGGTTGTTCTCGAACTAGGAGGAGAATGATGGGGGAGGGCAAGTGAGGAAACCTGAGGCTCTACATCTTGACATGTTGCGATTTTGAAGCGTTTTACTTTTAAGTGTCTCCTTACTTGCGTGAGAATTCTTCAGAGGTGTGTCGACCTCCTGCATGCTTGAGGAACGGGGATAAAGATCTGCAGAGCCCTAGAGAAAGGAAACGGAAGACGATCTCAAAGGGGATTGGAAGACGTTTCCAAGTGGACCTAGGGACCGCACGCGAAGGAAGAGCTCTAAGAACCCAATGCCGTAGCAGGCAAGTCGGCATACGTGGCTTTCTTCTGGCGCTCGTTCCCTTTACACCGACCACTCGCAGCGAAAGAACAATCAGCGACTGTTTTGCTCGCTCGCTGCTCAGCTTGCGTCGAATGCGATGGTAGAATGCGAGTGGAATACACGTGGCAGGGTATACAAAAGTCGTCGACACGTACAGAAACACGGCATCGTGCAGCTCGTCTTTCAACCACGATCTATTCCGACACTTCCTTCCTCCTCCTTTCGGCCCTCTTCTTGTCCTCCAACCCAAACATGACCTTCAACGCCTCCCAACTCGCGAAGCTGACGGCATTCATCGGAATGACCTTGAGGTACCCAATGCTCAGCCCCACGAAGAATCCTCTCCATCCCTGTCCCTTGTAGACTTGCTGAGCCGTCTCCCAGAACCCACTTCGTCGCCCAGGCTGTACCGCAGGACCGACTTGCATCCTCCGCCGAATGATGTCGAGCGGGTAAGCGGACGTCTGCCCGATCGCGCCGGCCAGACCACCAGCAAAGAGGTCGAGGATGTGAGAATGTCGAGCTCGGGTCTCGGGAGTGAAGTATGTAGCAATGACGTCGTGCTTGAGGTATCCCCAGACGAGGAACGAAGTGCCGGCGTACGGCACGATGCCGAGTAGGGTGGGGAAGACACCCCGGTAAAAGTGTGTGAGGGAGGGTTTGGAGGGCATTGCCGATGGCGGTGACCGGGGTGGTGGAGAGGGAGAGCTTCGCGAGGGGAGAGGGAGAGGCGGTTCGAGGTAGATCTGGCGAATGGTGGCTCGGAGGGAGGCGGGGGAGTCGGAGGCGGAGTGGTGCTCAAATGCGAGGCGGACACGAATAAGCTCTAGTGGATATGTGAATAGTGCCGATGTTACACCTGTGTATGGAAAAGGTTGCGGTTTAGCTTGGAGTGAAGGTGCTTCCGGCAGGGCAGGGAAGGAGACGGACCGGCGAGAGAACCGGCAGCGAAGCGGAGAGCCGAAGTCTCGCTTTCGGGTGTTGGCATTAGGAGCTGTCATGAGAGCAAGTCAGATCGCAGAGAGGTTTAGTTGTTGAGAAGTAATGGACCGTACGATATGAATTTTGTCGTAGAAAGCGTACTTTATGGCGGCGTACGGGAAGATCCTGAGGAGCGTAGCCGAGTGGCCTTGCAGCAGTCCCCTAATCCCAGTCTCCGCATATATATCCCTTCCAGCTCGGAACACTCCCAACCAAGTACCTGCGTGTAAATATAGAGGAACGAAGGTGGAAAGACGAAGCCGCGAAAGGCGAGCGAGGCGAGGGTGTTGTCAGCCGGAGAACTCGCTTGGCGAAGGATGATTACGGCAGCGACTGACCGGCATAACGCTGGTAATCTGGTGAACGCGTCTGGAAGAGGATTTTGACCCTGTCGAGCGGGGCGACGGACGTCTTTGCGATGCAACCTAGCCGGAGAAAGGGCGGAATCAATCAGCTGCCACCGATTTTCGCCCGCGGCTGGCCCTTGGAAGGGCCGACGATGAGCAGCAAAGATGAAAGGATGGCTCACCAGCAAGGCCACCAGCTACACCAGAAGTGATGGCATATCGCAGGCTCGAAGGGTCGGGCGTTGCGCCCGTTCGGCGAGAGCGGGGTTGTGGCACATTTGAATGATCCGGGTCGACGCCATGGTGATCGAGCGTGACTTGGGAGGTGGAGGCTCTGGGGCTGCTAGAGTCGTCAAGACTCGTGTTCACCCTGGCCATCTATCGTTGTTTCTATACCGAGATCAAAGTCGTGCGAGGTGTGGGCGGAAGCAAAGGGGCGCGGAGCCGAACGCCCGGCGACTTGGACTGGGACTTGGGCGAGTGAGCTCGTCGCAGGCGCGGCTCAGTCTCCTTCTGTCAACAGCTGTAGAAGCTATCGATTCCGACTCGCATTAAGGACACTCGAATTTTACTGTATCACTTTAGCAAGGACTCGTGCCATCATGGGTCAGTCTGCTGCCTTTCGCGCTGCTCGCGCCGCACAACAGCTCACTGACACTGCTTGCCACTCGCCGCGCTCCCTCCTCGTCCTCAGGTATCCCCAAAGTAAGCTCGTACAGCAATCTAGCTCATATTGATGCTAAGTGAACACTCTTCGCGCAGTTCTTCCGATTCATGTCGTGCGTCTTGTCTGCTGGCGATCGCTGCTCCTCCGCCACCATCAGACGTGTGCTCACCCCCTTGTCCTCGCCCACGCTTGCAGGGAACGATACCCTTTGATCTCTCGACTCATTCAAGAGAACAACATTCCAGAGTTCGATGCCTTGTGTGCGCCTTACTCTTCCTTGCTCGCTGCCCATCATCTCCCGAGCGCGTGTTGACGCTCCTCCACTCGCATGCCGTTGGGCTTTGCATCCACAGACCTAGACATGAACGGAATCATCCATAACTGCTCGCATCCCAACGACAACGACGCGTCCTTCCGCATCACCGAGGAGGCCATCTTTCTCGCCGTCTTCCGCTACGTCGAGCACCTCTTCGCCGTCATCAAGCCTCAGAAGCTCTTCTTCCTCGCCATCGACGGAGTCGCCCCGCGAGCCAAGATGAACCAGCAGCGAAGCAGGAGGTTCAGGACCGCCAAGGAGATGAAGGAGACGATCGACAAGGCGATCAAGAAGGGCGAGGAGATTCCAGAGGGAGACGGGTTCGACAGTAACTGCATTACCCCAGGTCCGTCTCGCGCGTGGCTCGCGTCGTTGGGTGTGGGTAGCAAAAGCTGATCTTGGTGATTTTCGTAGGAACGCCGTTCATGGCAAGATTGTCCGCTCAACTCAAGTACTTCATCTCCAAGAAGGTCTCTGAGGATGCCGACTGGCGAGGAGTCGAGATCGTCCTTTCGGGCCACGAGGTGCCAGGCGAGGGAGAGCACAAGATTATGGAGTACATTCGACTGAAGAAGGCGCAACCCGGCTACGACCCCAACGTCCGCCACTGCCTGTACGGCCTCGACGCCGACCTCATCATGCTCGGCTTGCTTTCGCACGACCCACACTTCTGTCTGCTTCGTGAAGAGGTGACTTTTGGACCTCGTGGCGGCAAGGGCGGCGGAAAGATCAAGGGGTAAAGTCGAGTTTGCTGGGAAGGATTTCAAAGGATGCGTGGCTGACGCTCGGGTTACAGCGTCGAAACCACCAACTTCTTCCTCCTCCACCTCTCCCTCTTCCGCGAGTATCTCGACCTCGAATTCCACTCTCTCAAGACCGCCGTTCCACCTCTTCCCTTCGAGTACGATCTCGAGCGAATCATCGACGATTTCATCCTCCTCAACATTTTCGTCGGCAACGACTTCTTGCCCCATTTGCCTGGCCTTCACATCAACGAGGGAGCGCTTGGAAGGCTGTTCGAAATCTACAAGAAAATTCTGCCTATCGCTGGTGAGCTTCCTTTCTACTCGATGTCCTGTAAGCAATATGATCTGACGCCGTGGTTTTAAGGTGGATACCTCAACGAGCACGGAACGCTGAACGTCCAGAGGCTCCAGCTTGTGCTAAACGAGTTGACGGTCTTCGAGCAGGAGCACTTCGAGCACGAGTTTGCCGACTCCAACTGGTTTAAAGGCAAGCAGACGAAGCACCTCGACGCGGTCGAGAAAGCTAGGCAGGCAGCAAGGAGCAAAGTCGGTATGTCGGAGGACACGTGTCCCCGTCATTCTCCCATTGAGGCTGACTTTCACGCGTCCCAGTTCTGACGAAAGACCAACGAGATATCTTCAACAAAGTCCGAAACTTCCTCGATGCCAACCTCCAGAACCTAACTCCCGACGCCCGCCTCACCATGCTCAACACCCTCCCCGCCCGCGACCGTCGATTCCTTAGCGACTTGGCCGACGAGCTTCACCTCGTGTGCTCGTACGACGAGTTCGATACCGACGGAAACAACTTGGTCGTGTTGACGTTCGACGAGACGATGTTGAACCTCGCGAGCATGGAAGAGACGAGTAGCGATGAGGACGAGGGTGAGTGGAAGGGCGCTGGTGCGGCAGGGAGTGCGGAGTGGATGGGCGCGATTTTGAGGGTCTTGAAGAAGTACGAAAAGGCTGAGACGGCCAGAGATGTCGACGAGGATGATTCGGAGGATGAGCAGACGAGGCTGCTGAAGGAGAAGATGGCGCAGTGGAAGAGCGATTACTACAGGGTGCGTTAGGCAATGCCCGTCCTCTTGCGGTCAGAATGAGCTGATATATGGTCATGGGAGGATAGGAGAAGCTTGAGTTCGAGTACTCCCCGGAGTCGCCCGAGCTGCACGACCTCGCGTACAGGTACATTGAGGGACTGCAGTGGGTCCTCCACTACTACTACTCGGGAGTCGTCTCGTGGAGTTGGTTCTACAACTACCATTATGCGCCGAAGATTTCTGGTAATTCTCCATTTCCAAGATGTTTAACATGTTAGGCTCCACTTAACGCTGGTTCACCTAGATCTCTGCAACGCCCACACCTACAAGTTCGAGTTCTCGCTCGGCCAGCCGTTCCACCCCTTTGAGCAGCTCATGGGTGTGCTTCCCGACCTCTCCTCCGCTCACATTCCTCCCGCCTTCCGCGACCTCATGTCCGACCCCGCCTCTCCCATCATCGACTTCTACCCCGTCAATTTCGAGCAAGACCTCAACGGCAAGAAGCAAGATTGGGAGGCGATCGTCAAAATCCCGTTCATCGACGAGAAGCGCCTCTTGGAGACGATGGCTGCTCGCTCTCCTCGACTCACCGCTGAGGAGAGGGCGAGGAATGAGTTCGGCAACGCTTGGCGGTTCACGTACGACGACGCCAACGAGTTCGTCTACCCGTCGTCGCTGCCCGGTTCCTTCCCCGACCTTGTCCACTGCCGGTGCAAGCTCGAGGTGTTCAACCTCCCGACCCTCGATGGCGGTCTCGCCTACCTCAAGGGCCTCGTCCCCGGCGCTCTCCTCGGCAAGGACGCCGTTTCCGGCTTCCCGTCCCTCCAGACCATCCCTCACACCGGCCTCCTCAGCTTCCACGGCGTCAACGTCTTCCAGGGAGACAGCAGGAAGGAGACGATGGTCGTCACGATCGACTCGGACTACGATGGCCTCAAGCCTGAGGACGTGGCGCGTCTTTTCGTCGGCAAGAGGACGTACACTGGCTACCCCTACCTTAGGGAAAGTCTTGTCGTCGCCGTCTCAGACGAGCTTTTCCGCTACACCGTCGACCGCTCTGAAGATAGGGAGATGGTCATTCCTACCCCTCACTCTGGTGCCTCGTTGGCGGCATGGAAACGCGCCGCCGATCGCCTCGAGCATGTCTACTCGAAGAAGACGGGATGCATTATCGGCCAGGTGGACATCATCTTGCATGTCAAGCCTCTCAAGGGTACGTTGCTATTTCCGACCTCTTCCTCGTTCACTGGTCTCATTTCCGACCTCTTCCTCGTTCACTGGTCTCACAACTTTCTTCCAGGTCTCTCGCGCCAGATTGATGGATCGACTGTCAAGGAGTACGAGGACAACGAGCAGGAGTTCGCCCTCCAGACGACCGTCGGCAGCGTTTCGTCCGAGGACGTTCGCTTCATCGTTAGTCTGCTTTTCTTACTATCGCTTATCATGTACTGATGTTGTGGAAAAATCTCGCAGGAGCAACCGGCCATTCCCGTCGAACTCGAGTTCCCCATCGGCACCAAGGTGTTCTTCCTCGGCGAGGTGGCCTACGGCGTTCCCGCCCAAGTTATGGGTCACGAGAACGGCAACCTTTCGATCAAGATTGCTGTCAGTATGCCGATCGCACCGCCCAGTGTTCAGAAGTTCTGACGTTTGGCTGCTTCAGTTCTTCCCCAACGACAAGCTCGAGCCTCAGGCCTTCCAGACCCGTCTCTCGGCAGCTCTGCAAGTCCAATACACGCCGTCGCACGCCGTCGCACGCCAGCTCGGCCTGTCTGGCTTGACGCTATCCAAGCTCACCTCCAGCATGATGGTCATCTCGGGCGAGCAGAAGACCAACATCGGCCTGAACCTCAAGTTCGAGGCCAAGGGTCTCAAGGTTCTCGGCTACTCTCGGAAGAGCGAGACTGGGTGGGAATTTAGTCCGAAGGCGATCGACCTCATCTCGGAGTACCGCAATGCGTTCCCGGAGGTTGTTGCTGCCTTGGATAGGAAGGGCAACAGGGGTACGTGGCGAAGCCTCTTTCGGGCTTGTTCCTCTTCGTTACATGCTGACTGGGTCCAATCTTTCCAGATATGACTCGTCCCACCGACTTCTTCGAGGAGTCTGTCGCTGCTTCCCGCTTGAAAGAGCTCAAGTCGTGGCTTGCCGAGAAGGGAGTTCGCGACTTCGACAAGGTTCCGTTGTACTCCGAAGAGCTCGAGAAGGTGCGTTCGATTTGTTTCGCGCACTACATAGCTGCTGATCCTTACTGGTTCTACTGTTTGACAGCACACCGTCATGGGTCTCGAGGCATTCGCCGACAAGCTCGTCGCGCAGAAGGCCCCGGGCACGATGAAGCAGGCGGCGATCAAAAACATCCCTCGACACGCCCTCCTCAAGCCCGCTCACACCCTGACTCGCCTTCGCGATCAGAGCTTTGGTCTCGGCGACCGCGTCATCCTGGTGGCAGAGACCGGCAGCGTGCCGCTTTCGGCAAAGGGAACCGTCGTTGGCATCCAGACTGGCTTCGTCGATGTGGTCTTCGATGTCCAATTCATGGGAGGAACTACTCTCGGTGATCGGTTCGTGAAAAGGCGCGTTTTGGCTTTCCTTCGGTAACTGATTTTATTTATTGATTAGATGCTCGGCCCACCGTGGCCAAACCGTCGCACCGACGTCGGTGCTCAACTTGAGCAACCGCCAGTTTGCGACCGGCATCAATCAGCCTCCTCCTGTGCCGGCGGCAGCGTCTAGGGGACGTGGAGTGTCGAACCCAAACGCCATCTTCCGAAGAGGTCCTCGTGGCGGACCTGCGATTCTTCCGGCGTCCGGCCTTCCGGCTGCCGGCTTTCACCCTGCTCCTCAAACGTCGTCTAGGGGACGAGGACTCTCGTGAGTGGCCTTTTTGCTGGTGGCTATGCCTGCAGGGACTGATCCGCCTTCTTCTTGAACAGAAACGGTGGCGTGCGAGTGCTTCAGAACCCGTCGCGACAGTCGCACTTCGATCCTGCGCAATACGGTGCCGCTGCTCGCGGACAGCTGGCTACTCAAAGGTCTGCTGAGCCGACTGCGACTCCTGAGTCGTTCACACATCTTCAGAGTCTCGGAGCCGCCCTGGGTATTCCCGTCTCGGTCGGAGCGAGCCACCACCAGTCGCCGCGCGGAGGCCACACGTCTCAAGGCGCTCCACCACCACATGTGCGAGGCCACTTGGGACCGCGAGGCGTTCACCGAGGAGCACCTCAGCCACCACCCCACCATCAGCAGCAGGTGCACACGCCGTCGAACCGCGGTGCGATGGGAGGCGGCTTCGTCGGAGGTGCGCGCGGCGGAGTGGGAGCGAGCATCCCACCTCCGCAGTCTTTGACGCAGCCGAGCGCGGGAGGCCGTGGGCGTGGAAGGGGAAGGGGAGGCGCGAGGGGAGCGCCGAGGGGAGCGAAGGCAGGAGGAAACGCGAACGTGGGAACTGTTGAGGGCTAGAGTGTAGCATCTTGACTGACCACCTGCAACGAAGGAGGAGTTGAACCTCTGAGCAATTGATAAACCCTGAGAGAACATGATGCTGGTTATTTATGGGGTGCTTGACTTGGTTTTTGCGTCCACCTTGTGTGCGGCCACGGCTTCCACAAAGACACGTGTAAAGGGGTCCAAAGAGGAAAGATCGGAGTCCGCCGCGGTGCTCGGGGGAAGCGGCCGTCGGTGGACCTTTGCTTGACCTTCGACTTGTTGCCACTACGCCACCGAAGATGGGCAAAAAGACTCTAGTGTGCTCTTTTGTGAGCCGAGGCTACATTGACGAGAAGGGCCAGGGCGTTGAGCTCCTCCTGTTCTCGCCCGAACACTTGCGAGGCAGTCGGATCACAAGGTGGGCAGTCAAGGGATCGGCCGATGTCCTTGATGGTGGAAGACTGATTCTGCATCATTCTTGATAGGGACGACCTTCAATACGTGCTCGTCGAGACCGTGCCAGACACAGACGACGGCAAGCTCAAGGCAGCGAGCCTGGCCTCGCTCTCGAAGAACCTCTTCCTGAAGGAGGGGAGCGACGTCCACCTCGTAAGAACGGGCAAGCGGATTCCATGGACTGGCGACACCGACATTCAGGCGTTTCTGTGGAGAATGGTCAGTCCAGCAGCTTGCGTCGACGTCGAACGAGCGCGCGAGTTGCTTATCACGACGCCTTCCCCAGTCCGACAGCTACGAGTCTTGGCTGAGAGAGCAGGTGGAGATTAGAGAAGCTCAGGAGCAGCACCGAGCACCGCAGCCAGACCCTCGACTGGATCAAGCCACGTACACCCGGAACCTCGGGTGCTTCGCTGTGATCGAAAAGAAGCTCGGAGTCGAGCATCAGTACGTGAACCAAGTGGCGCTCAAACGGAGCTGACTATGATGGCCTGCAGTACCTGGGATGTGTTTCACATATTCGATGACGATCCCAGTCTTATGCCGGTGAGCGTTTGTGGCAGCAAGCTGACGTCGAGGTCGCTGACTCTTGGTTGTTTGTTAGGAGGAGTGAGACTCGCTTGTTTGCTCAAAACTTTTCATCCACGTACTGAATGTAGATTCGTCAGCTTTATTTCGACGGCATACTTCAGCGTCATCCTACCACCAATCCTCGACCGAGCTCTCGTGGAGATCGAGGCCGCGCCACGTCTCCAATCTCTTGAACTCACGCAGTGAGTCTCATAGTCTACCTCTTTTGGATTCTGGGGTTGATTTGCCACCATTTTGATAGCAAATGCTTGAACGTTCTCTTTGAGATCGTGGCCAACCAATACGGGCGGCACGCGTTCAAGTTCTGGCCAGCAGGGGTTCAGACCGACAACACAACGATGACGATCCCAGGTAAGAGCTTTCGTCCACTTAGCATCCTCTTGAGCTCGATTTCTGATAAGGGTCCGGATGGTCCTGAAACCGACAGACTCAGTGCTGAAGTTTAGGTTGTACGCTTACCTACTCGACGTCGCCCTATTCCACCTCCGACGCAGCAAGCCCGCCCTCGACTGTCCCGTCTCTTTCTCTCTGCTTCGAACTCTTAAACGAGTTAGAGCAGGAGTTGGTGAGGCTAAATGCACGATAGACGTGAGTGTCAACTTCCTTCGACAGTCGATCTGCGTCTGCGCCTTATCTGGAGGCGCAGCGGGTTGAGTATTTGAGGAAACGTCAGCTAAGACTATTGGGGGTTGAGCTGATCTTCACCTTCTTGCAGGCATTTGAGAAGCTGCTTTCGATAGCCATCACCAGGGAGATGACTCAGCTCAAGTCGGATGCGGCGCTTCTCTCCAATTTGGTCGTCGGGAGGTTGTTAGACCGGCCGATTCCTCGAGGCAAGCCCGTCTTGGAGAAACGAGAGCTGTTGCACATCATGTAAGTAGCTTCAGGCTTTCGCCTTTAAGAGAAGTTCACTCAAGCGACTTCCGCTCAACAGCACCTTGGGATGCTCGCCTTCGGTTTTCAACGCCCTCCACGAGCTTATCCACTACCTCCTCATCAAATCTCACCCGTACTCAACTTCGGAACAACGGCCCGGCCAGCTCTCTCGAGATCAACAGATTGAGTGGAGCAACAGGCCCAAGTCCCTCCGGATCAGCATTGCCGAAAGTCGACCATCCGGCGCAGGCGTCGAGATGGCACGCAACCTCCACGCCATCGTCGAATCGAGCTCAGAACGAGCTCGTCAGCTTCGTGATCTCTCCAGATCCTACCTCGACGGAAGCGGACTAAGAGGCACGTCCGAAGGGTTATTGGGAACGGGAGGACTAGGATCGCCTGGAGGTCGACAAGGACAAGGCGGTGCACGCGGGAACGGCTCGTTCGGAGGACTGTACGACCTCCTCAGGGAGGCGGAGTCCCAGCTCACGCCGTTGGAGAGCACGAAAGTCTCCATCGAGGTCTTCCCTGATGGAGCGATGGCGCAGATGGTGCGAGAAGCCAAGGCGGGGGCCATCGTTCTCATTGGTGCCGAGAGGGTCATGTCGAGCGATGGGAGGTTCGTCGCCCCGCTCGGGAGTTATACGGCTGCGTTTATGGGTACGGAAGCGAAATCAGCCGTGCTGGTTGTTGCTCCGACATCGGTGATTGAGCCGTCGTTTCGGGACAAGGATCCGAAGTTGGAAGAGGAGAAGAAGGGCGACGTGGTCAAGGCGTGGAAGGCGTTCCCGGGAGTCGAGATGGAAGGGTTGGATGAGTTCTTGGAGAAAGTGAAGGCAAAGGATACCAAGACGATTGATGTAGTAGGGAAGACGTCGGAGGTCGTGCCGGCCAAGTTTGTGGGCGGGTTTATGACGGAGAAGGGCGTGACGAGTATTGCTGGGGTGAGCTTGATTGGGAAGGAGAGGGGAGAAGATGAGGTCGACTTGTGTGGAAAGTAGAAATCTGTCTACAAATGTGCTTGTGCATGGATGAGAGCGATTGGTCTGGTGGAGCAAGGAACGAGGAAAACGTCCTAGTGGTGAACCACACGATTGTGTTCATCCGGGAGGAACACTGATATATGCCACATAAGTGTGTGGTGCTTCTACAGTATTAGGTGTGCAGCGAAATAGAGCACGGCGATCGCAGAGAGGAGCGAGGAAACGTGGTGTTGTTCCAAAATCTACGTGGCTGATGACTAAGCGACCAAAAGTCGAGGTCGAGGCCTCCAAGTCGCCGGCCCAAGTCGCGCCCCTCTGCTCCTCCCTCCTCCTCGACATACGTTCACCCACAGCTCAGCCCGTCTACTTGGCCCAAAACTCTCCATAATGTCGACTGGTCCAAGACGTTCCTCGAGGCAGAGCACGTAAGTCGCACGATGGTCGACCCGCACGCGACGCGAGCTGACCTTTGATTGAACCCGCTCGCTCGTCCCATCATCTCTCGTTTCGTCCGCTCCTTCGTCCACCCGCCATCGCTCGCTCGGACACTTCGCACGATCATGACAGGCCCACCTCGCCTCCTCCATCGACCGGCGGGAAGCGGTCGTCGATGCCCGTGTCGGCGAGCACGCCCTCGCTCTCGTCCCTCGCGCCCCCGTCGTCGGTCCGCAAGTCTGCCTCAACGAGGAGCCTCTCGCCAGCTCCCCTCTCGGCCAGGCCTGCTCTCCCCGAAAGAGCCGCCAACTCGATGATGGCCTCCTGGTCCGGCAAGCTGCACAAGGTCAAGATCCAGACCCTCCACTTGGGCAACGCCGGCACCATCACAATCGCCAGGTGCGTCCGCTTCTTTCCGGCCACTTCTTACCTCCGTCATCGGCCTTACCGCTGTTTTCTTTTGTTGTGTGCTAACCGTTCGTTCACATGTGCAGGGTCAAGTGCCCCGTCCCCAAGGGCGTCCCAGGGTGAGTTCTTTCGCTCTTGTTTGCTATCTAGAACCCGACGCGGCGGCGGAAAAGGAAACTCCCCATCTCTCCCCTTTCGCGATTTCCGACGTCATTCTATTATCAACATGGAGTCAAGCAGGAGGAAACGGTGGAAACGCGTTCGTCCGGCGAAGGCAGAGCGCTGGCTACGCGTTACGCCGGCTGCTAACGCTCGCCTCAGCCCTCCCTCGAAGTGGCGAACCCCACTGAACCCGACGGAACAGCGCTCAACAAGCTCAACACGCATCAATCACGAATGCTGACAGTCCTGCTTTCATCTCCCACAGCCACATCATCAAGCGATTCGACACCGACGCTGTTTCCGCTTCGTCCCTCTTCCGCGCCGCCTTCCCTACCGCCACCGAAGGCGAGGAGTCCGTCGAGATGAACTGGATTGCCAAGGGTTCGCGAGCGAGGTACGGAGACACCAAGAAGGCCGGAGCGGAGCACGACGAGACGAGGAAGCTTAGTGGAGTCTGGTGAGTCCGGGCTCTGTTTTCAGGTGCGGGGCGCGTTCGGGCGCCTGCTCCCAGAGGTGGTGGAAAGCTGGAGCTGACGCGTGAGTTGTTGTCAATTCGTGCGACGACAGGATCCCTGCTAGCAAGGCTGCTGTTCTTGCTGAGGAGTACAAGATCTCGAGGTTCGCCGCCGACTTGATCGCATACATCCCCATCGCACAGCGGACTGAGGTTATCGACATTGCTGACTCGGAAGGCGAGGTCAGTGCTTTTTCCCCCAAGTCGAAGCGCTGAAAGCATCGGTGCTGAAATTCTCCTCTTCCTGATCTAGCAATCCCCCGCCGCCGCCCGCTCTCCCCGCACCAAGCGCGCTCGCTTCGGCTCTCCTCCCGTGCCCAAGTCTCCCCTCGCGACCAACAGCGTCTCGATCCTTCAGACCCTCGAGACCGACGCTGTCAACGGTGTGACGACTGAGACCACCGAAGTTCAGATCGACGTTCCTGCTTCCACCAGCGAGCTCGCCGTCTCCGACGAAACAGCGGCTCAGCAGATCGAGGACGCCAAGAAGCTCGCCGCTTCATTTAAGGAGAACGCCCCTCAGTCGATGCCCGTTGCATCGAAAAAGCGATCGCTCGAGGTCGAGGAAGAGGAGGAGGAGGCCCTCCCAGAGACGGGCACGCTCGCCGACACGCGTGGCTTCTTCGGCAAGATCTTCAAGAGGGCCCCGAGGCGCGGTTCGGCACCTAGGACCGCCAGTCGCGAGATCAAGCCCGCTGGTAGCCAGCTCGCCGTCGTTGAGAAGCAGGTCGAGACCGTTGAGGGCCGTCGATGGGTCGCGGGTTTGGGCCTGGCCGTTGCGGTCACGGCTACAGCCGCTGCTCCTTACCTCTTTGGCTGAAGAGCGCGGTTCGACCGACAATTTATGGAGGAGAAACATATGGACCATCATGGACCGACTACCGCGGCTGTCTTTACCCCCTTATTTCTAACCTCACTTTGCCCGCCCGTCGCCATCAACTCACTCTCCTCAATGACCTCCTCCCTCTTCTACTTTGCCCATTATCCTAGCCTCCCTTTAGACGACTCTCATGTTTGTCTCTATCGGTTTCTTTTTTCACTTTTCAACCCCCACCTTTTGGTCATCGACTGGCCTTGAAAAGACCTTTCGTTGTCTCCCCTTTTCATCTTATCACTCGAAAGAGTATTCTTAACCCCTCTATCCCCTCCATCTGTACTTCTCTCCAACTCCTCCACGAACGTCTTGGCTGCTGTAAAACTGGACGGGTTATTTCTCTTGGTCTCCCTCGTCGCATCATCGAAATTCGAGAGTGAGGGCCTCTGAGAGGCTGAGGAAAGTTACAACAATCGAGTGGGGTACAATCATGTCAAATCTATTCAAGGAAATGCACTGTAGGTCGGGTGGGTGGGTATCACGGCCGGCTGAGGAGGCATGGGCGTCTGGGGAGGGATATTCATGGAGAGTTGGTCGGAGCTCATCCACCACGTGGGGTTCGAGGCGCTGAACGCGTCACCTCTGTTCCCGAACGGTCCGCTTGAGGCTGTGGTCGAACAGAAAGGAACATCATCTCACTGCCTCTTCTCGTTGTCCAGGAGAAAAACGCGTACCTTGCGGACTGGGCATGACGAAGCTCTCGATGATCGGAATCAGTTCGGGCAGTCGGTCGCCCACCGGCGAGAGGAGTTTAGCAATCGCGTCGAGAGCGACTTTGGCGACGTCGAAATGGGACGGCTGGAGGCTAGCGTTGAGGGCGGAGACGAGGCGAGAGAGGAGGTCGCAGGAGGTTTTCCGGGCCGTGTCATCGATTCCGATGGCTTTTGTCGCAACGTCGAGGAGGAGCGTGGCGGCTAGAGTGATGATTTTGGAGGAGGCTGTGGCGAGAGTCGAGTCAGTGAAATGGATCTTGAAGGCGATCGAAGAATAAAAGCGCACATGGAGCCCAGAACAACGTCCTCTCCCACGGGACGAGACCTTCGAGCAGCTGGATCGTGTTGAGCGCGACCTTGTGACACGCGCAGAACGTCGACTGGAGTTGCTGCCATGTGTCTGATTCAAACGTCTCAAGCGTGAGCTTGACGAGGGTAATCCTCACGCCCAGGAAAGCGAGTTGTAGCGACCCTGCACCGGCGACAACTGCTTCAGTGATTGCTCGCGAGCGAGTGACGTGGAAATGGGCTCACGGATTCCAGTCGCGGGCGGCACTCCATAAGCGGACGTCGGCCCAACTTTGAGCCCAAGTGGTAGGTTTGTCCAGTAGTCGTCCAGGTCTTTCGAATGGGATTCGAGGATGCGGAGACGAGCGGTGTTGAGGGGCCGTCGGAGACAGGCTTGCACGGACAGAAGCTCCGTCACCACGTTGCTGAGGAGAGAGGGGTCAGCAGTGGCTTGAAGAAAATAACACCGGTATTAGTACTCCATGAGAAGTGACAGCTTGCACATGGCGATCCAGGCTTTGAAGGACTCGGTGTCTTCAGGCTTCATTCCGTCGTCAGCGTCCTCGAGCGTCAACATAGATACGCTACATGTAGACGAATGGATGCTGTTGGAACGGGTGGAAGTCAGATTTGTTTAGCCATGGAACTGAATAGGCTGAAGGGGTCACATGGACGGAAAGCCGTATAGCACTGCCAAGGATGTGTGAGAGATAACCTTGCTTCACATTATTCCACTTACTGGCTCGAGATTTGTCGGCAACGAAGAAGCCCCACCAACTGTTCAAATATTAGAGTGAGCACCAGTTAAAGTCGCTTGTGCTCTTCTGGAATTCAAACGTACATTCGCTTTCGTACACGCCTCTCCCAGAGAGGCAGGCACCACGCCGAAGCCTCCAGGTGGAGTCCGAGTTGCTGACACGCGCCCACGGCCTGTATCAAAGCCTGCGTCAACATCCTTCTGCAGCAAAGGCCATGTGAGAAACTCACTCTGGAGAGCGCAATCCCGTCCAGACCTTTCACATTCGGTCGAGCACACAGTGCGAGCAGAGCGAAGCAAAGAGTTCTCAAGCGGGGTGCACGATACTCGGCGTCGAGGGCATTGAGCACTTCCTGCCACATCCGTTCTTGCTGAGGTATGGCTTGCGACAGCTATCAGATGAATTTTAAAAGGTTAGAAAAGAAAAGTCTTTAATGTTAACTAGTACGGCGCGACGCTTACATGTGATGCCGTGAGAGCAAGGATGCACGCGAGCAATCCAAACGGTGTGGTGCCGTCGATAGGCTGGTCCTTGAATGCTGAATATAGCCTGCTGTAATTTATGATTGGGAGGGCCGGCAGGGACTTTTCGAAAAATCTGACACGCGCGTCGGAAGGTCAGCGGATACACCCGAAACCTGCCAAGCCCCGCCACGTGGCTGAATCACTCACGTCGTCAAGAGGATTGGGGGCCAGTCTGGGCCAAGAATCTCGCACACGACTCGGTACGTATCTTGACCCGTGTATCCCGAGTACTCTGAGGACCGTAGATCTCTTGCGTCGGTGAAGAAGGACGAGCTTTCCGACGTGGCTGAGGGGAAGACGATTGGAGAATGGCTGTTGCTATGCTGAAGACGAAGGGAGACTGGAGAGTCGGCCATCGGCTGGCCATCAATCTACAAATGCTTTATCGGATCAGTTTACTGCATACGAGGGGAAGCAATCGCCAAGGAGGAACACGTACATTGAGTTGAGACGGAGGGGTTCCAACCTGCGTGGTCGTCTTTCGTACGTCACGGACCATGTCGTGTAGCGAGGGGAATGTCAGGTGGTCTGAAGCTTCTTCCTGTAAGTTGTCTTCTGTCAGCCACAAGACAACACAACGCGAAGATCATTTCTTTTCCTACTTTGATGCGCGGTATTGGCGATGGACCAGGTGATGGACCGCCATCGACGGCGACCTCCCCTTGCATGACCTTCGACGGAGCGACACCAGAGGTCAACTGCTGTACATCAGGAACAAAGCATCCTCAGACAAGTCATCAGGCACGAAAAAACAAATATCCGACAAACCGGTACTGCCGGTTCGACGCTCGACGCTGGCGACAGGATGTTGGTCGGAGGTGTACTGCCCAGCTCCCCAGCGAGAGCGACGACCGCACCATCATCAGATGGCGCGGTCTTGAGTTTTCTGGGACGAGGGACTGCCGGCATGTCAAACGTGCAGGCGCGACCTGAGCAATGGTTGAAACATCGATGGTCAGCCCAAACATCCGTGTCGGCGGCTAACAGATTAGGACCCCGTACGCCTGTTGCTGCAAGTGATGCAAGGCTGATCCCGAATAGGGATCACGCAAAGGTGCTTCTGCCTAGAGTGACCAATCAAAGCAGGTTTGTGCGGGAGAGGAGCAGAGGACCGAGGAAAGTCAGCGCGCGCGGCTCATGGGGCACCATCACCAGGGTCGAAGACGAAAAGTGCGGCACACAAAGGACGGAGCACGCACTTTCTACACGCATCACAAGGCCGATCTATTCTCGCCCCCTTCCGTCGTCCCTCTGCACCACAAATCGTCAGCTGAGTCTCGCGTCCGTGCCCTCTAAACCACACGGGCGGGGTCGTTGACGCACTTTCGGCCGCGTTGGGTACTGCTACAGCCTCCGGTTGCGACATCTGGGGGCGGGAAGCGCCCACTCCTCGAGCACTCGGGAGGAGTCGTCCAGGCCAGGGATATCGCGAGTACGGACAGGAGGAAAGGAGGAACTCTCGAAGGTGAGAAAAATGGGGCGACTTGTGTTCGCGATCGAACTCAAATTGCGTTTGAGCCAAGTTTGCGGGGATAGGCCACGAGGGCTTTTCCGACGTCGCTCCCGCCCGTCGATAAAGCCGGGCAGGTTATCCTGGAGCTCACAATCGTTGCGTCCGAGAGCCTGCATATATGAAAAGAACCGCGTACAGTGCACTTCATCAAGAAACGAAGGTAGCAATGGTGGGTGTAAGGAGAGCCAACCGCGCTAAATTGGGCCGACACGTGTTTGCGGAATAGAGGTGGATCAGATCAACTCAAATTGCTCCTTTTTTGGGTACACGGGCGCGTTGAGCTTCTTCTTTGCTCGTCTATGCCCTTTGCTTGTCTGGTGAGCCTCCCACTGCCACGTCTCCACTAAGAACGGCCTGCTTAGATCCTCCGTGCACAGCTCACAAGTGAGTTTGACTTTCTCCGCCGCCCTGGTGACAAAAGGAGTGAGTAAATCTGAGGCGAATACAAGGGGCATGTAGATCGAGTTTGGACGTACGTTTTCTCCCTCTTGCTGAGCAGCTCACGCGCCGCCAGCGGAGATAGCGACGTCGGATTGGGAAGAGGCTCTTCGGCCAAGAATGCTGCGAGTGTCGATCTTTAGCGATAGCGAATCAATAAGATAGAAGAAAGGTGGACCTACTCCTCAGGAGCTCGACAGCAGGCTGCTTCACATTCTGATCCCACGCTGACAGATCTGAAAAAAAGTCCAAAATTAGCTTCTACTCCGTCAGGGGCACAAGAACGAGACTAACCGGTCGCGTCGAGCAAGTATACGACAACGTCGGGCTCCGTCTGCCCCTCAACAGCCGGCAGCAGCTTCTTCTTGATCCACTGGATTTGCGACTTGGCGTACTGCCTCGTCGACAGCTTCATCCGTTCCAACCCTTTGACGAAAGTCGGGTCCGTCCCGTCGAGTGACGTGGTCGATTTTTCGCGCTTGACGAGGAAGGAGGCAAACTCTTTATAGCCTGCAGTCGAGGGTCAGAAAAGCTCACCGTTGAAGCAAGGAGTTTGGAAGTCACCGATAGCTTGGTAGATGCCAACTGAGAAGTCCGGTGCAGGTTGGTGCTGCCACAACTCTTCAATCTCTGCCAGAAGCCCCCGCTGTTTGACGAAGAAGTGAGCGCAAGTCTTCAACAACGTCACGCGCCAGTGAACCTACCTCTAGCATCTTATCCACCCTGGCATCCAACCTTTCGTCCAGAATGTCCTTCTCCGCAAAGAGCCAAAAGATGATGGTGCGGTATCTGCCGACACGACCTCGTCAGCACGCGCAAACCAAGGCACCAAACGTTCAGAGACTCCTCACCTAGCACGAACATCCTTCTTCTTACTCTGATCATCCAACACATCCTGCCACCTCCTTCCCTCCCACACAATATCCACCGCTCGTCGAACCTTCCTCACATCCCTCCAATGCCACCTTTCCGCACTCTTCTCGTCGACATGGACCAAGATGGCGTACACCGCACTGGCAAACGCCTCAGCCGTGCGATATTCAGAAGGAAGAGAGTCGACAGGGAAGGAGGGGGAGAATTCAGCGATGGTGGATGTTGGTGGCAGTACTGGGAGGAGGTAGAACAGCTCGAGGAGGGGTGCTGGGAGGGAGAGGATCGAGGAGAGGAGGGATTCAGGGAAATGTGAGATGTCTTCGATAGTTCGTGGTACTGGTGCTGAAGGTGAGGGTGAGGGCGCAGAGGGTGAGAGGTTCGAAGCAGTCGGCGTGGTCGGTCGGAGTGGCGGCGGGGCATCGGAGACGAGGTTGTTCGGGAAGACGAGGTGCTGGAGGTAGTAGCTTGTACCGCCTACGACGACTGGAAGAGTATCTGTTGAATGTAGCGCCTCAACCTGTCGTTTCATCAGCTTCGTTCCTCCGTCCACAAGCCTTCAGAACGAACGCACCTTTGCCAACGCGTCCACCTGGAACTCCCCGACCTGGTACTCGTCCCCAGGATTCAAGAATCCCATCAAATGATGCTCGACTCCCTTCATCTCCTCTGCCGTCGCCTTGTTCGTGATGACATCCAATCCTCTGTACACCTGCATCGAGTCGCTGTTGATGATTTCTCCGGACGTCGGGCGATGCGGCGCGCTGCTCCTGCCGAGATCCAGCGTCGGTACGGCGAGGGCTAGCTCTACAGCAAGTTGACTCTTGCCGACGCCGGTTGTGCCTATCACTCCGACCAAGTTGCGGAGGTGATCCCGAGAGGGACTGCCAACGCCAGCCGACGACATGGCGCGAGAGCTGAGCGTCGCTCTGAGGACTGTGTTGACGCCGCTGAGGCCCTTCAGCGCTGCAAGTCGTTCGAGTCGATAGAAAGTATGTGTGAAAGAATAGAGAGAGAAGCAGACGCTGGTCGACTTCAGTTCGACAGCTTTGGGACCGACGCACGGCTCACGCCGAAGGCTCGCTCCGAACTCGAAGCGCCCGCGCTCCCTTGTCCTGCGACCTCCACCTCCTCACTTTTTTAGCCACTCCGCTCGACCTCGATTCTCACTGTATCCAGTAGACTCGTGCTTCGTGGACAACTCGAGTCTGCACCTCCGCTTTCGAACCTATCGTCCCAAGTCGTCCGACCCGCTCGTCGTCCTCGTTCGCCGCCCTCTGATGCCACCGAAAGCCGCAGGAGGACTCGCCGGAACCTCAGCCAAACGACTGGCCAGGGAGATCAACGATCTCAAGAAGGTGTGTCCTTCTTTCTCGCCACTCTTTGCCCGGCATTCGAAGTCACTGGGTTCCGATCAAGGGCGCTGACCGACGCGGACGGGGACTCGCGATAGGGCGAGCTGCCTCAGGGATGCGTCTGCCAACCTGGCGATGAGAACATGTGGGAATGGACTGCTTCGATAGGTATGTCTCTGTTCAATTCGTTCCTGGTTTGCGAGCGATTCGCCACGGTTGCCGGCTTTGCGGGGACACGCGACGGCGTAAACAATGGTACTTTAGCAGCAGAACTGACCCGCACCGTCCTGGGCCTTTCTTCTCGGACACAACAGAGGGACCACCAGGATCTCCGTACGAAGGCGGCGTCTTTCACCTCGCCATCTCGCTGCCCGCCGACTACCCGTTCCGTCCGCCTCGAGTGGCCTTCAACACCAGGGTGTACCACTGCAACATCAACGCCCAAGGCGCCGTGTGTCTCGACATCTTGAAAGGAGCGTGGTCGCCTGCTCTCTCCATCGTCAAAGTCCTGCTCTCCCTTGCCTCCCTTCTCGCCGACCCGAACCCTCGTAGGTTTATTCCTCGCCTCCTCAAAGGTCCTCGCGGCGGTAGGCTGACCTAGTTTCTGGTGTCCTCTGTAGATGACCCTCTTGTTCCGGACATTGCTCAACGCTACTTGAAAGACAGGAAAGGACACGATCAGACTGGTCTGTTTTTATTTGTTGCACCGTTTCTCGCGCAGGCAAGCTGACCGCACGGCCTCCTCCTTCAGCCAAGGATTGGACGACAAAGTACGCGAAGCCCAAGTCGACGAAATCTGCCGCCGAAGGATCGAGCAAGACTCCAAAGGCGATTGAGGTGATCACGATCGACGACTAGACCGACACTGCGCCACCCTCTACCCGTTCTTCGGGCTCGTCTGTTGATACCACGTCATCCTGCTTTCGACAACATACCCCCCACCGGCTTCCACAACTCTCGCACTTTCAGCATTCTACACACCTTCTTGATGTCTCTGTAGCTCTTTTTTCAACCTGCACGGCTTTTCGTTACCAAACCCTCGTTCAGCTGCATCCGCAGAGAGTGGCGGCGGGCGAGCGACGTATGAGTATGGAGAGCAAGTGAGCGGGCAGCAGGAAACCCAAGTGACCTTAAAGAGAGTTGAGAGAAGCTCGTCTATCTTGCCGATCTTGCACTACGCTTCTACATCCTCCTCCTCCGCAAGGTACTTGCTGTTCTCCTTCTTGATCCTCCTCCACAGATCCTCGATCCCCCATTCCTCCCTCGCGTCCGCCGTCTGGACATGCACGACCACCGCCCCACAATCGACCATACCCCACCCTGTAGCTTGTTCGGCTCTCGTCGGTGCAGTCTTGCGTGATCGAGCGTGGCGGGATGGAGAGGAAGGAAGGCCAGAGACTTCAGGCTTTGTTGATGAGGGTGCGAAGGGGCGGTCGGCGGCGGTCGCGCCTGTGTTGACAGGGTTTTTGGCGAGCTGATCGAAATAGTAGTATATTGAGATTCCTACCCAACCCAATCACGACAAGACCAAGCAAGCAGACTTACGTAGTTCCTGATGCCCTCGACTGCACCTCTCAGTCCTCCCTCCCTCCCACTCTTGAGCGTCGTAACAACGACAAAGTCCGTCCAACTATCCGGATCCGCCTCCCTCGCATTGATGAAAGTGATTGACCCCTTGTCGAGGAACGGGGACATGGAGAGGAACGCATGGAGCGGCACGAGACCCTCCGGGAGGTCGGCGGGCGGCGGGAGCGGGACAGGCGCGGTGGCGAGGTGTGGCTTCGCGCTTGGTGTGGAGGATGCTGTTGTTGGTGGTGAGGGGTCTACGAACCAAGGGAGGGAGGAGGAGGAGGTCGAAGCGTCCGAGAAGGCGGCGCGCGACGTCGAGAGGAATCTTTCGAGCGAGGGCGGCGATGAGCGAGGACGCAGACCGGAAGGATGGACGCGGGCTCGCGCTGCTGCTGCTCGTGGTGGTGCAGAGCGTTTGCAGGTACATTCGATGGTGCTTCGTGCGAGGCGTTGCATGGCTGTCGGACGAGGTGGGTGGGTGGTGGTCGGAGCGAGAGCGCGCGAGACTTTTTAGACGGGCGTTAGCCAGTTGCTGGCTGCTGACCTGGGTACCAGAGTCAGGAAACAATTCAATGGGCGGTTGTGATTGGTTGGCCCTGGGTTTTCTCGCTGGTTGCCGCTCTCGTTTGCTTTTCCTTTGCTTTCTGTCACACTCCTCTTTCTCTCGTTGCTGCTGAGAGGATGTGACGTACTGCACGCCAGAAAAGACAACAAAGATCACGTGGCGACCTTCATCATCGCCAGTGACGTTCCATACTTCCCAGGTCTGGGACCTGAGCACCCACAAGTAGATGTATAGAGTTGTGCTGTCAAGTGGAGGTGTTGGACGAGAGGAAGAAAGAGAGAATCGACGATCAGGGCACGAGTCCAACCACTCGCACTCGCGGCCTCGGTCACGATTGAGCCTTACCGAAGGCCGTACTTGCGACCTTTGCTGAAAGGAAGGTACCAAGATCAGATGGACAACTATGAGTGAAGGTACGCCGAACCCCGATCAAAGTCATGGGAGACACAAGTCGTTGAGACCACGTGTGGCGGGCGACGCTCGATCCGCCATTCTTCGCCCTAGCCACGTCGCACCTTTCCAGCAAGACAGAGAGCAAGAAGTGAGCCACAACGATCAGAACCAGGTCATCGCATGACCGTCCACCCTTTCACGTGGACTGAACTCCGCGTGAAAAGGCCGGAACAGCTGGCTCGAGGTTTCTAGTTGTAGTTCTTGATTCGTTTGGACGGAGTCGTCCGAGCCGTCGACTTGGCCCTTGGTCTCCTACAACTACCTCGACAGACAACGGCAACCATGCAGCCTCGACGCCGCTTCCGCATCTCGACGTACCGCCGGCGCGACCGCGAGACTCTGCACCGCCTTGTCCTACAAGTCATTGATGCGCGTACGTTTGCGTGTGCCCTTTCAAAGAGCACATAACCTACTCATGTTTGGGTCATGATGCACGTCTCTGGGGCCTCATGTCTCCCTAGAAGGAGGAGAACAGACGCTACTCGATACGGATGGATTCTCCGGCCTCGAGCGGAACGAAGCGCACCACGTGCCTCGAAGGTACGACTGGCGTGAGAAGCGCAAGCACGGTGAGTTGCCGCTCCAGCAGTGGAAATACCTCAAACATGCTTCCATGAGCGGCTGTGGAGGGTTTGGACATGTCGTGTGCGACCCGCCCTGGGCTGACGGTGCGCCCATCCGTCCATCGCGCTCTCGCCTCGCTTGCTCATGCCGCCTTCCTTCCTCCCATCTGCTCCACAAACCCTATAAGAGCGCTTCCACTTGCGTAGGGAGGATGTGGATACAAAGAGGGAAAAGATGCTCGAGAATGGTGCGTGTCGTGCAGATCTCTCATTGCTGTCCACAAGTGAGGGTGGGAAAAGTTGACATTGAACGCGTTGACACTGCCTGACAGCTTTGAAGGGGATAGAGGAGAGGGACAAAGTGATTGTGAAGCTCAAGCTTGACAAGGCGGCCCTCAAGAGGCGCGTGGACGCGGCGGAGCAACGGGCAACGACGGCGGAACGGAGGGTCGGGGAGTTAGAGACGAGGGTCGGGGAGTTGGAGGCTCGGGTCGGAGATGTAGAGAGGAGGTTGGAGATGATGGAGAAGAGGTTGGAAATGATGGAGAAAAAGATGGGAGCGGAGAAGAAGGAGAAGGGGGAGTAGAAGGGGGGAGCGGTCGTGGGAAGTCTTGGTAGGTGCTTGTTGGGGGGTCAAGTTTTCCAACAGTGACGAGGCTTCTTTTTGCTTCTTTCCATGACTTTTATTGGCGATAGAAAGAGTGTGTCATCTTATGAGCCGATGGAGGTGTCACGCTGGACGTGTGGAGCGTCCGTTCCGTCTCATTGACACGTCGCGCGCAAACAATGCTCGGCCCTCCCAGCGTCTTGACGCACTGCAAACTCTTTTTCCATCTTACTCTTCACACTAACTCTTGTTATCTCCTAATCATGCCATGGTAAATATAATCTCTGCTGTTGTGACCACAAGCCTTTCGACAATGCGGTCTACGGCCTTTGGGTTCGACACGTTTCACGCCTTGCCGAGGGCTGTGGCTTATGTGAGTCAAGGATTCTGCGGCAAGCTCCTGATGGAAGATTCTGCTGACTCACAGGACTAAAGGGTGAATGTTGGAGGTCAGTGTTTAGATTGCATTCCTCTAGGCGCGTTGTCGTGGGACCCCCTCGCTAATGACCGAAGTTTTTTTCGTCGTGGGTAAACAGCTGGATACGGAGGAGGATAAGAAGGAAGTGTGAATTTCACTTCTAGCTATACGAGATTGTGCCCTTCCTGGCTTCGTCCTCGCTGGCGACCGCGGCGTTTAAGCGGTGGGCAAGGCTCTTTCCTTCCGATCAACGATCTCGGGAGAGCTTTGGTAGATGTAGCACGGTAGAGAAGAGAGTATCCTTTCTTCGACTAACAGGTCAATCGTTGGGATCTTCAGATGTATGGAAAAAGAAAAGAAAAAAAAAGACAGCCAACTCAGCGAGAGCTGCTCATTGCCTGACCCTTATCAGCTCGCTTCACGTCCCTTACGAAATCCTTCAGACTCCTTCCATCGCCGACAAGCTCAACAGAAACGTCATAATCGACGAATCTTTTCTCGTGCAAAGGCGGTGCCAGGGTGAAGGGTGCGCAGGCCGGACCCCGCTCGGACAACCATTCCGAAAGACAAACACCACACGTGGTTCGTCCTTTGTCTCGCCTTTTTGAGAGGGTGACCTTGGCACCAGAAGTGCGTGAACTGAGACGCAAGCGGATCAGACTAGTGATGTAGCTTCGCGATTCTTCGTGGAAACCATCGCTAGAAACTGGTAGTCCCAGTTCGACGACCGAGAAGCGCGGACGACGACGACGGCGCGCAGGGTTTCGTCCCCCGCATTTGTTGGTCGCAAGGGCTCGGCGGGCTGGCTAAAGCAAAGTCTTCGAAATTCAAACCGTGGCACGACTTGTTGTATGTACGAACAGAACGCTCTCACTCCGCGTGGTCGGTTTTGAGCGGATAGCGGGTCCGCCATCGAGAGCAGAAAAAACGAGGGTTACACCGCCTTGCGGTCTTGGTTCGTCCTTTTGACGTTTCTATCGATCCCTCGAGCCGAGCCGCGGTTCTTCGATGGAATCAGACGAGACAACCTCTCTGAAAGAGCAAAAGTTGGAGGGACAAGCACGATACGGACGGAAAGCCAGAGGAGGCATGGAAAAGTAATGGACGATTCAATTGAAGAGAGGAGCGCCAGCCAGGGGGTGCAGTCGTGGTCCGGGAGGAGAGGGTGAGGAGCTCAGGAGGAGCTCAGGAGAGGATCGGACGGATCGGAGGAGGGTGAGACAGCGAAAGGACGGAGGACTGTGGTCTCGCGACAGGAGGTGGTTTGGGGCACGGAGGCGTAGGCGGCGGCTTGGAGGGCTGAGCGCGAGATCAGTGCAGTGTCCGCCACGTCGGCGTTGCTGCTGCTGCTGCTGCTGATGATGATGCTGATGGTCAGATCAAAGGAGAATCCGTTCTTCTCGATAGAGTTCTTTTGGAATACGCGCGATTTAGTTCTGCCTCTTAGGAAAGCCAACCATGGGACGATGGATAAGAGCTGGCACCCTTGCGAGGCAAAGATACAGGACGGCGGTGTCTCGAAGCCTCCGTGGGTTGGGAGCCTCCGATTCGTAGTTGGAGCCGAGCGGGAGTACCGGAAGGCAGAGGCTCGGACCACGTCATTTAGCCCACGTTGGCTTGCGTGGCCTTTTGGGCATATTTTGCTGCCCAGGCTTATCGCGGCCCGCGATCGGGAGCGTGAGGGAGGGAGGGATATCTAGAGCCAGTCGGAGAGGGAGGTCTCCTGATCATAAAGAGCGCGCGACCCCAAACAAACTTTGGCTTCGCGTTCGCGCCCAGCAGACGCGTCGGGTTGCTTCCTAGAGCAGCGCGCTTTCGACTCACGGGGTGCGTCTTTCGCTGGCGTGGCCCCCCCAATGCCTCCCCCCCTTGGCCTCCACCTCCCAACTGCATACACCTACTCTTCTGCATACATTGTTGCCCCTTCCCCCGACAACGGTGTCAACTTTACAGCTCAGTCCTGCCACGAATACTGCCCGGGCCACACGTCTCGGAACTGCGGGCGCGATGTTTACCTGGGTCGAGCCAAAGGTGCGTCTTTGGCGGTGCAGTCGTGTGCGGTGGGTGGGTGCTCTCGGACGGGGCGCGGGGCGCACAAGTTGCATCAATGTTTGTTTGGCACTACGAGTTGAAACGTCGATGGCGAGGCGAGGCGGTGCGCTCCGACGGAGAGAGGCTCAGAGGGGTCAAAACGCGGACGAGAGGGGGATGGGCGGGACGAGGTCCTTGCGCTGGGCCGCTCCGAGGGTGCGCGCGTTGGTCGCCCCCCCCCCCCCCTTCCCCCTTCCACCCCATCTCACTTTTCACTATAGTAATATTTGGGTGCGCATCGCTCACTTGCTCGCCCGACGCCCACAGCAGCGACCCTCAGACCGGCACCGCTCGCCGTCGCCACTCGGCTTCGTCCACAGGCCTTTGCCCTCGCACGCCCAGCAGCCGCACCACCACCACTCGCACCCTCTCGCGAGGAGCGTCCCGTCCTCGTCCCCGCCACCCTCCCTCTCGCCTGCCCTCTCGCACCACTCCTCGCCACGGTTCCCAGCCAGCCCGGCGTCGTTCCAGCTCGTCGCCACCCGTCCCCCGCCGTTCCCGTACTCGTCAGGCCGCTCAACGAGGTCGGTCCGCTTCCGTCGTCCAACTTTTTCTCCTTCGCTTTTTTGTTCTTTTCTCGCACGAATCCCATCGAGCTGACGACCAGGCCTCTCGCTGAGCAGCCTGCCAACACTCCTGCACGCCATGCAAGTCGAAGCCCAGCCCCAGTTCGCGAACCCGCCGACGCCGACGCCGTCGAATCACTCGCCCACCCTCGCCGCTGCCTCCGCGACCGCGAGCCCGCTCAAGTCCTACGCCTTCCCTGGCCCCAAGCTCGAGTCCCCTGGCCCGCAGAGCCCCGCCGAGCTGAGCGCGTCCGGCCACGAGTCAGAGTACGAGAGCGCCGACGACCGCGACCCCGCCCAGCGTCGCCAGCCCAGGCCCGCCTACGACGCCCCCGGCAGCGACGGCCACGCCTCCCGCCCCTCGTCCAGAGCAGAGCACGTCCACCTCCAGTCGTCGGCCTCGTCGCTCGCGAGTAGCGCGAAACCGGGCCCGAGTGGACTGGTCGGCGCGTTCGACGCGAGGTTCGCCAGTGACGACGACGCGGCCGCCGCCGCCCACGAGTACTCGGCCTTGGGCAGGCAGGTCGTCGGTGGAGGTCCCGTCGGGAGGGTCATCAACTCGTTCGAGTTCTCCCAGTTCCTCTCGCCTGCGACCGCGTCCCACCCCTCGTCGTCCGATTCGCCATCCGCGCCCGCGCCCCAGTTTGGCCACGCGACCTCGTTCCACGGACATCAGCAGCCACTCCACTCGTCCTTCCACCACGGCGCCCCGCCCCCGCCCGCCCACTCGACCGCCTACTGGGCCCAGCCAGGTGGGCAAGGCCCACCGCCGTCATCGTCGACCCCGTGCTGCGCTGGCGCAGAGACCGGGCAGCACAACCACCCGCCGCCTCCCCACCTCGCCCAGACGCCGATGCGCATCGTCTACGGCTCAGACGGCCAGCAGCGCGTCGTAGCGAGCCACGCCGGCTACTACAACACTCCCTTCCAGCCCAGCACCCCGCAGGGCTTCCTCATGGCCCGCACCGTCTCGGGCACGTCGTCGTCATCGTCGGCGTCCTACTCGGACTCCGAGAACTACTCGTACGGCTCGTCGAGGCAGCACTCGGGATCAGACTACGAGAACAGCGTCTGCAACCCCGCGTACCTCCAGGGCCAGGACCAGCTCGTCCCCGACGGCGCCCAGTCCCCGTACATGTCCCTCGACGGCCGCCTGTACGCGAGGCCTCCCGGCGGCACTTTGGGCTACATGAGCGGCCTTCAGCTCGGCGAGGGCACCGACACCCTCCGTGGGAGCAGGCTCGCCCGCGACGCGACGATTCGAGCCGCCCACGAGTCGTCGTCGAATAAGCCCCGCGCGCGCACCGCCCGCACCATCTTCCACCCAACGCCCGCGTCCATGCTCGCGCCCGAAGTCGCCGAGAACCGCCGAAAGCATGGCACCACCTTCCCTGGTACGAATTCGCCTGGTCTGCCCTCCGACGCCGAGTTCGCCATGATGCCGACCAAGCGCTCGCGGGGACGTCGCCCTCCTTGCTCGCCCGACCTCGTCCTGGCCGCCGACCCGAACGCGAACCCGAGTGAGGCCCAGATCCGTTACTGTGGAGTGACGAAGACGGGCAAGCCCAAGAAGATCTTCCTCTGTAAAGTGCCGGGCTGTGGAAAGTGCTTCAAGAGGAGTGAGCACCTCAAGCGCCACGTCAGGTCGATCCACACGAACGAGAAGCGTACGTGTACAAAGTTCGCTCTACCCTGCCTTCCACGCCCAGTGTCCTGACTTGAGGCCTCGTCCAAACAGCCTTCCAGTGCCAGTGGCCATCTTGCGGCAAGTACTTTTCGCGTCACGACAACCTGAACCAACACGTCAGTCGCGTTTCGCTTTCACGAGTTCCCCGCCTTCCGGGAGCCGCGCCCGCTGACTTGCTCGCGCCGTAACAACAGCTCCGCATCCACCGCTCGCCCAACCAGAGTGACGAGTCGTTCAGCGCCCAGCTGGAAGCGTGCTTTGGCCACAGGGTCGAGCAGGAGAGTGATGAGGACGACTACTGAAGTCGCTTGCTTCAGCCACGCTCCTCCTCTTAACCCCGAGTATATTCACGTCCCGCCGTTCCCATCCAGTCTCCCCCGGTTTCCCTCTACTACAACGTCCACCTTAATTCGCCTCTGAACGCGCCCGTTTCCCTCTTTCGTACATATCCCCGCTCTCGCGCCACCTTGTTCTCCCTCGACTACCCCCGGTATCGCTCTTCTCTTCTCTTTTCGCACCACACGACCCCTTGTGATCTTATACCCCGACTTTTGCTTACCGATAGGATCCCCCCCTCAGCGCAACAACGCCCCTTGTATCCCCCTTCTTAAGTCTCTCCCTTGCCCCCGCCTTTCTTTCACCTTGGTTGGCCCTTTCCTCGCTCTGCCGGTACATAGCTCCCTTCCCCCGTTTGACCAATAGCCCTCCTCTGAACGTATACTTGGAACGAACACTTTTCTAGACTCTGTCGCTCACCTTGGGTGTGGATGTGTGTCGTGTTTGTGATGAGAGAAAGAGAGGGGAATCTGAGAGCCACACACGCCGGCGATCCTCGCCTGTGCGCAGCCGTGAACCGCGAGAAGCGCGAAGTCGCGTCGCGTGTTGACGCCCCCCCCCCCCCCGCTTTCTTCTTACACTTTTTTTCGCATACATACCTCGACACGCTTTCTAATTTCCACCGAGTCGGCTTCACTCCACCACGTCGGCTCAATGTCCAACTTTGCGAACAAGAAGAGTGCGTCCAGCCGACGGAGCACGGCAGCTGCTGCCTCTCAAGGCCTGTCCTCCGACCAGGTGCAAGAGATCCGCGAGGGATTCGAGCTGTTCGACATGGACAAGGACGGGAGGATCGATTTCCATGAGCTCAAGGTCGCGATGAGGGCGTTGGGGTTCGACCTCAAGAAGGCCGAGGTGCTCAAGATTCTGAGGGACGCGTCGCATGATGGCCAGATGACCTACGACCAGTTCCATAAAGTCAGTGAGTCGCTCCGTTTCGTTTCTTCGTGGATTGTTGAATGGAGTTAGGAGGGAGGGAAGCTGATTGGGGGGTGGTGACTATAGTGGAGCGGATGATCCTCGACCGCGACCCGATGGAGGAGCTCAGGCGCGCGTTCAAGCTCTTCGACGAGGACAACACGGGCAAGATCTCGCTCCGGAATCTCAAGAAAGTGGCGAGGGACTTGGGCGAGACGTTGGGCGACGACGAGCTGTGAGTTTCGTCGTTGCTTTGCTGTTGCTGTTTCGAGGTGGGGAGGGAGCTGATGGTTTTGGATTGTGGGACGTCGTGCGAAACAGGCAAGCGATGATCGACGAGTTTGATCTGGATATGGACAACGAGATCTCGGAGCAGGAGTTCATCAAGTGAGTCGCGTCGCGTGTGCACGCGCTTTTCGATGGTTCGGAGGAGAGGAGCTGACACGGTGGTGGTGCAGCATTATGAGCGAGGATTGAGGCACGGACTGTCGTCGTTCGCTTCGCTGGGCAGTAGCTGTTCTTAATTTTAGGTGTAACATCAGCCGTTTTGATACCCCCGCACACCGTCGCTCCCTCCTCCAAGAGGATCGTTGCGACCCTTTCTCTACGACCGATCAACGTTCGCCAGATCTCAAGGACAACCAGGCCGAGAAATAACCACTTTGAGCATAGGTTTCGAAAGGAAAGCTTGTGTGATCCGCTTCGTCGGACAGCGATGAACAGCGTTTCTACGAGGTCCTTTTGAGGTTTGTCGAGCGTTGTTCTTCACGATCGACGAGTCTACAGCTTCAGCTGAGCCGATGACAACCTTGCCCCTAACAACACCTTCCAAACCCAATCAACATGCCCTCTCTCCTCTTCGTATTATTCGTTCTCTCTTCTCGAAGGGCGCCACGTCACTCGGCTTCGCCTCACTCCGGAAAACGACGAAGGCCCTTGCAAAGTCACTGAACTACTCAGAACTTGGTGACGCCCTTCTCCTTCGTGAACGTGATGAGGCACTCTCCCTGTTCCTTCTTCTGCGCGAGCTCAAAGTACAGCTTCGCGTGGGCAGGACCATTGGTGCCGCCGTACGAGGGGGCGCCTGCCTCGGTCCTTTCGTCGGCGTAATAGAACCTGGCAACTTGCGGAGTAAGCTCCTGCAACCATCAAGTATTCCCAGGATTGGAGCACTCACCGCGCTCCTTTCGTGCCATAGTGCATCGCCGCGAGCTCAACAAAGTGCGCCGCGCCGGACTTGCCAACACCGAGAGCCATGAACATCGTGTCCCTATAGCCCGGGAAGCTCGCAGCGTTTCCTGTATAGATGTAAGTGAGTCCCTCGCTGCCGAGCTGGTCCAAAGCGGCTACTGAGAGTTGCGCGGCAGCGTAGGCCGATGCGACGTTGGTGTTGAGGGTGGAGAGTAGTTCCGCCAGCGGGGTCGCCAAAGGGTCCTTGCTGTAGTTGTTGGCAGCCGCTGGTGTGAGAAACACCAGTCAGGAATGACGATGAAATGTGAGGAAGGATAGAGTACCTCACCATTGTAGACCACCACGGAAGGAGGCACTCCGAAAGTGGACGTGACGTGTTCGAACGCTCCCGCCAGGAGGTCGGGGTGGGAAAGGTCGGCCTTGACATGGAGGTATCCCTCTCTTCCGATACCGTTCTCGACCGATCGGGCCGCAATGGCGACCTTGTAGCCCTCCTGCGAGAATTTCTCGGCGAGCGACGCGCCAATGTTCTCACCGCCGCCGAGAATGAAGAGGACTTTTGTGGTGGGCGACATGATTGCTCTGAAGGAAAAGAAAGTAGACAAAATATGTCCCTGTTCACTTTTGAAGGCGGCTGGCTCCGAACCAAAGTAAGCAGTGCGATTCCAGCCAAGGAAAACGTGGATGAAAGCTCGGAGTACCGGGGATCGGGCCTTGAGGCATCTCCGACCAGCCGCACCTTCGGCGAAGTGGAGCGTCACGAGTCATCTGAGCGAAGGCACTGGGCAGAAGAGCTGATTCTGCTCTGCTGCCTGGGAGTCATCCATCGACAGGCTGTGTCCCTGCTTTTCCGTTAAAAACTCGTCTTTGGGCCGCGCTCTCGAAGACACGTGGCGGCCGGCGGCGTCAGGTTTCTGATCAGCAAGGTGCTGGGACGGAAGGATGTGTTCGCAGGACCGACGACTACTCAGAACTTGGTGATGCCCTTCTCCTTTGTGAACGTGATGAGGCACTCTCCCTGTTCCTTCTTCTGCGCAAGGTCAAAGTACAACTTCGCGTGGGCAGGGCCATCGGTGCCGCCGTATGAGGGAGCGCCTTCGTCAGTCCTCTCGTCGGCGTAGTAGAAGCTGAAAAACAGTGGTTGTTGGAGACATTCATTACCAAGCCGGCGTGATAGCTAAAAAAACATACCGAGCTCCCCTTGAACCATAGTGAAGAGCAGCGAGCTCGACGAAATGGGCTGCACCGGACTTGCCAACACCAAGACACATCAAGTTGGTGTCCCTGAAGCCTGGGAAGCTGAGAGCGTTCCCGGTGAAGATGTAGGTGAGTCCGTCCGGACCGAGCTTGTCCAACGAGGCGACGGAGAGCTGGGCGGCGGCGTAGGCAGACGCGATGTTGGTGTTGAGAGAGAGGATCATCTCGTCCAGTGAGAGGCCAAGGGGATCCGTGTCGTAGTGGTGACCATAGGCTTGAGGTCAATCTATAAGTTTGTTGCTCGTAGAAAGAGAGAAAAGGGAGCCACGTACCGTTATAGGCGACGACAGAGGGTGGAACTCCGAAGGTGGAAGTGACCTTCTCGAACGCGCCCTTGACCAAGTGAGGCTTGGAAAGGTCGAGCTTGACGTTCAGATACCCCTCTGGACTCAACCCATCGGCGGCGGACCGGGCAGCGATGGCGACTTTGTAGCCCTCCTGCGCGAACTTCTGAGCCAGCGATGCACCGATCTTGGGTCCCCCACCGAGGATGAAGATGACTTTGGTGAAGCCGAACATGTCGAAAACGATGGAAAAGAACGTTCACAGTACTATTGGCAGTATTTATACGTAAGAACGGCGGAGTTCGACGGATTCTGCTTTTCTTGAAGGTAAGCAAAGCGCGGGAAGCTGGTTGCCAAGTCAGCACCGCGCTGACGTGGCACGGAATCGGCCGACATCCGCTT
This sequence comes from Pseudohyphozyma bogoriensis, assembly GCA_024364755.1. Lineage (NCBI taxonomy): Eukaryota > Fungi > Basidiomycota > Microbotryomycetes > Chrysozymaceae > Pseudohyphozyma > Pseudohyphozyma bogoriensis. The sequence continues at coordinate 89,641 of JALBUQ010000002.1, forward strand.
CAAAGTCGGCCAGAGTGGAGGTGGAGGCTCCATGGGTTGGAGGTGAGGTGTGGAGGCTCCATTGGGTCTAAAAATAGTGGATGACCGATCTTCAAGGCCTCGAAAGCTGACACAGCCCAGGCAAGCGAAAATCAGATTGGCCGACGGAATGGCTGCGCTGGCGGCGAGTGAAAACAGAAAACAGAGACCACACTGATCAAGAAGCAGCTCTCACGATAAATAAATTTCAGAACTTGACAGCACCCTTGCCATCCACAAACGTCACAAGCGCATCCCCCTGCTCCTTCGAGCTCGCAAGTTCGTAATACGCCTGCGCGTGGGCCAATCCGCTGATGCCCTCGCCGAAGGGACCTCCAGCAGCCGTCCTCTGATCGGCGTAGTAAAATCTAGAGATGTCACTTTGTCAGTCAGGTGATTTGGTAGAAACGAGACATCAGAAGAGCTGCCACGTACTTAGCACCCTTCGGCCCCCAAAACTGAGCAGCCAGCTCGACAAAGTGAGCAGCCCCAGACTTGCCGACACCAAGAGACATCAAGGCCGGCATCCTGAACTTGGGATCATTCAGAGCGTTCCCAGTGTAGATGAAGGTGAGTCCGTCGGGCCCGAGCTTGTCCAGCCCTGAAACGGCGTGCTGAGCGGCCACGTAGGCGGAGGTGATGTTGGTCGTCAGTGAGGAAGCGAAGTCCTCGGGTGTGGTGGCGAGAGGATCGGGATTGAAGAAGTGCAGGTGGGCTAATGAAGTACGCAGTCTTAGTTTCATTTTGAGAAGGACTGAAAAGGACACGAACCATTGTACACAACGACGGAGGGAGGGCCTCCGAAAGCACTGGCAACCTTCTCGAACGCAGCCCCGATGGTCTCGGGCTTACTGGCGTCCAAGTTGACGTTGAGGTATCCTTCAGTCGAGGTGCCGTCCTTGACAGACCGAGCAGCGATAGCGACGTTGTAGCCGTGCTTGGCGAAGAGGGTCGCTACAGCGGCCCCGACGTTACGGCCACCGCCGATAAGGAAGAGGGTTTTGGGGAAGGCGGTCATCGAAGAGTGGCTAGGAGACGAAGGTATGAAGTGAAGGAAAGAAGCCGAATGCTGGCGAATGCCGCTTTTATATCTCTTTCCTTCACCGGTGTTCGGTACTCGGCTGATGACAGATGAGACGGCATCCGGCAGCAGCGAGTCCTTGGAGCTGTCAGCGCGTTGATTTGCTAAAGCTTACGAAATTCAGCTGAGTATTGCTCCTTGAGCTAATAGTATTTCCCTACTGGGGCCAACTCGCTTCAATGACTTCGAAAAAGACATCTGTCACACGTGTTCCGGATTGCATGCCGCGTGTGGGACACGCCTTCCTTTCCAATTTCCGAGTAGATGAAAACGCTCTATTCTAGTGCTTTTTCAACATTCTAAGTCCATCACACACATGGTCTACCCCTGTATCCCTCCCCTTCCACTCCCTCAACAACGCATCGTAATCCCACTTACACCACACTTCCCTAACCGACTCAATCATGTCCGTCCGGACTTTTGGATCCCACTTATCCCAGCTACTAAAGGGCGGACTTTTCCGAGACTTGTACGCTTCTCTGCCCGTGTTGAGTTCCAACGTGCAGGCGATGCTTTCGAGCGGAGGAAGTTCCGGCGTGGGGAGGAGAAAAGTGAGGAGACTGAGGAGGGAGGGGAGGCGGTTGGAAAGCAAGTCCTCGTAACGGATCTTGTGAGTCTTGATCGGAAGTGAGTTCCAGCTGTACGTGTGTAAACTCAGCTTTCGTGAGCGATGAAGGGAGCGAAAACTAGCGTACTACGAGTCGTGGAAAGCCCACGTCCGAGCTGCTGTCATCTATCGCGAGCGGACGAGAGTGAGCGACAGCCCTGGATCTGTAGAGCACGTTCAAAAAACGAAACACTTACAAGATCGTGTCTTTCACTCGGCGTTGATCCCAGCGCGACGATTTCTAGTCGAGCTGTATGATCCAGCTCGCCGTCCTCGCGCTTCGGGGCGTGGCCGAAGTGGTAGCCCGAGTACAGCGCATCGACTGGATTCCGAACTACAGCGATGTATCATGAGAGTACGAATCTCATTGAAAAGTCGAGTGACTCACCAAGATGAACAACTTGATCAAACTTGTGAGGAGCGGGCGCGTTGATGGCGCTGACCGGTGGACCTGGACGTCGGTCAATCGGCAAGCCTCGAGACTTCCAGAGTTTCTGTCAACAAAAAGTTAGTTTAGCGTAAATCATAAACGCCTGAGCGTGCTTGAGGCGTACGTACATCTGGGAAGTGAGTCTTGATGAGGAGGTTGGCGCGGTTATCACACTGAACGGCCGCATGCGTGTCAGTAAGAACCTCTCGGCAGAACATCAAAGAAGTGCCATACCTCTCCCAAGAAGGTGGTCTTCAACGCTCCATCGCAATACCCCGCCGTGCTAGTCTGAAACCCCGTACTCCTCTCCACCAGCTCCCTCACGAACGTATTCCCGCTCCTAGGATGGCTCACGAGTCCCGTCCTCCTCAGCCCTGGCCACCGCACAGGTGTCTCGTTTGTGCAGTTAGGTTCTATGGCGGTATGGAACGTCGACTCCCAGTCTCCGCCTTCGATCGGGACGCCGTGCGAGAGTGGGAGGGGCGGGCGCTCGACAAGCGAGAGAACGGGGGTCGAGGAGCCGGTGGGAGACGACTGGAAGCGAAGACCGGGGGAAGTGAAAGATGGAACGGTGAAGCGCAGTGCCAAGGAGAACATGACGGGCAGCAGGAAGGCGAGAGTGTAGTGTCGGGTCGTGAGGCTGTGCTGGCGGGAGGACGAGGGATGGTGGGCGAAGCCGCTAGCTGCTTGATCGAACGATGCCGTGGTAGGGATATTCGAGTCTCGCTTTAGGTGCATCGCCTTTTTCTCGCCCTCGTCAACACGCTCCACCTCGTATTGACCGATCCACAACCCTCCCGCGACCCATCCAACTCCGCACCAGCCCCACGAACCAACGTCGACAAAATGGTGGAACGCGGCTGCATTGGTGAAGATGGAAATGGAAGGAATGGATGATGTTGGCGGTGCGTTCTCGGGGTGAAGCTGGAGAAGCTGCGTGGCGAAGAAGGCGATGTTGAGGGCGGTGACGGACCAAAAGAGCGAGCCCGTGTTAAGGAAGAGCTCCAACGACGTGTGTAGGTCACCGTAAAGCGCATCGTAGATCACTCCAGCGAGACCGAACGCCGTGGCGAAGAAGTTGATGGTAAGCAGCTGAGGAAGTCGTGTCCGCTCGTCGCCGCTGAGACCGAAGATTTGATGGCGGAGTTTCCTCGCGAGGTCGTTGACGTAGATGTGAGCAATGACGAAGGCTCCTCCTATCGCCGACTCATAGAAGAGAAGATCGTCGTCCCACAGTGAAAGCCGGTCGGCTGGAGGCGAGAGATACGCCCACAGTCCCAGCGCGATAGCCCCGGCCGCGACGCATTCGTGCGTGCTTAACTTCCTTCCAAAGTTGAGCACACCGAGTACGAGTGTAGGAAGGTAGGCTGAAGCGATCAAGAGGGTGACGGTGGTGCTTCGTGGTCTCCGGTCAGCTCTCAACGCGCCCGACGAGCTCCGGCCACCAGCCAGAAAGACGTACAACGGCAGTTTCCCCAGAGCTTTCCACCAGAAGTTTGCCGCCAGAAGCTCGTACGCACTCAGCAAGGCCAGCTGGTCGAATGGTGTGCTGATGTCTCCCACAGCTCCGACAGCCTGCTCGAGCGCGCCGTTCGGACTCGACCGGTACCTCCACCAGAGCGCGAAGGCGGACATCCAGACACTTCCGAACCGGTTGAAGAAGACGATGAGCTCGCTCGACGTGAACAGCTTGTGGCTCGTCCCTGGTCAAGCCGGTCAGCGCGGTGTTTGTGCCGAACCAGCGATGGAAGGTGCAGTACCCCAGCTTGACTTGATGATGAACTCCTGCAAGTAGCTCTGACAGCAATGAGCTGCCACGAAGAGCAGCCCATGCTTGATGAGCGAGGCGACCATCCTCGAGAAGAAAGGTGGAGAAGAAAGAGGCTCGAAAAAAAAAGCGCGCATCTGCGGGACGGAGCGGCGGCGGCGATCGACCGAGCCCAGATCATCAGATAAGCAACGTGGCTCCTGGCAGACGAGCTCTCTCATCTTTCTTCATTCTCCACAGGCCAAATGAAATTTGGGTCAAAAGTTTGTGTTTGCATTTGACTCGATTGGGCAAGCTACCCGCGCCTCGACACATCTTCTTCATGCCGTCAGGGGGGATGGAGACGTACAAACAACAGCACTTTCTTCGAGTGTTGCCTCCCATCAGCTTTCATACGTATGGGATAGCGGCTAAGGTGGAGCAGTGAGGATGAAAGGTCACAAGCATGCCAGTGATTCCCTGCCAGAAATGGAAAAAACCGGGCCCACCTCGATGAGATACTCTCGGTCCGAACGACTTTATTTGGTGTAGAGGTATAGGTCCTTGTCGCCAAGATGAATTTGCATGACAGGAAGAAGGAGATGTCTCTCACAAGGATGGTACGCTCGTCCCTCACAGGCCCGCCGCCGCCAACGCCAGCTCGTACGCCAAACCCTTCCAGATCGTCCGCACAAACTCGGTCGCTTCTTCGTCCAGAACCTTTTAAGAGCGCGAGTCAGTCCAAGACAGGAAGAACATCGGACAATGACAGCAACTCACTGGCTCCAGCTCCTCGACGAGTTCTGAGGCCGGCTTGTGTGCCCGAACATGGTCAACGACAGCACTCAGCAGCTCGTCCTCCTCTGACCCCAAGTGAGCAACAATGGTCTTAGTCGCCAACGGTGTCAGCTTGTACTTGATGATAGACTGTAGGAGGAAAGAATAGTGAGCAATGTGTCCACGTCACCGAGAAGCGGAAAGCAAGCGTGGGCGCACCTCTGACAACGACCCCCATGCCATCTTATACGTCCACAACGACTCCTTTGCCGACGGGATCCTCTCGAAAATCTCCCTCGCCTTGCGCTCCTTTTCAGCCTGACTTAGCCGCTGACCCGGCACGACGGGCTCGATCTCGTCGTCGTACGTGAGCGGAATGAGCGCCCTCTTCTTCTTCCCCTCGTCCTCGTCGTCCGCTGTTCCCAACACGGCCGGTCGCGGCGCAACAACAGGCTTAGCAGCAGGCTTGGGAGCACCGCCGCCGAAGCTGAGCTTGACGGCTTCGTCTGGTCCTGCGCGTGCGATCGCGCCGCCCTCCTTGCCGAGCTTGGAGAGCAAGTCGCTCTGGCTCGCGAAGAAGTCGTCGGACTGTTTCTGGAGTGCGGCGGCTTGGGCGAGCTCGGTTTGGCGGTCGCGGAGGTCGGCGTCGAGCTCGCGTGCGCGGAACGGCCGACGTTGGCCTCTCCACCGTTGCCTGCAGTGCGTCAAAGAGTAAGCTTCGTAGCCATAAACACTAGGCGTCAAACAAGCCAAGCTCACCGGTCGACATAGAATGCTTCTCTTCCTCGATCGGCCTCCTTCTCATCGTCCCACGTGGCAAGACGCTCCCTCATCATCACCCTCTCACGATCCTCCGAATCCAGCATGGCTCTTTCCCTTCCTTTCTCTCTCTCAAAGTTCGAGATTCTTCCTCTCTCCCTATTCTCCAGCCGTCTCTCCATCTGCGAATCAAACCAGTCAGCCTCCACCACCACGTCGCGCTGACCTTAAAACAACGACTGACGTCTCGGAACATCGCCTCTGCCTCCCTCCTATCCCTCGCCAATCTATCTCTTTCCCTCTCCTCGTCATCAAACACCGGCACGTTGTTCGCATCCCTCTTGACCTCGTCCTGCGACCCGCCAGCCTGCGGTCCACCAGCGGCGACGAATCCGATCGGCTTGTTGTACGACTGAGGATCGACCTGCTGCTGCTGTTGGTTCTGCCCTCCTCTCGGTCCCCAATTGTTTCCGCCCTGCTGACCCCTCTGCCCACCCTGCTGCCTGTTCCCACCCTGCGACTGATTCCTCCTAGCCTGCTCCATCAACGCCTCGTACTCCTTCTTCTCCGCCGCCTTCTTCGCCGCGCGCTCTCGGAACAACGCAATCTCGCTCGTGATGACTTCACGAGAGTTTTCGGGGAGGTCCTCAGGTGCGAGGTCCTGGAGGTGGCGGTCGCGGCCTTGTTGTGTGGGTTGGCCGGGGGCGTCGGAAGAGAGGGTGGAGGTGGACGGAGCATCGCCTCGACGCATGAGTTTGACGATTGATTCGAGGTCGCCTCGCACTTGAAGGGCATATTCATCGGTTTGCTGGTTAGATTGAGGGAAGGGATACGAGGCAGATTACAACGAGTCAGCACACAACCCTGTGCCAGGACTCCTGCAACGCGCGGGAGCTAGTTCAAAGGGAAATGGCAACGCACCTCACTCTTGACCCTCGTGGCTTTGTACTCGTTCAACCTCGCGGTCGTCTTCTCGTCGGCCTTGAGCGTGATGGCCTTTTCCGCTCCGGTCTTGCCTACGAGCGTCGTGCCGTGAACGACCTCGAGCGCTCTGATGACCGACTCGGGGTCGCCATACTCGACGAACGCGAACGGCGGCGAAGGCCTTTTGAGTGAAAGCACTGGTCCTGCGGTCTGTTGCAAGGAAACGTGCCCCGTTGAGTGAGCAGCAGCACCGGAAGGACGACGAGGGGATCGCGACTTACGCCCAGCACCCTCTCGAGCCAGCCCGTCTCGACGCCATCCGCAATCGCTCCGACGAACAATGGGAACTTGTCGCCGCCGTACGCGCCTGGAGATCCAGCTGGACCGGGCGAGGGCGAGTGCTGGAGGTTGGGCGGAGGAGGGAGGTGCTGGGGCGCGCCGGGTGCGCCGAGGCCGGCGCGGTGGCCGTGCGGAGGGCCCTGGTTGAAGTGTGGTGGTGATTGGTGGTAGTTGTGCGGCAAGTGGTTGTTTTGGTATGCGAGGTGAGGGGGAGGGGGCAGTCCGCCAGGACCTTGCCAGTTTGGTGGTGGTCCGCCTGACACAAATCAGCTTTGAAAATGTACAGATCGAGGTGTGAGTAGATTTGACATACCTCCGTACATCACTAGCCTTCCCTTTCGAAGCCTAAAAAGTGGTGCAACAAGTAGCTCAAAGTGTGGAGGAGGGCAGGATGCTCGCTGCTCAGCGTCGCCAAGTCGAGTCGCCCCCAGAGTCGAAGTCGAACTCGCCCCGCCGCCAGTCGTCGGTCGCTGCTTCTTCTCGCACCATAACTTGCTACATCTTGAACCTCACATCGTGTTCTCCAGGCTGAGAAATGGCACAAGAACGCCCCCAGTTCAGCGCCGAGGAGTTCTTCTCCACCCAGCCGCCTCCGCCAAAGCTCGATGAGCACCTCGCCCAAGTGCGCGCCTTTGTCGAACGCAACATTGCCGCTGGCAGACGAGTCGTACTGGTCACTGTGAGCGCCTCATCTCTATAGTGTGAGAGGAACAGAAGGAGGAAGGAGATGGACTACCTGGAGGGCTGAGAGATCACGGAGATGAACAATGTGGTGCTGCTGATTGATGCTGGGAGAGCAAGAGGGAGGGAGGGAGGCAACGGCATTGTGATGCTCAGAAAGTAGTGGAAGGAGAACAGCTTGCCTGCGGGTCACCTAGTGAAGGACAGGACGAGCTGACCTTGTCGCATCTTGCGTGCTCCTCTTGACAGAGCGGCGGTACCACAGTCCCTCTCGAACACAACGTGTTTGTCTCTCCCCCCTTTGCTCTGCTTTGCTGGAATTCTTACATTTTATTACAGTGTCCGGTTCCTTGACAACTTCTCCGCCGGCACGCGAGGCTCGTCGTCGGCAGAGCACTTCCTCCGTACTGGCAAGTACGCCGTCATCTTCCTGCATCGCCAGCACTCGCTCCAGCCCTTCTCGCGGCACTACTCGCACTCGACCAACCCCTTCCTCGACCTCCTCGACGTCGTTGAAGCAAGCGCTGCTTCCGCCAACTCCGTAAAAGAGAAGAAGGACGACCCCAAGGGGTACCTCTTCCCACCTGTCCCGGCGGCGGTGGCTAGCACGTCGACGAAGGCGTCTTCCTCCACGCCCGCTACAGCACCAGTACCAACAGGATCAACAGTACAAGTCGCACCGCCGCACCTTGGACCTATGCTCTCGTTGTTGAAGTCGTACAAGCTCGTCCAGGAGCTGGGCATCCTCCACTCGATCTCGTTCGTCACGATCGACGAGTACTTGTTCCTCTTGAGGGGAGTGGCGACGGTGATGGGGACGACGATGGATGCGCATGGGAAGCCGTTGGGAAGAAGAGGGATGTACTATCTCGCGGCGGCCGTGTCGGACTTCTTCATCCCGACAACGAGGATGGTACGTGGCCCTGTGCCGTTTCTCCTCGTTTCGAGGTATTGAAGCTGACAAACTCGTCTCTTTTCTTGGTGAGATCTGCAGTCAGAACACAAGATCCAGTCTGGAAAGGGCTCGCTCACGATCGAGATGGATCAGGTGCCGAAAGTGCTCAAGTCGATGGTTGACGAATGGAGCAACGAGGGATACGTCGTCTCGTTCAAGGTTCGTTTTTTTGGTTTTCAGAGCTTCACACCTCTTGTTCAATGTCGATCTTCTGTCTTATTGCTTCGTCGCACCAGCTCGAAACGGACAAGTCTCTAATCATCCCGAAATCTCGCGCCGCGTTGGAGCGCTACGGGCACCAAGTCGTGATTGGCAACTCGCTTACCAACAGAAAGTACGAAGTCGTGTTTGTCGAGCCTGAGCCCAAACCCGAGACGTACGTGCGGATCCGGGAGGAGGAGGTTGGGGAGGACGGCAGCGTCAAGGAGATTGAGGAGGATATTGTCGCCAAGTTGGTGGGGATGCACGAGGAGTGGATCGCTAGGGTGTGAGTAGCAGTTGATACTAGATGTTAAGAATAGATGTCAATAGCGCGATAACGTTCACTTGGTGCGACCGAAGAGAAGTCCGCGGAGCAGTCGGCCCGCCGGACGAGACGCGTCGAGAGGGAGGCCAGCCTCCACTTTCTCGCATTACTCGCACCATCCACTTCGCTGCAGTCAGCACTTCTTGCGCTACTCAGCTGCACAAACTCAGTCCAGCGACGTCCCGCCCTGTTCACTCCTCCGGCTGACTGCTCCTACTCGACTTCGCTCAACTCGTCCATCGTCGCTCCTCTCGCACTTCAACTCGTGCACCTCCTCGACCCCTACCCACCAATTCTACACACTTTTGACGAGGCACGATGGCAGGTCGGCGTGGAGTCTTCTACGACGCCGCGAACCCTCGCATGTTGACAGAGGTACGTCCGACGCGTTCTGGCTCCTCTCCGACCCTCGCTCCCGCTAACACTCGCGATCGCACAGGAGGAGATCCACCGTCTGACGCCTCAGGATTGCCAGGCAGCATGCGACCAGATTGACCAGAACTTGGTCGGCGTCCTGCAGGAGATCGACGAGTGCCTCTCCCAGGCCGACTTGATCGTCAACCTCCGCCTCCTCCCCGCCGTCCAGAAGTATGGCGAAAACAGTCAGCAGATCTGGGAGTCCGTCAAGGTGCGCTCACAATTGCTTCTTTTTGCTCAAATGCGAGCGAAACGCGTCGAGGGAGGAGCACGGGCTAACCCCAGGCGCTGTTGTTGTTTTTCGTGCGTGCGCGCGTATGCAGTTCTGGAAGATGTTCTTCGAGGCCTCCGCCAACACCAAGCTCAACGAGCCCTACACCGGCGACGAGTCCGTCCACTCTGCCGAGCCCTCCCTCGGAGCGATCGGATCGACGGGCGAGAGCGTCGCAGGCGACGCCGACCGCTCCCTCGCGTTCGACCAGGACGCGTCCATCGTCTCTGGCGCGGCTCTCACCGACGCAGGAGGCACGCCCCGGCCTTCGAAGCAGAAGGATCACCAATGGTCCGACGACCTCAACCCTTTCCAAGCGCTCAACGCCGACCTCGAGAAGATTGGGATCCACTCCTCCGCCGAGTCCAACTCGTCCATGATCAGCCAGACGACGCGCGACATCGTCAACGCGAGAGGAAGCAAAGACGTCGTTCCCGACTCACCGGAGATGGTGTTACCGGAGTTTGAGACGATCGGGAATCTCGAGAGGCTCGGGAAGGGCAAGGAGCGGGCGTTCGACTTTGCTCCAGAATCGCCAGGACTGCCGAGGCTCAGGGCAGGCGCGGACAAGCTGCAGCCTGGGTTGCTGCAGAAGGTCCTTCAGAGGAACATGGCGAGCCCTCGTCCGCCTGGAGCTTCGACGCCAGCCAAGGGAGCTCGAGCGAGGTTCGCGTTGCCCGACGAGCTGCCGAAAGGATGGAACGGGATCGCCGACATTTCCACGACGCCGCTCTCGGCTTTCTCGTTTGCGTCGCCGCTCAAGCGACCGGAAGCGACTACCTCCGCTTCTGCGGCCGCTCCGTCAGAGATCTCGACTTCATCACCACCTCGCGGCATCCCCTTCTCTCTTCCTCGCGCGCCGTTCTCTCAGACCCCAGCCAAGGAAGCCGCCCGCCGCGTCGCTCGAGACGTGTACGCCGACTCGCCAATGGCATCCCCACCTTCCGTCGTCAAGGCCTTTGCTGCTCGCCGCTCGATGATGCCCATCCCGCAACCCAGCCCGGCGGAAAGTCGACGTGGCTTTGAGGAGGAAGCGTTTGAGGACGACGACGAGGAGGATCTCTACGAGATGCCCAAGGTCAAGGGCGCGTTGGCCGAGTTTGGGGGAGGGACGACGGCGAGGATCGATGATCTGCTCAACGAGAGTAGCTTTGCGAAAGTGGTGGACGACGAGTCGGATGCGTTTGCGAGGGTCGTCGACGACGACAACGAGGGACACCCGAGGGCGTACGAGGACGACTATGGTGGAGAGGAGTCCTACGCGCTTCAGGACGAGTTGTCGGGTGAGTTGGGGCCGGCAGGACCGGAGGACACGCTGTTTGGGTTGCCGCAGGCTCGACAGCAGGCGCACCCTCATGGCGATACGGACGACAGCTTCGAGGGCGCGAGTCAGGCGCAGTTCAGGGTGTTGGGCATGAGCGATTTGGATACGCTACATGGCGGAGTTTTGTTGGAGAGTGAGCCGTTCGAGGCGAGTCCGTTGGCGGGCAGGAATAGGTAATGGCTCTGCTTAATGGAAAACCTTTTGTTGAAACCGTACACGTGTCTGCCTAAGTCGAGCTGGCTGGGAGGCGTGGCTTGTGCCTAGGTAGTGACGATAGGTCTCCGAGAGAGTTTCTCATGCAAAGAGATGGTGTGAACTTGATCCTGCCCCATCTGCCGAATATCCAGACCACGCCATGACCCATTCATGATGTCTTTCACCGCGACCGAAAAACGCAAGGCACGCACAGGTGGACGAATGGTCGTGGTCGAGAACGTCCAATCCCAAGCCGGTGGCTACACGATCACAGAATGTAGTCAACTTGGCCTACGGGTTCGTCGGAGCGGTCGTGAGGTCAATCCTCCTCCGATCCCGCCTCTCGACTTTTCTGGTGCCTTTTTTTTTTTGGCTGGGGCGGTGTCCCGGTGCTCAGAGAAGCGATTCTGGCTCCAGACGTTTTTCTACTCCACTCTATGAGTCTTGTACATCAGTAGTGATTCAAGAAAGTTCTGTTTGTCATTTCTGCTAGGACTTTCAAACAGAACTTGGCTCACGTGCACGGCTTGTTGACATCCGCGTCATAACTCGCCCAACTCTTGATCTTCCGAGATCGAAGGCGCTCTTGCTCTCCTCCATTGTGCTTCATCACCCCTCTTCAATGAAGTACCCAACCACCCCGGACGGGCACTACTTCGTCCACGGCACAACCCTCTGGCGATGCACCAACCCCTCGCTCACACCTTCCGACCGCTCCTCACTCCAAAAAGACCTCATGAGCGCCCGTCGCGCGTTGCGGAAGGACAACATTCGTGGGAAAAGCGGGGAGGAAGTGAGAGAGCTGAGACAGGAGGTCGATAGAGTGAAGACTGAGTTAGGGGAAAGGGGGGAGGTTTGGTGGGAGGATGATGGGTACGGCGATCTGAATCGAAAGAGCGTGGTGAAGAGTCCGTATAGGGAATGGTGGGAGGGAAGAAACGGGAAGAGTGGGGCAAAGGAGGGGTCGGTAGGACGAAAGAATGGAAAAGGGGGAAATGATGAAGGGAGTGAGCGGGAGGAGGCGGCACGGACTGGTCCACAGCGGAAGAAGAGGAAGGTAGAAGACAAAGAGGACGGAGGCGACCAGACCGGCACAGTCTCTAGTAGAACACGGTCAAGAAAACGATAGACGGACAGCCGGGCTCCAAATTTGAAACCTGTTTCTTCCGCCTCTCAACAAGTGTAAATGCACCACGTGGCTCGATGTGGCTCAGTATCGTGAACCCTTCTGACCCTAGACTCCAGCTTCGCCGGTCCACCAGCTCACCCATAGCATCATTGACTTATTACATCTAAGCCCACCGGGATGTTCCACAGCCGAAAGAGTGTGCGTTTCTTCCTCTCGCAATGTCTCTCACAAGTTGCAACAAAGCGGGGTGCGGAAACACACGACACGCAAGTTGCAGGCACACCTAAGACCTTAACAACCGGACAGTCAACCTTTCCGAACCTCCACCGTCAGCATCGCTTCACTGTCTCAACGCTTAGATGAGGAGCCTCTCGATCTGGGACTATTTGCGAGAATGGAAAGAGCCGGGTCAGCTCTTGCTCCTTTCGCCCCACTCTGCCCACACCTTTCACTAGAGACGAGGTGCGATGAGGAAATGCTGAACGCACCTTGATGGTCTCGATCTGGCTCTTGAGCTCCCTAGCCTCGTTGGTGGTGACGGAGGCAGCGATGACGGGGCGCGAGACACCGCAAGCACGGCCAAGGGCGGTCTTGCTGGGAACGAAAACGTAGCTGTTGGTGATGAGAATCGATGTGGATGGATGTGAGGAGGGTTTGAGAGAGGGTGGTGGAAATAATTAGCAGTGGCGCAAGGGGGCCGGAGAGAGAAGAAGAGGCGCTTACGGGACGTTCTTGTCCTCGCAGAGAAGGGGGAGGTGGAGAAGAATCTGTCACAAGAGTCACCGTTAGCTTTGGGAGCTACTCCGAGTAGTGAGCGAAGGTGTGAGGCGCACCTCGATGGGCTCAGTGTCTGCGCGGGCGAGAAAACTCAAGTCAGCGCCGTCCCCGTACTTTCTACATCAATTTAAACGCACCTGCCGCGAGGAGAATGAACTCGGCGACTGTTTAGAGCGATGGATCAGTAGCTGGGAGGACAACAACGAGCCAGGAGCACGTACTACCACGGTTGAGAGTCTTGGTGGCCTCGTTGGCTCCCTTCTTGAGCTGCAGAAGAGACGGTCAGCCCTAGCACGGCATGTACATAGTGTGCCCAACGTACCTGCTTGTAGTGGGAAGCCTGCTGAACCAAGTCCAAGATCTGGTTGGTGAGGGCCGCGTCGGCGAGGGGGAAGGCCTTGGGGTTGGCGGACCTGTTTTGCGAGGCGATCAGCGTTTGCACTTGCGCCAACAGCAGCCAGACAGGGCAAAGGGAGCTCACATTGTGTAGTGTTTTTTATGTAGAAAGTTGTGTAAAGTTAGAGCTCACGACTGGGGTTCACTGCTCTGAGGGGAGGGTGAGGAGGGCAGCGGGTGGGTGGGAAGCAAAGAGAAGAGTTGTCGCCCCCCCCCCGAAGTCGCAAAGTCGTCCGGCTGCCCAGGCATGGCGCGACCCCTTTGCGAGCCACGTTGCTTTCTCTCGTACCATCCACTTTCGACTTTTGACCACAACTTTCATCATTTTTTGAGTGTGCAAATCCTCACGGCCAGGGACTCACGCCCTCCACCCCCGCTCGCCGTCCCCGCCGCCGTCGCGTCTCCTATCAATGGCCAGCGAGCTCCCCGAGCCAGCACCGTCCACCCCGCCCGAGGACGGCTCGCCAGACGTGAGCGACGTCGAGGACGCTGGAGCAGAGCAGAGTGGACCAGCCAAGGCGAAGAAGAAGAAGAAGAGAAAGACGCCGGCGCAGAAGCGGGCCGCCGCTCTCGAGCGCGAGAAGCTCAACAACCCTGCGCCGCCGCCGGCGCCAGTCCTCAAGATTAGCAGAAACAAGCACATGAAGGTGTGTCTCCTTCGTTTCCATTACCATTAAGGACACCAGCTGACGGTTCTCTGGGGGCAGTACATCTCGTCGTACCATGTAAACCTCCTCTCCGCGCCTTGTTTTGCTGCCTCAGGATCAGACAAGCTAACTCGAATCCACCGGATCACAGGGACCATGGCTGCAACTCCCTCACGAGGTGCTTGACTCCCTTTTGCACGTCAACTGCGACCCTGAAGCCCTCCCGACCGTGCGAGGACTGATGGAGGCCAAGTCCACCTCGAGCGCCTACGACCGCACCGCCCGTCTCCGAGGCCTCCCAGCTCCCCCAAGCGACCCTCTCCTCACGTACAACTACCCAGGCGACGAGGAGGACCGCCTCCCCCCGCCGATAGACCCCGCCGTGTTCCGCGGTGTCGCCGCGATCCGTCGGCTCGTCGACGACGCGGCTGACCTTGCTGTTCGAGCTGCGTCGGGCATGTCGGCAGCAGCGTTGGGGGCGTTGAATATGGGCAGTGGGATGGGGAATGGTCCGCTCGGGAACGATGGGACGCAAGGCGGGAGAAACGTCCCGATGTCGCCAATTCGACAACACCGCCTCAGGCTGCTCGCCGTGTCCAAGCTGGCGGACGCGTACCGGATCGACGAGATTGCGGCTTCGGTTGCCGTGATGCAAGGTGCGACTGGGTTGGATGATTTGGCGCAGAGAGTGATGAGGCATGAGCCGGATAGCGCGGACGCGCAATACGTCAACTTCTTTCACGAGAAGATCCCCTCCAGGTTCGTTAGAAGCGGTGTTTCTATCGCTTCGCTTATGACACTGGTGGCTGACATTCCTCAACTCATCGGAAGAACCCTCGCCCTTTCTACCGACACCCTTCTCCTCGATCAACTCATCGCCAAAAACCCCAACAAGCTCGAATACTATCGAACACGCGGCATCGTCCACGGCTTCAAGCAGGACTACCAAGCCGCCATCCGTAACTACACCGACGCCCTCATCCAAGCCAAGAACGTTCGGAAGGCCAAGATGTTCCATTCGAACGAGTCGGGCAACAAAGGTGGGAAGAAGAAGGGCAAGGGAGGAAAGTCGAGCTCGAAGGACAAGGAGCGGGCGCCGGACGCGTCGGCGTCAGTACCAGCTCGGGAGGAGGCGACGGCGATGGGGAAAGAACCGGGAGATGATATCGAGCGGCAGATGCTGTTCCACCGTGGCATGGCGCACTTCCACTACGCGTGCAAGCTCATCGAGGACGCCGTGTTGGACATCGAAGGGATCGAGAAGCCTCAGGGAGGTCTCTCGAATGAGGGCGGAGAGCTCACGCTTCGTAACGTTGGGATTGTGCTCAAGGATGAGAACGCGGGGCTGTTTGGGTGTGCGTCGCCAAAGGTGCAGGACAAGTACCGCGAGGTGTTGGGCGATCCGGCGCTGAAGGAGAAAGTCACGACGCTGCTTCGTAAGAGCATCAGGGATCAGGAGCGTTTTCTTTCTTACTTTGCTATCTGGGAGGCTGTGAGTCGTTTGCTCTGATTTGGCTCTAATAAATGACGCTGACGTGGCTCTCAATAATTCGCTCACAGCCGAGCAACTCGATCCTCGAGGACGAGAAGCGTCACCACAACCCTCGTGCGACGGACAAGCCCCTCACCTTCCGCGGCCGTCGTCTCATCCACCACCGCTCGCTCAGCAACCGCACCCGTCACTTCGACGCCCGGCGCCCCGAAGTTCGCAACGGCACCGCACCGAACGAGGCCGCTCTTCTCACGACCTACCACCCCCTTCTCATCGAAGCGCACTTTTCTGTGCTCCTCAACCATCTCCTCCTTGGCGACTTTGCCGCCCTCGTTGGCCAGCACTACAAGATCGCTCGATTGATGGACTACCTCGAGGGGTACCCGGTCTTCCTCCCTGCCCGTTCGCTCAATCAGTCAGAGTACGCCGAGCTCCTCGAGAGACTTGCAACGACCTGGTTGAAGAAGCGTGAGGATGGGGGAGTCCCAGCGCCCGAGGGAACGGAAGAGGACGTCGCGAAGGAGGGGGACCTCAAGTCGCTACACCATATCCTTTCCTTCTTCACGGAGGACTTTGTGGCGGCGTTTGTGGCGGCTGCAGAGGCGGCGGATAAGGAAGCGAAGGATGAGGCGAAGGCCAAGGCGTCGTCCAACTCGATTCTGGCGCTGCTGGATTCGGGAGCGGGCAAGGAGACGAAGGGGACTTGGAGGGAGGAGCGGGAGAAGGCAGAGGCGGAGCGTCGCAAGATTGATCCTTCTTGTGAGTGCGAACTTTCTTTCCGTTTCCGTTCGTGACATTGATGTCCGAGACCTCTTTCCCTCCAGACGCGACGTACAACACTGCCCGCGCCGAAGTCGCTCTCGCGTGGCTCACCGCCGTCATTCTCCCAGAGAAAGAAGCCGAGGAGCGAGAAGAACGTGGGAAGGGGAAGGAGAAGGTCGCCGGAAAGGGCAAGGGCAAGGGTCCTGCCGCTTCCGACGAGTCCGAAGCAGACGACCGTGGTGTCTCCCGCTCGAATGGTTCGGGATCGACCTCGAGGGCAGGCCCGGTGAATGGCGATAGCGAGTAGTCGCCGGGTGGATGCAACATAGTTCTGGCATCCATCTGTCTTAATTTCATTGATTTTTCGTGTCTACGCTTCGCCTTCGTATTCCTCGTCTTCGAAATCAAAGTTAACGCCAGCCTCGAGCGCCTTCTGGATCGTCTGCTCCTGCAACTGATCGCGGTACTCTAAAGCTTTCTCGAGAACATCCACTTGGCCTAAAGATGATGCACGTCAGACAATCATTCGTCACTAGAAACTGAAAACTCTTCGCACCTTGTCGATACTCCTGCACCATCGCCCGCACCTCTGGCCTCACTCTCCCGCTCCCACTCGACGGCGTCGGCCGCTGCAGTGCCTCAAGCTTCGTCATCAACATCCCCTCCAACGACCCCAGCACCTCCATCTCATTTTCCCAGCTCACAAAATCCAGTAAATCTCCTCTCGACCCTCCCTCTGGGATCGCGTTTGCTTTTGCGTCCAGCTCATCCCTCTCGTCCTTATCCGCGACCAGGAGTCGCATTTGAGCGAACAGCTCTGGTGGGAGGACGCCGGAACGGGGAACGAAGTGTCGGAGGTTGGAGAGCCCTAGTTTGGAGAGGGTTGAGGACAGGGACGGGGAGTAGGGTGGGAGCGAGAGCTTAAGCGCAACGACGTCGCCGGCGTTGGAAGGGGTCGTGAAGCCATAGCCGAGGAGAAGCTCTTCGTTTGGTTTTGCGCCTGTAGAGACATGTACTCAATAGATGCACACCAGTAATGAAGTCGAAAGAGAAATACCGTAGGTGTTGAAGACCTGCTCGCCAGCAGCGACCTCCTCGTCTAGCACGACGCTCATCTTGCCTGGAATCTCACCGGTAGGCGAATGAACATCCGTGTTCCACGACAACTGCTTGCCGTATTGATGGTTGAGTGCGTCGATTCCGGGGAATAGGATGGGTGTGAGTGCTTCGTCGGAGGTGTCGCCGTCGATGAGTGATGAAGGAAAGGCGCGAGAGCTGCGACGTGGAGGCGTTGTGAGTGACGAGCTCACGGCGACACGGGAAGGGTTGACCCACGAGAGCATGGTAGAGGCCCAGAGGTAGAGTTCCCTGTAACGGTTTCCATCAGGTCAGACGGCTTCCACGTGTCTCGACACTGGCGAACAAGCTGACCATGTGAAAGCGTCCACGCCATGCGTCAGTCGCGTCAAGAGAGACTCCCACTCGTCCTTCCATTGCTTTTGTCGATCCGTGGTCGCACCATGAAGGTTTGACGCCATCAAGAGGTCCATCTCGGCGTCGGAGTAGTACAGCGGCGTCCTCAGCGTCTCTGCTGCTGGCAACGAGTCGACGTAGACTCCGTGCAGGAGCTCCACGCCTTGAGGTGCAGTCGACGGCGAGAAGATTTTGTGGAAGCAGAGGTACGAGATCATCGCTTCTCGGTTGGTGAGGCTCGACGCATCCAGACACGCTCCGGCGAGACAGCGGCGCGCGGTCGATGGGGTGATGGCGAGCGAGAACGGGCACGAAACGGCTGCTTCGCCTGCTGGTAGAGCAGTTTCGGCGTGAACGGACAGGCCAAAGTGCGGATCTGGACTGTGGGGTGTCAGTTACCGCGAACCGGTACTTCCGACGGAGCTCGGAGAGGGATATTCTGGGGGCGGACCATCGACAAAGCAGAGGTTTGGGTGGAATCCCCCTCCTGCTGATTCCAGGAAGAGTCCAAGCTGGGACGTCGAGCATCTCGAGGAGGTTGTCATATTTTGCGACGTGATGGTGTTGCGACAAGCGTCGGATCTCGAAAATTGCCCGGGCCAACCGGCGACGTGTGATTGGGTGTTCTCTTCGAAACTCGAATTTGTTTCGGCTTCTTAGGTAAAGAATAAATACACTACATTCTACGGAAATTAGAACAATGGTAACAGTAAGTGAGGTGAAGAGCCCACGGTGGCGACAAAGTCCGGGGGGATCGGAAGAAGTCGCGGGTTGGTCGAAGTTGTCGAGGCTCGCCTTCGCCCGTCCGCCCTTTGTTGCTCCTCCACCATCACGACCACCATGTCTCTGAGGACCGTTCCTCGTCTCTTTTCTGGCGCCAGGGCTCCACGTAAGCCTCCCCCTTCCGTCCTCCCGCTCGAACGAGCTCGAACGGACCCGATCCGACGGACGCTCACCGCGCTGCTCTTTCTTGTGTGTGCGCGCCGCGTCGTGCTGCAGGACCCTCGACCTCCTCGTTCCGCTCCTTCTCGAGCACGTCCAGGAACGACAGGGTTGTCGCCACCCAGCCCGTCAAGGCCACCGAGGTCCCCGTGAGTCGCCATCTCGTTGCTCGCCCGCTGGCCAATCCCCGTCGTCTCGATTTCGAGCTGCCGCGGCCGGAATACGCTCAGATCGGCCGCTGGCGATGAAGCTGGACGAGCAGAGGGAAGCGAGGCCAGACAGCTGACAGTTTGTTCTGTTTGTTCTGCAGTCTTCCATCTCTGGAAAGTACTCGCTCATCGAGCACGAGGTCAGTAAACTCCCCCACCGGCCGCGATCGCCAATTTCCCCAGCGTGCTGACCACACTGCTCCCAAACATGACAGTACGATGCCATCGTCGTGTTAGTGATGAGAACCAGTATTTGAAGTGAAGAGAGACTAGGAGAGCTGACATCCGACGTGCAGTGGTGCTGGAGGAGCTGGTCTTCGTGCCGCTTTCGGTCTTGCTGAGGCCGGCCTCAAGACTGCCTGTATCACCAAGCTTTTCCCTACCCGTTCCCACACTGTCGCCGCTCAGGTAAGTTGATTACGTTTCAATCGGGAGCTGCCGCGAGCTAGCCGCTGATTGCGTTCCGGTCTCACAGGGAGGTATCAACGCTGCCCTCGGAAACATGACGGAGGACGACTGTGAGCTTGCATCGGCGTGAAGTGGGCTTGGCTGGCATGGAAGGCTGATATGGATGTGGCTTCTTAGGGCGCTGGCACGCGTACGACACCGTCAAGGGATCCGATTGGCTCGGAGACCAGGTGAGCAGGAACTTTGTTTAAGCAAAGGCGGTTCAAGGGCAACGCGCTGACCTTAACCAACAGGACGCTATTCACTACATGTGTCGCGAGGCTCGTAAGCCTACACATTATACGAGGGTTTTGTGACGGGGCGGGAGTACTAACGAAACGGCGTTTGCGTGCTGCCCCTCTTCTAACAGCCAACTCGGTCCTCGAGCTCGAGCACTACGGACTCCCTTTCTCTCGTACCAAGGAGGGAAAGATCTACCAGCGTGCTTTCGGTGGACAGTCGCTCAAGTACGGCAAGGGTGGACAGGCCTACCGTTGCGCCGCCGCTGCCGACCGTACCGGCCACGCCATGCTTCACACCCTTTACGGACAGTCCCTCCGCCACAAGACCGAGTACTTCATTGAGTACTTCGCCACTGGTACGTTCATTACCGAGGAAGGCCCTATGGGAGGAGCGAGAAAGCTGACGTTTTTGTGGGGGGTGTCCAGACCTCATCATGGAGGACGGCGAGTGTGTTGGAGTGATGGCCTACAACCAGGAGGACGGAACCATGCACCGTTTCCGTGCTCACAAGACCGTTCTTGCCACCGGTGGTTACGGACGTGCCTACTTCTCGTGCACCTCCGCCCACACCTGCTCCGGTGACGGAGCCGGTATGGTCGCCCGTGCCGGCCTTCCCCTTCAGGATCTCGAGTTCGTTCAGTTCCACCCCACTGGTATCTACGGCGCTGGATGTTTGATCACTGAGGGTGAGTAAAGCATTTGAGTGTGATCGGGGATGATGCGGCAGCTGCTGATCCTTGACAAATAGGATCGCGTGGTGAGGGAGGATACCTCCTCAACTCCGAGGGAGAGCGTTTCATGGAGCGGTTAGTTGTGTCCATCGGGAAAAAATCAAGCAAAGCTCGATCTCATCACCTCCCTCCGCCTCTAGATACGCCCCTACTGCCAAGGATCTTGCCTCGCGTGATGTCGTCTCGCGTTCGATGACCATCGAGATCCGCGAGGGCCGTGGTGTCGGCCCTGAGAAGGACCACATCTCCCTCCAGCTCTCCCACCTTCCCCCCGAGATCCTCCACGAGCGTCTGCCCGGTATCTCCGAGACTGCCGCCATCTTCGCCGGTGTCGATGTCACCAAGGAGCCCATCCCCGTCCTTCCCACCGTCCACTACAACGTTCGTTCATGCGTTTTTACGTCACTTTTGATTCACGCTCACACTCTGTTGCTTGCAGATGGGTGGTATCCCGACGAAATACGTATGTTGCCTCGACTCTCCACTGCGATTGGAGGATCAAGACTGACACGTGTATTTCTTATTCAGACCGGAGAGGTCTTGACCGTTGACGAGAACGGCAAAGATAAGGTTGTACCAGGCTTGTACGCTGTACGTACTTATTTGTGCCTTTTTTGTCACCAGAAGCTGCAGCGTATTGATCTAACAATCTTTTTTAGGCCGGAGAGGCTGCCTGTGTGTCCGTCCACGGTGCCAACCGTCTCGGAGCCAACTCGCTCCTCGATATCGTCGTCTTCGGACGTGCTTGCGCTCACCACATCGCATCGACCCTCAAGCCTGGCATGCCCCACAAGAAGATCTCGGAGGATGCTGGTATGGACAGCATCAAGGCGCTCGATGAGGTCAGGACGAGCAGCGGACCTAGTGCGTATATTCTCCTTCGCAACTCTTGCTGAATAGAGCGGTGACTGATCATTCGGACGATCCGCAGAGCACACCAGTGAGATTCGCTTGGACATGCAGAAGGCCATGCAGAACGACGCCGCCGTCTTCAGGACCCAGTCGTCGCTCGAGCACGGTGTCAAGGAGCTCAGCCGTGTTCTCGGCACCTGGAAGGACGTTGGAATCAAGGATCGCTCTATGATCTGGAACTCGTGCGTTCTACCCTCCAATTGGCTTCCGCATGAGAAGGGTTCTGACGATAGTTCTCTCCCACAGCGACCTCGTTGAGACCCTCGAGCTCCGCAACCTCCTCACCTGTGCCGACCAGACCATCGTCAGTGCCGAGGCCAGGAAGGAGTCTCGTGGTGCTCACGCTCGTGAGGACTTCGCTGACCGTGACGACGAGAGTGAGCAGCATCCCTTTCAAGTGAAGCGCGCAGGAAGCTAACGGCGTTGTTACACGTTCGCAGACTGGATGAAGCACACCATCTCGTTCCAGAAGGATATCAACACCGACAAGGTGAAGCTCGGATACAGGGAGGTCATCAACACGACTTTGGACGAGGTTCGTCTCCTTTCCTGTTTGCGCCTTCGATCACTTCGCCACGTGTTCGTCGCGCTGACCCTGGTTTCTTCTTCCTTCTTCCCTCCAGAACGAGATGAAGCCCATCCCACCATTCGTCCGTACCTACTAAGTAACTCGCTGGGGTGGTGTATGGTTGTTTTAGGTTGTAGTAAAAGCTTTATAACCCTATACTTATCGCGGCTAGGATTGAGAGAGAGAGAGAGAGAGATGACCATCGAGCTCGAGACTCAGAATAAGCTTGTGGTGTTACAAGTTGACATCGTCTACGGCGGGCATCGTTGTAACTCTGATCACTGCTTCTGGAAAACCCAGACAGGAAGGACTCTGTCCGCCATCAGCTCGACGAAACCTTTAGGCACGTTCGCTGGACCGTGCTTCAAAACGTGTCGACCAGTCCTCGATACCAGGAAGAAGCTGGGATGGATCTCGGTGTCAGCTTGAGTTGTGGATTGATGAAAAGATGACCACAAACGAGATGCCGAGAAAGAGGAAGCAGACCCAGCCTAGAACGATGAAAAGGATGGCCCAGACGGAGTCCTTGTAAGCTGTGGATTATTCAACACTTCACCTCAGATTTGGTTCAAAAAGAGTGGGAAGGGGTGTCCAAGTAGCATACCCAAGGAGCCTCCCAGCTCAATGATGAGCTTGTGTCGTGCTTTCTCGCTGACGTGGGGGATGTAAAGGGTTGCTGACCCCGTCGCAAGGATGACCTGGAGAAGAGATGATGTAGCTGAAGATCTATGGTGTGTAAAATATGGCTTACAGTCGAGATTATGGAGGCCACGAGGAAGAATATCGAGAAGAAGCCGAAGACCGCTTCCTTCACGATTACGCGAGTCGTCGTTTCCCGGTGAGATGGGTGGAGCATCAATACCAAAAACATGATTCCCTGTGACCCTGGAGATGTCAGCTTCCTTTCATGTAGTCGCGAATTACCCAAGAAGTCTTCTCACGCAGGCCGCGCCAGCCAACCCGCCCGCCAACGTCAAGAGGGCTCCGCCGATAAACGCATCGGTGATGTCAAGCTAGACCATCACCAGGGAAATGATAAGTATGTAGCTTCATGGGGCTAGAGTTCTCCAGAGCCTCAGCGAGTGTGCCGGAAATGTGGCTTACAGTCGCTCCGTGAGCACCGGCCAAGATCTGCTTTGAACGTAATCCTTGGAGAGCAAATGTTCCACAGATTCCGTCGACGGTGGAGATTATCGAGGTTGCTTGATACTGTGCAAGCCACAAAAGGTTCCAATCAACACACGCGGCATCAGGTTGCAGGGGCAATTTGCCGGGACGCACGATGATGCTTCGCCACAGCTGCAGATGGTGGGCCGTCTCCTGAGGGACAACCACTGCCTCCGTAGGTAGCAGAAGTGTTCTCTCAGTTGCTTCTGTCGACATGTTGATATGAGGGTTGCAGGTGGAGGTCGGAGTGCAGCGAACGAGCAAGACCGAGACGCCTCCGCAACTTGTGCGTCTTTCCGCCAGGGCCAGCCACGCGCGGCGCGTGACTGGGCTGACGCGCTCGTTTCGCGTCGTTTCGGCACCGTTGTTCTCTCATTATTGGACATAGTGTGCTGGTGAACGGAAGAGGTCACTCTCTGTATGCATGAGCTCTCACTTCCGCACAGCACAACTGAACCGAACGGTAGGAAGTAGGAACGGGACACGTGTTCGTTGTCGACGCGCAGGAACCGGTGCTGCTCTCAAATTGATTGACTAAGTGTATGCAAGGCCTCCTCTTTTCCAGTTGCAGCTGTGTTCTCAGACTGAAAGACTGCGACACTCCAGCTTACTGTACACTCAGCGCGACCCCGCTTGGCTCGGCCCCCAGCCGTCGCTCCGTTCGAGTCTAGCACACACACCGCACCGACCTGCAATCTTACTAGAGACTGCCCGAGGACCTTTTCGTACATCCTAGTGACTTGTGAGGTAACTTTCGCCTCCAATCACCTCGCGACCATTGCAGCGGCGGAGGTACTCGCCCCCAAACGCCATTTTTGGTGTACCGAGCGGGTGCCCAACATCGGCGACACTATTGGCCTATGCCTTTATTTCCTCCCGGTTCTTCGTCTATCCACAATTTTCGACGCACAAAAATGGCTCCCATCGCTCTCTCAGACCTCGTCAGCCCTGCGCCCGCATGCCCGATGCCTGTCAAGGCGACGCAGGATACACGTCTTCCCGTCACGGTCTTGTCTGGCTTTCTCGGAGCGGGAAAGACGACGTTGCTGGAGTACATCCTCAAGGTCAAACTTTTTTCAACTGGTCAGGGTAGCTAGGAGGAGAGCTGACGGGCCACATCGCTTTTTGTAGAACAAGGACCACGGATTGAAAGTTGCTGTCATCGTCGTGAGTACTAGCGCAACTCGCTATGGACATATTCAGAAGACGGTTCTAATCATATGCGTTCACCACAGAACGACATTGGGGCTTTGAATGTCAGACCATCTGGACTCTTAGTGGTCCCTTCGCCCATGCTGATGTCGCTCCGGCGTGCAGATCGACGCTGCCCTCCTCACCACGCACCACGTGAAGCAACAGGCCGAGAAGGTCATCCAGTTTGAGAACGGGTGCATCTGCTGTGAGTGTACTCCCATTTTTTCTTCATGAACGTTGCCTTGAGCTATCCGCCCCCAGGTACTCTACGTGGTGACTTGCTGGAGGAGGTCGTTCGCTTGGCCGAAGCCAAAGAGTTTGATTACTTGGTCATCGAAAGCAGTGCGCCCATTTCGCCCAGAATTCACCATGCAAGGCTCTGGCATTAATTGCTCCCTTTCAGCTGGCGTCTCTGAACCTATGCAGGTCGCTGAGTCTTTTGCTCCTGAGTTTGCCGAGATGGTACGTGGCCTTCACGATGCCCGAGGAAGTCCCTAAAGCTGACACTCGCCACAGCACATTCAAGCTGCCGAGGACATGAAAGCAGAGTCTGCTCGCGTGAAGCTCGAGGCGAGGCAGAGAAAGGCTGAGGAGCAAGGCGTTCCTCTGGAGGACGTTGAGATCGAGGCGAGAGAGGGCTCACGTGGTGCGCCCCGCACGTTGCTGACAAGCGCTTTCTCTTCAGGACGATCAGAATGCACTTAAGCTGGCAGAAATTCTCGGCGCTGGAGGACTCTCCCGTGTCGCTCGGCTCGATGTACGTGCCATGAGCGTGACGTTTGACAATCGAGAAGCTGACGCAACGCTCGAGCAGACCTGCGTGACCATGGTCGATTGTGCTTCCGTCCTCTCATTTTTCAACACAGCCGATTTCTTGTCCGACCGTAAGGAGAATGGCGCTGTCGACGAGCAAGACGAGCGGAACGGTACGTTGCGATGGTGCTAGTTTTCCAGTGTTGTGCTAAGCACCACCCTCCGACCTCAGTCAGCGACCTCGCGGTGGACCAGCTCGAGTTTGCCGACGTCGTCATTCTCAACAAAGTAAGTGTATAATATTCAGGGTGCTTGGGTGGAGTCTGACAAGTTTTTCCCGGGCTTTAGACAGACCTGGTCGATTCAGCCACGTTGGCGAAGATCAAGGCGTTGGTCAAGAGCTTGAACCCGGACGCAGAGATCTTGACGTCTACAAAATCTCGTATTGACCTCAAGAAGGTTCTCGACACAAAGCGATTCAGCTTTGAAAAGTCGATGATGAGCGCTGGCTGGCTGAAGAGTCTACGAGAGGGTACGTGTTCTTGACGTGGCCATTCATGAGCCTCGAATCTAACTGGTGCGCCCCCACAGAGGTGCTTCCGGAGACTGAGGAGTATGGAATTGGAACCTTTGTCTACCGCGCCGTAAGCACAACGTTGGTCCTCTGCCGTTCAGTCGCTCACGAGACTTGCCTGTACTTGTCAGCGCCGGCCTTTTTCGCCTTTGCGCCTCTGGGAACTCGTACGCCACCGCCTGGTGGTGATTCAAGACTCGTACGAAGACATACTCGATGGAATGGACGTGTACAGCGAGTCTGGATCCGGAAGCGGTTCCGACGACGAGGACGAGAAGATGCCCGCCGAGCCCGACTTTGAGGCACAGCCTCAGCTCGACCCTGTTGGTCGACTGGCGGCAAAGGTCGCTTGCCCTGCTTTCGGACCTCTTCTCAGATCCAAGTGAGTCGAGTCTGACAACCTACCGAGTTCTTCATATTCACTGACAGATCGTCCTCATTCGCAGGGGAGTAAGATCCTGGTCCCTTGCCTTATACGTATCATGCGTGTAGACTGACGTGGTCTCTTTGCAGTTCTTCTGGCTGGCCACAAGGCCACTTATGTCTGGCGAATGGAGTCAAGCTGGAGTGAGTTTATTTCCTTTTCTACCCAACACCACAGCCATGGGGAGAAGCTGATGTGCTGTACCGCTGAAAGGTGATGCTTTCCGTCTCGGGTGGCTCAAGATGGCTCTGCGAGACCGACGAAGCAAACTGGCCCGAGAACGAAGAGTGAATAGCCTTTTTAATTTTTCTGAAGTGGGCTGCTGACTTTCTGATTGTTCCTCAGGATTCGAGCCAAGATGAGAGCCGACTTTGATGGAGAGTGGGGTGACCGTCGTCAAGAGCTGTAACTCGTCAACCTTCGCAAGCGGTTCTAGCTGCCACTGACTCAATTTTTTCATACAGCGTATTTATCGGCGAGAAGGTCAAGCAGATCAAGCCTCTACTAACCGCTGAGCTGGACGCATGCCTGCTTGACGACTCCGAGTGGAAGCAGTGGAAGAAGATTATGAAGGTACGTCGAATAACCCTCTCTGCAGCTTCGGAGAGCGCAAAGCAAGCTGCTGCTGATGCTGCAAAATGTAGGGCAAGAACCCCGACAAGGTGAAGCAGAAGCTCGAGGCTCTTTTTGATGACGGATGGGAGGACTGGCTCGACCACGAGGGCGCGGAGAACATCGAGGGATTGGAGCACAACCATTAAAAGTGCAACACAGTGTCCAGTAAAACACAATTGCACATCACTTCACGCATTCGTATACCTAGTGTCCGTTTGTTCGCCGCCCTCAGCACTCACGCTCCACAACCCCCCGGCGAAAGAGAATTCTTGGGTATCGAGTAGTTGGCCGAGTCGCCGCCACCTTGCCTGTGTTTCTTCAGAGTCAGCGCTGCTCTTCACCAGTCGAGCTCGAGAATCACTCACCCCCAGAGCACCACTCTTGAGTCCTGGTACGCGCGAGGGTGGCGATCGATGTAGTCCGCTGAAGGCGCTCACGTGTATCGTCAACATCGCTCCCACCACAGAGGGAGCAGGAACACTCACCGGTAGGATGCGAAGCAGGGTCACACCCGATGTTAGGCTCTCCCTTCTGCCAAACCCTCACGTAGTCGATTCTGAATGTTCCGGGGAATTGCACCTTTCGAGGAACGGGTTAGGGTCTGAAATCGCGCTGTTCTGAAGCGCGGCCTTACTTTTCCCCATTGGATTTCCTGGAAAGAATTGCTGATGGCCAAGTTGAGCCTACAAAAAAGGGCGTGTCAATCAAAGAAGCGGGAAGCGATGGAACAGTCATGGGCGGATCCGAAAGCTTACACCATCGCCTACAAGACATTGTCAGTATCTCAAACGTGTGAAGAAAAGGCAGAGAGCGACCAACCATAGGCTCCTCAGAGATCAGCCGCTGACCAACTTGAGATTCCTCATTGGGAGGCATAGCATCGGCCGTAACTTTCCACGTCAACGACGAGTTCATCGTCCACGCGATCGATCCATCCGGACCGGGCTCGTATTCGACTCCTGCGGTAGGGCACCAAGATTCATTTTCAAAGCCTGACCCGCCCACCAGAAGACCTGAACATACCGACTGTGGTGTACCCTCTACCTTCGTAAGATGTTTGATCGATGAGCGTCGCGACGGAGAGCGATTCCTCTGCGAAAGCAACCACGTCAGCTTGAAACCCGCCTCCGGTGCTCGCTCAAGGCAACGCACGGTTAACGCTGCCTCGCCAGATGTTCTCAATTGATCTGTTGCGATCCACAATGGTGATTCCCGCCTCGCTATAGTTGTATCCAGCGTCGAAAGGAGCGATCTGGATCGACTGAGAGGCTGAACCGGTCACGCCGTCGGCGGCAATCTGAGCCTCGAGGAGATCAACTGGAATTTGATGGTCAGTCTCGGGGGGGGGGGGGGGGGGGGGGGTGAACGCTGAAATTTTAGTGTTTCTTACTCTCGGGTGCTCCTCTACCGACTGACACATGCGGGCCGGGATGATCCTCCCCAGGACAGGTGCAGGCCGACGCGCGCTGCTCAGGGAAAGATGAGCACAGTCTTGACACGTGGGAAAGCAGCAGCCAGCTTACCTGTCCTGGAAGCCACGACAACTCTCCTCCATAGCTACCTCGAGGAAGAAAGTTAGCATGTGTCCACCAAAAGCGTGTTGCGTCCAGCTCACCCAGGATCCCCAGAAGTCTTCGCGGCAACGGGATCGGTTCCATTCGGCCAAGTCTGGTTCGGGAGCGTTCCAACGTCGCATTCTCCATACGAGTACGGCCAGATACCTTGGTTCGTGGCGCCATACCCAGGGCGTCCCAAGTTCCCGAGCGTCCACACCTGCGAGAAAGAAACCTCGCGCAAGGTCAGAGGTATCTCAGTTGAAGGGTGTAGGCGTCGACGTACTCCAGGCCAGTAACCCTGAGCCTCCGACGTCCCAGGAAGCGACACTCGCACTTCCATAATCCCACCAGTGAAGCAAAACTTGTTCCAACTTGAACTGTGAGACTTTCGTCAACAGCAGTTCCGACAACGCAGAAAAGTGGGAAACCCACAGCATGCCGGAACGGAAGCTGAGGTTGTTGATCGGCTGCTCCGTGAGCGTAATCTCGAGGTTCCCGTTCCTCGTGATGATGGCGTCCGGGTCGTACCACTCGAGATCCTTCGTCTGCCAGTAGTTCAAGTCGAGCGCTTCCCACCATGGATCATCTCCGGCTGCGAGGGCCAAGCGGACCAGTCAGAGCGTTCGAGAGGAGTGACCGGCAGCAAAGTATAGCTGAAGTCAGTTGACACTCACGCCAGAAGGTGCGACCGTCCGTGTTGAACTGGTAAGGCTGGTCAGCTAAGCGCACGTGGCAGCGCTCTCCAGAGCTCGACACTCACCTCGTCGGAAAACACCAAGCTGTACTCTTCTCCGTCCAGTCCAATCTTCTGGTACACATCGCTTGGCGTGTCCGTGTCGATGAGCGAGAAGGGCATCATCGGTTGCTGACCACTCCCATTGATGCCTCCGACGTTCCAGCCCAAATCCTTGGCCGGTGCCGGGAACCCACCCATGATGGCGAACCTCCAGATGGGCCATCCAGCGAAAAGGCCAATGAGGACGATGACGACGATGACGAGGACGGCGCTGTCGGCACCGCGCTGGAAGCTGACGACCCATTCCTTGTCGAGCAGCCGGTCGACGGCGGGGTCTGGGTTGTGCAGGTAGTCGTCCGCCTGGGAAGCAAGCCAAGTGAGTGCGACTCTTCAAGTTGCAACAAGAGCCTTGTCGACACGTACCTCGGCGTTCTTCTCGTCCCAAAGCAAATCCTCGTCCACGTAAGCCCTCCCTCCCGCGGTACTCAAGGAGGAAGGGAACGACGCGTAGTCGCTCAAGACAGGCGACCCGTTCGAGAGGAGGCCGTCTTGCGAGTCGGAGCGCGATCTTGACTCTGGTCTCGGGAAGTCTGATCCGGCGAGGCTTGACTGGCGGGGAGGTGGTGAGGAGGGGAAGGTCGAACACGTGGATGAGCGCGTGCGAGGGTAAGGCCCGAGTGAGCCTACAATTTCCAGAGAAAGTGAATCAGTTTCGTCAAGTTTATTCCGTAAGTTCTCCAGTCCTTCTCTAAAGCGCACCTCCTATGGCCCCGCTGAGCACGCCTGAATGCCAAGGTCAAGTACGGGGGGTCAGGTCGTGCTCGAGCTCGACTCGGGAGCGAGACGGGTGCTCACCAAACGACGCCTGGTCGAGGATAGAGCTTCTTCTTCGGCCTTCGGCACTGTTGGACTCGATGGCGAGCGAGTCGGACGAGCTGCGTTCGCTCAAGGTGGCCGCGTTCGGGTTCAGCGGCGAGAGCGAGAACGCCGTCGGAGAGCGCGATGGCGGACGTGACATGGGTGCGTCCGGGTCGTCGTAGAGCAGCGGTCTCGATGGCGGGAGGAGGTGGACGAACAGCAGAGAGCAACTGAGGAGCGTCGAAGGCTGGAGGGCGTGGACGAGCGTTTCTGGAGCCGAGAGGAGCCCTGCTGGAACCGGCAGGTCGACGATCCGAGCTTGTGGGACGTGAGAAAGTTGCCAAGTCGTGACTGTCGGCGCACACTTGACTGGACCGACGGCAGGGACCTCCAGCGTCGGGCGTGTGGCTGGAGAGCAGGAGGAAGCGCCAAACAAGTTGCTGTACTTTGTTGTGTCACGCACTTGGAACGCACCCCCGAGCGCCCAAAGGCTTGGGACCGGCCGTTGCGACGGTTGGCTCAGCCCGACGAGCGTTCTCTCGAAGGCTTGGCCCGCTTCGTCGTCCTTCAGTCCAGCGCCTCTGACCACTCCAGCGCAACAATTGAAATGTAGCAAGCTTTGAAAGACGATTGGGGGCACGCTCAAAATAAGAATTGGCCACGTGTTTTCCATCATTACTCTGCCACCACTGCTACATCAGCCCCAGCCTCAGCCTCAGCCTCAGCCTCAGCCTCACCACTCCCCTTCTTGGCCTCCCTCTCCCTCTTCTCGACCCTCCGCTTCTTCCTCCCCATCATCACACTTTGCGCCGTCGCATCGTCAAACACCCTCGTCGCGGTCAGCAGGAACCCGCCGTGCGCCATGCCGTTCATCTGCGGGTGACACCGGCCAGGCAACACCTGGTAGTTGCGCAACCACGGCTCCATGATGCTGGGTGCGAGGTAGTCGGGCTGAGCGCGCATCTTGGAGTGGCAGTCGTACAGGATCTGCGAAGCGGATCGGAGGTTAGAGAGAAAAGAAGCAGTGGAAGGAGGAAGACGGACCTGGACGTAAGGGCTGTAGATGACTATAGATGCGGATCCTCCGATGGCTGGGAGAAGTCGTTCGAGGATCGAATATGGTTCGTACTCGGTTGCGATGATGACACTGTCCGAGTGGCCCGCGGTCAGCGCCACGTAATTACCTACCACCGACCCAAAAGAAAGAATAAGGACAAACCCGTCAAACCCGCCGTCAAAAAACTCGTTCCTCGCGTTCTGAGCCTTGTCGTACGTCGCCTTCCTCTTCTTCAACTTGACCACGTCGCGCGAGTTCTTGGCCTTCGCCGTCGCCTCGTCAATCTCGAGAGGGAGGTCGGGGGGAGTGTACGACTCCTCGGTAGCGGCCCAGTGGATGGTGCTGATAGGCGCGAGGTCTTCGGGCGAAAAGTTGAAAGTGTCGCAAAGGTGGAGGTCGGGTGGGGAGTCAAAGTCGTTGATGACGAGGATTCGGCCGTCACCTGGAGGATACGAAAAAGAAAAGGAAACCATGAGCTACTCAAACAAGTGATCCTCGTCGATAGAGTAGCGCCACACACCTCCCATACGATCCACAGCTGCCGCGACAACCATCCCATGCAGGTCCTCCACGACGAGCAGCTTGCCCCCGGGACGGACGTTGGCCATGGCCATCATCTGCGCGAGCGTGTCGGGACGCAAGTCGCGGATCTTGGACTGCTGTTTCTCGAAGTTGTGCAGGCAGACCTCGTACACCGTTGGCTCGACTACTGTGAACATTTGGAGATACCTACGTGGTGCGGGCAACTGGAGGTCAGCTTACGGTATTTCAGCTGTGAAATGTGGACGGAAGAGACCCGTACTTTGCCTCTTTTCGCTTCATGTATTTCTCCTTCGAGTACTCTGTCTTGAGCTCGAAAGCAGCGTGTTCGTTCACTTGTCTCTGGATCATCTCCTGCAGTATTCTCACTCATCAGCTTCACGCTGTGCGACGGCTTGTTGACAGAGAAGTAGCCTCACCCTCCCAGTAATGCCTTCATTCTTCAACGCCTGGATATCCTCAAACGTCAGGTTCTGAGCTCCCGACGCCTTGATGTACTCGTTGTTCGCCTCCGTCTCCTCTGTTGTGTCCGAAGCGCCACCACCCAAAAAAACATCAGCTGCTGCCAACGAGCTTTCCCGCACAGACCACACGCACCAATCTCGGTCAAAGTAGTCTCAACGACCGCGAGTCCACCTTCTGTGATCTCGTACGTGTGTCCGTAAGGCCTGCCGACGAGCTCCTTGGCTTTGAACGACCCGTATTTTCCAAGGTTCACCGACCTACTCATCGGACAGGAGTTCAGCACGAGCTGGTAGACAGTGTGCGAAATGGAGAAACGCACTGGTTGGAGTTTATCTTGATGGGCTTAATGATGGTCGATGGCAGTCGGATGAGAACATTGTCGCCTTCGCGGATGACGGTGCGAGGCAGGCGAGGACCGGCGGGCTTCTGAGCTGCCTTCGAGGTAGAGGCGACGGGTGTTGCTGTAGTTGGTGCTGGTGATGGTTCTGCCATTGCTACTGTAGCGAGTTGCGTCAAGTTGCGCTAGAAGCAAGTGGTGGTCAGAGGTCGACAGCTGCCAAAGTTCTCCGCGCGAAGTCGCCGTCGCGGGTTGCGCTCCTCCCTCAACCATCACTACTCAACATGGTCCGTTCACGCACCACTCTCGCACGTTTCTAGCTTACAGAACTATAGCTTAACTTGGCTTGTCGGCAGGCGGCGCAAATCACGACTTCGAGCGAAAAAGACCTCCGTCTGATGGAGCGCATTGGTACGTCGCTTCCTGCCTTGGCTCCTCGCTTCAAACTCACAGCTTCCACGAAACAGGCACCCACTCGCACATCAGGGGACTCGGACTGGATCCCGTCACGCTCGAGCCGAGGGGCAACGCGCAGGGCATGGTCGGACAAGGCAAGGCGAGGAAGGCGGCCGGAGTGATCCTCAAGATGGTCCAGGAGGGTCGTATTGCCGGTCGTGCAATCCTCATGGCTGGTCCTCCGAGTACTGGAAAGACGGCTATCGCGATGGGTACGCTTCTGCAGGTTTTGATCGGTGATGCGAGGTTGCAGTGGGGGGGACAGCTTTCGCTAACGAGTCGAACGCGGAACAGGCATGGCTCAATCGTTGGGTGCGGACGTGCCGTTCACGATGATTTCGGCGTCAGAGGTGTTTTCGTTGGAGATGTCCAAGACGGAGGCTTTGACGCAGGCGTTCAGGAGGAGTATCGGCGTGAGGATCAAGGAGGAGAGCGAGATTATTGAGGGAGAGGTGGTGGAGATCCAGATTGACAGGAGCTTGACTGGCGTACGTCGTCGATTCCTATCCTTCTTTAAGGCTCGAAGGTGGAGGGAAGAAGGCTGGTGCTGATTGTGGACGGCTCACACGAACAGGCGACCAAGACTGGCAAGATCACGATGAAGACGACGGACATGGAAACGGTGTACGACTTGGGCAACAAGATGATCGACGCTCTTACGAAAGAGAAGGTCATTGCTGGAGATGTGATTGTCATCGACAAGGGAACGGGCAAGATCTCCAAGCTGGGACGGTCGTTCGCGAGGGCGAGGGACTACGATGCGATGGGCGCCGACGTAAGTCTTTTGCTGTCATCTCTGTCGTCGAGTGGAGCTGAAGAAAGTGCTGACGGTGGATCGCATGCTATAGACCAAGTTTGTTCAGTGCCCGGAGGGAGAGTTGCAGGTCAGGAAGGAGGTGGTCCACACGGTCTCGCTGCACGAGATTGATGTCATCAACTCGCGGACTCAAGGCTTCTTGGCTTTGTTTGCTGGTGAGATTTCTGTTCTACTTGTATGAGCTGAGGAGACTTGGAAGCTGACCAAGTTGGGCGTACGAAGGTGACACGGGAGAGATCAAGTCGGAGCTTCGGGACCAGATCAACACCAAGGTCAGCGACTGGCGAGAGGAGGGCAAGGCCGAGATCGTGCCGGGAGTTTTGTTCATTGACGAGGTTCGTTCAGACTTTTCTTATCTTCAAGCTGGAAGTTGAAAAGGGAGCTCTGGCAGGTCCACATGCTCGACATCGAGTGCTTCTCCTTCCTGAACCGCGCGCTCGAGACGGAGCTCGCGCCTATTGTCATCATGGCTTCGAACCGAGGTATGACGCGGATACGTGGAACGAAGTACAAGAGCCCGCACGGGATTCCTATCGACTTGCTCGACCGCGCGTTGATCATCAGCACGAAGCCATACCTGCCTGAGGATATCAAGGAGATTCTGACGATCCGGTATGCTCGACTTCCTTCAAGGCTCGCGTTGTGAAGGATTTCTTACCAGCTTTTTCTCTCACTAGAGCATTGGAGGAGGACGTGACTCTCGCCCCAGCTGCCGTTGAGATTCTCACCAAGATCGGAACCGAGACCTCGCTTCGTTCGTCTCGCTTCCGCGCTTCGATGTCCCAAATTCTTGATTGACCTCCATGTCTGTACAGGCTATGTGATCCAACTCATCACTTTGTCGAACCTTGTCGCTCGTAAGCGAAAGTCTGCCCAGGTTGAGGTGGCCGACGTGCGCCGTGTCTACACCCTGTGCGTTGTCTCCCTCGTCGATTCTCCAACGCTGTTGACCAACTGTCGAGACCTTGCAGGTTCCTGGATGAGCAGCGATCTGTGCAGTACCTCCAGCAGCAGAACTCGGCGTTGATTGGCGAGGATGGGACGGTTGGGTCGAGGGAGGCAGATGCGCCCGTCGCGATGGAGACCTGAAGTTGTGTGTTCAAAAGTGTGTATTCTTCCACCTGAAAAAAGCAATTGAGGGCAGATCCTCGTCCGAAACACATCAGGAGTAGCATCCAGGGACAGAAGTGCAGATACAGGACTTTTTTGGGGTGTCGGGCTGCGGCTGTGTACAAGGGGGGGTCACGCTGTGCAGCGATGGACTTTGAAGTTTTGCGCTCCGCCCGCTCCGCGCATTCGCCCAGAAAGGAGCTCGCTCAGTCCTCCTCTCGAGTTGGATGGCCCCGTCGCCGTCGACTGCCACGTCCACGAACCCTCCCCGCCGAGTCCTGCGCCGCAAGAGCATCGGCGACCGCGAGCAGCGCGACAGCACGACCAAGCGGCTCAGCGGCCTCCTGTCGAACCCGTTCGCGAAGAGCACCGACAGGCTCACCGCCCAGCCCGCGTCCGAGCCTCTCCCTGGCCTCTTCGCCGACCAGCTCGCCAGCCCACCCGCCGCCCACCGCCGCGCCTTCGACTCGCCCCCGCCCGCGTCCCCGTCGTCGTCGTCCTTCTACGCCCAGCAGGACCCCGCCGCGATGCAGCACCAGCACCCGCAACAGCGCGCACCGGAGCGCTCCTACCTCCCCGGCCAGCTCGCCAGCACCCAGCCTCAGAGCCAGCGAGCGTACGACCACCGGCCCAACGAGGTCGGCTACAACGGCATCACGACGTACGCCTCGCCGTCCCCACCCTCGTCCCAGCACTCGCCAGCCACGGGACCTCCGTCGTCGCAGAGCTTCGCGGGCAGGCCGAGCAGCTACCACCCTCAGCAGTTGCCGCCGTCCCAGGCTCACTCGATGGGCTACGGCCACACCAAGTCGATGAGCTACCAGGGCGACCGAGGCGCACCACCCCCAGGACCCCCAGTGGCGGCTCCGTCGTCGTCGTCCCTCTCGTCCAACTCCAACTACCCTCCCACTGGCACCCAGTCAAGATCCGGCCACTCGCCATCACCCTCCCAGACCTCGCTTGCATCGAGTCAGCCTGCTCACCACCCGCGAGCCCAGCAGTCCATCGGACCGGGCCTGCGAGCGCCAGTCCCCAGCATCGCCGGCGAGCCCCTGCACGACATGTCGAGGGCCGTCGCCCTTCTCAGTACATCAAAGTTCTACGCGGAGGGCTTCTTGATGAAGCGAGTGGAAGCAAGTGCGGATGGGAGGGCCGTGAGTCTCGTGTTCGTTCGTGCTGGGGGGCTGGCGGGGATAGTACGCTGACGCGCTGAGCGCAAACCGCTTCCACAGCCGGCGCACCCTGGGGAAGGGCAGTGGACCAAGTTCTTTGTCCAACTCTCGGGCGTTATCATGAGCACTTGGAATGCCGCCGATATGGAGGTCGCCGCTCGCGAGGGCAGGACGGTGCGTACTTTTCCGACCCTCGGGGCGGAGGAACGACGACAGAAGCTGATGGAGCATGAATGCACAGGTTCCACCAGTCTACCTCAAGCTCGACGACGTCTTCCTGCACCCCTACCCTCCATCCAACAAAGGCCCACAAGCTCCGTCCGAATTTCAATTCGCCCTCAACAGCGCTGGCCTGAACCGTCTCCTCTTCTGCGCCCCTTCGCTCCAGTCGTTCACCGTAAGCTTCGTTCTCGCTCTTTTCCGAATCAGAAGATTTTTCACTTAGAAGCTGCGAACAGATGTGGATCAACGCGATCCGACTCGCGGGATGGGAGCGCTCGCGCTGCAACGAAATCTACACGGGTTCGCTCCTCGGCCTGCGAGAGCCCAAACCGGCCGGGTGGGGCAGCGAAGTCCTCGCGAGACCCAAGCTCGAGGGATGGTTCAAGGCTCGCCTGCCTGGAGACTCGGAGTGGAGGAGAGTGTGGGTCGTGTTGATGAAGGGTAGTGCTGCTACGCCTGGTGGAGCTGCAGCTGGCGCCACGGCTGGGAAGAAGGCGAGGAGGAGCAGTCTCCTCAACTTCAAGAAGCCGAGCTTGGACATTCCAGTGATTGAGAACCTGCCGGGCGATGGAGTGATTTCGACCATCGCGTTCTATGACGCCAAGCCGACGAAGAAGGATCACAAGCCGATTTGTGTGTGCCAGCACGGTGCGTTTCATCCGTTTGTTGCTTTGTAGGGCTTCAAACTAAGCGAAGTGTTCCTTCAGTCTACTATAGTGCCGCCATCTACCCCGAACGCGAAGCCCTCGTGGAGGTCTCTCAGCTCTTCAAGATCGAGGGGACGTTCCTCAATCCTGCGGACGGCTACCGTGGAGGCTGGGGCGTCGGCGGTCGAGCGGAGAAGCAGGGGTTTGCTCACCTGCTGCTCAGCGAGGGGAACGTGATGGACATGCTGCATTGGTTGGTTGGCATCTCGGATGCTTTCAAGGTGTGTTGGTGTTGGGACACGTGGTCGCTTTCGTCATGAGGTGCTGATTCCGAGCTTCGATTTCTAGCTTTACGGCAGGCCACGACCTTTCTCTTACGATCCTCGAGACCCGTCGTCGCTCTACTTTGCCCTCCCCATCGGCCCTCAGCGCGACCGTCTCTTCCTCGACAGAGAGCGTAGGCGGACTTCTTTCTTGCCAGATTGCCTCGAAACTAACGTTGGCTTTATAGTCGTGGATCACCTCGACGTCAACGAGAGCCGTCCTCGTGCCATTCGAGCCGTCTTCCACAGTACGTCTCTCTCCTGACCGCTTTCGTTTCGACTCCGAGCTGACTTCTGGTGGATTGGCAGACATACTCTTCGACCGCATGCGTGGAGTCAACGTTGGCCCTCCTACTCCGAGATCTCTCCCGCCTCAGCAAGGTACCCCTCCTCCTCAATCTCCCGCCAACGGAGGACCAGGATACGACGCGACCTCGCTTCAGCAAGGCTACGACCGCAACAACTCCCCTCGGCCTGGTCTCGCTCCGATCGGAGAGACCGAGTCATCAGTTCAGGGCTCTCCAGAGGTCGAGTCGCGCGAGTACATGTCGACACCTGACCCTCCTCAGCTCGAGATCCCTCGAGTCAGCAGCCCCAATTTCCTCAGTCCCAATCTGGGGCCGACGCCTGGACCTTCGCACGAGCCAGCACCCAGCTCGAGGTCAGACGTTTCCGAGACCGTTGCGGCCACGTATAACGCCTTCCTCAACTCCGACATGTCTCGAGAGCCCGAGCCAGCTTCGTACCCCTCGTCGAGGAACCAGTCGTTCAGGAGCAGCTCGTCGCCGTTCGCGAGGGACGAGCCCATCATGGCTTCAACCTCGTCGCAGCAGCTCCATCCTCTCGACACGAAGACCGCTCAGCAGAGCTACGGCAGTCGGAGTCCCATCTCGGCGCAACGCTCCGCTTCGCCGTCGAGATCGGCCGTCGGCAACCTCAACTCTCCCGCATCCCAGGCTACGGAGTTGACGCACCTCACTTACGCCGCCGGCTCCAACCGAGACCACGAGCTGTACAATCAGGCCGTTCCTCCCGCTCGAGCTGGTTCGCCGATCTACATCCCGCCCCAAGGCCAGCGAAGCGACAGTCCTCAGCGCAACGGCAGCTTGAGAGGCGACTACCCTCAGCGCAACGGTACCCTCAACAGCCAGCTCACATCTCCTGGAGCCCTCACTTCCCCCGGCGCTCTCAGCCACTACGGTCGCGCCTCTTCGCCGTTGTCCTACCATGCGCCGACGGAGCGGAGCGACGACGGTGGACTGGCGTACCTCAAGGACACCCCCTCCATGCGCGCGCCCTCGCCAGAGGAGATCGAAGAAATCCCGCCAGTGTCGCCAGAGCCAGAGGTCGAGCCAGAGGTAGATCAACGTCTCGCCGATTTGGCGTTGGAGTCGAAGCCGCCGATCTCTGTCGTCGAGGCTCCTCGCGAGATTGCCGAGGAGGCTCCCGTCGCTGACCCGGTCGTCGTGGCTGAGGCCCCTCGTGCCACGTCGGCTACTGGCTCTCGAGTCTCGCATGTCTCGAAGCGATCAATCGGGCAGCACTCGCTGCACGACGGAAGGGTGACGGAGAGCCCTGAGAGCATCTCGATGCCTGCGCCGCCAGAAGCTCACGCCACGTCGCCGCTCTTCTCCCCTCCCCTTCAAGCGAGCTCGAGCGAAGCGACCCCCGAGCAGCCATCTTCACCGCCGGCCGTTCCTCCAAGGTCACCACGACCCGAGCTCGCCGTCGACACGTCAGCTGCGAAGCCTCCACCCATCGCCAAGAGAGTTAATGGGCAGCCTGCTGCGAAGGACACGGACACGTTGCACTCGGATGTAAGCTTCCTGTTGCCTAGGTTTTCCAACCGTCGCACAACTGACACTACTTGCAGGTCTTGGCTGTCTTCGACTTCATCGAGCGCGGAGAATCGCCCCCTCCTCCTTCCGCCATCAACTCGCCGTACACTCCATCCACGGTCGAGGCTTCGCCCGTCGCAGCGGAGAAAGGCACCTTCGCCGTCGGACCTCCATCAAAGGTCGGCGCGTTCGAGCACCAGCGCCCTCCCTCTCCTCTCGAGGAAGAGTACATCGAGATTCCCGCCGAAGAGACTCCCAAAGCTGCCCCCGCCCCCCTGCCTTCTTCATTCGCGAAGAACAAGAGGGCTGAGGAGCGAGCAGCGGCCGCTCAGCTCGCGCAGGAGGCCGCGGCTCAGGCAGCGCTGTCAAGCAGGACGCCGGGGAGATCATCGATGGCGCCAGCGAAGAAGAAGAAGAGCGCCTGGCAGGATAGCGACGACGAGACGAACGAGGGAGAGGAGGAGGAGGAGGACAGCGACGACGACGTGCCGCTCGCTCCGCCAGCTCCCCCAGCGAAGAGTCCCGAGCGACTGTCGCCCGTCGAGCCGACTCAACGTTCGCTCTACCCGCATTCGCACAAGAACAGCCAGAACTTCGAGCACAATGGAGAGCCGATCGATTTCCGACCTCCCGACTTCTACGACGAGTACGCTCAACCTCTTCCTTCGCCGTCCCTCGGCGGGGAGGCGGCAACTCGTCCTGCTCCGAAAACTTCGGGTGTCAGCGCTCACGGCCTGCTCCACGCCGGTATTCTCGAGAAGGAGGAGAGGTCGGCGCGGGCGTTGGAGTACCAGGCTAGGGAAGGAGGAGGGCCGCTCGTCTCGATTCCCGCCAAGCCGCCACCACCGCAGACTGGTCTCGTCGGCGCTATCACCTCGCACGAAAGGGAAAAGACGAGGACAGGAGGACTCGGCAAGGCGTTGACG
The DNA here is from genome assembly GCA_024364755.1 of Pseudohyphozyma bogoriensis. Taxonomy (NCBI): domain Eukaryota; kingdom Fungi; phylum Basidiomycota; class Microbotryomycetes; family Chrysozymaceae; genus Pseudohyphozyma; species Pseudohyphozyma bogoriensis. Next base: position 129,207 of record JALBUQ010000002.1, read on the forward strand.
GAGCAGCAGAAAGAGTAAGTTCCAGTTCACCTCTCGGTGTCATCAACGCCAGCACTGACTCAAGAGTGCGACCTCGTAGACGCAAATTGGCCGAACAGCGTCAGAAGCAGCTCGACGAACTCCAGCGCCAGCAACTCGCTCAAGCCCAGCAGCAGCAGCAGCAGCAGTTCCAGGGCTACAACCCGATGATGATGATGGGTGGGATGAACCCGTGGATGATGGGTCAGATGGGCTACGGCATGCCCATGTCCGGGTTCGGACCGATGGGCAGTCCAGGCGGTGCTCCATCTCAGTACGGAGGATCGCAGCATGGCGGATCTCAGCTGGGACACTCGCAGGGAGCTTCGATGGGCGGAGGGATGGATCAGGTGCGTGGAATGGCCTGTTTCGCTGTTTCCTCGCTTGTTTTGGTCGCACTCGGATTGGGAGCCTTGGCGCGCTGACGCTGGATTGCCTTTTGTGTTTTTGCTTATGTACAGGCTCAGATGATGCAGCAAGCGATGATGCAGCAACAGTTTGCCGCTCAGGCAGCTCAGCAAGCCTACGTTCGTTCTTCTCGATCACCTTAGAACTTGCCGAAACGTCCCACTGACGTGTCAATCTTCAGATGGCCGCCATGGCTCAGTTCCAGCAGCAGCAGCAGCAGCCTTCGTCTCCTGGTGGCTCCCCTCCCCTCAACCCCATGGGAGGTGGGATGCCCTTCATGCCGATGATGGGGATGCCTCAGTTCTCGCCGTACGGCGGCAGCCAGATGGGCATGCCTACGTTCTCGAGCGCGGGCAGCCAGTACGGGAACCCAGCGTTCGCGCAAGGGTGGGGCCAGGGCAACCTCAACCCCCAGATGCCTGCAGGCGCTGGTGGTACCGGGGTCAACAACGGAACGGGCGAGCCCTCGGAGGGCGAGCCGTCGTCGCTGGATCCGAGTGGCGGCTACTCGGCGCAGAGGACGGCGTCGCCTCTCAGCTTGCCGCCACAGGGACAGCCTCAGTACTACAGCAGGGAGGAGTAAAAGAAGGACCATTTACAGTGTATAGGAATTTGTTTTGTCTGCGTAGCGAAACCCTCTCCACTCGTTCCCCCCCTTAATCTTCGCACTTAAACGATACACCCCCCGAACCCTCGAGAATACACCTCAAAAGAAGACTGAAAAACAGACACTTTCGTTGCCGCCGAACATGATTGTGGTGCATGGAGAGCGAGGAACGAAGCGAGAGCAAAGTGAGAGCAGAAAAGGAGAGTACGCTCCGATGATGCGCTGTCGGGGAGAGCTTTGTCGCCGCAGTCGCCCGCCCACCTTTGCCTTGGCAGCTTCGCAAATAGGCCACAGACTCCCCGCTCGTCCCTCCACCCTGCTGCCACTAGCCTGCCTCAGAAGTCTGCACACACTTCATTTCTAGCACGACCGACTGGGACATCACCCCGTTCGACCCCCTCCGGCACCCTTGCACCGTCTCGCTCGCCTCGTCTCTGCGCGTCACCTTCGCTCTCCTCCGCAAACAAAAACTCGCCGGCGGCCATGTCGACCACGCGAGGCTCAGACTCGTTCGAGGGCACCTCGACGAACCCACCCGACTTTGCTGCACCCCTGCACGCCGACTCGAAGGAATCCGTCCCGTCCGACGAGGCCGCGAGCGCGAGCGGCGGAGCTCAGCGTGCGCCCCCGTCGCGCAAGGTCACTCTTGACGACAACACGTACCCGCCTGGTGGCTCTGGCAGCCCCAGGATGGACTCGCAGGAGGTGGACCCGGGATCAGTACCGCTCAAGAAGAGGGTCACGAGCCTGTTCGTTCCAGAGCGCAAGGTCCGTCCCGTACCCCCTTGTTTTTCTGGAAGCGTGCACGTTGTCCCCGAGCATGAGGAGGGCTGATGGTGTGGTGTGTTAGGTTACTCGTGAGCCAACGTTCAAGGAGAGCATGATGGCTGTCGTCAAGGCCAGTTGGCTGAACGTGCTGCTCGTCTTCATCCCGGTGAGTGCGGTCAGGCCACGCTCCTGCCAGGTACACGGGACCTGACCATCGCCAATGACACATTCTGCGTTTCGTTTCCACTTTTCTCGCGGGTTTGATTTCCATTCTTTCCACACTTTCAACGACTTTCTATCATCTTTTTCTTCGAACCTCAGGTTGGATGGGCGTAAGTATTACAATCCAGCCGTCGTTCATGGGCGCGCTGTACGCTGACGGTTCCTCCTCTCCAGAATGCACTTTGCGCATATCAACGACACTGTAGTATTTGTTACTACCTTTTTGGGTAATCTTCAAGCTCAAACCCCTCTGTGCAATCGATCTGACCCTCCGATTTGACCTCACAGCCATCATCCCCCTCGCAAAACTTCTTGGAGTGAGTCGTCTGTTTGGCCCTCCTCCAACGATCCAGTCACTGACAAACGTTTTTGTTCATGAACAGTGTAAGCTCGTGTTCTGTTTCCGCTGAAGAGGAGAAGCCGAGTCGGGGCTGACGCTCCTGTTTAGTCGGGACCGAAGAAATCGCGCTGCGAGTAGGACAGTGCGTCCCGCCTCCTTGCTTTCAACGAGACAGCTTGTTCACACTTCCTATTTTCGTAGGACTCTGGGAGGACTTCTCAATGCGTTCGCATAATCTTCATGCACCGATAGCTGGGCCACATCAATGATGCTGACCTTTTTGCCATACAGCACGCTCGGGAACGCCGTTGAGCTTATCGTGTATGTTGTCAAGCCCTCCAAACGAGACTGCAACTAACAAGTTTGAATTAGCGCGATTATCGCTCTCATCAAGTGCGAAATTCGAGTCGTGCAGTCGTCTCTTCTCGGCTCCATCCTCTCCAACCTGCTGTTGGTTCTGGGCATGTGTTTCTTCGCCGGCGGTGAGCCTACCTTCACCTACCCCGAAGTGCTGTACGCTTCGGGCACTCACTCGTTTGCGGCTCACAGGTGTAAAGTTCTCCGAGCAAGGTTTCAAGGACACTGCTGCTGTGCGTCCCAAGTTTCATGCCAGGTTCCAAAGCTGACACGTTGCTCCAGCAACTCAACTCGTCGCTCCTCGTCATCGCCGTCATTGCCATTCTGATCCCTGCTGGCTACAATGCGGCATTCAATTCGTCAGAGAGTGATGCTACCGAGGTCAACGCGATCCTCAAAATGTCGCGCGGCATCGCCATCATCCTCCTATGTGCGCCGTCAACTTCTTCAACTTTGTACTGCTGCTGGAGCTGACTTTCTTTAACGCAGTCATTTACGGCGCCTACCTCATTTTCCAGCTCTTCACCCACCAGCACCTCTACGTCGACGTCGGGCGCGACCAGCCAGAGATCAACGCCGATGGACGGCAGCTGTGGGGAGACCACCGCGCCCTCAGGGCTGCTAAGAGTGTGCGCAAGCCGAGGGTCCTCCAAGAGGAGACTGGCGAAGAGGAGGAAGAGGAGGAGGAGATTCCTCAGTTGTCGCTTTGGGCCGCCCTCATCCTCTTGGTCATCGTCACGGTTCTTGTTGGTGAGTGTGCTGGTCGAGTGCACTGTAGAAAGGAGCTGACGGTTTGTTGGGGGCTGGTAGCTGTGACGGCAGAGTTCTTGGTCTCGAGTATCAACGGATTGACCGACCAGCACCCTGAGATCAGTGTTGAGTGGGTTGGTTTGATCTTGCTCCCAATGTGAGTCGTTCTGTCTTGTTTTGTGGACACGTGGGTTTAACAACTGTCCCTGTAGCGTCGGAAACGCTGCCGAGCACGTCACGGCTGTCTCGGTTTCGGTCCACGACAAGTAAACCTTTTCGTTTAGCTTATAACGATGGCCTGCTCACGTACTCTTCGTCGTTCAGGATCGATCTTTCAAGTTCGTACTCGTGTTCCCAGCTCTACGCCGGTAAAACTGACCCAGTCTCGCAGTGGGAGTCGCCGTCGGTAGTTCAATCCAGATTGCGCTCTTCGTCAGTACGTGTCATTTGCATTGATACCTTCTCTCCCGACAATCGCATCTCGCGCTGACGCTCGCCCTCTAGTCCCCTTCATGGTCACACTTGGATGGATGATGGACAAGCCTTTATCGTTGCTTTTCGATAGTTTCGAAAGTATCACTCTCTTCCTGAGTGTCCTTATCGTGAACTACTGTATCCAGGATGGGCGCTCCAAGTTCGTGCTCTTTCCCCTGAACCCTGGTTGTCCTTGACTAACCTTGTTGATCGCGTGCAGCTGGCTCGAGGGCTTCATTCTGATGAGTACGGCATTTTTGCTAGGGTCATGCGACCACTCACTGACATGTCTGCAGTGGTCTACATCATCATTGCGGTCGCCTTCTGGTTCTACCCTTCTGGCGTACGTTTCTTAGACCGCTTGCGTCCCAAACAGCAAGCTTACGTGACCTTCCTTCCCTCACCAGACTACCGCCGAAGCCGCCCTCTTTACCTGCTAAAGGCCCTTCTGGCGACAAATGATACCCTCGAGGAAAAAAACGGACTCGATCAATGTTTTCACTACTTGCACTTTATTCCTCCTCCCCCTTCCCTCCCCTCCACAACGATTCAAATACCCCGTTCCTTTCCCTCGTTAGGCCGCCCGGCTCCCACCTTGTTTCCACTACGTTTCTACCTGCTTTTACGCATAATTCAAATCGAGATTCCTTCGAGGCAGATTGACAGAAGTATGATCCAAGTCCGCGGACGAGCGTGCTCACGAGATTTCTTGTTTTCTTGCGAACGAACGCGGGACACCTTTTCGCGCTGCTTCTCTGCCCATCCGCACCAGTCAATCGCCCAAGCTCGACAAGTTCCACTACTTTTGAACGAAGTAACACCTGAGAGGACAGACGAGGCTGAGTATGCGACGCTCGCTCCGCCGAGTGCTCTGCGCCACAGGAGCGTCTGCATCCCCTGCGACCCCGTCCTCGCTCTGCCCACCGTCGTTCACCATCGGGCCATCGAGAGACCTCGAGCTACCCATCCCCTCCCTCCGATCGTTCACCTCCACCGCACCAAGCTTGAACGCTCCGAGGACGCGACCGACGAAAGCGAAGCGCGCCGAGCTCGCCGCAAAAGTTGAGCGCAAGCGGTCTGTCCGGGCGAAGCAAGCGGGGAGGGAAGAAAGGAGGGTCGAGGCGGCTAGATTCGACGACGAGAGGAGGAGGTACGAGCTTGGTGAGAAGAGGGTGATGGTGGAGGTGCGTCTGAATTGGTTTCAACGGGACAAGAAAGTCGGGCAAGGGCGGTACTAATGGCTGTCTGGGTGTGCGGATGTAGGAAGCGACGGAAGGAGTCAGGTCATTGACTGAAGCAGAGCTGGAAGGAGTCTACTTGGGGCTGATGGCCGCCAAACCGGAGGAGCTCGCTCTGCCAGAGGCGCTGCCGAGCCCGAGTACAGGCCTACTCGCCGACCCGAACTCGGCGGTCAACAATCGCGAGGGTCGGATAGCGAGGCTGAAGGAGTTGGAAGAGAGACTGGAATCGTTTGGAGAAGGCGAGGTGGATGAGGAGGGAGGGAAGGTCAGAGCAGAAACGGGAGTGGTGAAAGTCGAATCGACGTCGGAGGCGATCGCGGTGGGGGCCTACGCGTCGGAGGGCAGACGTGTGCTGGAAAAGCTGGTGAACGTTCTGGGGTCGTCGATACCGGACGAGGATTCGAAGAGATTGGTCCCGTTGGGCATGGTAGTCAAGTCTGAGTGGACAGACCTTTTGGTCGATTGCGTGAGTCTGCATATCTCTCTCTCTTCCCTTTGGTGGTAACAAATGACCTAACGCGGTTCTATTCAGGCTGAGTCTGGAGATTCTGAGGGGGTGCTCAAGGGCCTCAGCCTTTTCCAGGTGTGACCTGATCCTCCATGGTTCTGCTCTTCGTCCAGCTTACGTGTCATCATCCTTGCAGCGAACGACTCCCATCACGGACGGAAAGATTGTAACTGACATCATGGAAGTTTATGCTCGTCCGGGACGCCATCAGCCTCGCGAAGCTCTCTCTTTGGCAGCGTATGCACGTGAACGTAAGCTCTTACGTGGCTCTTTCCATTCCGCCCTCTTCTCACAATAGACACCTCTACAGATTCTATCCCACTCTCAGTGACGGCACATCACCATCTCCTACTTTCTATCCTACCAGTCCACCCAGACCTCGCCCTTCAGCATCTCTACTCGCTCGAGTCGGCCGGCCACACACCACTCCTCACCACGTACTCCGCCATCATTCGCTCGCTGCTCTCCCCTTCCTCGCCACCACACCTTGTTGCCCGTGGTTGGGACCTCTACGCCCACGTTCGCCTCGTCTCCCACCCAACTCCTTCCGCCGATCTGTACGCGACGATGATCGCCGCGTGTGCGCGAGGATCCCATCCCAGCCCTGAGCGCGCCGTCGACCTTTTCATCGAGATGACGGAAGACAACAACATCCCACCGACACGAGATGCGTACAATGCGCTCATCAGGGCGTGTGCGATGAAAGGGACGCAGGAGTATTACTTCGAGGCGTTGAGGTACATGAAGCAGATGCTCGACGCCAACATCGCGCCGTCGAGGAGAACGTTCCACGCCGTACTGGAGGGAGCGAGAAGGCATGGGGATCTTGCGAGGGCGAGGTGGATGTTGGTTAAGATGATGGCGTTCGGCGGGGAGGCGAGTCCGAGCCAGAGCACGTTGGGACTCGTGTTCCAGACGTATGCGGCGTTCAAGCTGGAGAAGAAAGGAAGGAGAGGCGATCGAAGAAAGCTGGTGGAGGTGGACTCGAAGGCAGAGAGCGCGGGAGGAGCGGCTTCGGCGACATCGTCAGCTTCACCAGCAACGACCACCGACGAGCCGACTTTGCTGGATGCGACGGAAGACCTGTCCGCCCGAAGCATCATCAAGCTTCTAGGCGAGTCGTCTCTCGTCTACCCCGGCCCACTGCCTCAAACGGCCGAAAAACTCCTCAACGAAGCACGGAACCTCATGGCCCAGTGCTTCGACCTGTCCCTCCTCAACTCAACCTCCACGTCACCCCCTGCGCCCTTCAACTCCGCCGCCTTTCCCTCCCTCGTCCCCGACGCATTCCTCCTCAACTCTTATCTCACTCTTCTCGCTTCCCACGCTCCTTTTGACACCACCTACGAGTTCTTCAAGCTCGCTTACGCTGGCTCCGGCATCGAGAAGAACCGCCACACGTACGAGATCATGATCTCGAGGTGCGAGACGGCGAAGAACCGGGCGATGGGGACTCAAATCGCGAAGGAGGTGTTTGACGAGTGGAAACGCTGGTCAGACATGGCTGTAAGCTTGGAGAAGGCGGTGGAACTCAAGACGAAGGAAGAGTTGGAGAGTGAAGAGCTTGATCCGGAGGCTGAGGCAGTGGGAGCGGCGAAGAGGGAAAGTCGTCAGAGTGGGGCGAGTGTCTCGACAATGTGGGCCAGCATGATCAGGGTTTTGGCTAGGTGGGTTTTCATCTTGACTCTTTCATGCCGCTTCAATTACGGTCTAATTGATGGCCTTGCTTCCAGAAATTACCAAAGCCAGGACGCCCTCGCCCTCCTCCAGAAATTCATTGCTCGCTACCCACCCTCCCATCTCGTCACCCACGCAACCGCCTTGAAAGATGCTTCTAATCTCCTCCCTGCCGCTCCCACTTCCATCCGGCTTTCGTCTCCGCTCTTTCCCGAAACCACAGCGGCTCACTCCTCTCGCCCTCCCTTCATCACTTGGGACCAGCTCAAGGTCCTCCACCTCCGACTCGCGAACGTGGAAGACGTGGCAGGTCTCAAGGTGCTAAAGGGCATCACACAGTCGTATGAAGGCAACTTGGCGAAAGCGAAGGCCATCGAGGCAGGAGACGTGGCGAAGCTTCGGAAGGAGAAGGCGCATGCTCTCGTAGATTAGAACTTACGTAATCGCATCATGACCCTCTCCACTCATTTTCGCATCTTTTGGCAAACCGAGTCTGCCTCAAAGAGCCTCCTCTTGGACAGAAGTGAGCCAGCTCTGGTCGCCAAATTGTTTCCTGACTTTCCTGCGAGCCTCTCGAGTTCTTCGACTGCTCGCCCTCCTCAATTAGGCTCCTAAGTCCAAGTAAAAGTTAGATAAAGGACTTTCTCGATGATATTTCTTGTTCATGGCATTTTTTTTCGTCACAGACGGCCCTAACGCTGCTGCTCGGGTTACACGTGACAGCCTCGAAGTGTACGATTTCCGTCTGCCCCACTACCCTTGCTACCTCGGCTTCTCGTTTCCTTTCTACGTAGAGAAGGATTTACCCATCTCTTACTCATACAACTCCGTCAGCTTTTCAACACGGATTTTCGTCACCCACCGTTGGACGAAATGCAGGGTAATGGCCCCGAGCCTAAACTGTGAGTAGACCTATCTCCGGTGTACAGCAAGCTGAGCCCCTACCGAACAGTACTGCTGCCGAAAAGGAAGAGCACGAGAAGCGACATGCGTTCTATCTGGACCATTACGGGCACGCTTCCTCGCTCTGCACCCACGTCAGCGCGAGTCCCGACCTTTCTTTTGCCACCCTAGGACTCTGATCGAAGTTGGGACGTTTGGAGGAGCGATCGCCATCTCAATTATGCTCGAGGTCAACTTAGCCAACTACCCAGACCACCGAATCCCCGGCTTGTTGGCCTGGAGCGCCAGTCTCTTTTTCACCGTTCTCGTCCTCGCCCTTTCCATCCGATGGGTCGTCGCCCAGCGGCCACACGCCGGTCGTATTTGGTGCCGACTCTTCTTCTGGATGTCGATAATACTTTCGCAGTGTGGTGTGGCCGCACTCTACCTCTTAGGAGTGGTCATGATCCTGGCGTTTGGCCCCCACCGCGGTACCACGATCCCGGAGGCGACGAGCACCTCTGTTCTGGTGGCAGCGGGCAGTTTTTTGGCGGTTACAGCCCTCGGGAACATTTTTCTGTTTGTTGTTTGGTTTACCTCACCGTAGGAGTGCTCAGTAAAGGTCGATGGGTTCGACACGGGCGCTGCGGGTAACCCTGAGGGAGGATACTTGGGGTTCAACGAGCAGCCATTTCTTCGGGACGAACGGGCTTAGCGTAGAGTTGGATTAGCCTTTACAGGCATAGTTGGTCAATCCATTCTATTCTATTCTACTCGTACTTTACCCCATGCGTGAAAGACATTCCAAAATGCTAGTCGATTCAGGAGATACGGTAACAGCGCGGACATCCCGTAAATCGCTCTTGTTTCAAAACACAGTCTACTTCTTAAACATTGTAGAAGACGATTCCTGGAGTTCCTGGCTCCGCTGCGCCGACGATCTGCTCCGAGTAACCATCCTCGCCCTCCTTGGCGTCCTCGACGGTGGTGAGGAAGATGTTGTCGATGCCGAGCTGACGCTTGATGTACGACATGGCCGCCTCGAGAGCCTCCTTCTCGTCAAAGAGGACGGTACGGTTGAAAGCGACCTCAGGGCCGAGCTGCGCGAGCTTGCGCTACAGGGAGCAGAAGAAGACATGTCAGTGTCTTGTGAACAAGCAAACCGGCTGGAGCAGAATGACGAACCTTGAAAGCCGCGATGAAGGGCATGTACTTCTTGTCCTTAATAAGCCCCTTGCTCGTCAACTCCTCTTTGACCTTGGCGTCGTCAACCTTGCCGTCAGCCGAGCGAGCACCGCGAACGATCTCGACGGCCGCCTCCTGCCACGCGGGGAAGCCCTTGGCGACGAAGACCTTGACGGCCTTGGGCTTCGAAGGATCGAAAGCACCAGCAGTCTTGCCCTTGGCCTTTTTCTTCGCGAAGTTGAGCTCCTGGTCACGGATGTCCTTGATAACGTCGCGGACGTAGAGGCCGGCGTCGAGGACGCCCTGGTCGACGGGCGCGTCAATCTTGGGGAATTGGGCGAGCTGGATCGAGGTCGTCTCGCCGAGGAGCTCGGTCCAGAGGTGCTCAGCGACGTGAGGAGCGACGGGGGTGAGGAGGAGAGTCTGGATGCGGATGAACCTGAGGACGAGGTCGACGTGCATGCCGCCCTCTTGAGCGGTGGCGTCTCGGTAGGCATCACGGGCAGCGAGAACGCTGTAGAAACCGTGCTTGAGAGCTTCCTTGTAGAGAGCCCTGTAACAAAATTCGTCAGACACAACGTTCAGCCGTCATGGGGGACAATCTCACTTGTCGTAGGCCTCCTCGGTGAGCTCGATGGCCTTGTTAAGCTCGTTGGCGAAAATGCGGTCCCAGAACGAGTCGGCAGCGCCGGTACGGAGCTGGCCCTTGTTCTTGAGCGTCTCCTACAAAGCACAAAACTGTCAGCAAAATTCCATTTGAAGCTGAAAAGATGATTCGACGGACCTCGCACCACTCGATCAGAGTCTTGAGCCTGAGGATAGCGGCGTTGGCGGTCGTCTCCTCGAAGTTGGCGTCCTCGATCGAGTCTCCAGCGTCGGCGAGCGAGATACGGGTAGCATCGGCACCGTACTTGACGAGCGAGTCCTTGAGCGTCAACGAGTTTCCGGTACTCTTCGACATCTTCTCTCCGTTGAGCATAAGGTGACCGTTGGCCCTCATGCTCTTGGGCCAGTGCTCCTCGGCGAAGAGCGCGGCGTGGACGTAGATGCAGAACGAGAGGTGGTTGGGGATGAGGTCCTTGCCCGACGAACGGATGTCCATGGGGTAGAAGTACGAGAACTCGGCCTTGAGCTTGTTGGCGGTCTCGAGGGGCACGGGTGAGGGGTTGGGGAAAGGTCCGTTGGCGTAGATGTACTCCCAGACCTCGTCGGTCATCTGCTCGTGAGTGACGCCGAGAGGGCCGACGACAGAGCCGTCGATGGGAGGGCCGTGGAGGAGGTGGGAGATGGTGTAGTAGGCCATGTAGATGGTCGAATCCGAGAGCGACTCGACGAGGAACTGAGGATCCCATGGGAGAGGAGAGCCGAGTCCGTACGACCTGGCGCACGCCCACTGCCTCAACCAGCCGAGAGTTCCCTCGAACGAGTTCCTCGTCTCCTTTTGGTAGGTGTTCATGTTCGCGAGGAGGCTGTGAGCAGCGATATAAATGCCACGTCAGCAGGGGTACTCGAACGAAGCGCAAAGGAAAATAAGCGCACCGCTCAGCCTTGGCCAACCACTCAGGCTGTCCGTAGTCAAGGTACCACTGGTCGCAAAGCGCGACGACACACTCATCGGCACTCCTACTCATGACCATGTTCTCAGGCTCCGAGTACGCGAAAGCGAAGCCCTGCTGGATCATCGACTCGCGAACCTTGGCCTTGGCCTCCTCGACCTTCTGTCCCTTGCACTCGCCGATGACCATCGTTCCGCCGTAGAAGCCTTCCTTGTAGGCAATCTCCTTGGCCTCGAGAAGCTGCTTGGTGTCCTTGGGCGAGTTGATCTTGAGCTTCTCGCAAAGCGCCTTGGCGGTGAGGTCGCCGTAGGTGGGAGTCTCGAGGACGGGGACGATGTCGAGCGAGACCCAGGCGGGGTCAATCTTGTAGTACTCGGCCTTCTTGCGAAGGTCCATGGTGGTGATGTAGTCGTCGGGCGAGTCGGAGGGCACACAGGTGACGACGGCGGTTCCCTGCGCGTCGGATCGCCGTCAGCTGGAGAAGCACCTCAGTAAGCCCAACGACAACGCACCTTGGTAGCGCTGACACTCTCCATGGGAACGACATAGACGGTCTGGTGAACCGAGTTGGGGGCCTCAACCCTGGTACCGATGAGCTCGGAACCCTTGATGGTCAAAAGGCTCTCGGGGACGACGCCGTCCTCCTCAAGGAGACCCTGGAACGCCATGTTCCTCGCAGCGCGGGGGGTGACGAGGTAGTAAACCTTCTCAGTCGAGCCGATGGTCGTAGAAGAGGGGTAGAGGCCGTAGGAGACCGACGGGCCGACGAAACAGTTTGTCTGGCCGTACCTGTTTGACACGTCAGCGCGGTCGACGCGTACACAAGGGCTTGGATCCGCAACTCACATGGTCTCAGGCCTGAGAGTAGCAGCAACCATGACAACCTTCTTGTCCTGGGTCTTCTCCGCGATCTTACTGGCAGCAGCGCCCCACTCGACCACAGGCATCTTGATGGCGGTGTACTCCTGAGGTCCGACACCCTCTCCAGACTGACGATCGTGGTCCATGCAAGGCTGTCCGTCCTTAGGCGAGTAGATGGTGTACCTCTTTCCGAACTCTGCGAAAGTTCTTGTCAGAAAATCACCGCCAAGCGGGAAAGGATGAGGGAACGCACTGATGTAGCCCAAACCCTTGAGCTTGTTCATCTGCCATCTCACGAAACTGTCGTAGTAAGGGTTGGCGGGAGTGGTGATGAAGCTACGCCTCCAGTCGACACGGCCTCCAAAAGTGGTGATGTCCTCCTGGGCGATGGGAGGGAAGTACGTGAGCCAGTGCTGGGGGTCGGCGAACTTCTTGATGTCGGCGCGAGGGACACCTGCGAGCGCGAATGATGAGCTTTGAAGGTGGATCAAAAGAGAAGCGAAACTTACCAATGGACTCCATGATCTGGAACTGGTAAGTCAAGCCGGTGCTCTTGGCCGCGAGCTTGCCCTTGGTAGCTTTCGAGGGGTCGGTCGACTTGGCAGCGGCGGGAGACTCAACAACGGGAGCCTGGAAAAACCACTTCAGCATTGAACACAAGCCTTAATGAGGAACGAGGGCGACTGACAGCCTCCTCGGGAGCCTTGTAGTTCTCAAAGTCCTGTCCGAACATCTCCATCTCGCGGATGAGCTTGTCGGCGGCCGACTTGATCGGCATACCAGTCTGTTACCATTGCGCACCACACGTCAAGTCAGCACCTTGACCACCTTTCAGTCGCCTAACCAGTCGCCTAACATGAAGGGAAAACGTACGCAGTGGAATCCGACGGGCCACAGAACCTCCTTGCCCCTCATCCTCTCGAACCCGGCAGCGAACTCAATCTTGGAGATGGTGAAGGCGTGTCCAAGGTGGAGGGATCCGTTCATGTACTGTTGATGTGGTAGTTGAATGGTGATAGAATGGAGTGATAGGACGAGATACGGAGAGAAATGGAGTGGTCAGCGGCGTTGCTCTCCGACGTGCATCTCGTGAGCTCGTTCCGTGCCACCCTCCCGCCCTTTCGCACCAGCTCACCACAGCACCATTTGGAACACATCACCCATCTCCCTGGCAGCTTAACCTTTGCCAACATCGCGATAGAGGAAAGCGGAGGCGCCGCTCGACGAAAAAAACGGGCACGCCGACTCACCGGGTAGGGGAAGTTGCCGAACCATTTCGGCCTGGTCTCTCTGATCTTGTCGCCCAATCCGACGAACTCAGAGGGCTCAGAGCCGGTCGGGATGGCGATCTCGCCCTTGAGGAAGGGCGAGTTTGCCTCAAACACCTTGGCGTCGGCCCATTTCTTCTGCGCGGCCGTCTCGAGGGCGATGAGGAAGTCTCGCTTGGTCGTGTTGGCTGCTGGGGCAGCGGTCGCTGAAGATGACGAAGCCATGAAGCGCCTCGATGCGGCGAGAAATGGACGGATCGTGGTGGACGTGAGCGGATGGTGCGCAACCTGCGAGCGAACCCGCGCGCCCGACTTTTGACTCTGGCCACCGTACTCGCTCTGGAAGGTGGAGGGTCCACCGGCACTATCGCTTGCTCTTGACTCGTATTTCGACACATAATCACATTCCAGAATGTGTGGGTTTGGAAGCCGGAAACGGAGCGGCAGCGCGGACAGCAGCAACAGCTGGACGACGACGGCCTCCGACAGCTCGACACAGCAACCGCCATTCAGGCTACTCGACCTCCCAACCGAGGTATGGCTAGATGACTTTTCGAACTTCCTGACAGTGTTGCTGACAATTCATCTACAGATTGTCCTGCAAATCATCTCCCTCGTCTCTCGCAACCGCCCCTTCGAGTCTGGCGAGTTCCCCTCGGGCCCGTCAGAGGAACTCTGCTCGCTTTCCCAAGCCAGCAAGCAGATACACGACATCTGTCGCCCACTCGTCTTCCAGAGCATCTCCTGGAAGTACCAGAAGAGGGTTAACCCGCGCAGCCTTTCGTGGCGTGCCGGGCGCGGACTGAGGGCGCTGCTTAGACTCGCAGAGGATAGCGGTCGGGGTTTGCCACCGATTCAAATGCTTTCAGTACGTTCCCCAATTTTCATCGAGTATGTTCTGCATATGCTCACATATCTGAATAGGTCGTCAGCAGCTCTCGTCCGAACGTCGAGGAGACAGAAGAGCTCGACGCGCTCTCGACGCTCCTCGCCGGCCTCAGCCCCTCCCTCAAAGTCCTCTGGCTTCGCAAAATCTCCTTCGACGACCGTAACGATCGAGAAACCCTCTTGGCCTCCATTGTCTCCTGCTCCAACCTTAGCGCGATTCGGTTCAACCAGGTCGAGGCGGGAAGCAAGAAGCAGATGAAGTCGATGGCTCAGCTGCCAGCGCTCAAAACGTTGCAGGTCATGCATGGCTCTTCTTGTCTCGTGAGCCTGTCGCCTGTTCTTCTGATAAATTGAAACTCACTTTCTTCCTTCTTGAACCCAGCTCGAGCTTGTCAGGCTCTGCCCCAACCTTGAGTCGCTCCTCCTCTGGCCAGAGAGTCGACGCCTCGGAACCCTAGTCCCCGTCATTTCGTCGCTCCTGCCCAAGCTTCGATTCCTCTCCCTCGACGCTGTCTCCGAACCAAGCTGCTTCTCCATCTTCGGCGAGGAGATCGAAGTACGTACCTTACCAACCTTTTCCTCACCCCGATCTCCTGACTGACACGTCACCTCACAACAGCATCTCGCCGAAACAGGCGTCAACGTCCCGATGGAAGAGCTGTTTTTTGAAGGCGCACAAACAAGAAGGGACATGGACGTCCTCGTACGGTCGCTAGCGAAGACGAGTGTGAGGCGCCTCGCGTTGTACCACCTTCGCAACCCTAAACCCTCGTTGCTGCACGACATCGCGCTCGCCGTGCCTGACCTCGAGGCTCTCGTCCGTGCGTATCACGCGTTCTCTTCTTCTGAAGCGGCGCTCGCTCATTTATACATTCTCTTTACCAACCCAAGTCGTATCTGGGGACTGCCAAGCCCCCGTCCTGTGGCCATCTCCTCTGGTCCGTTCGCTTCCCCATTCATCTCGCATCGTCAACTAACTTCCCCGCGACAATCAGGAGGAGTACATCACCCAGCTTCGAAAGCTCACAAAGCTCACCTTTTTTGCCTTTGATCGAGCGAGTCCTGCCTCTGAGGGCAGCCCTCTCCTCCACAAAGAGTACAACACGCTCGCGAGGCTGGGCGAGGCGATCCCGAGCCTCGAGACGGCGGTTTGTATCTTGTTGGATGTTTCTGAAGGGTGAGCGCTTCTTTTTGCTGAGGTGAAGTTGGGATAGAGCTCATCATAAGTCGGTCGGGTCGAACAGAGCTAGCGGGTACTTCACCACGTTTGCGGGCACGGGGGAGGACAGGAGGCTCGCAACGCCAGAGGAAAAGACGGTCAAGGTAAGCTTCTTTCCTTCGACCATACTCGATGTTCTAATTCAACTCGCGACGCCTCTTAGGACTTCTTGATCGGATTCGACCGTTGGGTGGTGGCATGATAGGGACTGGCCAGCATTGCTGTGCGTTTCCCTGACTCGAGGTTGTAATAAACAGTCTTTTAAAGCGTCTGTTCGACCGTTCACGAGGTTCGCGACGAACAGTCCGGCCATGGAGTGAAGAAGAAAACTCTCGGTTTACGGAACACGTAGTGATGGGGCAATGTTCTTCATTGGCCGTATGTTGCATCAAGGTATAAGGTATCATCATCAAGTGAATAAGTGCACCTCTAACGTGCGTATATGTGAGTGTATGCCTGTTCCTCCTCCTCTCTTCCAGCTCCTTGGATCAGCCCTGCGAAGGCGTGCCGGACACAGGTTGGCTGCTAGGTGACCGCACGCTACTCGTCCCGGACATAATCCCCTCATGTACGTCCGCCAACTCCTTCTCCAGGTCCTTCATACTTTTATTCCCCTTGACCAACCACGAATCGACTAAAATAAAAGGGGCACAGTTAGCTGACGACCTCGGCACGCGCCTGCTGAAGAAACTCACAAGGTCCTCCTGGGCCGATCCCACGCTCCTTATCTCTTGGACTAGCGAGCGCCGTAAATGCGATCTGGGATGAAGTAAGAATACTGACGTAAGAACCCTGGAGGATGAGCTCAGACTGGCTAAAACGTACGATCCGATGCCGCGGCCATCCCATCTTTCCCTCGTACTCCCGAATCGCGAAAGCTGCTTCCAAACCGTCCTGCAGAAAAAGTGGGAGATCAGTCTCTCAAATCGGCATGGTAAACAAGCTCGATCGAACCATGAGCGGCATCCCAACTGGAAGCAGGGAAAAGAGTCAGCATGTCGAATCGCTCGACGGGCATCGCAGCCCACTCACTATCGAAAATCGACACATCAGGCCGGAAGTCTCCCTTCTTGAAAGTATCCAAAGCTTTTTGACCATCCTCAACAGCGCGACATTCGTAGCCCTATATGGATAATGGCCACGTCAGCGCGCGTCGTGACAAGTTCTGTTCGCCCGACTTGCCTTCTTTTGCAGGAACTTGACCAGGATGCTCCGCAAAAGTGGATTATCCTCCGCCGCAAACACCCTCAGCACCAACTCCTGATCCCCACCCGTCTCTCCGGGCGGAGCCCACATCGGTAGTGACCCAGAGCGAGGAGGCATGGCCGTCGGAGCCGGAAGATCGGGAGAAGCGATGTCCGGTATGGTGTCTGCAGGCTTGCCCTCCGACTTGCCGAGGCTATTCGAGAACGCTCTGTCGACGAGGTCGCCGATTTTGTCCGTTCCGCTGTTCAGGGGGAAGTGACTGTCGTCGCTCGTCACCGCTAAGCTACAAGACACATCGAGGTCCGGCGACTTGAGTCCTCCGCGTTCGGAAAAGCGTTGCTTCAAGGCTCGTTTGAGGAAGCCCAGTTCTTCCGTCAAGACTTCTATTGTCGGTGGGGCTGGCTTGATGTCTTTGAGCAGAAGGATCGGGAGAAGAACTGTTGCACAAAACATATCAGCCGCTGCCAATCTAAAGCTATTCATTCCCACAAACCTTCAACTTGCGTGCCTGCGAGAGCGGTGTCAGCGCGATTCGCAGTCCAAGGTAAGAACAAGCGAGCGCGAACCTTCTCCAAGAGTCGATATGACCTTGATCTCGCCGTTCATTCGCGTAACAAGGTCCCTAGCGATTGCTGCGCCGAGTCCACACCCAGGAGAAAACGACGACGCCTGCTGGAACGGCGTGAAGAGCTCGTGGTTGATGAACATCTCGCTCATGCCGATTCCGGAGTCGGAGATGACAAGCTTAAAACGTGGTCAAGAGTTAGCAAAGGTCTCAAGGAAGATGTCAGTCTGCTCGCTCACCTTGATCAGCGTCAACCCTCCGCTATCCGGTGATGGAGCAGTCTCGAGCGCGAGGCGAATATATCCCTCTTCACAAAACTGGAAGGCGTTCCCAAGAATGTTGGTTATGATCCTGAGTATATTCGACAGTCAGAATAAACGTTCAGAATGAATCATGAGAACCCGGAGCGCACCTTCGCAACTCTCCGCTGTTGACCTGAGCGTTCCAGCCCTCCTCACGACCGGCAAAATCAAGGATGACATCAAGCTGCGGCTCTGAAGATCGCTCATGTGAAGGGTGGTCCGGCTCGTCGGTGTGGTCTAGACTCGAGCCCGTCCTGAGTTGGAGTTTTCGCGCCCACGTGGCTTTGGTCAGGTCGGTGAGGCTGTGTGAGAAGGCGATTCAGTGAAATGGCGAAGCACTGAATTAGGAAGAAACTGACAAGGTGGGAAGGTTCACGATATCATTGGCGACCAGAGGTGCTGACGCACTACCGTCCATCGCTCGAAGCTTGGCAAAGTCCTGGCGGGAAGAGAAGCGCTAAGCGGAGTCAGCAGCACAAGGCGAAACAACGACTCACCAGAGTATCATCAAGGATGGTTCTCAGCGAGTCCAAACAGACGTCGGCGGTCGTGAGGAGCGGCGAGAGGTTCACGAGCTCTTCCGGCGACAGCGCTTGTCGGAGCAGCTCGAGCTGACCGCCGAGGCCGTGAATCGGAGTTCGGAGCTCATCTGAGTGGACAAAGAGAAGAAACATGTCAGCAGATGCAGCAGTACTTCTGGCAGGCGATGAACAAACGGCTGATTTGTGAGACGAAAGCCCTGTATGATCAAGGGGACGTCAGACACGCTCATGGGCAAACACGAAGCAGCAGACTCACAGCTTAGCACGATCAGCAGTAACCACCTGCTCGCGCAAGAGTGTCGATAGACAAACTTGACCCATGTTTTTGACAAAGCCCTTGTCTTCGGCGGTCATCATGGGACCAGGAAGCGGCGAGCTCATGATAAGCAGCAAAGCCGGCACGTTCGTGTGGTCGAGAATCGGAACTGCGAGGGAGGCGCGTGACGAAGCTGGCAGTAGGTACTCCAAGGTGTCGCTCCTAAACGCTTCGTTTTCGGTGTTCTGCCCGTGGCACGAGTCAGACACCGCCTAGATCTACGTCGATTAGGTTCGGCGAAACGCACCTGATGCCACCCGCGCAGCGCTTGCTCGATCGCCTTGAGCCCCTTCTGGCCACGCAATCTCTCCTCCACATCGTCGAAACCTTTGCTCCCCAGCACCTTGATCGGAAACAGATGGTTCGGCTGCTCGACGTATGCGGCCATCATTGAGTTGCCTTCGAGCGCCGAAGCGGCGAACGCTCGCAGGTCGAGCAGGAGGGTCGCGCTTCCTGGCGAGAGGGAGCAAAGTCGTTCTACCGCCGTTCCGAAGATGTGAGGAGTTTTGTTGATGGGAGATTTTGTCCGTTTGCTGTCGGATGTTGCTGAATCGGGGACGGAAAACTCTTTGAGAGCCTATGGAGACAAAACAGGAGGAGTTAGCCACGCGTCGAGGTTGCGCGCAGGCCTACAAAGATCGTCACTCACCTCCATGGCTAACGAAGCCGTTGTGCTCTCTCGCCGTGCGCTGAGGGGCTGTTCGTCACCTGACAGAGCGAGCTGGAGGAACGAGTGGAGGAACGTGTTCTGCTCGAGCTGTTTCTGGCGGAGGATCTCGTCGTGGCCTCGCTGGAGCTCCTTGGTGACGAGGTGGGAGAGCGAGAGGAGGAGAGACTGGTCGGCGGAGTTGAAGCTTCCTTGAGCACGGTTCTGGCTAGAGACCAAGATGAACCCTCCTATTGGGATGGAGGCAGCTTCGGCGGCGACTGAGTTAGGGACGAGGTCGTTGGGGAGAGGGAGGTTGATGGGGGCACAAGCACAGAACCTGAGGGGCTCCGACGTTCCGCTTGCAGACTGAAAGGAAAGATGTCAGAGGAGTGCGTAACTGGTGGAGAACTGAAGTAAACAACGCACGTTGATCTCCATCATCCACTCGGCGCTCCCGTCATCAACGACGAGGACGTCCATAGGCTGGTCCGTCTCGCTCCTTCGGCACATAGTTGCCACTGCGCTCTCCGTTAGCTGACGAGTATGCGAGATGTCGGGTGTGACTTGCCAGGAGTCAGAAAGCGCACGGCAAACTCCCAGTCGACCTCGTCCCCCGTTCGAGGCGCTTTCCCAAGCAGGGTGACGACCCCATCGAGGAGAGCCGTGATGAGAATCGTATCCCCAAACGACCTCTGCGCGATGGCGGCGATCTCGTTCACTGGAGGTTGGACGCAAACGGCGAGCAGTTGGACGCCGGCAGCGCGATGGCAAGCGGGCGGGACGAGGGCGTTTGAAGATCGTCGGGGTGCGGGACGAGCGAACGAGGGGGCAACGAGCGCGATCAGTCAGTACTTGATACGTGAGAGCTCTACAACAGTGTCACAACCACTCACAGTCGCTCTGCCGGTTCCCGTCGCCCAGCGAGTAGCGCTCTTGCAGGAGTCTTCTGTGAGCGGCGCGGATGTCTGGCAGCGAGCTAGGCAGGAGGTGCTCGTTCGACGTCGGGCTTTCGACGAGGCTTGCCACCTCGACGGCCTGTGGTTCAGCACTCGTCGAGAACGACATCCCCGCCCGCCAATCCGTCGTCGCGTGAGCCTAGGTCGAGATAGCGGCCCTGCGTCGAGTTCGAGGCGATCTGGCGGCGGCGGCGGACTCGATGTTTACTTTCGTGCCCTCTGGTGCAAAGAGTTTTCGGGTCGAACGTCGTAGGTCCAGCCTTTGTCGGCACAAAGGCTGGAGCAGGAGGGAGGTGGCAGCGACTGAAAAGGATCGACCAGACGGTGGGCCCTGGCGAAATGGTCTGGACCGTCCGGGCAGGTGAATATCCCAGTGGCAACGATATTCTACTTTGTCCACTTGACGCTCGACATTAAATTGCGCACACACGTCTACATTCAAGCAACAACCTCGACAGTCTCGCTGATGACCTCCTCAACCCACTCCTCGACAACCTCCAACTCGGCGCCCTTCTCTGTGCCAAACGTCTTCCTCGGTGCCTTGCCCTGGTCCTTGCGGATCGCCTCGACCGTCGCCTTCGCGTTCGCGCGCCACGAGTTCCACTCGTCGATCAGCCTCTGCCTGTGCGCAATCAGCTCCGCAGAGTCGTTCGACGCGTCGAGCTGGTCCTGCTCCTCGAAGCGGCGCGAGTACTCGCGCAGGTTCTTCCTGATGCGCTTCTGGTCGTCGCGCGTGAGGAGCGTCGGCGGGCGAGGACGCCAGAGGAGCTGCTTGAACTTGTCGACGTTCTGCTTGACGAGCTCCTGGCCCTTGAAGTCCCAGATCGCGTAACCGGCCTCCATCTAAGTGCGCAGAGGAGTGAAACACGTCAGCCTTGTTCGACTCGTCGACACAGATGAGACCTACGGCGTTCATCCAGATGGAGGCAGACGTGGCAACGTAACGTCCAGAGGGGTCCCACTCGATGTCAGTCATGCCGTAGTGCTCGGCAGTGGTGATCATCCTGATGCCGGCTCCAGCGTCGTCGCTCTTCTCCGTCTCCTTGTCGAGGTCGAGATCCCAGAACTCCATCTCAAACTTGGAGTTGGATCCGATCTGGGCGAGAACGACGTGGCGACCCTTGGGGGACCAGTAGATCGTGTTGATGTACTTCTGGTCGATCGTTTCTAACGATGGCGGGGACACGTCAGCACCGTGCTCTAACTTACTTGACGTAGAACAAACGCACTCAGGAGGAGGAAGTCGGCCTTCTTTGAATCAAAGCCGTAGAAAGAGATGCTAGTCTTGAGGAGAACTCCTGGAGCGACCTGGCCGAGGAGGGGATCGTTGGTGGTGATGAGGGTGAAGCGGTCGCCCTTTGGCTCCCAAGCGAAAGCAGTGACGGCGTCTGTAGTTGAGAGAATGAGCTTCTCATCCTGAGTCAATCAGTGACGAGCGGAGACCACGCACCCTTGATCTCGATGACCTGAACAGGACAGTCCTTCTCCCGCAATCGGAAGAGCTCGAGGTTGCAGTACTGAGTCTTCTTGGTCTTGGTGTGACGGTCGACCTTGACACAGAGGTAGTCTCCGGCGGATTGCCAGTGGATCTTGCACTGAAATTCCACGTGGTCGAAAGAGTTCGCGAGTTAGCTTCCAATCTTCGATGCCGCACTCAAAGCAGCAAACTCACGTCGTGCACGTTGAACAAGTTCTTGCTTCTGATGGTCTGTCGACTCGGCAGCGTCATGAGCGTGACCCTCGCAGGCTGGTTCTGCACCTCGGGCGTCCAGAAGGCGAGAATGTTCTCCCTCGCACTCTTGCCGGCCTCGACATCGTCCTTCTCCTTGTCGCTCATCGGCGCCCACTCAAAGTCGACCACACCATCGACCTTGATGCTCTTCTTGCCGAGGAGCGTCATAGTCGGCACCTCGTACACCGAAATCTGCTGGCCGGGCGTCACCCTCGCGAGGTACTTCTCGTCGGGACTCCACTTGAACATCGGCCACACGATCCGCTTCTGCTCGCCCTCAGCCTGCTCTCCAACCATCGGGAATGTCCTCAGCAGCCCGCCCGTAGCGACATCCCACACGGCGACCATGTGTCCGGCGTCGTCCTCCGTGAAGGGCGAAGGCACGCGCGAGTCGGGGTTGACCTCGATGGGCTTGGGGGACCACGTGACAAGGTAGTTTTCGCGAGGGGAGAAGTCGATGAGCTGGACGGAGGGGTGGAGGAAGCGGTTGAGTCGGGAGAAGGAGGGGCCGGCCCAGAGGGCGACTCCGGGGGCGTGAATTGTGCCGAGGAGGGTACCGAAAGGCGACCATTGGAAGTACGAGTCGGTCCAGTTCTGAGCAATTCACAACGTGAGCTTTGATTTGGTGTTCTGGGGAAGAGACTGCAGCTCACGTTCTTCTCGTAAGCCGCCTCTTGAGCTCCGTTGCGACCGTTCCAAAGGACGGCGGCCTGGTCGGCCTTGTACATGATGAGCTGGTCACGACCAGCCTGGTCGCCCAACCAGTGCTTGAAGTGCTCCTACAACCCGCTCATTGTTAGCTCGCCGTCCTCGCCAACGCTACAATCATCGCCAGCGCGAGAAACGCGTGGAACAAAGGGAGAATGGATGCAGCAAGCTCACCTTGACGACCCATTCCTCCGTCTCGGGCTCCTTCCACTCCTCGGTGAGCTGCTCGTACTTCTCGACCTCGAGGAACGGGATGACGGAGAAGGTGTGCCTCTTGTCGAACGCGACGCCGTGCATGCCGCGCTGGAAGCCCTTGGCCTCGCTCTCGCTCGCGAGCGTGACGAACACGAAGCCCTTGGACTTGCCGTCGGCGCCGGCGTCCATGGGCATCTCGAGCTGGTCCTTGCTGAGCTTGATGCCGACCTCCTTGAGCGTGCTCTTGACGATGGCGGAGATGAGCTTGTCCGCGCGGTCGGGGCCAACGACCGGGCAGCCGTCGAGGATCACGCATGCCTCGAGCGGGCTCTCGTAGTGCGACGAGTACTTGGCCTCGAGGTCGCTGTAGTCGATGTCGTCCAGGTTGGACGTGGAGGCGGCCATGGCGAGCGGTGGTGGTGGTGGAGGAGGGAGCGGAAGCTGACCAGCGCGCGGCAGAAATTTGCCCAAGTCGTCGTTCGCACTGGCCTGGCCGAACTCCGTGGGGATTCTGGAAGGGGTGCTCATTTAAGTGTCAGTTTCTGGTGTCGATGCAGTTTCACATGATCTATAGTACTGCCTCCACCTTGCACTAAAAATTAAGCGCGACATTGATGATGGGAGTCACACGATTATTTCGTGTTCGTGTGCAGTGCTTTTGTGCCGACAAAGAGCGTCGCAGTGACACAACTGAGTTGAACAGGAAACGTGTCTGTACCAGTTATGGATCTCACTGAAATCAGCGCTTAGATCTTATTCAGTCGATGGCGCGTCCGTCCCAAAGACGCACGAAGAGGCCAGACGACGGCCACGTGGCATCCAAGTTAGACTGAGAGTTCCGATACCGGTACAGCGACTTCGAAAAAGGTGGATGGATTGAAAAGAGGCATTTTGAAGAGTCGCCGCTGTGATTGATCCACCTGACCTCGTCAAAGGTAGGCATCGAGTCCTCCGACACGGAGCAATCTCCTCGCGATAGTGCAAGAGGGAACGAGGGGACGTGAGATTCTAGACAATGGACCCAGAGCTTGCCTTGTCGTTTCAGAAAGCGTGGAAGAGTCTGCCATTAGCTTACGCCAGAGAGGGTAGGCTGGTCGGCACGCAACGAGGAGCGACGCACTGTATCCACGACTGCTCCATCTAGAGACCTTGCGGCTCGGACCTCTCGAAAAGCTCTCTTTGCCTCTTGGATAGCCCTCTTTGTCGAAAAGGGCGAGCTCCGGATCGCTCGTAGCGAAGGGAAAGGATGCGAGGCTAACCCAAAGGGTGACGTGGCGTATTTCGTGTTGCTTCTCTCGCGTTTTCACCGTGGAAAACGGCAGCTTGGGGTAACCTTCAGAAATATTCAATTCAGCTTATTTGCTATCTAGTTCAGCAGCTGGTCGCCTCTCTCCTGTGCTGGAAATATGGGCCGCGAGAAGCCGCAGCCCACGCCACGTAATCGCGACGCAGTGACATTATTCTCACGATTTCCTTCCGTCCATCCACTCCTTCAATCCAAAAGCTGGTTTCATCGTTCTTCTCACAACTTCTATGCCCATTGATCAAGCTTCGACAAAGTCCGAGGACTACTACTGGTGGGTGCTACTTGAGAATCGAGCCCCGGGAGAGGGAGGGAAGGGATAGGGTCCCTGGGCGCGAGAGGGAGACTCTTTTTCCCCCGTAGAACCCGATTTCGACCACCTTCGTGAGCAGAATCTCGCACGAATTGCTTGCCCAAAAGTTACACGAACTTATCTGTGCCCGTTCCTTGCTCCCTTGCCCCTTCGCGCCCGCGCCGACCTCCGTCCGTTTCGAAAACTTCGCGCCTTCGACTCTCGCACCCACCCACACACGCATTCCGACACAGAACCATGGCCCAGCGCATCACCCTCAGGACCAGGAAGGCTTACAACACCAAGTCTAACCGCAGACGCATCGTCAAGACGCCTGGTAAGGCGAGCCCTCTGGATTGAGCCTCGCGCGCGCACGCAAGCTCGAGATTTGGACGGGGATGAGGGTTCGCGGGGCGTGGTGGAGGCAAGGGAAGCCTGGGGGGAAGGTGCGAAGGGTGTGTGCTGGGAGAAGGGGTGGATGTGAGCGAGCAGGGGCAGAGTCGAGATTGGAGGAAGAGGGGAGGTCAGGCTGGTGCGGATGGACGAGGGCAGGGTGCAGGGCTCGGTTTGACAGAGCTTGAAGGGCAGGGAAGACGATAGAGGGCTTCTCACGGACGAGTGGAGGAGCGGATGCTCTTTTCTCTCGTTCGTGGTGCCCGGCCCATCACCCTGTCCTCCTACCTGGAGGCGCGCACACATCTGTGGAAGCAGATCGGCGAACGTCAAGGGAACGATTTGCTGACCATCTCGTCCTTGCCCATGTTCACAGGCGGAAAGCTTCGTTACCTCACCGTCCACAAGCTCCCCACTGCCCCCAAGTGCGGTGACTGCCACATTGCCCTCCCCGGAGTGCGTTCTGTTTCCTCTGCGTCCACACGACATGGATGGAGTGCTAACAGCTTTACGCCTCTTTCGCTCCTTCTTTTCCACCGTCTTTTCCCATCTACTCCTCTTCATCGACCATCATCTCACCCGAATTTCATCCTCCTTCTGCCAACTCGCCTCTCGGTCAACTTTCTTCCCTCGCACTTGCCATTTCGCCTACCTTAGATCCCCGCCCTCCGCCCCCGCCAGTACGCCCAGATCTCCAAGCGCCAGAAGACCGTCCAGCGTGCGTACGGTGGATCCCGATGCGCTACCTGCGTTCGTGACAGAATCGTGAGGAGCTTCTTGGTTGAGGAGGCTAAGATTGTCAAGAAGGTGCGCTCCCGCTCTCGTTCCTGGATACTTTCCTGCGAGATCAAGGTATTGATGAGAGTTATGTTTGTTGTCACAGGTCATCAAGTCCCAGTCGGCTGGTGGCAAGAAGTAAACGCGCGCTTGATTGAAACCTCGATCGACCGTTTTTGCTTTTGTCTTGTGTACGAGGGGAGAGAGTAGAGAGTTGGGGGACGGGGCGACGCTGGGTACCGAGAGGGACAAGATGTTGCTGTGGTTGAAGTCCTGAAAGTGCCAGTGGTTTCAGTTCATTTTGGTGTTGAGCTCGAAGAGGGAGAGAGTGAGCAGGGCTGGGGCGAATGTGAGAGAGCGGCTTCGCAAGGATCTAGTCAAAGTCTGGAATAGTTACTTGACCTAGGAATGCTGCTGGAAAACGATGCCAAAATAGTGAACAGATGGGAAGTGCTGCCTGTTCGCCGCCAGCACGAAGTGGACGAGACGGCGGAGCTCGTCCAAGCGAACGCGCGAGGGTTGTGCGCGGCGGAAAAAAACGCGGGCACTCGCCTGGCTCTTTCACCTTCATTACACCTACAAAAATGTCGCCAGATCTTTCGACATTGGCGATAAAGGCTGAAGACTTGAAGCTTGAGGCTGGGAGCGAGCCCGCTCCGGCTGCTCCTTCGCCAGCGGCGGACAAAGTCGACGAGGGCGGCGCAGAAGAGTCCGGCGACGAGGACGATGGCGAGGACGCGGGCGCGGCTGGTGGTGGTGAGTTGGTAATCCAGGGGGCCAGTTACATAGCTGACATTCTCTCGTTCCACCAGCCGAGAAGAAGAAGAGTGCGTCTTGTTGTTCCCGACCAGCGCTTTGCCACCGCGAAACCCTGTTGCTGATGGGCGTCCTCCCGCACCTCACAGAGAAGAAGAAGCCCAAGAAGAAGAAGAAGGCGGGCACCGGCAGTGGCCCAGCACCATCCATGACTTCGGCAGAGGCGATCGCGAAGCAGTCGGAGCCCCCAAGGACGCCAGTGTCGACGTTCTTCAAGAACAGCGTTTACCCCGTCGGCGAGATCCAGGAATACGTCGGCGAGTGCGTCTTTTCTGGAATATATTCACCCCTTTGGTTGCGTTGAGCTGAAACCCTGCTCCACAGCAACGCCTACCGCACAACGTCCGAAGAAAAGCGCCACATCGAGCGCCTCGCCATGACCGAGAACGAGCCGTCCTCCGTGTTCAACTACAACTCGATCCGTCGTGCCGCCGAAGTCCACCGTCAAGTGCGAGCCTATGCCCGCAAGACGATCAAGCCCGGCATGACGATGACGGAGATCGCGAACCTCATCGAGGACGGCACGCGGAGTCTCGTTGAAGCGAACGGGTTCGAAAGTGGCATCGCCTTCCCGACGGGCTTGAGTCGGAATTATGTGGCGGCGCACTACAGTCCCAACCCTGGAGACAAGAGTGCTCGTGAGCTGAGTTCTTGCCTAGAGCTGATCAGCTCAAGAGGGCGGGGCGAGCTGATACGTGGCCTTTCTTGCATTGCGACACAGCTCTGGCGGCGTCGGACGTGTTGAAAGTCGATTTCGGTGTACACGTGAATGGAAGAATTGTCGACTCGGCGTTCACGATGACTTGGGAACCGACGTACGACAACCTGCTGATGGCTGTCAAGGATGCAACCAACACCGGCATCAGGGTTCGTCGTTTTTGTTTGGAAGAGACGCGGCACAGAAAGCTGATGCTATCATCTGCGGTTCACAAACAACAGGAAGCTGGAATCGATGTCAGGACTGCCGACATTGGAGCGGCTATTCAAGAGGTAATGGAGTCGTACGAGGTTGAGGTGAACGGCAAAGTCTTCCCAGGTTCGTGCTTTCTCACTCAACGAGAGCAATGTGCCAATACGCTTGCTGATATACACCTCTCTCCATAATGGTCAACAGTGAAATCGATCCGAAACCTCACTGGACACTCGATCGCGCCCTACATTATCCACGCTGGAAAGAGCGTGCCTATCGTGAAGGGCTACGACGATGGGGAGAAGATGGAGGAAGGAGAGTACTACGCCATCGAGACTTTCGGCTCTACTGGCTCCGGACGAGTGCGCGATGAGGTGCGTCCTTCAAGGTCTTCACCTTTCGTCGCGGGCCTAGCGCTCCTCACACACGAGGGAAGGTGGCTCGTTCAAACCGCTCATAGCTGACATACATTCTTACAGGGAGAGTGCTCGCACTTTGCCAAGATTCCCGATGCGCCAAAAGTTGCCCTTCCGTTCGTGCCGCTCCATACTCCGTCACTGTTGGTCTTGCTGACACGTGTCCTTTCTCGTTGCGTAGGGGTATCATGTCCAAGAAGCTTTTGGGAGTCATCAACAAGGAGTTTGGAACGATTCCGTTCTGTCGTCGTTACCTCGACAGGATCGGCGAGAAGACTCACCTGCGTGCTGTGAGTACTGCTGCCTCGTGAACGAAGCTTTACACTGCTGACTTCTGCTCATTCTTACTTAGCTGAACGAGCTTGTCAGCTATGGTCTGGTACAAGCATACCCTCCTCTGGTCGATACTGAAGGGTGAGCCTTTGTCACCTCACTTGTTCGTCCCCCGTTTAGCAGTGTCAAACTAATCCGTGTTTGGCCGTTCTCAGATCTCAGACAGCTCAATTTGTACGTTGACACCAGTATTCCGAGCCTGAGTGGAGCTCTCAATGACTAACCACTTCCCTTCTCACCCTGCAGGAACACTCCATCATCCTCCGTCCGACGTGCAAGGAGGTCGTCACTCGAGGAGACGACTACTGATCTTGGGTGTAGCATATTTCATTGTTCATTCACGCCTGAAATTAGTCACTTCCTTTCAGTGTGAAAGTTCGCTGGTTACTTTGAGTTGAATCTCTCGCCGCTGTGAATAGCGACTGGCCTCCCGATCCTCTTGTGAGACCTGCGGCGAACCTGTGTACAGGAGCTGAGACCCGACATCTAGCGAACAGAGTAACGCCAGTGACCGTCCTTTGTCTCAGCTTCATAGTCTCGCATTGAGAGTCTTATATGGAGCAAGCCGAACCTCGTGATCCTGTCCTCGCCGCGATGATGTCGCCGAAGTCACCGTTTGGAAGAGGCACCCGCAGGACCGAATGTCGGAATTCAGTTCGGATCACCAGCTGAACTGCTGGACTCCGACCATCACTGGATAGCGCCGCTGAGCCTTTGGCATGTTTCCCATCCAGCGGTCTAGCGAGTCAAGTAATGCCCGCCCACGTGGTCACATCACGGCCTCTCCAGGTCTGAAAGCGCCGTCAACAAAGGAAAGATGGTCCCCGATACACGAATAACATAGAATCCAAACAACAGTGACTACCCCAACTATATGTGTTGATCCCGTCTATCTCCTTTCTTCCCGTGTACAGTACTTCCTCCCGCGCGTTGAGAGCCCTGCTCTCGTTCCTCCCAAGAAAACATCCTCGGCGAGGCTGAAAGTCTTGCCGTGCTGCTCAAGTATGCTTGAGAGCTTTTCGAATGGTGGGTGGTCGTAAATCCCGGAATTGGTGTTCATGCCGAGCGCTAGTTGGTGCTGGGTTATCGTGTGTGGTGCGCTGTCGTCCTGCGCTCGACTTGGAATCGAGAGCTCAGCGACTGGATGGCACGCCGTCAGCATCCTGTTGTATGAACAAACGAGTCGAAGAAAGAGGGAGACCGACTTTGATGCACTGCTCTCTGGCTGACTGCCCGGCAGTTCCACGCCGTTGTCCTTCAACCACGCCATCGCCGCCTCGATCTCCGATCGTCGCTCATCCACCACTCGCTTCCCACCCGCATCCCTCTCCCAACTAGGAGTTTTACACCTTGCCTCCGATCCCGTCGCCACCGAGGTCCCGTTGATGGACTTGGCCGTCGTTGGAATCGGAACAAACAAGCTCTGGAACTGCGACAAGGACCGCTCGCGCAAGTCCAACGACGTCGTCGCCAGTTCGGCCGTCGTCGACAACGGCGTCTCGAGGGACGCGTAGGGCGAGGCGAGGAGAGGGACCGGCGAGGATTTCGTGGTGGACGAGGTGGTGGGAGCGCGGCACGTCATGGGGCTCATGTTGATGTGCTTTGGTGGCTCATACTTGCGCCCGCCGCCGCTGCTGTCCTGGAATGCGGAGGGAGGTCGAGGGTGCTGTACAAGAGTTTCCGCGCTCATTTCCTTTCCAGTGTCGCTTTGCGATTGTTGGACAGAGGTGAAGATGATGGTCAGAGGAAGAAGGGGAGTCGACAAAGCGGAAAGTGTGACGGGCAATCTCGATGAGAGGCAGAATTGGTGTGGTTCCGGCGCGGGCGGGGGGAGCTCGCTCGTGCGGTTTTTCGCGCTAAAGAGTGTGGAGCGATCTGCGTGTCGATCTTAGGCCCCGCCTCCCCGCCTCCCGGGCCAAGAGAGAGCAACTCCCTTCAGGGCCCCACGAACGAGGTCGACGTGGCCTCTAATTGCGATGAGAAAGGCAACTCGAGGAATGTCAGCTGGACGGCCAAGCTAGAGCCCCGAGAGGCAAGGCCATCCTGCCAAAGTGCTGAGACAGGCTGTGAACAGCAGGCTGTCTCAGAGAGCACTGTCGGGCTGGAGGGGGACGACGAGCGGACGGGCGGGCGGGCACCTACAGCTGCTTTCCTGTCGTGACGTGTGTTAGTTCATGCACTACTGTTCATTTGTAAACGGGTAACGAGCGAGCAGTAGCGCCTGCGGAGGGCAAGACAGAGGGACCACGGGTCACGGTGCTAGCGGACGGAGGGGCTGGCCACGACCACGTCGCGTCGCGGGCTTCCCTTTTTGGGGCGGCGGGCGAAAGAGGGTCGCGGGAACTCGATGCTTCGAACAGCGGGAGGTCGACGCTGCATGCAGGCGAAATGTCTCTCGTCGGAAAGGGGGACTTCGAGACAAGGCGATGGAAGATGGTGGAAGAATGGCAGAATGCTCCGGTTCAGAGGTCCAGCCGATGGGAGACCCGCGTCTAAAGAAGTGCTACAGACAGAGGAAAAAAGGCGCCACGAATGCTCTATAATGCTCCCAGGCAAAGTACCCCTAGTCGTACTTGCGAATCCAAAGAAAGAAAGGGTCGTGAAAGAAAAAGATCGTTCGAGTGTGCAGCAGCAGCCGGTGATGCGAGGGTGGGAGTGGCTGCGAGGGGTTCGGCAGCGCCGGCGGTCTGGTCGTGTGGAGGCGGAGGGTCTGGCCAGAGAGAGGGTGGCGACGATGGGGATCGAGAGGGTGCAAAGGATTTTTTTTGCGGTGTCGGCGGCGAGGATGCCGAGATCGTGTCGAATTTTTCGCTAGGAGGTGGTAGGTGGTGTTTGAGGATGGTGTGGCCCCTGGCGAGGGCGAGGGGCAGGACGACGAGGGGGAGGGCCTGAGTGACTCCGACTCGACGACGACGGTGGTCCGCGGGGTTCACGTCCTGCGTTTCGAGGGCGACAGGAGCAAGGAAAAAGTCAGCACCACGTCCCCGTCCATGGTGGGAGGCCAACTAGAACATACCGTGTGAGTGGGTGCTGCTTGAGCCAGGTGAGCGCGTTGGCAATCTCCTGCTCACGACGCTGCTCGGTCTTGCCGTCGTCCGACACGGTGGGTGACTCGTCGCCCTTGGTCGTGCTGGCCGCTGCTGGTCCTGCCGGTGCGCCAGAGTGTCGATACTTGGGCGAGAAGTAGGATGGGAGCGAGTTGGAGCGTTGGAGGGGTTCGGCGGTGGCGAGGTCCGACTCGAGCACCGAGACGTTGCGCTCGTGCACGACTTTGGACGCAGAGTGCAGCGCCTTGGGGTCGAACGGCAGCTCGAGCCCAGAGTACGGCGACTCGACCTCTGGAGTGTTGGCTGGCGATGGCGTGTACCCTGGCATCGTCGTCGTCGCCGGGGAGGATGGTCGAGATGGTGGGAGGAAGAAGAAGGAGCGCGCGCGGGCAGGAAGGCCAGACTTTCAGAGACCGGGTCACGTGACTTGCGCAGCGCTCCCCTCCCTTCATCCCGAAATTTAATCCCTTTTCCTCTGGCCTCGCACAACAAACAAACATTCCCCCTCGCCTCCCTCACACACACACCCCGCCCACTCCTTCACTTCTCGCACTACTTTTTCTTGGTCGCCACTGCTCGCTCGACTGCTCAAGGTGAGTGGCCTTCGAGCTCGCTTCGTGCTCTCGCAGCGCGCCAGACGACCTCCTGTTGCTTGATCCTCGACGCGGTGCGGGTTTCAGACGGCGAGCACGAACGTGGGGATAGATTGTATGGGACGAGGGCTGACCGTTCGTGCAATGTTCCTACAGTGTTCGTACCGCGCTACTCGTCCCGTCGGCCCCCAGCAAGCAATCACACCGACGCCCCTCCCGCGCCTTCACACACGGTACGTTTGATCATCTCGCGTCCATCCCGTCGCGTCGCACTCGCTCCCCAGCCTACACCCAAGCTGACACTGTACTCTGTGCAATGAACTCAGCTGTCCGCAATCCTCGAAAACCGCACCAACATGCGTCAAACGCGCAACAAGCGCAAGCCGTTGGAAGCGACCCAGCGCACCGACCCCGCCGGTCCATCCCCTCCTCACGGGTACGACGCCGGCCAGCTCCCAGCCGCACCGAAATCGAAACGAAACAAAACCGTCGACTCGAGGAAGCTCAACCTGTCGCGCTCGACGCCGTTCTCGGAACTCAACAACAAGCCCTCGCTCAACAACTTTCCGACCGAGATCTTGAGCGAGATCCTCAAATTGGCCGAGTTTGGGTTCAAAAGGTGCGTTTGGGAAACTCTGTATAGATTGTGTTGGTTTGATGGTCGATGCTGATTTTGTTGGTGCGGTGAAAATCAGCCCGGTGCAACAACAACGCCAGAGGTTCACTCACGGTGCTGTTTGTAAGCTCTGGAAGGCCATCGGTTTCCAGGCTCCAGTCAACGAGTACGCGCTCAAGGGATTCAAGGTTCGTTTCATCACCCTTCTTTCCTCCCTTTCTCTTCCTCCCGTTGCGATAGCTGATCGTCTCACTTTACACTCGTAACAGCAAGCCCGCCGCCTCGCGCGCGTCTTCCAAGCCGACCTCGACCGCGCCCACGCGATTCGCCGCCTCGCCATCGACCTCGTCGATGAAGAACGAGTCGGAACAAGGCAGATGGTCGCAGATGTGATGCAGCGATGCGAGGGGTTGCGCGAGCTCGAGATCACATTCCTCGGCAGGGAGCGTTATGTGCCCGATGCGTTCTGCCTCTCGGTCCCGCTGTACGACGCGTTCGCAAAGCAGACGGCGATGGAGGAGTTCAGGCTGTTCTTTGAGAGGAAGTGGACGTCGTTGACACTCGGAGGTGATCTCTCGAGGTGCGTGTGGATCGTTTTGTAGTGTTTTTGCGTCTTTGCTGCCGAGCAGGTCACCTGACTTTGTTTTGTTGGGTCCTCGTCCAGAACTCTCGTCAAGCTCCCCAACCTCAAGCGACTCGACCTCCCTCGCATCCTCGTCCCCAAAATCAACCCCACCTTCAAGTTTTCTCCCTCTCTCACCCACCTCTCGGTGCACCTGGACGGCTCCGAGGGATCCTCGCTCCTCCTCCAGCACCTCATCTCTTGCTCGCTCGACTCCCTCCTCCACCTCCACCTCACGATCCACGACTACACCCCAGAAACGCCATGCGACCTCTCGACCCTCCCGAAGCTTCTCGCTCCCATCGCGAACCAACTCTTCTCCTTCTCCCTCACCACGCCGTTCCAAACCATGCCCATCATCCCCCTCCCCACTCCCGCACCCCTCGCTTCCCTCCTTTCCAGCATGACCCGCGTCACGAACCTCACTCTCGGGAACCGTGTCGTGCCAGAGTTTGCCGTTCTTGAGGGCATCCCGCGACTGAGGCACCTCACGTACCACACCGACATGGAGGAGAACGTGATGGAGCTGGAGGACTACCTCGAGAAAGCGGGGCCCAAGCCCGCGTTGACGGAGTTGACGGTTGTTGGGTGGACTTCGGAGAGTGCGTTGAGGGCTGAGGCGTCGGTAAAGGTTGGACAGTTGAAGGTCTTGGGAGAGCAGAGGGGGTTCACGCCGATGTGGGAGCAAGAGGAGAGTGAGTTGTTGTTTTCCTTTCTTCGTAAAAGTCTTCGCGAAGTGAGAGAGCAGTTTGCTGACTTGTGACGCTCTTGCAGTCGTTTCGGAGGAGGACGAATACGAAGAGGTTCAGTAAGGGGTGGTCACCCTTTGGGACGATGCCGCAGTGGAGCTCTTTCCTTTCTTTTTGCATTCATTCCTTTCTAGTCTTTTAGTTGTTATTCCGGTTATTCTATTCCACCGCTTGGAAATATACCTATACCCTCACGTTTTTCACCATCCCTTTCCCGCGCAATGAGAGAAAATGGAGGCCACGTGGCTCTATCTTATCAGCTACTAAGGGTATAGACAGGCTCTGTGTCTTCAAGCTCTAGCATTTTCTTCTTCGATTCCCGACGCCATCGTACTCTCGGTGGGTATGACGAACCGAGCGACGCCGGCAACAGAGCCGCACGTCGGACAGTGGCGAACCGCGAAGTTGCCCCTCCCGCGATCGCTGGACGCCTCGCTTGGTTCCGCACCCTCACCTACCACCTTCCGCCGTTGTATGCTCAAACGTCTGTTCGGATCATTCTCAGCTAGACCTTCTCACACGATGCACTACTCTGGACCGACCCTCCCCACGCCGCTCAAGTTCGCGGCCGAGCGCCCCGCCGCCGCGAGCGGCTCGTCGACGGCTGTCTTTGCTAATGGATGGTGAGTCGCTGCCCTCTCAGCTCCGTTCGGAGTTCACTATACTTACAGTACGTATACATACAGCTTCTGGGGAACTGAGGTGAGTTGCGGGTGTCTTGAACCTGGGTGTGGCGGAGTTGCTCTGGTGTCAGAGTTGGAGGTGACGCGAGCGGAGGGAAACTGATCAGACTCTTTCCCCCCGAATCTCAACAGCACATGTTCCGTAAAGCTTTCGTTGGGTCTGGTTTGATTGACGCCAAAGTCGGATACATTGGAGGCGTCGCTGAGGTAAGCGCTTTGCTTTGTCGGGTTTTCGCATGAGCGCGAAGGTGGGGGGCGGAGGGAAGCTGATAAGTGTTGTGGGTGGGTGACAGAACCCAACGTACAAGCAAGTCTGCACTGGTGCTACCGAACATGCCGAGGCCGTCCTCCTCACGTACGTCGTTTTCGTCCCATCACCCAAGCTTTCCGAAGCGGAGATGCTGACCCCCCCGCCGATGCCGCACGACCAGGTTCGACCCATCGAAAGTCTCGTACGCCGAGCTTGTCGAGTTCCACTACCGCATGCACGACCCGACATCGGTGAACCGCCAAGGCCCCGACGTCGGGACTCAATACCGCTCGGCCATCTTCACCAACTCGGACGAGCAGGCGGAGATTGCCAAGCAGGTCACGAAGGAGGTTAACGAAAAGTATCTTGTCGGCAAGACTATTGCTACTCAGGTCGGTTTCTGATCGTTTGTGGTTGGAAGGGCCTCGGCTGACATTTGACTCCCAGATCCAACCCGCCGGCCAGTGGTGGAACGCAGAGGACTACCACCAGGAGTGTACGTGCCGCTGTCTTGGTTTGTTGTTGCGCTTACAAATAAGCTGACTTTTTCTTACTTATTAGACCTGCATAACAACCCCTCGGGTTACGAGTGCCCAAGCCACCGTCTTTACTGGTAAACCACGCAGGTGAAATAGAAGTGCCGACGTTTATACCTACGATCGTCTCAACGGCGTTCGTTGCATATATGAATGATTGCCACCTTAGGTGGATCAGACAAGGGTGATATTGGGCGGGAAGCTGTACCGCCTTGTTCGCTCGACTTGCGTTTCATCCACGTGGCGTCACAGCACTATGTCAGGTGTGGTGTTCTTTCCCGGTCCGTTCGTCGTGTGTTATCCAGACTGTCCACTGTGCTACACTTGAGATCGGTCAAACATCTCTGACGACAGTCGACCGCCTGGCCGCTCGCACGCCTACGGATTACACGTGTTCCGATCGCTCTCTCTCTGCGAACAGCTTCCATCTCCCCTTCGCGCCCCTGCACCACCTCAAAGACATTCGACTGGTTTTGCACAATTCTCTTCCGTTCATTTCTGCCAAGATGCGGTGATTTAGGCACGTTGCGTGCTCCCGTTGACGTGCTCCGTCGACGAGAATTCCTCATCTTGCACCATCTGGCGAATGTGCCGGACGACGTGCCGACGGTCCTCCGACAGCCGCTGGGCGGACAATTCCTCCGACTCCTTCCTTTGTCTCTGTTCATCCCTTGCTTCTCTTCTTCTCCTTGACATCCTCCCCGAGCCTTCATGCCTGTCGGAGTCGATTCTGTAGCGCACCCCACGGCGCTCCCGGCCGGAGCTCCTCAACAAGCCGGACCCTTTCCCAAGCGCAAGCTGATTCTTAATGTGTGAAATAATTGTTCAACCTTTTTCTGTCTTCACCTGACAACCACATTGCTATGCAGGCCTTCGACATGTTCACCCCCTCCCACATCGTGCCTGGAACCTGGACGGCGGAGACGAAAACGCACGAGTTCGACACTCTCTCGTACTGGATCGAAACGGCGAAGCTCCTCGAACGAGGCAAATTCCACGGGATTTTTCTTGCAGACTCGTATGGAACGCATGACGTTCCTTCCAACCCCAAGAATCTGGAGACTACGTGCGTTGCTTGATCCCGTTTGGAGGGTCCAGCGTCTGACCAGTAGAGACTTTGTGATCGCAGCATTCGTGGTGGCTTGCATTTCCCAAAGCTCGACCCTCTGCTTCTCGTCTCTGCCATGGCATCCGTCACGACCAATCTTGCCTTTGGCGTGACCTCGTCGACTACGTATGCTGCCTTCCTTTCCTCTCCCTCCACTTGCCTCGTGCTGACTTGTGAGTTCACCCAGCTATGAGCCTCCATTTGCGCTTGCTCGGCGTTATACTACCCTCGACCACCTCACCAACGGTCGTATCGCTTGGAACATCGGTCAGTCAAAGCGTTCCCATCTGAGGAACAACGTTTGCTGACACGTGGCTGACACAGTGACCAGCGGCCTGGCCTCAGCGGCACGGAACTTTGGTCTCACGGAGGCCATTGAGCACGACAAGCGCTACGAGATTGCCGATGAGTACATGGACGTCGTTTACAAGCTGTGGGAATCGTCGTGGCATGACGAGGCGGTCAAGCGCGATCAGGTCAGTCCCGTCCGAACTTTTGGAAGCTCCAGGGTCCAGACAGGAGGCTGACAGAGATTATTGCAGGAGAAAGGGATTTGGACTGAGCCCTCCCTCGTCCGCCCCATCAACCATCGTGGCACCTATTTCAAGGACATTCCTGGTCCCGTGAGTTACTCTACCCATGAAGCTTCCTTCCCAGGCTGATCAGCTCGATGGGCAGTTCATCTCGCACCCATCTCGCCAACGCACTCCTGCACTCTACCAGGCTGGAAGCTCAGGTGCAGGAACAACTTTTGGTGCAAAGGTGAGACCTATTTGAGTTCGTGCTGAGTCCGTCAAGGACGTCTTGACTGAAGATGGCGATATCATAGCACGCCGAAGCGGTCTTCATCACTCAGCCAAACTACAAGATCGCCGCTCTCAAAGTCGCCGAATACCGCGCCAAGGTCGCTGAAGCAGGCAGGGATCCTCGCTCGCTCAAGGTTATCCCAGGTCTCGTCGTGTTTGTCGGAAAGACGTCCGAGGAAGCGCAGGAAAAGTACGAGTACTGGAAGTCGAAAGGCGACGCAGAAGTTGGACTGGCATTCATGGCTTCGAATGTCGGTACGTGGGCTATCTTGCACACATCGAGAGCGGGGATGGCGCTGACACTGCAGTCTAGGTGCCGACGTTGGACAGTTTGAGGATGACGATGAGCTGGTCTTTCCACCAGGGACTGGAGGCGCTGCCTTGCTTGGAAACTACAAACGCATGTATCCAGACGTTTGTGCGTGACATCCCCACCTGCCACAATACTGCTTCCGGGACTAATTCTCAATTCGCCGTTAGCCAAATGGACACGTGCCGTCCTCAGACAGTACTTTACGTTGGGGCCCGCCGCCATTGTTGCCGGGTCGGCTTCGGAAATTGCTGATGAGTTTGAAAGGTGGATTGAGATCGGCGACGTGTCAGTGCTTTTGCTGCCGGACGGCATGTCGCAGCATTCGAGCTGACGTGTTGGTTGACGCAGTGACGGCTTCAACCTGAGTCATTACAGGTGAGATGAGGGATACCTTCATATATTCCTCAGATAGCTGACAACATGCTTTGTTCTCCAGCCGAAACAATTGTTTTGAAGATGTAAACCCCTCAAATCTCACAATGGCAAGAGCGTGCTGATGCTTTCGACAACCAGATTGTGAACATCGTCGTCCCGGAGCTCCAGCGTCGTGGTTTGTTCTGGGAAGACTATCCCGAGGTGACCCAACCGGCTGGCGCTACCGAGAGGATTGGGATCACCGCTCGCGAGGGGCTTCTCGGGGTCGGGCAGCCTCGCCTTCAGCCCACACACTATGGTTCTCAATGTACGTTCACCTGTTTATAGCCAGTTTTGTATCAGTTCGAACCTGGTAAACGGGCTCTCTTCGTTGTCGCAGTCAAATGGGTGTTGGATTCAAACAAGATAAACCCTTGAGGGCGATCGGGGAACATGGAGCGAGCTTGTGCTCGCTCAGAAAGCATACTTTCGCCCCCGAGACTGTTGTCAAGACTTTAACGTGTCTGTTGGACTTCTTCAATTGGAAGCAACATTTGCGACGCCAGTTTGAGCGGGTTGGGTGGCAATGACGTGGCTGAGTGGAACGTGAACAGCAGGTCTCAGCCGCATACTACCGGTGGCTACCGTGTCTCACCTTATCCCGCTAGCTCTCCGCTCGGGTTCCGTCTACTCCTAACTCCAAAAAAAGAGAAAGGAGGTCCTTACATGCCGCATCGGAGCTCCTGCTCCGTACAGACACACGTGGATCGAGTCGACGGGGTGTCGCGCTCTCCGCTTCTGAACCTTGTCCTCATTCTGCATCACCTCGGCAACATGACTGCACGAGCATCATCTACCAATCCCTATCCCTCCGCCATGCTCCCAAAGCCTCCCTCTCGCGAACCGAGCCACACTCCGAAACTCACGCTCCTCACGACGCCGTCCGATCTGGGCACCTCCCCCGGCGCCAAGGCGTCCAGTGCGACTACGCCAGCGTCGTCCGCCAGCACAAGAGCCCAGAATCCACTTCTAGTACTTTCTCCATCAGTACTATACGCCTCCGACACCTCCGGCGACGGCACGAATGGGATTGTCGTTCGTCCCTACCTCCGTACCCTCCTCGCGTATTTGCTCGGCCCACAAAGCCCGTGGACGCTGATCATTTGGGGAAACGAGACGAGGAACAAGGTGCTCACGGAACTGGTAGCTCTTGACCTGGCGTGGCGGACTGAGGAGGAGGAGCGGTTCAAGCAGCATCCGCGGGTCGCGGCAGTTTGGGGTTCAGAGGATTGTCGACGAGCGGAGAAGGATCTGGGATCGACGGAGACAGAGAAGGATCTAAGAATTCTGTGGAGTGAGTTGGGGAAGGAGGGAGAAAGTCACGGTCCGATGAATACCGTCGTGGTTGACGACACCGCCTCGTTCTATGTGAGTTTCCGTCCTTTCTCATCGACCCTACCGCGAGAGACTGATACATCTCGGTAAAAGATCTCCAACCCAAACTCCCTCATTCTGGCTCCACCATTCCACGCTCCGGCACCTCCCGACTACTTCCCGGACATGAGCCACGGGGACACGTTTCTCCTCCAGCTCATTGCGCTCTTGTCCGAGCTCGCCGAGTCGCCAGACTTCGAGACGTTGTTGGACGCTCTTGGATGGAACAGAGGCCTGCGTGGTAGGGAGGAGGACCTGATAGAGTGGGCGGAGATTATTTGCGAGAGGATGTCGATCGTGGTCGAGTCGGAGGCGAGGGTGGAGGAAGTGGCCGACGAGGGGGAGGACAAGGACGACGAGGATGGCTGCGGTGAAGATGGAGAAGCGACGAGAAATATAGAAGTCAGCATATCAGGCCTTGGTGAGTTCTCCAGCACTAGAAGCCTCGTTGCTACGACGCTGACATCGCCTATTGCGAGCAGAACTCTTGCGGTCGCCAGTTTGCGATCCCAAAGAAGTCTCACCGACCAGCACCTCGTCAGAAAGTTCAAAAAGCGACATTCCATCCCGGAGACTCAGACGAGGGTCCACGATCACTCCGGCATCCTCCTTGATGGTGACGAGCAGTCCCCCGGCGGCGCCCCAAACGGATGAGGAGAAAGGGTCGAACAATTCAAATGACGGTGGTCCATAGGGAGGAAAAGCACATCGAGGCTGAAGCAGGATTGCAGTAGAGCACAGGTTGATCTTGTAATGCTTTTGCTGAAAGTTGTAAGCCATTCAAATCAGACACGTGGCGTTAAAGATTCGCCGTGAGCAGCAAAGCGAGCTCTCTTCACAACGTGACCGAGTCATTAACCAGTAAACTGTTTTCACCACAAATGTACGAGTCGCGTCCCACGCTGAGGCCGAGTCTAAAGAGGTAGGAGTCTACTGGGGAGCGGCGTCTGCAGTCGCCAAGGACACCAGTCAGCATTCGAGATGGTCAACCACAGCGATAAAGAAGAAAAGAACGCACAACCGTTGGGGTTCTTGGATTGCCAGTTCCACAGATCGCGGCACATGTCGTCCAACGAGCGGGAGGCGTGGAAGTTGAGCTCTTTGCTCGCGAGCGTTGGGTCGGCGGTCAGGTCAGGGACGTCACCCAAGCTGAGAGACATTCCCGAGCAGTCAGGTTCCCCATTCACGAAACATGAAGATGAAGAGACCCACCGACGACCGATGACCTCGTAGTTGTACTTGAAACCGGAAGCCTTCTCCATGGCGGCGATCATCTCCATCACTGAAACGAAGCAAAAGCCCATCAGAATCGTGCTCAAACTGAATCTGTGTCAAATGACTCACCCGAAAGACCGTTACCCCTTCCAAGGTTGTACGCCTTGTACTTTCCACCGGCGGTTCCAAAGCCAGCACCAGCAGCGGCGGCGGGCTTCGCGAACGTCTCGTCCTTCTCGAGCGCGCCCAGCGCCAAAACGTGGCCCTCGGCGAGATCCACAACTGACCATCCCAGCAAAAAGTCAGCTTCCATTCCTAAAGTCCACCAGGAAGGCCTTCAACGCACCGTGGATGTAGTCCCTGAGGCACGTTCCGTCTGGGGTCGGGTAATCGCTTCCAAACACCTTGAACGCCGACTGGGGCATCCTTCCGACCGCAATCTGAGCCAGGAGGGGCAGCAAGTTGCCCGGCTTCCCAACTGGGTCCTCTCCGATGTCGCCAGAAGGGTGCGCGCCGGCGGGGTTGAAGTACCTCAGTCCGATGGCGCGCCACGACTCGGGGTGGGCGTCGCAGAGGTCCTTGAGCATGAGCTCGGTCATGTACTTTGTTCGGCCGTAGCAGGACTCAGGCTGGAGAGGGGAAGTTTCGGGGATGGGGATGGCTGGAGGGACGCCGTAGACGGTTGCGGAGGACGAGTAGACGAAGCGCGTCGTGTTGTACTTGTGCATGATCTGTGTCCGCCAAGCATGGTTAGCTGTCACGTCACGTTTCAAGTGAGAAAGGAAACGCACCTCGAGGAGGTTGATGGTGGCAGTGATGTTGTTGGCGTAGTATTGGAGCGGCTTGACCCCACTCTCGCCGACGGCCTTGTGAGCCGCCAAGTGGATGGTGCCGTAGATGCCGCCAACGTCCTTGTACGCCAAAAAGACCTTCTCGATGTCCTCCTTGAGCGTAAAGTCGCCCGAGAAGAGCTCGATCTCACAGTCGGCCCTGTCCGCGTCGGACGCATCGGCGGGGAGGGCGGCGAGCGCGAGCTTGGTCACACGCTTGAGGGAATTGGGGTGCGAGTTGTGGAAGCTGCATGTAGCAAGAAATGAAGGAGAGCGGGAAAGGGCGGGAAAGTCAGCGCCTGAGCTCTCGTGCGCGCGCGTCGTGGAAGGTCGCGTCGACGCGTTGCGGGTGGATGGACAGCAGAGCGGGGAGCGGGGCTTACTTGTCCATGGCGACGACACGGTACTGGCCCGAGAGGATCAAGTAGAGAGCGACATGGGAGCCAATGTAGCCGGGCGCGCCGGTGACGAGGACGGTCTTGCGAGTGGAAGTTCCGACCTATAGAACCAAGCAGGAAATGAGATGTGCTGCTTCTGATAGTGTCAAGCAGGAGGACGAGCGTACCATGGCAGCAACTGAAAGGATGGTTGAAATTGATGCGAAAAGTGAGGGTACAAGCAGAGGCGAAGGGGCGACGGAACGCGAAACTTTGGGTCAACCAAACGAGGCTGGGCGTGGACTTCTGGCGGAGATGCGGGCGAAGGGCTCGAGTGTCGACAACAAGGAAGAGCAGAGAAAGAAGGGCAACGAAGCTCAAAAGTGCAGATAGAAAGCCAACCCGTTGCGACTGACTCGCCCAGCACGTCGGTGGGGTGGGCGGGCGGCGGGACCAGGCGGGCGCCACCTGGAAGCCCGCCTCCGGGCCACGTCACCCTCTTGGGGCCTCGTCCAAGCCAAGTGCTGGCCACCTTCCGCATCAGGGCATCGACGCGGTGAGACCCGCCTCGCAGCGCGGTACCTCCCGTTAATAGCTTGTAGAAAGTTGGAGCTTATTGCTTGTTGGCTCGAAACAGGTTGCAAACAATCTCTCGCTAACGCTGGGCGAGAGCTGCCTCCAACTCCGCCAGCCCTCGCCCTCGCCGTCTGCACGAAACGTTCCTTCCTCTCTTGCCCTATATCTCTCGCTGTTGTTTCTGTTTACTAGCTTCTACACTCCTTTCACCCCACGCCTCCTTGCTAGGCTCGTCGTTCCTTCCGCTCCCACCGCCCGTTTACACCGCCGTCCGCCGGCATGGCCTCGAATCAGACCGCCGATGCAGCCAACAGCAACCCTTACATCGTCTTTGGTCGGACTTTGATATCCGTCATGTATCGTGAGCTTTCAGCTCTACTCTGGGCTCGAGGTTGAGGTGGAAGCTTTCAAGGTGGCTGACATTGTTGATCTTAGCGCCACTGGCACCAGGATACAAAGGACGCAACGACGGACTCCTCGCACTCCAGTCATAGTCAGTCCCTCGTCCGCCCTTCTATGGTGAATCATTCTAAACAGATCTTGATACAGCCTGCTGTGCATCTCCGCCTTGTACCTGTACCTCAATGTGCGGCACGCACGCAAAGAGGGCAAGGACGTCTGGCTCGCGAGGCTGGTCCACCGCCCGCAAGGCAAATTCATCGTCTTCAACCAATACTACGTCTACCCGATCTTCACTGCTATCAGCGCAGTCGGTCAGTACTCGAATCATAGTTGCAGCTTGGCGCTGGAGGGCATTCCAGAAAGATACGAGAGCTGACCCGCGCCTTGTTCCGCCAGTGTGGATCGCGTTCCTGGCGCTCCTGCGAGGCTGGGTCCTCAACCACGAGCCGGACGGCACCGTGTTCTACTGGCTGCTGTTGTGCAACTTGCCAATGCTCGCATGTGGCTGGCTCGTCACCTTCTCCGTCATGGCTGGTGAGCCTACCCCTCCGATCCGATCGCTCTCCCTCGACACTGATAATCTCGAGCCCATTCCCACAGGCGCGAACCTCGCATCATCCCGCCGTTCCAACCCCTCGCACCACTACATCCCCTCAAAAGTCATCAACTCCCTTTTCCTCATCATCTTCCCAATCTCCGTCCTCGCCGTCCTCGTCACCGGCCTCCGGGGCGGCGGGTCCTTCGTGCACGTGTACCACACCTGGGAAGGCGTCCACAACGAGACCGCGAGCGAAGCCGTCGCGTTCAACCAGACTCTCACGGTTGCGCAGGTCGCGGACGAGGTGCTGGGCTTGCAGAAGAAGTGGCACAAGATTCTGGGCGCGGCGAGCCATGATTCGGTGGTCGTTGTTAGGCAGGCTTACGTGGTCAACATTGTGGTCACCGGACTCCTCATC
Source organism: Pseudohyphozyma bogoriensis (assembly GCA_024364755.1). Classification (NCBI taxonomy): domain Eukaryota; kingdom Fungi; phylum Basidiomycota; class Microbotryomycetes; family Chrysozymaceae; genus Pseudohyphozyma; species Pseudohyphozyma bogoriensis. Next base: position 172,314 of record JALBUQ010000002.1, read on the forward strand.
GTCGTAGGTGCTCTTCGCAAACAGTATCTCCTCTGATCAAAGACTCATTTTCTCTCACTTTCAAACAGACCAACGTCCTTGGAGCCATCTTCCTCGTCCTCCCGCTCCGCGTCTTCAACAAGCAACTCGTCGCGTCCGACGCTCCCCTCGTCGCGCCTTTGGGGCCGCTCGCGACGGAGGACACCCTCCGCCCCGAAAAGCCAGCCTCGTCGACGCTCAAGTTGATTCGAACGATGACGATGGACCAGAAGAGCACGGCGTCGTCCGAGGCTGGCGACGAGGACAGCGCGTTCGAGGACCCGCACGCGCAAAAGTCTGGCGAAAAGGTCACGCGAGGGTCGAGGTTGGAGTGGGAGGTGTTGTTGTTTTACTCGACTGTTTTGCCAGGGGCAGCGCTCTACATCGCCATTGCTGCTTGGGGTACGTGTCTGGAGAAGGTTTTCCAGATGGCGTTTTTGTGCGGCGGCTGACGACGGCTTTTGTCCGACAGTGGTGGACCAGATTGACAACACTTTCACCAAAGGAAACACGTGAGATAGATGAAGGTCTTGTAATCGTACGACGATGGCTTACTGACGGGACTTTTTCTTTCTAGGACCGAGATCGCATCGACTCTCTTCATCTGGATCATCTCGGGGTGCGCACCCCTTCTTCTATCCAGATCCAGTTCCGCAAACTGACATGATACTTCCAGGACGATCTCCATAACTCTCACGGCAAGCTGCATCAAGCGATTCCTCACCAAGCCCAAGCCGCCAGCGGTTTCGATCTACCTCCCCGAGCCGGGACCTCGCCGGTTTGTACGACCCGACAGCGTCCTCGGTGGCCCGCCATCTCCAGTCAGGCTTCCCTCCTATGGTGAAAGCGATGGTGAGGAAAAAGGGAAGGAAAAGGAGAAGGAAGGAGAAGAAAGCGAATAGAGAGGGGTTTACCTAGACGAGGATGACTTGTTCGACACGTGTGCGGGAGATATGAGGAGGGGTTTCGATTTCACGAGATTGTAGCGAGTGTTTCCCATGATATATATGACATTGTGTGACAGGGTAGCACAAATTAATGTCGGCAGCCAGGTCCCCATCTCGCTACCGAGCCGGAGGGGGAGGGCCGTTGCTGCCTTCTTGACCTCCGCGCCCGCGTCCCTCTGCTTCCGACCATCGCCCCTCCCCTCCCCTCCCTTGCGCCTCGCCGATCTCGCGGCAACGGCTGTCGTCAAATGTTCACGACCCAGCACCAGCACCACCACCAACGTCAGCCTGCGTTCGGCTCAGGCCTCGGCGTCCCCGTCGTCCGCCGTCCGCCCCTTCTCGCGTCGTCGTCGCTCTCGAGCATCAGCAGCGCCCATGTCGTCCCACCGCCCCCGCCTTCGCCCATCCGTCGAAGCTCGTACTCCTCGTCGACGAGCTCGCGACCGCCGCTCCTTGGTCAGCAGTATCCATATACTTCGCATTACGACGCCCCAGCGTACGCGCCTTCGCTGGTCGCGGCTGCTCCGTCGGCGCACGGCGGTGCGACCTTCACCGTCGCGGAGCGAGTGACGGACGTCAGCCACAGCCTCAAGCCCAAGCGAGAGCAAGTCGACATCGGTACGCCCTCCCACTCTGTTCCTACACACAACGTACACGACTCATCGTCCGTCCAACAGCGTGCACCCACTGCAAAAAGTGCGTCGGCCGTTCCCTTGTTCTCACGCGCGCGAGGGCTGAGGCGGAGTGCGGGCGCGGCGACTGATGGGTCTCGCTCGCGGGTGCAGGGCAAAGAAGACTTGCTCCAACAGTCGACCATGCGACCGCTGTAGGCTCAAAGGACTGCCCGACTGTCAGGATTCGAGGCCCCGTAATCCTGGAGGTGAGCTTGCCGTTTCAGACGGTCGGGAAGAAGCGCGTACTGACCCAAAGCCCTCTTGCACAGCTTCGTCGACCGCCATCCGTGCTCAGACGTCGCGACGCCCGAGTCTCGGCCGTACCACCACCACTCCTTCGCTCCCGCCGTCGTACAGCACTCCTACAGCCTTCCCGTCGTTCCCCACCTCGCTCCAAAGGTCGTCCAGCTCGCCAGGGAGCAGGCCATCGAGCGGCAGCGGCGGTCCCAGTCGTCGCCCTCTCACCCCTCCGCCCTTCAGTCCCTACCCTACTCCTCCTTCCTCTCGTCGCACCTCCTGCGTCACTCCAACCGGTCTGCCTTCCTCTACCTCCTTCAACGACCCGCCGGCGCGTCCTCGCACTCCACCTCGCACGACAATGACGACCACGACGACGCCAACGTACCTGCCCAGCGGGTTCCCCGCTTACCCCCTCTCCTCAGTCTTTGCGTTCAACGCTCCCTCTCTCTCGACCCCTCCCTCTCCCTCCCGCTCCTCATTTGGCTTTTCCTCCACCCCACCTCCCGATCCAACGCCTCGGCCTCGACTCTCGAGCGCGTCGGGCGTTCTCGAGCGCACACCAGCCCCACCATCGTTGTACGAGTATCAACCAAAGAACGACCTCTACCGCACGTCGACCTGTCGCACTGGACTCAACAGCACGACGAGCAGTATCAGCAGTCAGTCGAGTTTGATGAGGCCGGTGGCGTTGCTGAGGACGACGTTGGATGAGCAGAGGGCGTCGAGCTTCTCGCCGGCGCCGATTGAACGTCGTTGGAGTGGTGCGGCGAGGTACTAAGGTGTGCATGGCGGGTGTATAAAGTGTCTGTACGTGTGCTTTTGAGTCCGCTCTTTTGTTTGCTAGTAGAACGAGAAAAGTGCTTGTGAGCAAGCACGCCAGGCTGGTCCTTGATCTGCAACGAGATGGCTTTGTGTTTGATCCGTGTCCCCCCCCCCCCCCCTCGCTTTCCAGTCGAGATGCAAGCAAGGCGAGTGATACATCGTTACAACTCATCATATTACCTGATGCAAGTTCTTGTGAGTGTAAAAGACTCTGAACGGTGAGCTCTAGTCCTCACACAAAGGCAATCAACAAATGCTAGCCGAGGGTTAGTTCTTTGGCCGGCCTGAAGAACCACGTCAGCTCATCCCCCACCATGACAAAAAGCAAGGAAGCGAAGCTCACTCGGTCGTTTCGGACGAGGAGGATGGATCTGACGCTGTCGAGGCGGTGAAAAAAGCAAAGCGGAACATCATCAGCTCCCCCATTATGGCTCGTCCGCGCGCGTCGCCCACCGTACCCAAATCAAGGTTGGGCCCGCCCCGCGTCTCAGCCAGCCCAAGGCAGCAACAGACTCACCATGTGTTCAGCGAGGCCTGAGGCCCTCTCGAACGTCGCTCCGCAGATCGTACATCGGTGGCCTTGCCCCGCTGCTGCCCAGACCCTTGCAGTGGGGTTGTTGTTCATCTCAACGCGCGGGTTCGGAGATTCAGCGCCGATGGTCGAAGGAGGAGGTGGGAACTCGAGGAACGCGTCGGGGTTTATAGGCTGAGGAGGAGGGAGGGGGGAGGGAGGGGGAAGGCAGGGGAAGGGAAGAGGGAGTGGGTGAAGGGGAGAAGTCAAGGAAGGTGCGGAGATGATTGGCGTGTCCGCGTCCCTGGTGACGAACAGGATGGTGCAGTGTGATTTGATCGCCCTGGACCCCCCTGGCGATCTCTTTTGCGGCGGACCAAAGGACCACACCTTGTCCTTGCAGACCCGTTCGCTGAAACCCGAGAGAAGGACGTGATGAGCAGCCGAGGTGTGGCTAGAATTGAAAAGGCAAAGTCAAGGCGGGCGCGTTGCACTACTTGGTAGAACGTTTGAGTACGCGCAGGCTGGCGGGCTGGCGGGTTCTGAACCCCGACGCAGGTCTAATCCGGGTGGGCAGCTGGCCATCGACAGCAAGTGGCGCTCCCACACACTAGTTGAAAACAAACAAAGATAGTGGAATACAAAGAGGTACTGCAAGGGATAGAACAGAGTTGAGGAGGACGTTTCTCACGCTACTGGAAGGGCCACGTAAGGTTCGTCGGAGGTACGCTGTGGCAGGCCGGCGATGCGGCCGGAGAAACACGCGTCGTCGGTCGCTAGTTTACGTCGCACGTTGCCTCTTTTTGCGTTTGCCCTTCCTTCCCTCCCTCTTCTTTCTCTTACGGAGCTCGTCTTGTTGAAGCGTCAGGCAAGTGCTTGCTGACCAAACGCCGCCTGCGATTCGGACGGCGGACAAGGACCGAGCCCGAACGCCGAGGTCCGAGGAACGGAGCGGCAGACGAGAGAGCAGGCGGCCCAAGTTTTTACGAAGTCAAAGCGGAGCGCGATCGCCGCCGAGTCAGTCAAGTTTCTGCTCGCCGTCCCCTTCCCTTTCTGACCCCCAGACTACTTTGGCCGCCATTTTCTCACTGTAGTTAGTTTTTCAAAAGGGCGACTGACGATGGACCAGAGGGCGTCGCGTCGAGAGCGCCGGCCCCCGTCGCCCGCCGCACCGCTGCTGCCCTCGTCCTCGGCCATGGCCTCACCATCCACTTCGACAGCCAGCGCGCTCCACTCGCCGCCAGCACCCTCGACGACGGCGGTCCTGCTGGCGTACCTCGCCTTCCCCTTCACCTTCGTCCTCGCGGCGCTGCTCGGCCTCGGCGGACTCGCGGCGTCGTCGTACTTTGCCATCACTGGACGCAACCCTGCAAACTGCCCGCTCGCGCCTCACCCGTCCGAGCCTCGCACCCGGCCACACCCTCACCCCTCGAAACGCCGCCAGCAGCAGCAGCAGCAGCAGCAGCAACGCCGGCTGACGCGCAAAAAGTCGACGCTCGAGACGTTCTCGTCGGTCGTCAACACGAGTGGACGCGCGCTCGTCGCGTTTGCGAAGCGCCGCCGCCCGCCCGTCTCGCCCCCGCTCACCATCCGGCTCAAGAACCACCTGCCGCACGACCTCGAGAACGTGGGCGAGGAGGAGGAGGAGCAGGACGAGCAGGACGAGCAGGACGAGGACGAGTACGCGGTCGAGGAGATGGAGCCGCTGGTACACGACGATCACGAGTCCGAGTCGGAATCAGAGCCCAGCGAGGCAGAGACCATGGTCGAGGAGCCGGCGCTCACCATCGTCGACGACGAGGTGCGCTCGCCAGAGAAGGGCGGCGGGCTGTTCAGGAGGAGGACGCCGAGGCGGCAGTGCTCAGAGGGGTCGGCCGACACGCTCGTCGACGACCTCCCGGCGCCCGTACTACCGCCGCACCTCGGTCACCCGCAGACGAGTCGACGAGCACCGTGGCAGGCCAAGATGTGCCCGCTCCACGCGAAACCCAAGGCCATCCGACGCTCCAAGTCGTGTTCCCCGACGCCGTCCATCGCCTCGTCGACCTCCTCGTCGACGTCCTCCTCGGACGCGTGCGCTTGCCCCTCTTCTTCGAAACGCCCGCCCCTCCTCTCGTCCCTCTCGGCCCCGACGACGCACTGCTCTTCACCGCTCTGCTCCGAGCCCGACTCGCTCTCCTCTCTCGACGACGACGTTCCTTCTCCCACCGACGACCTCACCCCAACTTCGGCGACGACGACGCGCAAACGCTTCCCATTCTTCCGCTCGCGGTCACGGTCCCCCGCGCCAGCCGCTCGCGTCGTCGTCGTCCCTCCACCGCCGCCAAACTTTCCAAAACCACGCATTGGACGAAGCTCGAGTGCTGAGAGGTCCCCGGTGGATCACTCGGGCAACTCGAGGCTCTCTTTCAGCGACATTCGAACGTCGTGGTGAGTGCTCTTTCGTTTCACGTGATGAACGTTCTCTCGGTACTGATCTTGCTCTTGCTGTAGAGATACTCCTCGACAACCTACTCGCATTGACAGTTTATGATTCATATTACCCCCTTTCGCCTTTCTCGACTCACCTCTCTCCTTCTTTGCCCTCCGTCTGTGTACGCACGAGCACCCACCCTTTCACATACGTTTTTCGGTCTGCCCCACGCCACTTTTGTTTGTAGTACCGTCTATGGGTTGTAGAGCCTTAGTGTCCTTTTTGTTTGTGTTACACCAGAGCAAAGTTGCAAGCTTGATTTTCTTCCCTCGTTTCCTCACACTCGTTGACGAGAGATCGCACCGCCACGTCAGCTGCGGAGAGAGTCGCGTGTCGAAATTGTTTCCTACGCGTCGCGTCGTTCGATGCTTGACTGGACGCGAATGGACATTCCCAGCCTCATTGCTGGGCAGAGCGGGCTTTGCTTCTAGGTCTAGATAGGATTGTTTTGGGAACGCGTTGGGCACAGGAATGCCCAGAGGGATTCGGAAGCCACGTAGAACGGTTTTGATGCGTCACCGTCTCGCGGGGGGTTCTACAATGGCTAGACTCGGGGCAAGGACCTCCTTCTCTCTTTCTCTTTCAACAGCAGTCTGCTCCCACCATCACCTAAATCAGTCTATATACTCACTGTCTGCCATTAAATCGGTCACCAGTAATGCTCAGCTCCCTGCTGGACCTGGCTCGCGAGCTCATCACACCACCAGCACCAACCCTCACCCGTCTTCCACCCGACCCAAGCCGGACCAAACCCTGCGTCATCTGCTACCGCGACGTGATCATCAACTCCTCCGAGTACTTCATCCTCCCCTCCGGCTCAGTGTGGGACGGGGATTGTCTGAGGGAGCGATTCCGCCTCGCGATCAGGGACGAGACGATGTTCCCTGCGTGCGACGAGAATGCGCAGATCCTCGCTGATGTCTATTTGTACCACTCGTTACCCTATGCCGAGGTGAAACGGTACCACGAGAAAGAGGTGGAATGCTCAGTCGCGCCGCACGCTCGCGTTTATTGTCGTTGTGGTGCTTTTTTGGGGAGGCGGACGACGGGCGAGGGAGAAGAGCGGGTGAAGAGGGAGTGTAGGACTTGTCCGAGCTCGCCAATTTGCTCGGCTTGTGGAGAGCCTTGGCATGATCGTTGGAAGGAGGGGTGTGTTGAGCGCGAAAAGATTGACGAGGAGGTCGTGGAGCGCTTGCACAAGGAGTATGGGTTCATGCGGTGTCCGAAATGTAGGTTCTTGGTCGAGAAGCGGAGCGGGTGCCTTCAGATGTGGGTTCATCTTTGTTTGCCCTTGTATAGTCGAGCAAAGGGAGAGAGCTGATCGTATCCCGGGTGTTGTGCAGGACGTGTCGATGCAACGCGGCTTGGTGCTATCGGTGCGGGTCGACGTGGGCAATACACGGCATCTTTTGCTGCTATTAGAGACAAATGACACATTGTTTGAGCGTTGATCCGGAGTTGACCCAAGCGAGACCGAGAGACCTGCAAGTAAGCCACGTCAGCGTACCGAACGGACCGGCGCGTTCTCCGGAATCTTTGAGCCGTTCTGCGAGCCCATCATGCAAACTCGCAGAATCAGATTGCTCCATCCCTTTGCCTCTCCTTCTACACATTTCATACTTTGGTTCTCGCTTCTTCTCTTTGCTCGACCCGCCTATCAATTCCCTCCATCGACCCGGTTGATGGACCTCCTCCGAACCCTGGCCGTCGCCTTCCCCCAATTCCTCAGCATGCCCAAACTCCGCCCCTCCACCCCCACCCCACTCCCCACTCGAAGTCGCACTTCCCCCCAGAAACCTCGCCGATCCAAGGAAGTCTCTCCGACGTGCGCCGTCTGCTTCGAGCCGTTGAGCGACGAGCCGGGCTCGTCCGTCGTGCTCTCGTCCGGCCAGACCTGGGACGTCGAGTGCGTCCGCCGACGCTTCCTCCTCTGCCTCACCGACGAAACCATGTACCCACCTCGCGACACCGCCCGCGTGCGCATCTCTGTCGACCTCGCCGTCCTCCACTTCACCCCGGAGGAACTCGAAGCGTACTCCAAGAAGCAGCGCGAGTACGCCGTGCCGGCCAACCGTCGACTCTACTGTTCTCACTTTGCGACGTGTGGAGAGTTTGTGGGAGAAAAGTCGAAGAAGGGTGCCAAGAGGAAGAAGGTCGAGTGTGAGGAGTGTGGAGAATCGACGTGCTCGAGGTGCACGAAACCGTGGCATGATGTTGATGGGCTGTGCGATGGTGAGGCGGACAACGTCGTCGCAGCGGCGCTAGTCAAGTCGTTTGCGTGGAAAAAGTGTCCAAAATGCTCAGCTGTGGTCGAGAGGCGTGATGGGTGCAAGCACATGTACGCCTTATTTGCCCACTCCAGCTTGGATGTTGTGCTGACGTGGCTTTTGGACAGGGTGTGTCGCTGCAACTGCCAGTTCTGCGCTTGCTGCGGTCAAGAATACTTTGGGACCTGTCCTTGCCCGGGTAATTAGGAAGAAATGGGAGGTGACTCGAGTAAAGTTTCGACGAGGGCGTCATCTTGGGAAACACTGGAAAAACGGCCAGGACGTGGAACCTTTAACCGATCAACTGCACGCGAGAGAAACAAAGAAGAAAGTCACGGTATTCAGATACACCACATTTGATACCAACAAAGACATCATGGAAAAAAGTGTCTATAAACGCGCTCCCTCGGAGACGCGCTCAATCCGCCTCGGGCAGCTCCCTCGCCACGAGCCTATCCCACGTCTCCTCTTTCCAGTCCATCTCCCTCAACAGCCTGAACACCGCCTCCTCCGTGCATCCCATCTCATTGTACACCTCTTCTACTCTCACATCCTCGTCAGTCCCCTTGTCCCTCTTGACGACCAGCACCGCACCACGATCCTCGCCCTTGAAAACGGCGTCGAGTTCCGATTGGACGGGGTTGAACAGTCGCGGTTCGAGGATTTGGAGGATGACGAGCGCGATGCGGAAGAGGAGGGAGTCGCCTTCGAGGAGAAAGACGTCGAAGACGCGCGTTGCGAGGTCGAGAGGGAGGAAGCGGACAAAGGCGGTGATGAGCCAGGGCTTGAGGTAGAGACTTGGTCGGACAACTTCTTGCAGGAAGTCTGGTGGAAGTGCAGGAGTTAGCTCGAAGAGTCTGGGTAAGTGAAAAAAGGGTGAGACGGACTGGCGTAGACTTTGGGCATCGTGTCGGCGAGCAACGTGTCGAAAATCCGGTAGTACGCATCGATCTGGGTGCCACTCACCATCAGTAAAGACAGTTACAAAAAAGTGAGCTTAGGAAAAAACTGACCTCATCCTCGACTCCGCCGTAAAAGCTCTTCAAGAAACTCTTGTCCACGAGGTTGAGCAGACTGATGAACGCGTCCGCGGGGGGCATGTTGACGAGGAGCAACGCGGCGAGGTATGAAAGACCTTCCGGCTGAGATAGCACGCAATGAATCAACGTTAGCTGCTAATCACCTAGTGTGAGAATGCAACACTCACATAACGCGGCTGACCCCCAGCATGAACCGAGTACGCGAGCAATACGCCCATCAAGTCCTCATGCATGACGCCGCCATCCTTCTGGAACAGCTTCAGATCCGGCAATGTATCCTCGACGTCGTGCTCCATCTTCTCCTTCTCGCCCAGAGGGTACTGCCCATCGTCAATCCCCTTCTGCGCCCGCGCCAACGCACTCGCGTATGCCGTCTTGCCCACTGCCAGCCCATTCCCGATGCACAACCCCCACATGCGACCTCTCCAGCGCACAGGCATCGTGCCGTCCCACCAAAGCTTGCGGAGCGACTTGCCAGTGGCGTCGTCGTGCAGGACTGCTCGCCAGTTTGGCAGAATAGTGCTCTCCCACGTCGGCAGAGCGGCAGCGAGGGTGGCGGCGCGGGCGGCGGCGGCGGCTTCGAGGCCCGCCTTGCGACGTTTCTCTACAAAAGCCCAAACGTTAGATACTGAGAAGTCGGTTGAGAGCAGAGATGACCGAGACAAACCGGCTTCTTTGCTGGCCGTGAGCATCGCCTCCAACTCTCGCAGGTGCTTCTTCTGTAAATCGCGAACATGGACGCGTCAACACGCGTTTCTTCTCTCCCTCATAGGTCCATAACAAAGACACACCTCTTGCTCCTTATCTTTTGGTGGGAGGTCGCGCTGGCGAGTCATGGACACGTTGAGCTGGAACACGGACGGCGTCCCGGACGGACGGCGTTTCGAGGGCGAGAGGACGGGGCTCGTCGCGGCTTGAGTTGGCGAGGTGGGGAGCTCGCCAACCTTGTCGTCCTCGCCTGCTACTGCGACCTCGACGGGTGTGCCAGACTCTGGTAGGGCGACTTTGGACGTCGCGCCCTCCGTTGGAGGAGCGGTCGACGCAGAGTCGCTCAGAGGAGGCGTCGGCGGCGTGTCCTTCTCCTCGGGTTCGTCCACCTGTTCGCGCTCAGGCTCAGGCTCAGGCTCCTCCTCAGCTTCCGGCACAGGCTCGGGGAGAGCACCCTTGTCGATGTCTGGGGTGTCAGCGAGCCCCCATCCGTGAGCTGACCGCCCGTTCTCATCGAGCGAGACGCTCTCGAACTGAGGGCTGCCCGAAGCGCCTGCCACGACCAAGCCGGACGGCTGCTCGCGCTCGAGTCTGGCGGCGTACGCGTCCTCGACCGACGGGAACTCGAATGGCGGTGGCTGGTGCTCGGAGAGTGTTGGCGAGGGGATCGCACCGCCGTCGGCTGGTGGCTGCTCTGGGGCAATCTCGTCGCCGTCGTCGTTCTCGTATTCAGGCGCGAGGTCGAGTGCGGGGGAAGCGGGAGCGTCTTTGGCGAGGCCGACGGTGTCGAGCTGCTCTGCCAAGTCTGTCGATGGTTCTGTCGAGTCGACCATCACGCCGTGAGAAAAGTGTCGACAGTTTCGATGGAACGTGGGACAAAGTGAACCCTCACAACGAGCGCGCGCCGGAAGCTGTGTGTGTACTGCGAGGCACGGTCTCCTCGGCCCTTGACTTCCTGCCTAATCCTCACACACTTTAGAACATGTCACATCCTCAGCTCAAAGTATTGTCTTTGAACTGCTGGTGAGCTCACATTGTGCACCACTCTGTTCCAACTGGGCCTGACCATCATGCTGTCCAGGGGCCTCCTGTTTGTGGCCGACAAACGGCGCCAACGATGCCTCGCCATCGCCGACTGGATCGCCCAATCCGCCTCGACCCACTCGCGAGACTCGTACCATTCAGACCTGAGCGACGAAGCCTCCGCCTCTGCCGGACTCAACATGGGCAGCTCGAGCTCGCCCGCGCACAAGGGCTACGATGTCATCGCGCTGCAGGAGATCTGGGTCAAGGAGGACTTTGATGTGATTGCGCTCAGAGCCAAGGAGGCAGGATTGAAGTACAGTAGATTCTTCTACTCGTCAGTCGTGCTCTCTTCCTTCGCAACGCGTGGCCCCTGCAGAACGCAGCTAACCTCGGTATGCCCAACAGCGGAGCCATCGGAGCGGGCCTCGCGATCCTCTCAGCACACCCCATCGTCTCATCCTTCATGTACCCCTACCCACTCAACGGCCACGCCCTCCACTTCATCGAAGGCGACTTCTTCGCGGGCAAGGGCGTGTGCGGCATCACAGTCGAGGTGCCCGTCGTGGGCAAGGTCGACGTGCTCAACACTCACATGTATGCGCCGGGAGGTGAAGGCGAGGGTTTGATTGGTGCGCATAGGGTCGCTCAAGCTTGGGAGTTGGGCAGGATCGTGCAGGAAAAGGCGGAGAGAGGGCGGCATGTCATCTTGGTTTGTTTACTTTTCCACCCATGTTGTTTACGACCACGTCAGCCCTGACTCTCTTTCGTTCCGGAAACGCGAAAATGCAGATGGGCGACCTCAATTCCCAGCCCCACTCGCTCATCATCCGCATCCTAACAACTCACGGCACCCTCACCGACTCCTTCCTCCAAACCCACCCGCCCCCACCCGCAATCGACTCGACGGCCCACCAGTCCCTCTCACCAACCCAAGTCCTCCACACCCACGGCATCACCTGTGACTCCCCTCTCAACTCGTACTCTGCCCCAAAACTCGCCAAACGAGGTCGTCTGGACGAGACCGTCATCCGCGGTGGGAAACGCCTCGACTACGTCCTGTATCGCTCCCCCGAGTCGTCCGCCGACCGCCTCGTCGCAGAAAGCACTTCGGTCGTCCTGACAGAACTCATTCCCTCTCTCAACGTCTCCTACTCGGATCACTTTGGACTCGAATCAGTCCTCTCCCTCGTCCCTTCCGCATCCCTCACCAACGCCAGCGGGATCTCCATCCTCCCCCTCCCTCCACCACTGTCCACAACCGACCTCTCGACTTCCCTCACTTCCCTCAGATCCGCTCAACGCCACTCGATGCAGTACTACGACTCCCAACTCAAGCTCCTGGGCGTCGCTATCGTCCTAGCACCGGCTCTGGCGATCGCGGCGAGTTTCCAGCCTTTGAGGTACCTAGGGTGGTTGTTTGTTTTGTTGGGGGTAGCGGTGGGTGCAGGAGGAGCGACGATGTTGTATAGTGGGTTTGTGGGGGGTAGGTGGCAGGCTGGGGCGCTGAAGAATGTGATTGGGGAGTTGGAGGCGGAGATGGAAGGGAGGAGGTTGGAAGGAGGGAATTGGTAGAGCAGGTGAGGAGTATTGGGAATGTTGTTTTTCTAGAACTGGGGCTGCGTGCATGGGCTGAGAGCGACAAGCGACAAGCGACGACAAGCGGGTTTCAAGCAAGCGACAATCACTACGACCACGTGGTTCTCCCTCACTCTTCGCCTTCCTCCTTTTCCCCCTGTTCTCGCCTACTCCACAGTCCAAATCACGTCCCTCACCTCACACATTCGCTCAAATCTCTTCCCTTTCCCTGCTGACTTCTTCACGTTAAAGCTCACGACCTCCTCCAATGCCTCCAAGTGACCCGTCTCCAACGCCTCGCCCAACTCTTCCCTCGCCCGCGTTCCTCCACTCTCGTCCAACCAGATCTTTGTCACGCCATTCATAGAATCGAGTGCAGCGATGGAGAGGATCGAAAGCGGCGGAAAGACGTGCGAGTCGAGCTCGAGTTCGACGAGGTTGGTCGCGGCTTTCAACAGCGGGATGAAGGGCGTCGTCTCGAGTGGCGAAGACTTGGTGAACCTGTTCTTCAAACGAAGGTGCTGAATGGTCCTCGCAAGGGGTTTGAGAGCAGCGAGGATGAGAGCGTCGTTGGAAGGGAGATGCATCTCGAGGTGAGTGAGTGAGGTCTGGAGGGAGAGGAGTGCAAAGACGTGGGAGCTCGGGAGGGTGTTGGTGGCGATTTCGAGGTGCGTGAGGATAGGGGAGGTGAGGACGCCGAGCTTGGTACAGCAGTCGCTTCGGAGGGTGGAGAGAGTGAGGTGTTTGAGGAAAGGGAAGGAGGAGAGGAGCGTCCACAGGTCCGTCGACCAGATCTCGTGGGAGAGCGAGAGCGTCGTGAGTCTCTTTGGGTGAGAAAGGTGCAGAGAGGTTGAGGGAGGGAGGATGTAGTTGAGTGGTGAGGGGGTGTGGAGTGGCGTGATGGTGATGGAGAGGGAGGTGAGGGAAGGGACGGAGCCGAAGACGTGGTGCAGGGCTCTTCTCGAGGTCGGCGTCGACAGGGTCGAGTAGATGTCGTCGAATCTGTCAAGTAAAATTAATAGTGTGAATGCTCGATATGAATCGAAAGCGACGAAGGAACGGGAGGAAAGCACGTACGCGACGACGAGCTCCCTGACTCCCCTGCCCAGCGCGCCGTTCCTCCTGAGCAAGCGCTCGAACCCGACGACGTCCTTGTCGCGTCCATCGAGGACAAGTTTGCTGAAGACGATGGGAAGGAACAGGGCCCTCCAGCTCCTGCAGACGCTGCCGAGGACGATCGCGCTGCGTCGCTGCTCCGAGATGGGGAGGGCGTCAAAGATGGAGCGCACGGCGTCGAGCGGGAGGGTCGGGATCGTCGTCGTCGATTGTGGCCTAGCACGAGTGATAGCCCAAGGCCTCTTTTTGGGCTGAGACTGCATCGTTCCGGAGTGTCGACGAAAAGTGGATGGTGCCAGGGCAAGGCAGAGGCGAGCGCGCGAGGGCCCTTCCTTCCTTCCTCCTCTGCTCCCCCCTTTTCCGTCTTCTTCTGTTCATCTTGTGTTTCATTTCAGAACTTACAGTCCACTGAGAACTGCGAGGCATATCTGATATAACAAGTCGTGAGTCTCACCCCCAAAATAAGGGCCACGTCAGCGCGGGTTCGTCCCAACCCTCGGATCGCCGGTGCTCCTGTCCCCAAGGGGGTGTTGCGGCCCGGGGTTTGGTTTCAGGCCCCGTCGAGCGTGTCTATTCCTTTTTTGCCCGTATTTCCACAAGTTGCACTACAATTTGCGGGCCCGTGAGGCGAGATGGAGGCGCACAGAAAGTCGCGCTCGCAGGTCTGGACCACGTCCGGGCAGTGCTTGAGCCCCGGGGCGGAGGCGCTCAAGTTCCCGTCGAGCGCGCGCGAGCTCACCTTCGACCGCGACCAGCTCAGCCGGCCTCAGCTCCCTGCCAGCAGCATGTCGTGGAGCGCTGCCTCGGGCACCTCGAGGCAGCTCACCTCCCCCAAGCGCGAGTCCCAGGCGGGCCTCCTCCACGCCTCGCCGCCCGTCTCGCCCGATCCACGTCGCCTGTCGCTCCGCTCGCCCACCCTCGCCCAGGGCAGCACCTGGTCCGACGTGCAGAGCAACTTCATCGCCGTGCACCGCCCGAGCGTGTTCAGATGGGGCGCCAGACGCTTCGGCATCCTCCTCATCCTCCTCGTCGTCGTCGCCTTCACCGTCCTGCGCGGCCATCCCGACGGCGGTAGTGGTGAGCCTGCACACTCCTTCTCGTCCAGCGCGCGCGCGCGATCCCCAGCTGACGACAGCGTCCCAGGCATCGCAAGCAAGCTCAGGACTTCGCTGGCATACTGCCCACCCACCAACACGTCGGCCGAGAAGCCCATCGTCAAGTTTGACAAGACTCTGGTTCGTCCGCGCGTCGCCCGTGGTTTCTTCGACGAGCGCACAGAGCCCTCGAGCTGACCTTCCTTCGGCCGGAATTACGCAGGCGATCAACTTTGTCGAACCCCAGGACAGCTACAAGGTCCAGCTCAAGTACGACGTCCGGTACATCGTGTCCATGAGCTACGGAGGCTTCGGTGAGCGCGTCGTCCGACGGTTGCGAGTGGCACCAGCTGACTTGGAAGCATTCTTCGACACTTTTGTGCAGCCAACCAGTTCATCGGCATCTACCATCTCCTCTACCTCGCAAAACTTCTGCGGCGAGTGGCCATCATGTGAGCTTGAGCGTGGCACATCTCTCGTCCCCGTGGAGCTGACCACCCTGTGCAGCCCAACCCTCATGGCCATCCACTTTGACGCCGCCTCCGTTCCCCTCTCCCAATTCTTCGACATCGACCGCTTCTACACCGAAACCCAGATCCCCGTGCTCGAGCTGCAAGACCTCAAGTGGTTCAACGAGACGGACCCTCCGCCATGGGAGCGCATCTCGTGCTGGAGCGTCCACGAGCGCGTCACCCCGGGAGGAGCGAACGGCAACGACGGATCGATGCGCGAGCACTCGATCGAGGTCGACTACTGGGCGTTGCCGCAGATGCGCGCGGGGAGCGAGGGGTGGAACATCTGGTACAACGAGCTGCTCACGTTCGACCTCGACGAGCGCGCGAGGGAGGAGTGGTTCAGCACGCTCAAGCGCGAGTTTATTCCGCAACGACAACTCCCGGCGGACGACAAGAGGAAGTTGGAGGACTTGACCGACGCCGAGAAGCGCGCCAACATGTGGCCGCATTTCGACCCGTGGCACCGCCCGCCGCCGACGGATCAGCTCATGTGCCTCGACACGACGCTCTTCGTCGGTGGACACCTCATGAAGCCGCCGTACCCTGCCACAGTGCCGAGCGAGAAGTTGCGGTCGTACGAGAACGAGGGGTGGACAGAAGCGGGACAGTACCTCTTTTTCAACGACCACGTCGAGGAGTTGGCCGACAAGTACGTCCTCGCGCTCTTCGGAGTCGAGAAGATGGAGCAGGTCCCACCGTTCATCACGGTGCACATCCGTCGAGGAGATTTCGATACGGCGAGAGGGTTGACTTCGCTCGACAAGTATACGGATGGGGTCGCGCGCGTGCGGAAAAAGCTGCAGTCGAGGATCGACGATCCGGATAGTTGGGAGGGCGCGGGGAAGAAGAACCAGAGGTACTTCCCTGGTGTCAACGCGGTGGACTACGCTGTCGTCGCGACGACGGACGAGAAGATGGACTCGCCGTTCGTGAAGGATTTGTTCGCGTTGGGGTGGTACGTCCTCAACCACGACAAGATGAGGACGGTCGAGGAGTTGGGAGAGTGGTACCCTACCATCATCGATCAGTGTATCCTTTCGAGGGGGAGAGGATTCGTGGGAACGGAGTGGAGTACGTACTCGACTACGACAGGGTTGAGGGTCAAGTAGTGAGTCGTGGCCGTTCCGGTATCCTTACGCGACGCTCGAACGCTGACTTGAACGCTTTGATACTTCAGCTGGAACGGAGGAGTAGAAGAGTGGACACCGAGCTTGGCATAGTTTTCCTTGGAAGGGCCACGTCTAGAGTTTGATACCCCCCCTCATCTTGCTGCCTCGTTGCGTGGAGCGGAGCGATGAGAGAGTTTTACCTCGCTGAAAAGCATTTCTTCGCATGTTTTTTCCATCAATCATATCTGATTGCTATCAAGACTGTCCAAGTTCTTCACGTCTGTTCAAACGCGCAAGCGAAAACCCATCTTATCAGACTTCGGCGACTAGGGCCTTCCACCCCGGGCGCGGGCGCAACCTTGGCTCTGTCTGCCTGACACACCTCGCTTCGCGCCGAACGACGACCGCGAGCCATGGCGCTGACGGAAGCCTCACTAGAAGCAAAGATCAGAGAATCGTACCCTGACGCTACTCACGTCGTTCGTCCTGCTTCCCTCTTCTCTACACCATCTCCACTCGAGAGAGCGATTGCTTACGCATCTCTGGCGCTCCTCCCAATAGCAAGTCTTTGATATCTCGGGTGCGTTTCGCTGGTCACTATTCTAGCGATGATGAAAACTGACATGGTGCTACAGGTGGTTGTGGTGCCGTGCGTTTCCTTGTCCTCGAGGATGAGTGGGGAGGGAGGGGCTAACGAGTCGAGTCGCGGAACAGTCGTTCGAGGTCGTGATCGTGTCGCCGTCGTTTGAGGGCAAGACGACGCTCAAGCGGCATAAGGAGGGTGAGTTTCGGATTTGAGTGCTTGGTGGTGCTGCTGGACGGAAGGGGCTGATGAAGGTTCGTGGGCAGTGAACGCGAAGCTCGCGGAGGAGATTGCGTCGCTGCACGCATTCACTCAGGTTTGGATTCCTTCCTATCGTTTGATGACTTATATGGAGATGCTGAAGGTTGTCTTTGTGAGTACAGAAAACATATACGCCGAAGCAGTTCGAGGGCATCAAGATCACGACGGCGTGATTAGACCTCGTTTGCTCGGCCGCCTCGTTTCGGATCTTTCAACCCTCTCGGACCTACTTGCAACCACACTGGAATACTCAGACCATTTGATACCCTTGAGAAGTTGTCCTCGATAAGGGCATACGGGGTTCCGGGCTGCATAGGGGAGGGCTCAGAGTCGAACGCGGAGAGGCGCGTGGATCAACGTTGGCTTCTTTCCTTCCAGCCTCGACTCTTGACTGTACCACTTTTTTCTTTGAGTTGAACAGCTCTCTCTCTATTTGCTCATTATGTGGCTCTTGCTCGGGTGTGAGCTCGAACGGACACGTTTCCATGCACGGCTTGACTGCAGCTAGGTCAAAGCGCATTCCTTCCACTTTCTCAACGACTCGGCGCAACCGTCTTCTCTTTCCTTCCCTTTCTGAAGCTTTTCTCCTGGGGCCTTTCCATCAATGGCCGAAGATCCCGACTTTCACGCCCTCGTAGCGAAGCTACACCTCGAAGACCTCGCCGCCCTCCCACTCGAATCCAACGCAGAGCGAGTGGCGTTCACACTCTACAAGAAGGAACTTGTTGCTCTCCAGGCTTTCGAAGCTGACCGACGCCTCGCGCTGAGCATCAACACGGCTGTCCAGGCTGATGGTCCTGCGGTGGAGGCACACGTGGCAGCTGAGCGTCAAGCCGAGCAGGATAGGTCGATGGCGAGAGATCTGGCGGCGGGACGAAGAACGCCCACCACTACTCGCCCATCACCTTCTACTCGCAGCCCGGCATCGTCTCTTTCCTCCCCTGTTCCGTCTCAGGCCAAAAGCACAGCCCCGTCGAAGGTCCCCTCCCTCACCTCGCAAATGGACGCCCTCCGACTGAGCCCTGCCGGCGCTACCTCCTCACCATCCGAAGTCGACTGCGTCATTTGCGGAGATAGCCTCTACAAATCTTCTGCCATCAAAGTCCCATGCCCCCACGGCCACCACTACTGCCGCCATTGTCTCCGCGACCTCGCCGTTCGAGCGATGGACGACGAAACCTTGATGCCCCCTCGCTGCGACGGTGTCCCCATCCCCATGGAGCTCATCACGCCTCGACTCACCCCCGAACAGCAAAAGCGTTTCGCGAGCAAGAAGGTCGAGTTCGGCACGCCAGATCGCTTGTACTGCTCAACGGCGACGTGTTCGAAATTCCTTGGAGCGGCGACGAGCGCGGCGCACAAGCGGAGCGTTCAGTGCGGTGATTGCTCTTCATCGACGTATAGTGCTTGCAAGGCGCCTTGGCACGGGGCGTTTGGAGCTTGTGGGAAGGGAAGTGACGCGGAGGTCGTCGACGCCATCACCCGCGAGCACGGATTCCAGCGATGCCCGACTTGCAGGCGACTTGTTGAGCTCAGTGTTGGCTGCTACCATATGTAAGCTTTGGGTTTTAATTTCAAAGCTTCAAGCTGACTTGAATGATGTCAGGACCTGCCTGTGCCGCACGGAATTCTGCTACATCTGTGCGGCGAGGTGGAAGACGTGTGGCTGCATTCAGTGGGACGAGCACCGTCTTCTCGCCGCCGCCCAGCATCGGGTCAACGCCCGAAACGAAGATGCGAGACTTCCAGTTCCACCTCCAGCTCGAGCGGAGCAAGTTCGTCGGGCGGTGGAGGAGCTGCGTGTCAACCACGAGTGCCGCCACACGTCGTGGAGGCTTCAACACGGCGAGCACCAGTGCGAGTCTTGCTATAACTACCTCCCACGTTATATCTTGGTGAGTCAGACCATACTTGATTCTACCTCGTGTTACTGACTCTTTTCGTTCGTTCCAGCGCTGCAACAACTGCCAGATGTTGGCTTGCGTGAGGTGCCAGCGCAACAGGCTGTAAAGCCTTCAGCTTCAGTCGTATCTTGAAAAACACCAGTCACCACTCTGTTGTGAAATGTCGAACCTCACCACTTCACTAGCTTTTTGAGCCCTCGCCCATTGATACGACGACCACGTGTCATGTCTTCGCTCCCCGATGCTCGAGCGCAAAAGCGTAAGTACAAAGTCATTACCAGAAGGAAATCTACTATCAATGCCTCCACTCGCCGATCAATACACTCCGACTCCAAAGACGTCCGCCGCTCCCTCCACTCTCGGTCCTCCACCTCCACCGCGCAGATCCAGGAAACTGATTCTTCGCCGAGGTCCCCTCTCCATCTTTTTACTCAAGCGAAGATTCCCTCTCATAAGCCTCGAGTCTTGCAATTTGCCTGCAAGGAAGAGCATCCGTCAATGCTTGAGCTCAATGGAAGGAAGGGAGAGCATAACAACGCACTTGTCCCTCACGCCCTCCTGCCACTTCTGCAACCTCGCCGCCTCATGCACCTTGAACCCAAAGATCCTCGGCCTGACTCTCTCAACCTTCGCTGCCGCCCCGCTCGCCAAACCTCCCTGAGGACCACCCTGACCCTGACCACCAGCACCAGCAACCGGCACGCTCTTGGATGGGATCATGCCCGGGTAGACCATGAAGAGCATGTGGGCGAACGTCGAGCCGAAGTAAGCGCCGTCGATGGCGCCGTGGCGGGAGGATTTGGGGGAGTAGAGGTCCTCGCAGCGGGGGCAGTAGAGC
Source organism: Pseudohyphozyma bogoriensis (assembly GCA_024364755.1). NCBI lineage: Eukaryota > Fungi > Basidiomycota > Microbotryomycetes > Chrysozymaceae > Pseudohyphozyma > Pseudohyphozyma bogoriensis. The sequence goes on from JALBUQ010000002.1 coordinate 192,035, forward strand.
TTGACGGCTTTCTGGTAGGAGATGTCGGAGAGGCCGAGGGGGAGGAGGGGTTGGCCGTAGCAGAGGACTCGAGGGCATCGACCAAAGTCGGCTTTCTTGTACTTCTCGATCTGGTAGATGAGAGATGTGATTAAGAAAAGGGAGCAAGAAAGGGAGGGAGGAGAGGGAGCTCACCATCTTGGAGAGTCCCCGAGAGGTGATGATGAAGCGCGCGTGAATGAGGCCGTAGAGATGCCTCGCCGAAGTCTCCAGCTGATCCCTCTGCTCCTCGTTCAGGTCCTCATCACCTGTAGCCCGTGGAACGTGCGTGAGCTGATGCACCCGCCTCGGGGAAGCCCGCGTTCGCGCGAAAAGACGCAAACGTACCAGCCGTGTCGGTGATGAGCTCGAGCGCGCCGCTGTAGCCCTGCACCTCTGCGTTCAAGCCCGTGAGGTTGAATCGGTCGAGGATGTACTCCTCGTCGATCTCGCAGAAGTACTCGTTGCCCTTTGAGGCGAGGAACCACGAGATCCACGAGGAAGAGCTGTTGTCGGAGCTGAAGGAGTTGTCGTCCACTGTTTTGGAGCGCATCGTGAAAGTCAGCGGGGGTTGATGAAGGTATGGAATCAACAGTGCTCGTTCCTCTACGAGTCTCCTCTGCTCGAACAAAGCTGGCACCGCGGAGCAGCTACCAGCCCACGATGGTGACCTCCTGTCCTCTCCGCGCGCGCTCGTCCCATCAGGGGGACAGAAGAACCGAAAACGCACTGTTGAAATCCTCGTCGCCCGAATGAACGTCTGCGTGAGCCTGGTTGAGGAAGAGGTTGCCGCTAGTGGAGGGTTGAGCAGCCGACTCGCGAGGGTTAAAGTGTCGCTGGTCAAAGTGGTCCGGAGGGGGAGCAGCGGCAGGGACGGGAGGCGGCGGCGGCGGGTGAGGGCGTCGTCTGGTGGTGGTGGTGGTAGAGGAAGATTGAACCGCGAGTCTGAGGCGTTTGGCTGGCGGAGCGGGAGGGTGATGAGGGGGAGGGTGGGACGACGTCGTAGATGACCCAAACGGGACGGGCGGGCGAGGAGGTTACTGCTGCTACTTCAGTCAATCGTGCGAGATTAATCCCTCTACGTGTGCCTCTCCTCTTGGGTCGAGTTTATTGATGCAAGTTGTGCGGGCGTAAACAAGAGTGAGCGGTCCAGCTGGCGCGAGCCCAAAGTCAGCCGCGAAGTCCAAGTCCAAGCTCACGGCTGGCCCCGCGCCTTTGTCTTCCTTCCACCACCTCACTCTTCTCCACAACTCTCGTCATGTCAGATGCTGAAGACTGGGACTTTGACGACCCTCGCTTCCTCGTCGAAGCGACTGCCGCACCGACGCGCGAGCTCACGTACGCTGAGAAGCGCAAGCGCGAGCTGGCCAAGCAACAGGAGCGCGCGAGGAACAACAACAAGAGCCGGAAACAGCAGGAAGAGGAACGGAGGGAGGAAGGTCTCAGGACGAACTTGATCAGCGATACGGGGAGGGAGAGCAAGGCGCTGAAGATGATGAAGTGCGTCGCTCGTTCGTGAGATTGTTTTGATGTCAGCGCTGACTCGGGTGCCTCGTGTGCAGGGGGATGGGCTTCGTACCGGGCGAAGGGTTGGGCAAGAAGAGACCACTGCCGGACGATGTCGATGACTTGCCTGGCCCGAGCAAGGTTGGCGGTGGGCTGGGATTCGGAGGAGCTGCTCGTGCTGGACTCGGAAGCTCAGCTGGCTTGGGGAGCTCGACAACAGACACGGCTACGCCCACACCTCCGCCAGCTGAGAAAGCGAAAACCGAGCCTATCATCTTTCACATGCGAGATCGTGCGTCCCCCTTCCTACCCTCACTCTTTGAGGTTCCTGCTCACCCGCCATGTCAACATCGTCAGGACGCACCGGCCTCGGAATCCCTTCCTCGCACCAACGCCCGAAACCGTTCCCCGCCGACAGGCTCGCCGAAGCTGCTGCTGCACCATTACCGGACGTAAACTTGTACCTCGAGAGGAACCGAGGGCAGTTTGACGAGAGGAAGGCGCAGGGAGTGTTGCGCTCGGTACGGAAGACGCTCGAGGAGTTGGATGTGCGTCTCTCTTCTCTGCTCACCTTTTGTTCGCTGGCTTCGCTAAACTTTTTCTTTGGAAACAGCGAAGAAATGGGATTGAAGATTCGCCGATGTGGAAAGCCCCAGAAGACGCTCTGCGAGAAGAGAAACAGGCACGAGCGCGACGAGCGTATCTCGGGGGCGATGCCGACCCGGATGCGGACTTTGGGGTCGACGTGGAGGGTGAGAGGAAGGATGAGGACGAAAGAAAGAGGAACAAAGCCTTAGGGTACGAGACGGGTGTCAGCAGGACTGTGGTCGACTTGGACGACGAGGAGGAAGATGAGGAGGCGAAGTTGAGGAAGGCGGATCAGGAGGAAGAGGAAGAGTGGCTCAGTTTCACGGTATGTTGCGTCATTCCATTCGCTCGAGTAGCTTCTGACTTCCAGTCGCTTTGTTCATAGCCGCAAGTCCGCCTCGCCTTGACGCTCGACTACCTCCGAAAGAAGTACTCGTGCGTGCCACGTCTCCTTCCGCTTCGACATCTCGCGGTGACTGATCTTCGTGTGCAGGTATTGTGTGTGGTGTGGATGTCAGTACAACGATGAGGAGGATATGAACACGTCGTGCCCCGGTGAAGATGAGAGCTTGCATTGAACGCACGCTTCCTTCAAAAGTTAGCCTTTGTCTTATGACCGAGAGCAATGACGTGGCTTTCTCCTGCTCTCGCTCCTTCAGCGTTCGGGAGGGACCCACTTGATCAAAGGTGTGATTCATCAACATGCCGAGCGACAACCTGCATACATTTGGCATGCAACTCCTGTCACAGGCCAAAGCTCCTAACTCGACGCCTCGCTCGCGCGCTACGCAACGCAAACTTGCGCCGCTGCGTCTCGTACAACAGTCCCCTCGCGCGTCGTCGCTCCCCCTTTTTCCTCCTCCTCCCACCAACCGACTCACCGCAACGATGCTGCTGCACTATGTGCTCCTCCTCCCCTGCCTCCTCTGCACGACCCTGGCCGTCGAAGCACCCCAACTCGCCGAGCGAGCCATCGACCGAGGCGTCGCCGTCAACGCCCCTCCCAGTCCTCCGCCTGCCCCTCCTCTGGACCTCCTCGTCATCTCCCCCTCTCTGCCGCCCTCGACCAACTCGAAGCAGAAGAAGCAGAAGCACAAGGAGAAGCCGTCGAGGCCACCAAAGTTCGACCCGAAGCTCTCTTCGTCGGCGGCGAAGGCGTGTGAATCGGAGGAAGCATCGCCGTCGGTCGTCAAGCCCTCGGACAACAAGGGACTGCTGTTGGTCGTTTCGGTCGAGGGGTTGCGCGAGGGCGATCTCGCCAAGCTTGAGAAAAAGGTTGGGAAAGTGAAAGAAGTAGAAGTTGAGGGGGACAAGCTGGCTGTGAGCGAGGTGGAGTTGGTCGATCGGTTGGTGAGCGGCGAGAAGTGTCAGGGCGAGATGCTGGTGTGCTTAGAGCTGGGGAGGAAAGACGGCTTGCGTGGGATCCTCGGTGCGTGCACTTCTTTATAGAAGTGGTCTTACTTTTTGGAAGTGCTGACAGTTTCCATCATTGCAGACAAAGACACGCGACTACACGTCCTCCTCCAAGAAGCCGACCACGTCCTCATCACCTCGCTCAACCAAACCTCGCTCGCCCAGCTCGACAGCATCCGCTACGGCGACTTCTCCTCCGACCTCCCCGACGATTCCGTCCCTCTCGACTCTCAGAAGCCTCTCCAGCTCGAAGCTGTCGCCGAGGGCCCGTTCCACCACCCGAACCACGAGCTGCCGTGGTCGCCGCCGACGATCCCGGACCCGCCGACCGACGTCCTAGGGATCGCGTTGTGGGTTGTGATTGGTGTTGCGGTGTTGGTGGAGTTTAAGAGGAAGACGCAGAGGGGTGGGAGGAGGGACCAGGCGGTGAAACAGTAGAACGGTTTTGTGGTCACGCCGTTTGCGTTTCGCTCGCGTCGTCGCGTCGTGTTCCTAGTTTTGCACGACGGAGCGGCTGAGCTACAGGTCGAAGCCTCTTACCACAAACAACAGCTCAAGTCATGTTATAGTGCCCGGTGAATGGGTAGCCAAGTTGAGCTCGCTTCTCTGAGAAAGTTGGAGGCAGAAGCGCATCGCCGAGGGTAGCTCGGACGACTAGCGATGTCGTCTCTGAACGATTATTACAACCTCACGCGACCGAACCTGCAAGGTCGACACATCTCACCACATCTCGGCTTTTCCACCTCCCCGTTCCGTTTCCAACAAGCTTCTCGAGAGACAGCCCTCCTCCCCGCTTCACCACGTGTACCCGCGAAACTCTCAAGCTCCCAGCCACACTCGTAATCAGAGCACCGCTTAGTTTGTAGGCCCCGCTGGCGGGTCTCCACAATCCACAACCCCAGAACGAGGCGAGCTCGGCTGTCCGAGGACCAAGCCTCTTTCCAAGCGAAACAAAAGGGCTTGTTGTTGTTTTTGCTGACCCGGAGAGAGTTACGAACGAGCGACAAGGGCGCGGGCGCGGGGACGCCGAGCTTGGGTCGGGTTTACGTGGTGTGGAGGACGAGAGGAAGGGTCGGTCATGGCGGTGCTTGGGATGTCTGCTGGGCTTACGCAACGGAGCGACTGAAGTCATGGCCATGGGAAATGTTCTTCTTCTTTCAACTGATAAGCAACTTTGAGCGGGGGCGGTGTAGAGCGAGGGGCACCAAACAAGCGCCGCCCCGACGCAAGCAGCCCAAGAGCAGGAACTCGTCGCCACGCCACTCATCATCTCACACGCACGTCCGTTCATTCGACGCTCCGTGCTGCAGGCGTTACAGGAACGGGTGAGGGACGAATCGACGCTAAAACGTTGTGTCGAGTGCGTGCGTGCGTTCGAAACGAAACCTCGCCGAGCGAGCTGAGCTGTCTCGGGATTGTTGGGATGGGCGGGCGCTTTGACGTTACGTTTGGTCGCTAAGGTAGGGGCCTTGGGTGCAAGTAGCTCAGGTCAGGTCAGGCCACCGTTGCTGTACGTCTGTCTAGAGCTTGCATTTCATGGGGAAGATGAAGCGAGAGACACCGAGATGACTGGAGGTGGTGCACGCACACGCTGCACCGCCTCTGGGACGTAAGTCGTCTGACTACGTACGTACGAAGAGGATTTTCGCTTGTGAGCCACGAGGAGCGCCGAGCTGGTGGTTCGCGGTCAGTCGGTCGGTCGGGAAGGTGACGGAAGCTGGAGGCCATCGCTTCACGCAAAGGTGCAGATCGTTTCCATGCTGGATCGTCAAATGCAGTACGATTCAGATGCTGGAGAGAAAGAGGCTCCAAGTTGTTTTGGGTTTGGCCTGGTACCCGTGCCTTTTATCAGAACCCGGTTTCGAGCCCGACCTCGATCGCGTGCCTATAAACCGCTGACGTGGCGGCATGCGTCGGGCGGCAAAACGGTGCAGAACTGGCAGGGCAACCCTTCCCGATAGGAAAGCTGGTCAGGGTCGTCTACGCGTCCCCACAAGTAGCACGACGTGACCGAAACGAGGAACGGCATCGGACGACATGTGTCTCAGAGGAACCACTTTGGGGGTGGAGCCCGATGACGGCTGACGAGGCCCGATCGGACCTCGGAGGTTCTGCGCGCGGACGCAAAGTGCCCCAGAATCTGCACGTGAAATTTTCGGCGGACAACAGGGCCTCGGCAGCCTCGCTCGCTCGACGCGAAGGGGCGCGGTCCTGAGGGGGATTTCATGGGAGGAAGAAGGGGTGGCAACGGTGGCGAAAGACTGAGAGAGAAAAGAGTGTAGAGAAAAAAGAATAATGGAATGTCTGGAAATGGCGGGGGGGAATATCTCCGCCGGAGAAGTGGAGCAAGCGGCAGGCACGGAGCCAGCTCGGCAGAGAGGTGACGCTGATGTGTCCTCTGGAAAAATGGGGGCGGGGGCGGGGGTGGGTGCTGGACGACGGGGGTACACGCTGGAGGACAGTATGTGACAATTCGGCGGTCGTACGTGCAGAGTCTCAGAGTAATTCCAGCGTGAAACTAGAGACTTGTTCCGGGCGGACGGCCGTTGAGCCTGAGGAGCTGAGCCTGAGCTGGCGCCGGGGCGCTGCCTTGTTTTGAGTCGACTCGAGCAACTTCGGGCCCTCGCGCTCCGAACAGGGGCGCCTTCGCTTCGTCACCTTCCACTACTTCTCGCAACTATCGACACTTTTACGGCCCACACCCAGCAGCACTCAGAGGCCAGCACCCACCCACAACTCGCACGAATAATCAGCAGCCACCACCAGCCACCACCACTCGCACCCCGAGCCAGTCCTGCGCTACCGCCCTCGAGGGCTCGCCGTCGAGAAATGACCTCGCGCCCGCCCGTCTCGCCGCTCCCGGTGCCGTCCCTCAGCAGCACGAGCGGGAGCAGCAACGGCGGCCTCAGTCGCTCCTCGAGGTCCTCCTCCCTCGCCGTCCTCGCCAGCGGCCTCCCCTCCCCCGCCACCGATTCGCTCTCGCTCTCGTCCCACTCGAGCTCGTCCAGGGCCGTCTCGCCTGCGTTCTCGGGCCCACGAGCGGCCTCGTCGGCCTCGTCGTCCGCCGAGTCGACGTGCACCTCCACCAACGCAGGATTCGTCATCACCTCGCGACCAAAGCTGTACCGACCCCCAACCGCATCGCCACCGCCCAGCACCCCCGTCCCGCTCCCCCTGGCCTCAACCTCCTCGTCCGTGCCAGCATCGCCGCCCCTCTCGGGCCCCGCTCGCACGCCCATCTCCGACCTCCCTTCCGGCGTCGCCACCCCGGCAGGCCTCTCCCACCACCCGTCCAACGCCTCGTCGTACCGCTCCTCGCGACAGAGCTCCCCGCCGCCCAACCTCTCCGCGTCGACCATGAGCGCCGCCGCGCCCGGCGAGCCAAAGACGACGCTCACCCTCTCGTCGTCGATCGACTCGAAGGGTAGGAGGATGGTCAACCAGTACGTCAGGCTCAAGACGATTGGCCAGGGCAGCCACGGCAAGGTCTGGCTCTGCGCGGAGCCCGTCCCCAGCGAGCTCGACGAGGAGGAGCAGGGCGAAGGCTTGGGCAGGACGCCGAGCGGCAAGAGCCTCAAGAGGGAGGGCAAGGAGAAGGAGAACGATCTTTGGGACGGCTTGGACAGCGACGTCCAGTACTGTGCGATCAAGAGTGTCGCGAGGGATGGCCCAGGCCGCGGGAAGAGTCTCAGAGCCGCGAAGGGCAGGAAGCAGTCGATCCAAGACGGCAGCAACGGCATCGGCGCAGACGACAAGGTCAAGAGGGAGGTCGCCATCATGAAGAGGTTGGACCACAAGAACGTCGTCAGGCTCAAGGAGGTCATTGATGACGCAAAGAGCAAGAAGGTGTTTATGGGTACGCCTCGTTTCCATTCCTCACGGCTCTCTCTCGAGGGTGCTGCTACGCTTTGGATTCTCAGCTAATTCGACTCGTCACCTTATCAGTTCTCGAATTCATGGCCGGAGGTCAGGTGGTGTGGCAGGACGAGCACAAGCAGCCGACGATGTCGGTTGAGGAGGCTCGGCGGACATTCCGAGACGTCGTCCTCGGCCTCGAGTACCGTGCGTCTCTTTCTCCGCTCTCTCCTGTTGTCAGGTGCTAATCTTTTCCTATCGTCCAGTTCACTACCAAGGAATCATTCACCGAGACATCAAACCCGCGAATCTCCTCTGGACCGAAGATCACAGCACCGTCAAGATTTCCGACTTTGGCGTCTCGCACGTTTCGGACGCTCTCCTCCGTGCGACGCCCAACGGCTCCATGGGCGACGACGACAAGGCGCTTCGCAAGACTGCTGGCAGTCCCGCCTTCTTCGCGCCCGAGCTCTGCCACCCAGCCGAGTACAGCTCGACACCGAGGGGTCACGGACCCGACGAGGAGTACTTTGGGCCCGACGATGTTGAGCACCTCGGTTCTTCTCTCGCTTCCATCGCCTCCCCCATCTCCCCTTCTATCCGCTACACCTCCACCACCATCTCGCAACCCCTTCCCTCCCCCGACCCAAGCAAGGCGCGCACGCGACCCGCGATCGGCAAGGGCATCGACGTTTGGGCGCTCGGCGTCACGTTGTACTGCCTGTTGTTTGGTGACACGCCGTTCATGGCCAAGACCGAGTACGAGTTGTACAACGTTATTGTTAGGCAGGCGATCAGGGTGCCTGAGCGCATGGGCAAGGAGGGCGCTTGGACCGGCGTGGGTCAGGGCTGGGAGGGCTGTGGAGATGGCGTTGAGGGTCGCGAGGTGGTTGATCTGCTCGGGAGGTTGCTGGAGAAGGATCCGTCGAAGCGAATTGGGTTGGACGAGGTCAAGGTGCGCTGGCATTGTTTACATCGGGAGCTCCACCATTGTTTACTGACGATGGTTCCTATTTCAGAAACACCCTTGGGTCCTTCGCGGCATCAGCTGCTCTCCCGACTCGTGGTTGTGCGACACCGATCCCGCCCAGCGCAACGCCGTCGTCATCACCGAGGAGGAGATTGAGCACGCCACGCAGGAGCGAGGAGCTGTCGACGCGATTCCGCAAATCCGCAACCGCCCCGGGCTCCGCCGTGCCCTGCACGCCGCGCTCGTTCGGTTCCCCGCCTTTTCTCGCATGAAGAGCACGCGTGCCACGCCTACTCACGCTCGCTCGAGGAGCAAGAGTGCGAGCTCGACGTCAGCGAGTGGCGCGGCCGACAACGCGAGCGAGTTTGGCAGCGAGAAGCCTTCGAGGCACCCGTCGGACGCGACGTCGAGGAAGAAGACGTCGAACGAGTTTGGCGTCGACATCAGGAGGATCATCTCGGGCGGTCGTGAGCGAGATCCTTCGCCGACGAGAAATGGCAATGGAGGGGCGTACGCACCGAGAGGGGGCTGGGGAGCCCGTTTGGCGGCTGAGCGACAGGAGCGACACCACCATCATCAGCAGAGGTCGTCTGAGCCTGGCTCGCCGTTCCCTGAGCTTTCGCGCTCCGTCTCGGCTTCGTCGATCAACCCCTCCCGTCGACGTCACCACCTCTTCCCTTCCCGCAAGAACTCGGAGAGCGACTCGAGGGCGGAATCGCCAGCTCCGCCGTCGGACAGTGAGGGTGGTCCAGGAAGGAGGAAGATCTCGCAGATCTTCTCCCGATTGGGCTCGGGAAGGAGGACGCCACGACCTAGCAAGGAGCGCAGCGGCTCGCTGTCTGACGACGAGTCGCTTCCGCCCACGCCACATCCCGTCGAGGCTCCGCTCCCACCGCTTCCGCCACCTGTTCCGACGGAGAATTACGACGACACTCGCGCAGCGCGTTCGGCTTTTGACATTCTCTCCGCCGGGCCTGATGAGGAGGACATGTACGAGTCGAGCGACTACTACTCGTCGGACGATGACGACGAGCTGTTTGACCCGCCAGTCATCCAGGGCGACGGTATTTCGGGATGGAGGAGTCATTTCTACGACAACAGTTTCGCTCGGGATGACGGCTTCGACGAGGACATCCTCGAGGAGGACGAGAAGAAGCCTCAGTCGACGTTCACCATTGAGAACGCGACGCCGCGCGCTTCGACGCAGATCCCGCACGACGTCGAAGTCGACACCGATACGTCGCCCATCCCGCCACCGCTCGTTCGCCAGTCGTCCGAGACGCCGTCCAAGTCCAAGTCTCGCTCCAACTCGGTTCGGGACGGATCGATTCGCTCTGGATTCGATACCCACGGCGCGAAGAGGTGGCAGACGTCGTATGACGACGACGAGGGCGCTTTCGATGACGATGACGAGGACGACGAGGGCGCCGAGATTGTTTTCGGTCGACGAAGGCGTGTTGTGACTTGAACTTTTGGCTTTAATCTTCCCTCGTCCGCCCCACCACGCATTCAACAATCCTCACCACCACGTTTATAGTTTGTGATTACCAAAATCCCCCCTAGGCCCTTGGATATCCATAGAGCGCACTTTTTCCATTTCCTCTTTTTTTTCACGTTTGCAACCCCGCCTCGCGTACATATATACTTGCCTTCCTGAGGTCACTCTTTCCACCTGCTTTTTCCTTTCTTTGCACACATACGTGACCTCACATAGTCACCCGCTCCTACGTAGACATCCCCGTTTGAATCAGTAAAGAATCACCCACTTGTTGCTTTCTTCCCATTCATCTTCTGTTGCTGCCTTGAAAAAGAGAGAGGAAGGTACGGACGAGTCTCGTCGGAAGGAGCGACATGGGCGCCGGCTTTCCGCGCTGAACGCTGACATGTGGGCGAAGTCTAGGCGCTGGTTTGCCCTCGAATCTTCTATCCCCTCTCTGTGTTGACTAAAAGAAGGTCTAGTCAGCGAGAGACCGATGGTGGCCCGCCGCGCAAGCCGACATTGCCCGCGCGCGCGTCGGTTTTCAGCTGCCAGCATCGCCAGCTTCCAGATTTTTTCCTTTCCAGCCGCGCGCTTGCTTGAAGCTGCTGCAGAGGTGGACGAGCGTCGTACAAGCAAAAGGAATGGAGCTACGAGCAGTTGAAATCTCTGGCTCTCACATGAAAGTGGAGGCACATTAGACTTAGTAGCCGGCAGATGATCGAGGCCGACGCCGGGTCACGGTTCAGGGGCGGTGTGGTCGCGTGACGTCCCATTCTCCGGTCAAAAACTTGACCGCCACTTCTTTTGGTCAAGCCCGCGCCCTTCCCTCTCTCCTTCCTTCCATTCACTTCCATTTCTCACACTACTCTCAATCATGTCAGAGAAGCAGCCACTTCTCCCTGAACCAGCGTCGCACCGTCCACCCCCCAGAGCTCCTTCCGTACGAGCTCGGGCACTCGGACTCACGCTCCTCGCCCTCCAAACAATCGGTCTCGTCACCGTAATCAGCTTCATCCCCGGCTCACATCTCTCTGTACCGACTGTCACGATCCCCCTCTCGTCCTTGTGGACGTTCAGAGCTCCTTCTGTGCTCCGCGAGTCGGACCTCGACGTTTGGATTCGAGAGCAGGACGCACGCTCCTTGCAAGGCGTGCTCGCTAATGTTGGACCGACAGGAGAGTGAGTGGCTGGAGCTGGAAGATATACTTCAGCATAATGACTTGTTCTTCCGTAGGTACTCGGGACCTGAAGGCGCGAAGAAGGGCATCGTCGTCGCCTCACCCACCACCACGTAAGTGCTTCTTTGTTGACATGGCCATCCGTCGCGGTGCCTGAGAATTGACTCGATTGCTCAAACTCCTCAACTACAAAGTGATCCAAACTATGGTAAGTATCTCTTGCCACCTCTGTCTCTCGGTCTCCTTTCCTAGCATTCCATGGCTCACGCGTCACGCGATCAGTTTATACGTGGACGAGGGACGCCGCGCTAGTGACCAAGGCTTTGCTCGAGCACTCTGTCGCCACTGGCAATTCGTCTATTCTTGAGATCTTGAAGGACTATGCGTCGGCTCAGGACGTTATCCAGCATGTTCAGAACCCGTCCGGAACTTGTGAGTGACGCGTGCCCTTCCCTCACGTGATGTCGCGTTCCCGGTGAGCTAACAAGCCGGTTGCTTTTCGGACCTACTTTCTGCCTTGTGTATCCTCAGTCGATACAGGAGGACTGGGCGAGCCAAAGTTCAACGTCGATTACACCGCCTTCCTTGAGAACTGGGGTCGCCCTCAGCTCGATGGTCCGGCGCTGAGAAGCACAACTCTCATGAGCGTAAGCCACTTTGCTTTCTCACTCAGAAATGGAGTCTCATATGTTCTTCCCCAGTATGCCACCCACCTCCTGAGCGAAGGACAGGGCGACTACGTGCGCTCGACCCTCGTGCCGATGATCAAGGCCGACCTCGACTTTGTGGCCAAGCACTGGAACGAGACGTAAGTGTCTTTTTTAAGAACTTTTGAGTTCAAAGGGAAGTGCTGAACCTTTTCTTTATCGTCTTATCTTTTAGTGGGTTCGATCTCTGGGAGGAAGTGAAGGGCTCATCGTTTTTCACCACGGCGGTTCAGCACCGCGCCCTCGTTGAAGGCGCTGCTTTCTTCGAGCACCTCGGGACCCCGAATCCCACCTACCAGGAGACATCTACCGATGTCCTCTGTTTTCTCCAAGATTACTGGTCGCACGATGGCGGCTACGTCGTGTCCAACATCAACGACCATGCGGGCAGGGGCGGCATCGACGGCAACAGCATCCTCGCCTCGATCCACACGTTCGATGCGGACTCGACATCTTGCGACGCAGCTACTTTCCAACCTTGCTCCGATAAAGCGCTGGCGAACCACAAGGTTGTCGTCGACTCGTTCCGCAACATCTACTCGGTGAACAAAGGCATCTCGGCCTCTTCCGCCGTTGCTCTTGGACGCTACCCTGAAGACGTCTAGTGCGTGACCCGTTCTCGTCTTTCCCCACAAAATCACTGATGTAGGTTTTTTCATAGCTACTCTGGGAACCCGTGGTACCTCATCACGCTCGCCGCCGCCGAGCAGCTCTACGACGCCCTCTACACGTGGGAACGCGCCGGAGAGATCGAGGTCACGCCCATCTCGCTTTCGTTCTTCCAAGCTCTTTACCCAGCTGCTTCAGTTGGTCGCTACATGGGTACTTCGAACGCCTACCGCGACATCGTCGAGGCGGTGAGGAACTACGCCGATGAGTTGCACGTCTCTGTCTTTCGAGATGGCTGAGGAGATGCTGACGTGGAGCCCACACAGCTTTACTATCGTCAGGGACTTCACACCCAATGATGGATCATTCGCGGAGCAGTTCGATAGGAACACTGGGGCGCCGCTCTCTGCCAAAGACCTCACCTGGTGAGCCTCCTCCTTCCTTCTCTTCCCTGGGGGAGTTCGCTGACGTGGGGACTCGATCTGTCTCAGGTCCTACGCCTCCTTCCTCACCGCCAACTCGGCAAGATCTGGGAAGATGCCGGCGGGATGGGCTTCGCCCAAAGGACCCCTCAGCTGCCCTCTACCGGAGCTCATCCTCGTCACGTTCGAGGAGTCGGTGAAGACTGTCTATGGGGAGGTGAGCCTTGCAAAGCCCACCAATCGACACTGTGGAGCTTTTGGACTGACGAGCTGCATGGAAGATGGTCTACATCTCTGGATCGGTACCTGAGCTTGGAAACTGGGACACCAACAAAGCGGTGCCGATGAACGCTGATCGCTATACCTCCGCTAAGAACCTATGGTCGGGCACGACGTCGCTTCCTTCTTCCACGTCGATAGAGTACAAGGTAAGAACAGCTCTGATGGGACGTATTTGTTACTTTTCGCTGAATCTGCCTTTCCAGTTTGTTCGCAAGACTTCAGACGGCCACGTCATCTGGGAGTCGGGACCCAATAGGTGAGAGCGAGCAGCGCTGAGGTCGAGCGACTGGAAGCAAATCTGATGAGATGTCTCTGCAGATGTTTCACCACGGTAAAGAGTGGCTCGCAAGAGATCACGACAAGCTGGAAGTAGACACACTTTTGACGACGCTTACGACCTCAATACGACTATGAGTTGATGACGAATGCTGTATCTACTTTTTCTTTGTCTCTGTTGTCATCTAGCGCGTTCTCATGTGGTGCTAGTAATTTATACCCATTCTTTCATTATTGCCGATCTACGAAAGTCTAAACGAATATTGTGGTGAGATCGCACAGCCTCGTCGGTCGCGCTGCATGCTTGGTTGCCGATGAGTCGACGAGCTTCCCTCGCTGCAGATTCCAACATATTCCACACCACACCCTCGTTTTCTTTCCTTCCACCACACCTACCCTCAAATCTTTCTTCAAGCTGTTCTCCTCGATGTCTCCCAAGACCTTCTTCCAACGCCTTCGACACCCTGGCACCCTCCGGCCACGTCGCCAGAACAAAGCTCCTTCTCTCACCGCTTCGAGCGGACATCCATCCTCTCATGCTCTTCCTAAAGAGAGTGAAGGAGCTGAAGATCTCACAGCTTCCTATTGCAACATCTCAGTAGCGCAACCCCCACTCCCACCACTCCCACAACCACCACAGGAGGAGTGTGCGATCTGTTTCGCGCCGATCAGCGAAGGGAATCTCGTCCGAATGCCGACAGGCCAACCTTGGGATGCCGAGTGTCTTAGAAAGCTCTTCGATCTTGCGATGAAAGACGAATCGATGTACCCTCCCCGGGACCACGACCTTCCTATCGCCCTCGACTTCGCCATTCCCCATCTTCGCTCCGACGAGATCGCGGCCTACCGACGAAAGGAAGAAGAATACGCCGTCCCAGCTTCTCTCCGTATCTATTGCTCAAACGGAAAGTGCTCACATTTCATCGTCAAGAAGACGCTCGGCACGGAGCACGAGCTTACCTGTAGAGCGTGTGGGGAGTTGACGTGTTCGAAGTGTCGAAAGCGTGGGCATGGATTCGGCTTTTGCGATAATGAAGAGGACGACATTGTGGCGGCGATGTTGGTCAAGAAGCACAGGTGGAAGAGGTGTCCGAAATGTCAAGCAGTCGTTGAGAAGAATGGAGGGTGTGGAACGATGTGAGTGCTGCTCGAGTGTGTGGCGGAGGTATCCGAATTGCTGACGTGGTTTGTTTCGCTCAGCTATTGTCGTTGCGGTCGCGCGTTCTCGTACTACTAGGAACTCGAAGGTGGACTTGATGGAATCTTATCCCCGCTCCCACAAAGATGTTATCAAGTGATGCACAATTCTCGGTGGACGCGGACTACGGCTGGTCAGTAGTACGGTACGCTTGCCGGAAGGCAGAAAAACGTCTTCGTTCCATCACATTCACCGAAGGCACTCTTATCTGAAGCACACGAAGGGTCGGTCAGCTTCAGCCTGCTCCCCAAGGCAAGAATTCGGAGCACGAGAACACGCACCAAAAATCAAAACAACAAAGCCCTCACATGACCGCCATATCCCTCACGCCTCTGACCAGCGCACCCCTACTCGTCCCCGCCCCAGCATGCGGGATACCAAATCCACCAATCGCCTCCTCCTCTCCATCCCTCACATACGGCGTCCCCATCACCCCCGTGCCGTTCCCCATCCCGAGATCCATATCCATAAACGTCTCGTTCGCGTCGCCATTCTCGAGCTCGTCGAAGTCCGGGTACTTTTCGATATTGAACGCCTCGTCCTCCCATCCATCACCTGTCTGCTCCATCTCGTTCTCCCTGTAATTCAGAGCTTTCGGCGCTTCGAATGCCTTGGGCGTGTTGTACCTCCAGTCATCCTCGTCGAGCTTGTCGACGCACTTGCGGAGAAACTTTTCTGCGGCTGTGCGTGCTTCGGTTGCTTGTAGGGTGTTGGTGGGAATCTTTCGAGGGATGGAGGTGATGAGGAGTTTGGGAAGGTCTTCGGAAGAGGAGGAGGGCGAGGGCGAGAAGGGAGTGGCGAGGAGCTCGAGCGCGCGTGCTTCGATCTCAGCAAACGAGGCGTTTGCTAACGAGTCGGTGTCATCTAGATATAGGGTATCAATTGTCAGCTCCATCAATCACGACACGGAGAACGAGAGTGGCGTACGAGAGTCCGAGTCCTGGGATTGTCGGTCCGGTGATGTTGGCACGGCTTCGGACGTGATGGTGACCGGAGACTGGACGGCAGAGGCCGGCGGTGAAGCCTGGGATAAGGAAGTCGTCGAAGCTGATCGTGCGCGTTGTCGGTAGCCGGTCTGAGGTGGCATCACACGGGGTCGAGGTGCGCGAGCGCGCTGAGCAGGGGTTGTTTGTTTCGATGGCGGTTGAACGGTAATTCGTGGTCGAAAGACGAATAGTCGACGATTGAGCGCAAAGAAAGGTGCAAAGTTCAGAAGATGTCGAGGCAAGGTGGAGGAAAGTAAAGAGGAACGAGAGGGTTGCGCGCTGAGCGACTTGGACGGCGACGGCCTCTGCGGACCTGCGCTCAACCTACAGTGGAAACATGCGTTACTTTCCTCTTCTCTTCTCATAAACCCGCTCTTGTTCGAATGCTCACTGTCGCTCTATATCTACATGTCACAAATTAAAGAAGAACGAGCGAGATCTTTTGACAACTGCGCAGAAAACGTAAACAATCGACCGACGAGGCAACGCAAGGTGAGGGTGGGGAAATGCAAAGAAGTATGTCTCAAGAAAGTGGGTTTATGCAAAGAAGAACAGAGTGTGGAACGAGTGAAAAAAATTAGTCCGACCCAAGAAGGCTGTATACAAGAGTGTGGTAGGTATGGTGTAACTCCGTTTCCGAGAACGTGGGGGAATTCAAACGTCTGCCTCGGGATCTGGTTCGACAGAGTCGACCACTTCGGAGATGAACCTGTGAGTTTGGCGTCAGTGATCTCGAGTACTGACGCGGATGAGAGACGTCGCGACGAACACGTTGAGCAGCCCCGGCACCTCCCTCTCAGCCTGCTCGATCGCCGCACGCAATTTCAGGATCGAAGCCTGTGCTGAAGTGTTTGTAATCCGGTTGTGAATCTGTAGATACAAGACTTGAAAGTTAGTAAGAGTCGCTCAATCCCATGAAAGATAGTCAGCACACCGAATCCAGAACCGGCAAGACCACCGTATCCAGGATGCTCCCCGACATCTCCTCCTCTTCCTCCTCCTCCACAGCACCATTGATCGGGGTCCTCTCCCTCACTCTGTCTCTTTCCCTCTCCTTCCTCTCCCGTTCCCTCTCCCTCTCCCTCTCTTCCGCGATTCTCTGCCTCTCCCTTTCCTCTGCAACCCTATACCTCTCACGATCCGCCTCGACCCTCGCCCTCTCATCGACACCCTTCGACGGCGACGATTGGGCAGGTACCGGCGGCGAAACCATCCGAACAGTCTCAAACGTCGGTGCCTTCGCGTGAGGGTGATGAGGCTGTTGCAGTTGCGACGGAGGCTGAACGAAGTCGCGCGTTCGTGGGGGTTGGATGGGCGCCTGGTTCTGGGTGAGTGGTTTGGAGGGGTGAGCTGCAGCGGCTTGGTTGAGCGCATGGTTGGCGGCGGAGGCTTGGAAGCGTTTGAGGGTGCCAGGTCGAGCGTGCACGTTGCGCACGGTGCCGAAGTCCCAGAGGTCCTCGACGGGTTGTGGTGCCCGGTTCCTACGGAACATGTGCTATCAGTACAGGTCGAGAGCGAAGTAATCCTGAAGATCTTAAACTCACTCTCGATCGCTATCACCAGCATTATCCCGCTCCTCATCCCTCTCCCCGCCCTCAAGCTTCCACCTCTCCAACCGTTCGATCAACTCAACCAAATATGAGGTCTTCTTGGCACTCTTGATGAATCGATGCTTGAGGAGTTGCGATGCCGTCGGTCGCTGAAGAGGGTCGCGCTGAAGGCAGAGCGAGACGAACTCGCGGAAAGGTTTCGAGAAGGTAGCGTCGAGAGTTGGTGGTGGGTTGCGGGGGATGAGGAAGAGGACCTGCCACCGGAAAGAGTTGAGCCATCAGAACATATTTGTACCCTCTCTGTCAAGTGGAACTCACCTTCATCGGGTGGAGGTCAGCGTAAGGAGGCTCGCCCTTCGCCATCTCGATCGCCGTGATCCCCAAGCTCCAAATGTCGGCCTTAAAGTCGTATCCACTCTGCTTGATCGTCTCTGGTGACATCCAATAAGGCGTTCCAACGAAGCTGTGGCCGTGAAATTCGTTAGCATCCACCAAGGAGACGCCCGATGGAAGGCTCGAGTGGGAGCAACAGCGCACGTGTTCTTCTTGGTCATCGTTGCTGTGAGCTGGCCAGACACGCCAAAGTCTGCGAGCTTGACTGAAGGTCCCCAAAGAGTTAATCGTTGTAACGAAATGTCGACTAAGGGAGCGACGGCTCACCATTTCCATTCGCACTTAGCAGGACGTTGGCAGCTGAAGGACACGCCAGAGTCAGCGATGTCTTACGAGAGATGAACGCATTTGTCATACCTTTGATGTCGCGGTGCAGCTTGTTCTCCGAATGAAGGTACTCGAGGCCCTTCAACAGCTCCCTCATGATGATCGCCACGTACTCCTCCTTGAACACGCCCGGCTTGAGCAAGTCGCCACAGCTCCCGCCAGCGAGGTACTCCATCACGATCCACAGCTCCGTTCCTTTCAGCCACGAGCCTTCGTATCGCGTGACGAATGGAGAGTCGAGGGAGGAGAGGATCGAGATTTCCTGGAGAAGTGGTGCGTGTCGGCGAGTTTGTTTTGATAGAGAGGAACGTGATCGGTACGCACGGACTGGATATCATCGATCTCATCTTCGGCGTCCTCGAGGTCGATGACTAATGAGGACGGATTTGAGTTGAGGTCAGCAGGTGGAGGTGTGCCACCAGGCGGTGCTTTGCCTCCGTCCCTCCAAACAATCAACGAAAAGCACGCACTTTTGATCGCAACGGCTTTATGATTCGCCTTCGAGTAGCCTTTGTAAACCTCTCCAAACGATCCCTTCCCTATTCACAAAAAGAAAAGATGCCGAGGTCAGCTTTGAATACGGACGCCACCCTCAGGAGTCGGTTTGTTGTTTGAGAGCGAGGGCGGAGCTGCGCGAGGGCGTGCGATCTCCGTCAGGTGCTCCCGGATAAAAGCGCAGGTGCTTTCGTTCCGAGGTGATTCAACGACAGGTGTTCCTTTGGAGGAATCGTGCGAGGAGCCGAGGTGGGAAATGGCGTGAAGGCACTGTCCCCTGTCCGCCTGTCTCAAAACACGAAGGAGCGAGCTGATGTAACCCGCCGAGCGAGGCCGTTGTAGCCACTCCTTGGGTGCCTCATCCATCCAACTTCAACTCCTAGCCGGCCCATAGCTTGACGAGAGCCGGAGAGTAGCCTAACAGTGAGCCCTCGACGCCCAGTCACGAAGCAAGGGCCTGAGCCTGGTGCGCTCCACCTCGACGAGCGCGCAACTCGGCCGCCACCACCGGAAGCACCAGACAGAAAAAGACGCACCGATTCGATCCTGTTTGACGTAGTAATCCAACGGGTCTGCCGACCTGCCCGTGTCGGAACTGCTGCTGCTGCCTCGCGAGGGAGCACGCGCTCCCGGGCCTGCTCCTGCGCCCGCGCCTGCTGGTGCCGCTCCCGACGAGAAGCGAGAGGACGACGACGGGCTAGATGGGGCGGTGGTCGAGGCTGTCTGGGACGACGAGGACGACGGCGAGGTGGATCGGCGGGACGAGGCCCGGCGGAGGAGTGCGCTGGCCATGGGTGTACTTGCTCGCGAGGTCGGTTGAGTGACGGCGCTGGCGCGTGCCGGCGAATGGACGAGCTGACTTTACGACCTGAGGACGGCTCAGGGGAGAGTATGTGTTGTGTTCAAATATTCGTGGGACTTGTGGAGTTGCTGGCCGTGTCGAGCGAGCAAACAGCGACGGCGGAAGGGCAAGCTATCACCCGCTCGTCGCGCTCGAGCTTGGAGCCGTCGTTCTCCTCCGCGGGGTTTCCCTCGCGCTCAGATTGTAGGTGCGGACCGCAGGAAAAGAGCAGGAAAAGATTTGAGCTAGTGTATGCTCCTTGGGGCCAAGTTTGTGATCTGATGTCGCCAGAGTTCAATCCAGAGGCCACGTGTTGGCACCTCCTGTCAACTCTCCACTTCAGTCGCCAAAGAGTGGTGATTGCTAGCGCTTTGACATTCAAACCATTGAAAACTACTACTTAGTGGCGTGCCTTGACTATTTGACTCACTGGGATGCATAGATAAATAATCCTTCAGAGAGACCACGTGTCGATCAAGCGGAGGACTCACGAAGACCAAGCGACCTTTAGCACGCATCCAACTTCCCTCCAGCTCATCCAGCTTCCTAGCAAGGCGCTTTTGACAGCGGTTACAGTCGTCAATCTGAGCCCAACGGGCGTCCACGGCCTCCCGCATCATCGCGACTGGATCGCTCGTCGCCGTTAGACGACCGACAACGTCCTCGACACAACTCGCCCAGATCCACCTGTCGGACGTCGAAGATATCCCCGACTGACACCATCTCCGGTACTGACATCCACACTGCTTGCCGACGACTATCGCCTCCAGAGTATCTTGGGCGGCGCCGATGAACGCGTTGTAAAAGACGACCTGACATCAGCTAGATTGTCATCTATCTGTATTTATTTATAAACATGAATCTTCTCACAAAACAGTCCTTTTCTTGGTCCGAGAGGCCTCGACAGCGTCTGATCTGAGCCGGCTTCTGAACCTTCGCAAGGACGAGCTCTCTGGTCTCATTGATGAGAGGCTGATTCTGGAAGCGAAGGGCGAGGGCGTGGTGATCGACGGAATCTTGGAATTAGAAAGCTTTTGTGGACTGATGACCGAGTCGCTCCCTGCTCAGATTCATCTCAGCGTTCGCTTGCCTGAAGCAAATACAACCCTCCACGTGGTACGTACCAGAGGGCAAGACGCAGAGAGGCTCCGGCGTGTCGACAGTCGTACTTATCCACAACTCTGACTGACGTCTCAATCTCCCAAAGAGTGAAGTCGGTGTGCCCGTTCATCGCCTTGAGGAGAAGTTGGACCTCCGTGTTCGATTCCGTCAGCTGGCACTCGTCTCCAGTGCTCCCACCTCCACCAACGAGCATTTCCCTGAGAATCGTCGAGTGGACCATGAGGTAGCTTTTATCCACAGTGGTTCTGAGTCCGTCGTTGCTGATGAGGGTGAAGGTGGCCTCCGCCTCCGAAGGATTCAGAGAGCCTTCGACAGTGGAAGTGTCGTCGGGAGGGGGAACGGCGTCGGAGGCGGTCATTATTATGAAGATGGTGGTAAAAGGAGAAAAAGGACGAGAGTCTAAGGGAAATTTGCTTTGACAGAAAAAGGATTTTCACAGTGCACCAAGTACCACTCGACCACGAGCACCGCCACTCTCCACAGGCACAGCTGCCGAGTTTCCCTCCCGCTCCGAGGTTCCAGCAAAGACTCTTAGCTTACTATAGTTTTATATTAGTACCTTGAATAAACAGCACGAATGAACGAAGGCTTACAAACTGCACGCGCGCTCTTTCACGACCAGAAAACTGTGCCATCTCCCTCAGCTTCCTCTGAAGATTCGCTCGACAGTTGCGACAATCATCAACAAGGTGGTCGCGCTTATCGATAGCTTCCTCCATCATCGCAACCGGGTTGGAGTCGGCGCGAAGCTTCCGCTTCACCTCCCCGACACACGTGTCCCAAATCGCCCTGTCGGTCCGTTGGTATCGACGCATCGGCTCGACTCGTTGACAGCGGCATTCCTTGTCTCCGAAGATGGGCTTCTCCAGCGTCTCTAGGGCCATTGCGATGCATGTCGAATAATACTTGGC
This sequence comes from Pseudohyphozyma bogoriensis, assembly GCA_024364755.1. NCBI lineage: Eukaryota > Fungi > Basidiomycota > Microbotryomycetes > Chrysozymaceae > Pseudohyphozyma > Pseudohyphozyma bogoriensis. Next base: position 213,162 of record JALBUQ010000002.1, read on the forward strand.
CTATAAAACACGTCAGCCTTTCTGCGCAGATCACAAAGACGCGCAGGAACGCACCAGTCGCTCCCGAGCGGCAGCGTCCAGCCTAGGCGACGTGAGGATGTGATGAACAGATGTCACCGTAGTCGTCGACAGCTTGGCCGTGTGCTTGAGGAGAAAGTCGTCTTGAAAATACCCCGCGATCGCATGGCAAGTGAGGACCTCTCTCCATCCCAAAGACTCCCCATAGAAAATAGGCACAAACGGGTCGGGCCAAAGCTGCTGTCTAAAATCACGAAGGTCAGAGTTTAACTATAGACACCAAAAAAAGCTGAAGGCTCAACGTGACGCTCAACTGCACCACCTGCTTAACGTAAGGACACTCGTACTTGTCGCTGAGAATCGCCAAGCTGTAGAGGTCGTCGAGGTCGCGAACGATATCTCCTTTCATAGCCTTCAGTAGGAGCTTGACTTCCTTCTCCGATTCGACGAGTTGGCACTCGGGCACATTATCGGTAGGGCCGTCAAGCATCTCTTCGAGGACCCTGGAATGGAACGCGAGGTATGCAGGGTCGAGGTCGAATCTTGCGCCGTCACGGCTGATGATGGTGAATTTCTGGTCCTCGACGCCGATTCTCCTGATGCCGGCCCGGTCCCATGTGCTGGGAAGCGAATTAAGGGCTGAGCTTGAAGGGTCGGACATGAGCACGCAGAGCGATGGATAGTCGAGCGAAAATGATGAAAGAAGGAAGAAGACAGTGCAGTAGTGATGGAGCCAACGCGCTCCACAAGAGCGTTGTACCCGCGGTTTAGTCTGCCCCAACGGGATCGAACTCGGACCGTGGGACAAAGGTGACACAATGAACATTGCCTAGTCGAGTACACTCAACCACAGTAAAGCGAAAGCACCGCTTGAAAGCTACGTGAGAATGCGACTTTGACCCACCTCGCACGACCCGCTCAAAGCCCACCACTCAACGACGACGTCCGACAAAGCCTCTCCGAGATCCTCGGCACTCTTCTTCTTCTCTGAACAGGTACGTTCGCTGAACCTTGCTGGTTGGGAGTTAAATCTGAGCTCGAGTTGAGGAGCACGAGGTCGGATGCTGATGCCGAAGGAGGAGCGAGGCGGTGCAGGTGTGGCTCGGGGCGATGTCTGGATCAGCAGGCGGCCATTGGGGTCGAAGGAGGCGAAAAAACGATGGAAAGGCAAGCGAAGATCAAGTATGGGCTGCTCGGATTCCTGTTGGTGCTGAAAGAGAGGACGCACGGTTTGGACGAGAGCCTCTGGAGCAGCCACGTCGCGACTGTCCAAACACCCCTCAGGATCGGGTACGCTGTGAGCACTAGTGCGAAAATCGTCTGGGATAAGGCAAGATTCGTCAACTTCTTATTCTACAGTCCCTCGCGAATGAGCGCGTGAGAGGCGACTTAGAAAGACGACGTACCAGTGCAACCCCAATGAGCGGATGCGAGCTGCCAGCGACAAACGCCGCGCTCCCCAAAACCAATCCGCTGATACCCACTCCACCTTTCAGAAATCCTGTACAAATGGACGACCAGCTCGAGACCTCCACTTCAACAACTACTGTCCAAAAGCGAAAAGCGGGACGCACCGACCAACGCACTCAACCACCACAGGTCCACCTTTGGCACCGAAATGCCGTAGTACGCTGAGTCTTGACGATGAGAAGCAGCGAGGAAGCTCGTGAGGTTCGCAAAGACCGCTTGAAGGTCGGATGTGTGCGACAGTCGGAGGTCTTGAGCTGCCGTCTGTTGAGAGTGAAGGAGACGTGTAAGCTCACTACAAGGAATGGCAAATAAGAGCGAGAAGAAGAACCCACATTGTATTCTGAGATCGATCCACTCAGATCTCGAGCCTGCTCGACGAGGTTCGAGAGGATTGACGAAGCGGAGAGCAGTGACGTGGTGTGCGTTTCGAGGCCCGTCTTGAGGTGTGTCTGTCGAGTGAGGGTTCGAGCTGTCAGCACATCTTCAAGGAAATAAACAAAAATAATCTGCAAGCTCACATGAGTATCAACGACCTTATCGACCGATACCCTCAACGCATCCATCTGCCCATCGACGCTCTCCCTCAATTTCCCCGAAACGAGACTCAGCTCTCCTCGATGCTGCTCCCACAAATTTCCATCAGCATTACTTTCCCTCATACGCATCCAGATAAATCCCTTACGTCCCCAACAACGCTTCTCAGCTCCTCCTCGACAGCCCCACCAACCTCTCCCAACCAACCCCTTAGCTCGCCGACGACACGCACCAGCGCGCTCCTCATCTCCTCCTCATGCTTCCTTTCCATGTCGCTCAATCCTTCTTTCACACCCTTTTGAAGCACCGCAATATCACCCGAGTGCTCACGATGTTGCTCTGAGAGCGCGGTAGAGAGAGAATCCAGTCGCGAAACGAGAGTTTGAAGTTCCTGCGCGAGAGAAAAAGATGATGACGTGGTCGCGCTTGAGCATTTGGTCAAGGAAATCGAAAAAAAAGATTTACGAAAGAAGTTCGAGAGCGTGAGAGCTCATGCTCAGCGTCTCTTGTTGACCGCGCCGCTTCGTACGACTTGAGGAGGTCGAGGAAGTCGCTTAGGGTCGTTGAGGTTGACGCGTACAGTGATTTTGCTGCTTCTAATCAGGAGGCGTCTATTCAAAATAAGTCACACTTATTGAGGCTCAATCGGACGAACCGAGGTCGGCCCAACGACGGTAGGACGAGCAGAGTGTGACTGGAAATCACGGTCAGCTTGGCGCCCGTGCGTCGAGGAAAAGGAGGAACAAGGCATACCGACTTCCCTCAGGTTTTGAGAGTACGAGCTCCAGTACTGAGGACTCCTACTTAGCGCACTACTCTCTCACCTCAATCATCAGCTCCTTCCTCCCACTCCCACTAGGCAACAGCCGCGAAAACGCACTCGACACAGCCTCTCGCGCCGCTCGTCCTCCCCTCTTCCCACTCGACACACTCCTTTGGCACTCTCCCGCCTCCACCCAATACTTCACCACTCTCAGCAGTCCTAATCTCACATAACGCCATCCTTGCAGCCGTGGCGATCCTCAAAGCGTCCGAGTGAGAGAGCGTCGAGCAAGGTGTTGACGAGGAGAGGTGTGCGAGCGAGGTTTCGAAGCATGAGGGTGAGGACGGGGTATAGTCTTGTGGGAGGAGGTCTGCTAGATGGATCTAGTGGTTAGATCATGACGGAGGAAGGGGAGGGAGGGGAGGGAGGAAGGACCTCGAGGACGCGAGGCTTGGTGGTGCAGGGCTGTCAACAATGCTGGCTCGTCGTGTCGTCAGCTCGTCGTCGCTCGATCCTGCTTCGCTCCCGTCTCATCGACATGTGCAGGAAGAATACGATGCACACCTTTCATCTCGTCGTCGCTTCCGCCATCTACTCGTCCCGTCGCACCAAAGATTGGCGAGCGCGAGATTGTTGTTGACGGAGGTGCGAGTGGTGCTCCGCCTCCCAGTGACCACGCGACGACGTTGTGCAAGTACGATGCGAGAACAAGGAGAGTGCACAGTATGTGTAGAAACATTTGTAGCGAGAGTCGAGGCCGTCGAGGAAGCAGAGCCGGCTGCCGAGTTGGAGGAGCAAGGCAGGAAGGGACGGGCGACGAGCGACGAGCGACGAGCAGAGAGCGCTTCGAGAACTTGTCCGCGGAACAGTCCATTGTTCACATTAGTTTTGCACCTCAATCCATGCTGCTGTGGAGGTGTCTCTCAACTTGAACCATTTCGCATCATTTTTAAAGTCGACTCGCATCAGCGTGGGTCGCTACACTTAGCGCCCATCCTCCTCAGCTCGCGCCGGAAAAATTTCCACCCCGACGGCAACTCGAGGGAAGTCTGATAATGAAACATGGGATTGCCTGCTACTCAAACAACAGCCACTACCGTCGTCCCGTCTCACGAACCCCCTGCTCAGCTCCCCCTCCGAAAAATTGCTCCCCCTCGAACGTCCCCCTCCCAACACACACCGGCGACGCAAAGCAAAGCGAAGCGAGTTGGGGATGTAGCTCAAACCTGAAACTCGGCCGACCTAGTAACGTCATCGACTAAGTGATTAAAATCGGCTTCCCCGTAGGGACCTCTCTTTGTCCGTAAGCAAGATCCGCTACCGTCAAAGTCGACCTCCCCGAAGGTGAGGCCGACGATGCTAAGATGGGTAGTGAACGTGTTGATGGACTAGAAAGAGTCAAGCTTGAGTATATAGGCGCAAAGAGCAGAGTTAGCGGGAGGGCAGACTGACCAGTGATTTCTGAGGAAACCAAGAGAGGGTGCCGGCGGGCGGAGCGAGGGCTTTCGCTGAGAGGAAAATAATTCGACTTCAGAACAAATCGGATAAAAGAACCACGTGTACGGGCCGGTGGAGGGCACACAATGGGCGCGCTGCTGTAGTTGACTTCCCACCATCCACCAGGCGACTGTTTCTGCATCTACTTCTGCTTGAGATCCAGGCTTAAGATCCACCTTTGACCGGCAACCTTCGAGTCCTCCCCTGTCGCCCCGCCTTCCACGCACCTCCTGCCATCCGTCGACCCCTCTGTCGCCTCTGTCCCCCTAACCCACATCTACCACTCAAATCATGGCGACACCAAAGATCGACGTCTTCGTCACCTCGATCCAATCCAACGCCCAACTTCGCGGCCGGCACGAGCGTACTCAGCGCGCGCTCACATCCGTCAGGGTCCCATTCACGACGCACGACGTCGCGTCCGACGAGGAGGCCAAGAAGTACTGGAAGAGGAAGAACCAGGGGAGCAACGAGCTGCCGTGTGTGCTTGTCGATGGCGAGAGGGTGGGCGTGAGTTTGCGTTCCCTCGAGACGGGCGTTGTTGTTGTGGGGTGGCGAGCTGACCTCCCATGTCGTGAACAGAGCATAGAACAGCTGGACGAGGCGTACGTCTGCATTGATATGCTTCATTGCTTCAGGATATGCTAAGCTCATCAATTCTGCACAGCGTCGAATTCGGTGAACTCCGTCAGTTCCTCCGTCTCGACAAGCCCGCCGCCGCTCCTCCCGCTTCCACCAACTCCACCACCCCCAACCCCTCCACCTCTAGCACTACCGCCGCCTCCCTAGACTCTATCCTCGACGAATTCTCCGACCTGAACCTCACGCCGGCCGAACTCGCCTCCCTCGAAGCCGAGCTCGCCTCATCCGAGCACTATTCGTCTCCAGGGTACCACCCCTCCTCTTCCGACTTCTCCCACACCTTCACTCCCACCGCACCTCTCTCTTTCGGTCCTGGGAAGAACACGGTCTCTGTTTCAGGCAAGGGGAAGGACCGGGTTGAGGTCGTGCGAGCTAGTGGGGCGGGGAGGATCGCTGATACCGAGCCGGTCGAGCTCGATCTTGAGGGGTTGGGGTTGAGCGAGGAGGAGGCGAGGAAGATTGCGAAAGAGCTGGGGTTGCTGGATGATGATGTCGTCTTTGGGGCAAAGGGAGAGGATAGGCCCGCACCGCCGTCGAAGGTCGAGGAGGAGCCCATGGCGCACGTGGAGGTTCCGAGGGAAGCAGAGGTCGAGAAGGAGGAGGTGAAGGAAGTGCTAGCCGCTACCGAAGCGCCACCACCACCACCTCCAGCGAAAGAACCAACCTCGCCCACCCTCTCTTCCCAAGCGCAAAGTCCCGCCGCGCCTGCGTCCTCAACCTTCTCCTTCCAGTCCGCCTTCGAATCACCTCGGTCCCACGCGCCCTCCTCCCCCGGTCCCCATTTCACTTCCTCCCCTTCTTCACCAACCGCATCCAACACTTCTCCACCCACCTCCCCCAGCGCTCGAGCCCCTCCCCTCCCATTCGACGACCACGAAACCCCTACGACGATCCCACTCCAGCTCACCCCGTCCGAAATCTCCACCGTCCAAGCCGACGTCGCAGAAACTGGATCCAAGCTCAACGTCCAGCCAATCTCCCAGCTGGAGAAAGACGCGGCGAAGCACCCGCTCAAGGAGTTGCCTGAGCCTCCAAAGAGGCCGGTTTCGAGTGGGCCGAAAGAGAAAGTGAAGAAGGAGGCGAGTAAGGCGACGCAGAAGGAGACGGAGATGCCGGAGTATGGGGAGATGTATGAGAAGGTCGCGGCGGCGATTCAGGACGGTGCGTTGTAGAGGGCCGTTTTCGAAGTAAGGAGGACAAGTGAGGGAAGCGAGGGGGAAGCAGCGGTAGGAGAGGTTTGATTTCCATGAAAGCTGTCGTAGATAATTCAGTGAAAATGAAGTGGCTGTTTTGTGGCTAGATACGAGTTGTCTTCGTTCAAGGCTTTGGCATTTACGGCGAGAGCCATAAGAACGACACGTGGCGCTTCACTTTGGGTCTCCGCCAGCACTAGTAGGTCCAGAAAAAGTGCATTGCGTAGTGTATGCGAAGAAGAATAGGTATATCTGCAGGGTGTGAGTGTGGTGGTATCTATCTAACAGTGTGCGCCGTCAACCAGCTTCCTCCTCCGATCAATCATACTGGAACGCATCCGGCGCCGGATCATCCTGATTCCACTTGGTCCCGAAGTTGTCGAACAGTCTCGCCGGATCGATAGGATCCAAGTCGCAGAAGCCTTCCATCTCCTCTCTTGCGGACGGATCATCCCCCAATCGCTCGAGGAGGAGCTTGTCGTACCCCATCGCGCAGAACGGACGACGAGTGATGGCGAGGATTTCGCGGCGGAGTTCGGGCTCCCATTTGTCCCAGGTCGCGAAGTCTGGAGACTTGCGAGATTTGTACCTGAAGTTCGAACCAGCGAGTTAGATGAGGGTAATAATGCTGAAAAGGGGGAAGGCGTACGCCTCGTGACCGTCGGTGCGCTCAATCATGCAGGCGAGCTTTTCGAGCGAGGGCAGCTCCTTGCCAGGCTCGAGGAACTCCAGCAGAGACATCATCTGGTGGAACGTTTTGAGTCAGACCAGCTCACAAGAGCCGAGAAGAGCCTTTTTCACCTTAGCCACAGGCGCCAAACGGAAGTCCTCGTAGCGAATCTGGATCCGCGAGATGGGAGAATGAGTCCTGCGTGCGAACCTACGTCAGCTTTCGTCCACCCGAATTGTTCAATTAAACAGAGCCTACCAGTAGTTGGTGTGATCCCTCCACCTCCTCGCCATAGTGAGGAGAAGCTGTCGCTGGTCCTTGCCAAACTTGCCGATCTTGGCCTTCGCTTCATGGTCCAACGTTCCGTCCGGATTCACTGGGACGTTGGAGAGGTGCCACCACGAGGCGGAGGCATCAAGGGGGTTTCGCACTGTTCCACAGTAGTTTGTTAGAGGCGGCGAGAAAGTGGAGGAGAAGGAATCAACACTCACCAACGTGAACAATCTGATCGAACTCGCGGTACGTGTGCGCCCAGTACTTGCTGGCCTTGTTGCGAGGCTGTGTTGGCTCGTGAGTCTTTGAACAGGCGCTTGTCAGTCATGATCACTCTGCGCAAGGAGGAACAAAAACGAAAGCTGACTTTGACGAAGAAAGTCGCCTTCTTGTCGCATTCTCCAAGGAAGGTTGGGAGCAAAGACTTGTCGCAGTCTGGCGAGTCCGTAACATTAGCTCCGCTTCTCCTTGAGATGGTGCGAGCGACTCACAAATCGAACTCGTCTGGTACCCCGTCGCCCTCTCAATCATCGTCCTCATATAGCTGTTCCCACTCCTCGGCGAGCTCGCGAACCCCGTCTTCATAGGCCCCCTATACGGCACAGTCGTGAAGTTGTTCGGGCACACCGGGTCGAGCGCGTCCCAAAGCTCGTTGCCCCATCGTCCGCCGACGGTCGAGTACTTGCCGGAGAACTTGCCGGAGGTGAGAGCGGAGAGAGAGGCGGGAAGGGCGACGTCGGGGAAGGAGAAGAACTTGGCCGAGGAGACGATGACGACGGGGATGAGGAAGATGGTGATGTAGGTCGAGTAAGCTGGAGAGCGCAAGGATGCACGTCAGGCCTGATCTTGGTGCAAAAGGAGAGAGACGAGGGACTCACGACGAGGCTTCTCCTCGGACACGTGCTTCTCCGAGTAGTCCTTGTCCAGCAGGCCAGACTCTTTGGGAGGAGGAGGGGACGCCATGTAGATGAACGACCCGCTGGCGACCCAGCCGACCCCCAGGAAGCCCTGGTGACCGATTGCTCCGAAGTTCTTGAAGTACGCTGAAGGGGCAAGCATGATTAACGAGAGTTTATAGCGACCAATTCAACCTCGTCAACTCACTAGCATTGGTGAGGATTCCAACGAATCGCTGAACGATTGACAACGACTCGAACGCCGGTGCACCCTGTTTCATTTCGAAGAACACGTCAGCACCCCAACCTCCGTCGAGCCCGTTGCTAAACTTACGGCTTGCGACATGAAGGAGATTGACAGTAACGCGGCCACCGAAGATGCCACGACCAACACAAAGGCGTCGAACCGGAGGCCGGGCTCGCTCAGGAAGAGCGAAACGGCCTGGCTCCCGTCGCCAAAGAGGTAAGAGGTGATGAAAGCGAAGGCGGAGAAACCACCGATGACAAGGTTCAGCGAGGTCTGTTGAGACAAGTCAGCCTTCATACTTTTCGAGAGAGCTGTGAAACCAGACGCACAAAGTGAGGCAGGATGGGGTAATCCGACGAGAACGGGTTGTCGACGACCGGCGTGTCCCCGAATGCCCTCGTGCGGACGTTGTTGAACACGGCGTCGCAAACAAGGTAGAAGCCGAGGAGGAAGACGCCGAGGTAATCGGACATCAAGTCTCCCGTGGCTGGTCCGGCGCTCTCCTTCGCAAACCGCCCAGCAGCATAGGTTGCAGCTCTGCGAGATCAGAGGCGAACGATCAGCTTTCGCGGGCCTCGCGTGAGCACGAGGAACCTCGCGACTCACCCCAAAGCAATCACTCCAGCCGCAATCCACTCCCTCCTCGATGTCGACAGCTTGTGCACCAAAGCACCAGCCGCGATCGCAGGTGCGACAGCGCTGGCTTTCGCTAGTGCCACCGACGTACTGGGGGAAAACAACGGTCGGGCACCACCACGTCAGCTCTCGCTCTCGCGCCGTTGCTCGCCTCCGCCGAAAGCACCAGACTCACAACTCGACGCGTCTGAGTGCTTCCAGCTGGAACAGGGCCGAACTGAAGCCAAACAATCCAGCGAGGCCGACGCTGATTGGACGAAGAGGAATCCAAATTGAGCGTCCCCCACGATCGACGACTAAAGTAGAACTGCGCGCGCTCACTCACCTCGAGACGGCGACGGATGTTTTTGGAGCTCCAGCGCTGGCGCCAGGACTCGAGGTGGCAGCGTGGACGGAGCTGAGCAGCTCGGCTGAGCCAGCGGTGAAGATGGAGCTCAGGAGGATGAGGAGCGTGCTCGACGTGAAACTCTGCTGGTCCGCTCCTGTTCGTGCGTGTGCCGCCAGGGGTCAGCGGACGCCGGGCGGGGCTCACCGCGACGAGGTGCTCCAAAGAGAAACGCGAGGCGTACCGTAGGTGCCTTTGAGGATCCTCTCCTGCTCTACACCGACTACAGTAGCACAAACCACGGCGCCGAGCGCCTGGACGAGCTTCCTTCCGCTCATCGTGCCGGCGTGTTTAGTTGACCGAGTTGCGGACGGACGATCGAGCTCGCGACGCGCTGTCGTGTGGGACGGTCGACGCGCTGATGGGTGAACGAGTGGACGCGAAGCGAGCGGAGGCAAATAGTGATGAAAGAAATGAAAACGAGTCAAAGGCAGAGAAAGGTGCCAAAGAAAAGGAGCGCGCAAAAAGAGGTCCGACCCCCCCGTCGCTCCTCCAGCAGGCGCAGTCGCGGTACTGCTGTCGCGCGCGAAGTTGTGTGGTCTGTGCGCGGGTGCCCGTTGGGTGCCTCTCGTGTGACACGTAAACAATGCATCTACTTTTAGGCTCCAGGAACGCCAGGTGCCTTTTCTTGTACCGCTCTGCCTCCTTCACCTTCTTTCTTCTGGGCGACAGCGTGGTGCTTGAGGTATGCTGCCCCGCGAACGTGACGCGTGTCCCTCGTCCCCCTGCTTCCGCGCAGTCTTGCCCGTGTACTCAAGCGTGAAGGTCTCGATCGGCCAAAGCCACTTACAGCCCAAACAAAGGAGGGCAATGCAGCCATTTGTAGCTTTTAGATTGCGGTGGGTGCGGAAGAGGAGGGAAAGGACGCAACCACACACTGACGTGGCCCCCTTCATTGGTACTCGCGACAGCTTGGTGCAAAGTACAACTCTTCCAGGTCTACGTTACAAGCTGTTGAGACAAGACTGCAGCAACCAAATACGGAGACTAATATGGGCCAAAACTGAAGAGGACAGCGGAAGTTGCGATTCGCGTTTACGATGTGTCTGTGGTGCCAACGCAGGTCAGCATTTCGGAGATCAACGAGATGAAGGGTGATGAGTCGTACAGAAGTAGTCTGAAAGCAGGTGAAAGGTCAGCCTTGAGGGTTTCAAAGTGCGAGCAGAGACGAGAATACTCACAATCGTTGATAAGAGGCACGTAGTCGCTGATGAGGGTCGACACAAAGCCCAACAAGGGCTTGCTCTCAAACGTGCTCGACACACCTTCGAGCTGAGGCCTGAAAAGCCCGACATCATCTACGTCAGTAACTCGAGTGCATGGAAACCACACCCCGCCTTCAAAAGTTACTCACTTTGTCCAGCTCTCCCACACTGGTCCACGAAGAAGGTACCACCAGAACGCCCTCATGCGCTTCTTCGTCTCATCCGCTTCAGCTTCACTCAGAGCCGACGGCAGCATAGGTCCAGACGCCTTGTTCCTCGCGAGTCGTGCGGCGGCGGACTGGCGGAGCGAGAAGGCAAGGTACTCGAGCGCGAGGGAGAGGAGGTATGGGAGGGTGTGACGACGGCCATACTTCCTCATAGCGAGCACTATTTCATAAAAAACCTTGATTAGTGAGAGAGCGGCTTGAGGAAAGAAGAGCGACGCACCATAGATAAGCGGTCTCAGGATCCAGATAATCTCGGCGGCCTTGCCCAACCCCTTGGCCCTCCCAATCAGATCCTCCGGCCTCTTGGCATGCTCGACCGTCAACACCCTCTTCATCAAGAACGCCTTGACACTCTCCTGCGACGACGTGGCGTTGTACCCCGGCACCGCTGGCTGGCTATCCCTCCTCAAGCTCGCCAACGTCGGCCTCGAGTACCCCGTCCTCGACCCTTTCCAGTAATCCTGGTGCTCTTCTGTCTCCGACCGAGCACCTCCGGCTAGGCCCGCGATCCGCTCGCCATCTCGGGTGAGGAGGACGTCGGCTGTCGAGCGGGGAGGAAGCGGGGCATCGTCGCCGTTCAGCGAGATCCTCGTGTCCGGTCCTGACCCAACGATGTGAGGACGGTGCAGGTCCAACACACTTGGATCGATCTCCCGCTCTGGCACTGGGGGCTGGACGCTCGTCCTCCCGCCGGTGGTCTTGAGGAGGGCGAGCCTCAAAGCCGCCTTTAGCGCCTCGAGGACGACGACGGCCTTGTCCGCCGCCGCCTGACCTTTTCGCTTCTTGACGGCCATTTCTATGAGGAGTTCGGTGTAGGTGAGGATGGTGAGCGAGCGGGAGAGTCGCTTGTAGGATGGCGAGGCGGTCGTCCAGTGGCGGGTGTAGCGAGCGTGAGAGGACGGTTCGGGGCGGAGGTTGGGTGGAAGTTCGGAGATGGTACGGAGCATGACTGAGTCGTGGTACATCCCGAGCACATTCAAAAGCGAGTAGACTGGGAAATCGAGGAGAATGTCAGCTGAGGCACGCGATGGAGCCGAGTGGTTGGGGACGAAGCGGAGACGGACGGCCTTCTGATGCGACTTCACTGTCCTGGAATCGTCCTGTGTGCAAATAGGGTTAGTTGAGAGGTATTGTTGATGCTACGATGAGTTCTAGCGACGAACCTGGCAAGAACCAGGTGAGGGACCGGAGGGACGACTCGATCGACGAGATCCTCGACGCATTGTGCAGGATCAACGCCTCGTCTGCCCACCACTGCAGGTTAGCTGACTGCTCAAGCTATCCATACAAATAGTGACACTCACAGCTCGATGCTACGGCACCCAGCGAGCTCGCCATGTCGTGGTGCAGGGTATGTTGACGAGGGGGAGGCCGCCCGCCCGCCCGCTCTGCGATAGCCGAAGTGCCGGTGGCCCCCCTGTCCATGGAGGCGCGCGAAGAAGAAGCCAACGCTTCCGCGGCTGCAGTCCCTTTCGCGCGCCTGAGCGCGTTTTGTGTAAGCGTTCGTTCGGCACGATTTGCTTCCTTTCTATTTCTTCGTTCACTTTAATCATTCTACTTTGAATCAATCTCAACAGCCAGTCTCGCTCGAGCCCAGACGCCGTACAAGCAGCGAGGCCTGCGACTCGGACAGCGTCTCGTATCAGAGAACGCCGGCATCGTCGGCACAGAGCGGCGAAATGGCCCACGACTCGGAAAAGGGGGAAGGTGTCGCGTACGAGGGACTAGGGACAGCAGAAGCACCGTTTGTTGTGAGATGGCTGCCAGGAGAGAAGGAGAACCCGCTCAACTGGTCAGGTCCCAAGCGCTGGCTTACGACCCTCGCGTTCTCGCTCGCGACGGCCTGTGAGTTTGCTCTTCATTCGTCTGATAGGCTGGATTCACCGGAGCTGATGTGCTGGACAGGTGTGGCATTTGGAAGCTCTTCTTATTCTGGTGAGGCGTGGCTCCGATCCGAAACCCCAGACGGCCAGCGAGCTTTGTTGTTGATCTCCTCCCGCTTCGTCAGGCGCGATGGCCCAGATGGAGGACTATTTCGCAACAGGCAGCGAAGTCACGACTTTGGGTACGTTGACACACGTACACCCATCTCCCCCTTGTTGCTCACTTTCTGTCATCACAGGACTGAGTGTCTACGTTTTGGGATTTGCGTGAGTGACGACTATCGTCTCCGCTTCCGCGCTCTGATTCCTGACCCGCTGAGGCGCGCTGTCGCCTTTCAGATTCGGCCCGTTATTGTGGGGTCCTTTGAGTGAAATGTACGGGCGACGGATAGTCCACCTCTGCGTCTACACCGCTTTCTTCGTGAGCTCCTCCTTTGATTTCTCGCGCACCTGCATGCTGCTAAGAACTTACGTGGCCAGCTCTTCTCGCTCGGAACGGCACTGGTGACCAACATCGAGGGCATGATCATCTGCCGATTCTTCGCTGGCTTCACCGGTGCCTCGTGCATCAACAATACTGGCGCTGTAAGCAGCTCTCGTGCCCCTCACTTATGCCGCGCCTCGGCTGCTTGCGGCGTGTGGTGGTTTGCCTTTGATTGACAAGCAGTTGACTGTTCCCCCCCTACTTTCAGATCATGTCGGATATTTGGAGTGCTTCGGAGCGATCGGTTGCCCTCTCGATCTACATGACCAGCTTGTGAGCCGTGATTTCTCTCGCCACGTGTGCACTCTTGCTGACAATACGGCGCAGATTCCTTGGCCCTGTACTAGGTCGGTCGGACCCACGAGGCTACTTTAAATGTGCATTCATGTACTGATACGAGATTACTCGACGTGCAGGACCCGTTGTTGGCGGCTTTAGTGAGTCTCCCTCCTTCATTGACAAGCCTGCGAAAGACACGGCGACAAACTCACACTTTCTCTTCCAGTGGGACAGAAGCTATATTGGCGATGGATTTTCCGACTAGTGAGCCTCATGCACAGATCCTCAGATCCGCACACTCTGACCATCAACGCAGGAAACCATCCTCGCCGGAGCCATCCTCCTCTTGTCAGCTTTGATCCCGGAAAGCTACGGCCCCACGCTCCTCCATCGACGGGCTCTGACACTTTCAAAAGAGACTGGAGAGGTCTACGTCTCAGAGTATGACCTGAAGGTCGGAGCGACGGAATCGGTCGCGCACAAGTTGGCGGTGGCGATCTCGCGCCCGTTCAACATGCTGTTCAAGGAGAGCATGTGAGTTTGTTTTCTGCTTCCTTCATCTCAGGAAGCTGATTCGTATGAGAACCTGATTTGACTTCCTCTGCAGAGTGCTAGCTTTCGCTGTCTACGCTGCTGTTTGTTGTAAGTCTCCCGTCTCCCCCGCCGCTCCGTTTAGTATTGACACCGTCTCAGATGGCGAGATGTATGCCATGTTTGGAGGATACGGAATTATATTTAAGGAGAATCGAGGATGGACTGGGGGCCTCGCTGGACTTCCTTTCCTGTAAGGCTGCCTTTCCGCAAATGACACGTCGGATCTGAGCTGACCCCACGCTCTGCAGAGGGATCGGTGTCGGCAACTGTCTCGCTGTCCGTGAGTAAAAATAAATCTTTTTGCTTCGCTCGTCGCTGACGATCCATCAGTCATCAACTTCTACGTCAACAAAGCGTACGGACGAGCCCTCATCAAAGCAGGAGGATCTTTACCCCCAGAAGCTCGACTACCGAGCTGTATCCTGGGAGGCGTTTGCGTTCCCATTGGACTGTTCTGGTTCGCCTGGACGGTTCAGCCTTCGGTGCATTTCATGGTGCCGATCGTCGGCAGCATCTTCTTCGGACTCGGATTGGGACTCGTGTTCCTGACCATCACGAATTACATGGTTGATGCGTATCTTCAATGTGAGTCATATTTCACTCCTACTGCTCAAGTCATTAAAGTTAACGTTATTTCACAACCAGTCGCCGCTTCAGCTCTTGCTGCCAACACAGTGCTCCGCTCCATTTTCGGTGCCGTGTTCCCCATGTTCACGGATCAAAGTCAGTCTCGCCCCTCTCCAAGAAGCAAGCTACTACTCACCACCTCCCTGTCACCAAAGTGTTCCACAACCTCGGCTCAAACTGGGCGCTCACGGTATTCGCCTTCCTCGCGCTCGCTCTCGTTCCCGTCCCAGTTCGTCCCGTCTACCCCGTCCTTCATTCCCGCTCACTAACCTCCCTTTTAACCCCCGCTCACAGTTCCTATTCTACAAGTTCGGCGCCCGCATCCGAGCTACATCGAGCTACGCCCCGGGCCACAAACCTCCTCAGCTCAGTAAAGTGCCGACTCAGCACGAGCTCGATGAGGCTGAGCAGGTTGGGGAGTTGGATTTGAGGTCGAGGGAGGAAGAGTCGAGGGTGTGAGAGTAAAGATAGATCGCGATGATTTGGTAGAGGGAGGAGATGATTGAGCATAGACCTATGGACAATGAAAGTGAATACGTGTGCAAGATCGGGCGGCGGCGATTGAGATATGATGATATCCGCCATGCTGGACGACAAGTTTCGAAAAAGTTTCTCCTGAGAGACCCTTAATCCCGTTCATGTATGGTTCAAAACACGAACTCTAATGCAAAATTCCCTTCCATCAGCACAAATAAAGACGTCCAACGACTACAAACTTAATGCTCATTCTCTCTCTCTTGCTATATGTCTATTCACAAATGGAGCTATGGTGGCAAGTCTAACTGAGGGCCGGAGTTTGTGGTCTCACAACTTTTCGCCATGGGACGGATCGAACGGCGTAGAGGTACGTGGCCCCGAGGACGCAGAAGGCTCCGAAGAGGAAGCCGGCTGACATCTGGTGGTTACGAAACCTAAGTGAGACTCGAGAGAACGGGGACGTGGGGGTGAAGAACGCACGTGGAAGTCGAAGAAGAGGACGCTGAAGGCGAAGGAGAGGAGGATACTCTGAAAGCCGCGTATGTGTCAGTTCGACAGGAGCGAGTATGGAAGGGCTGGCGACTGACGATGCTGGTAGCAAAGCACTTGGCGATGTTATCTGCATGCTGCATGACCAACGCTATTGGCCGAGCAAAGCAAATCAGCATTTCCCCTCACCCTTCGTAGAAAGCCAAACCACCCACCTCCCAACAGCCCTCCCGAAACCTGCAGGAACACGACCAACCACGCCATCCCGCCAAACCCCTCAAAGAACGAGCTCAAAAACAACGACGCTCCCCACCCTCCCGAGTCCCACCACCCCTCATCTACGCCCGCCCATCCTCCACTCTCATACATCGCCAGCGGCAGCGCAAACGCCAGCCCGAAAGTCGACAGCTGGATGTTCCGGATCCAGAGACTCGGTAGAGCAGCTTGTACTGGTATTGAGTTGGGTGCGGATGTTGTTGGTGGTGGTGTAGGAGTTTTGAGCACTCGTTCGAGGTAGGTCGACGCGAAGCCGGAGGAGAGGCAAGCGGCGAGGACGGCGGAAAGGCCGAGCGCTTGGTTGCCAAGTGAGGAGGGAAGTCGAGAGTGGTGGGAGTCGTGGCCTTCTGGCTGGGAGTTTTGAAGTTGGACGATGCCGACGCCGGCGGTGAGGAGGAAGAGGGAGACCCATTGTTGGGCGGTGAGGGTTCGACGGAGGAGCATGATGCTGCAGAGGGCAGTCGCGGGTATCTATGATGTGGGAAATTCAGCAAAGCGACAACGAGGCAGACTAGTACAGGTGAGCTCACTTTGAGTTGGTAAGCGAGCTGAAAGACTGGCACGCTGAGGTTTGCAGACGCCACGTATTGCGCGTTCGCTTGAAAGACGAAGAGCGCCGACGGGATCGACAGCTTCCACATCCCCTTGACGACAACGTTCTTCAAGGCGGTCCACGAGTCCTTGTCCCACATGTCCGCCAACCCTGAGTGGTTCACGTTCCTCTCGAACGGCACGCGAGTCGGGAAGAGCGCGCCGACGTCCGGCGGTTTGAACGGTGATGGAGGGAGCGCAGGTGTCGGTGGGATGAGGGCGAGGGAGGGAAAGTGGGGTGGTGAGTGAGCGTGAGCCTGTGCGGCTGTGACGTTTACTCGTAGGCTCGCACCCCGGCGGTGCTCGACGCTCGTCCGGAGGAACTCTGCGCTCGAGCGG
This sequence comes from Pseudohyphozyma bogoriensis, assembly GCA_024364755.1. Classification (NCBI taxonomy): domain Eukaryota; kingdom Fungi; phylum Basidiomycota; class Microbotryomycetes; family Chrysozymaceae; genus Pseudohyphozyma; species Pseudohyphozyma bogoriensis. The sequence continues at coordinate 229,857 of JALBUQ010000002.1, forward strand.
GTCGCAGAGGTGTCGCTCACGTCCTCGGAGTTGCGAGACGAAGGGACTTGGGAGGTGCCCGCGTTAGCTGCCCGCCCCGCTGATCCTCGAAGGTATATGCTGAAGAATGAGTGTACTCACTCGAGAGTTCGTACGAGTCTCTGCGCTTGCTCCCCTCCGAGCTGAGGCTCAAGTCGCCAGCCTGGTCCTCCTGTTCCCCGCTCTCCGTCAACCACATGGGCTCGCCAGCGGCATCGAGCTCGCCCAGCTTTGTGTGCCGTTCCCGCTTGATCTCGAGGATCGCCGGTCGCAGTTCCCGGGTCCAGAAGACGAGGAAGGCGGCGGTGGCGATCTTGAACAGCTCGGTGAGGACGACGCACGAGCTGGCGTGAAACTTGACGGCCGCCGGCCGGAGCGAGACGTGCAGCACGATGCTCAGGATGCTGAAATGCAGCGTCAAGGCGACGAGCGACAGGATCGCGGTTCTGCTCGCCAAACAGCAACCAGTGCGGAGGTTAGCGACCGCCGTCTCGTCGTGCAGGCGTGATGGCCGGTGCGGCGCGTCCAGCAGCGGGCTAGGGATCAGACTGACTTTGAGAGCGGCGCCATCGCGTCTCGTCACCCACTCGACGACTTTAATATGGCAAGAAAAGAGCGGATACGCGTCGTCAGAGTTGAAGGAACAAGTGGTGGGAGCCAGAGCCGGAGGCGGACACGCGCCTCGCCTCCCTCGATCGGACGGCGCGGCTTCGGAGAATAGTTGGAGCCCCTGCGCGGCCTGCCTCCCCTTCTTAATCCGACTACATCGACTTTTCGACACTTCACACTTCTGACACTATCCACGCCCTTAGAGGCAATGTCATCGAATACAGACACGCCACCACCCTCACTCGGCCAGCACTGCCAGCTGCCCACTTGCAAGACGCTCGACTTCCTCCCCTTCCGCTGCACGTACTGCTCCTCGACCTTCTGCCAGCATCACCACCAACCCTCCTCCCACACCTGTCCGAACGACCCTCACCTCGAATCCTCAATAGCGGCCGGAGCAGGAGGGACGTACGCAGGCGCTGAGTCGTTCAAGTCGTTGTTGCCCGACCGGAGTACGCGGCCGAGTGAGCAGGACGAGAGGGAGCGCGAAGCGAAGCGGAGGAAGGAGAATGCGTTGAACGTGCTCGAGAAGAACTTTGGGGTGAAGCCGGCGCAGGGGACATCGTCTGGGGCGACGACGAGCTCAAAGCCAGCGGCGAAAGCGAAAGTGGTGTCGCCGGTGATTGCGTTGATGAAGCTCAAGCAGAAGGCGAAGCCCGTGAAGGGGCTAACAGTGGGCAATGTCGCTATGGAGGAGAGGCTGTACTTGAACGTCGTGTGGTTCGACGGCGAGGATCGCGTAGAGAAGGGCACGAAGGAGCTGTGGTTGAAGAAGGTGCGTTCGCTGGTCTCGCCGTGTTATTGTCGGAGGATTCGATGCTGAAAATGAAGGTTGTTGGTGTGTTTTAGGTCACAACAGCAGGGAAAGCGCTCGACCTCTTTGCGGAAGAGTTTGGGGTCCCGAATGTAAACAACACGTCATCAGACCCTTCCAAAGTCAGTCCTGCGTCGCTTCTCGTCCGACAGAACTCCAGATTCTCACCCCTTCTCTCCAGATTCTCACTCTCACCACAACTTCGCTCGAGCGCCTCGCAATAAGCTCAAGAATAGACGCGTGCGTCGACAACGGCAGCACCGTCTGGCTTCTCCGAGGCAGCTCGCTTCCACCTGCAACCTCCGACACAAGGAGCTGACCCTGCAACCCAAAGTTTCCCATCAAACATGTCCCAAGGTCACCAAATCGATGAGAAACATTGTGCTTCTTTCGAAGATTGTTTCCTGATTTCCTCTCGATTCATCGCTCGCTCGGCTCCTGTGTGAGTTCCCCGCTTCTCAATCTACGAGCGAGGACGCCGAGACGAGCCTGGGACAATCCAGAAGGTGGATCCAGAAAATCAAGAAACACTTGCTAGACTGAGACACTTGGTCGGACTCCGTTCCTTCGTCTGTTGTTGTCTGGTGTTCGTCTTTCCAGAGTGTCGTCGGGAGAACGTGGTGAGGCTGCAACACGTGGCGTGCTCTTTGGTTGGGGCCATGGCTGCTTAGTGTTCCAAGATCTTAGCGTTTGAGATGTATTTTCTATCTGCAATCTCTGAGATCCAGAGCAACGAAGAAATTGGGACCACGACGCGAAAGGCCGCGGAGTTGAACTGAAGGTTGTGCGTGTTTTGGGACAGAGCCAGCTCCTTCCCTCTCGTTCGCGTCGCTCGCTCTCGACAGATCTCAACACTATAAAGCAAGACATACTTGAACACGTCACCCTCCAGCTACCGTCCCATCCACTCCTCCTCCAACCTCGATCCGAGCATCCCAAGTCGAGCGATGGACGAGAGCGCCCCGGCAGCCGCCCTCGTCCCCTCGCCTTCGCACAGCCCGCCATCGCCCGTCTCAGACTCTCTCCCCGCTCCTCCTCCCACCACCACCAACGACGCCGTCGCGCCCGTCGTCCCACCCCCGATGCTCGTCCCCCCACCGCCACCCAGTCCTCCTCAGCTCGCGTCCTCCTCCACCCCGAGCTCGACGGCAGACCAGCACGAGTTTCTTCCCCTCCCGCTCAGTCACAGGTTTAGGATCACGAGTGCCATCCTTTCGCTCAACCCTGAACAGGAGCAGCGGGAGGACGACGCGGTGGATAAAAAGTGGGGTCCGGAGCTCGAGGGCGACGACGGCGCGATGAGGGAGCTGAGGATGCTCGTTCAGGGCGAGGGGTTTAGCTTGGGGTATGTGAGGAAGAGTGAGGATGGCGAGGTTGAGAAAGGGTTGGCGAAGGAGGAAAAGGAGAAGGTGAGGGACAAGGACGCGAACACGGTCATGATTGTTCCGAGAGGGAGGATTAAAGGGTTGGAGGTGAGTCGTGTTCGAAGCCGATTCATTTCAAGTGCGTAATTTTGATTGTATCTCTGTGTGACTGCAGGTCAAAGTCGAGCGATGGGAAGGAGGATTGGAGGGTTCAGACGTGACGATGCACTTTGACATCGTCGACTCGAGTACGTTGTCCCGCGCTTCGCTCCTCTTCAGCTCTTCCTGACTTGGTGCGTCCGGCAGATTCGAGAAAGACCGTTCTGGATCTCGAAGTCGACTGTCGCGCTACGAAGGGATTCGACAAGTACGAGTTCGAAAAGACGATGGGTCGGTTCCGCCGATGGTCGCGACATGGCGAGCGTGGGTTTCCCGCTACCATACCGTCAGTCTTGTCATCGTTCTTTACTTGAAAATCTATTAAACTCAATCAACAAACTCCTTCAGTGTTCACCGACCTCTCGCCATCCCTTCCGAAGGCCAGTCCCTCGCATACGTCGCGCCACGTCCACACGATTACTCGGCACAAGATCCCGCGACGTGGGTCTCAGACCTTGGCCCACTCACCGGCAACGAGCTCGAAGACCTCCGGGAGGCAGAGAGGAAGGTCGAGGAGGAGATCAACACCTTCAGAGAGGAGAACCGTGAGGGATTGATGGGCTTGCGGTCGACGACGCGCAAAAGAAGCGGTCCGGTCGACAGCGATTATGTGGACCCTGACTCTGTCACTGGTGAGCGTGCCTTCATCATCCATTCATCGTCTCCTAAGGGACAGATATGCTAAGTCTTTCAAACCTTGCAGAGGCTCCTCCGCCCAAAAAACCTCGTCGCTCCGTGGGCCGCCATGCCGTGCCGAAGTCCACACGAGCTCCGCCCTCACGAGCACCAACCTCGCGAGCACCAGCCTCACGAGCATCCGAACCATCCCCGACTGCTGCACCTGCGCCTTCGCCTGCTCCCGCTCCGGCACATTTACAATCATTCGCACCCGCACCCCCACGATCATTCGCTTCCGCACCCGCACGAGCACGACCCTTCGGCGCTGCACGAGCACCCATTTCAGTCCTCGCACCCCCCTTCCCAGGTGCCGTCCCCACCCCCGCACTCACGCCGACCCCGATCCCCGCCGACTTGGAGGAAATCGTCAAACTTCAGAGAGAACTCGCTTTAGTGAAGAACACGACTCGAGCGACCGACAAGGACTATCAAAACCAGATTCGTGATCTCCAGGACCAGCTCAAGGAGAAGGACCAGACGATCGAGGAACTCGTGGCGGCTGTGTCCTCGAGTCCGGGTCCGGGGACTTCAACGTCGGCAGTGCCGTCCTCGAGTATGGTCAAGGGACCGTTCTCGAACCCGCCGGTGGTTGCGAAGAAGCGCGGGAGGAAGCCCAAGGCGAAGAGCTCGCCAGGGAAGGTGACGGACGAGTTGGAGTCGGGTCTCGTCGAGCTCGAGCGTGTGGTTGATGAGCACGAGAGCGGGGGCTTCGCTCCGCCGGCTTCGACGTCGACGGCTGTGAACGATAATGCGGATGCGATCGCTGAGATTGACCAGTTGTTGGCGGAGACGGGGGAGATGTCAAGAACGAGGGGGTTGACGAGGAAGTTGAAGGAGCAGCTCGAATGAGCCTATGAGCTATTTCTCCCACATCACATCGTTTCAATCGACTTGCACGAATTGTTTTCGCACTTTGCTCGCCTTCCTGTCAATACAAGAGCATCACCACGAAAGTCGTCATTCCATGATGCTGCCTCCCTTCCCGATCCCTCCTCTACGAAGGCTGAGCGAACGGATCCTGCAACAACCCGCTCAGCATATCCGTCTCCCCCCACGGCACTCCATCCTCATTATTCCACCACTCCGTCCCCCAACTCGCGAGCGGAATACTGCTCCCATTCTCGGCCACCACGGGCGTCACCGTTCCCGGTAGAATCGTCAACGGTGGTAACGGAACCCCCGTCGAAGCCGACTCGACCGTCTCAGCATGCAACTTCCACACGGCGTTCAACCGACTCCGGACGATCGCTTGCAGGTGTCTTCCGTAGATCGCTGCGGTGCCGAGTCGGTGGGAAGGGGTGGTGCCGACTTGCTCGAGGAGGACGGCGAGGTTGCCGAGGAAGCCTAGGAGGGTGGCTTGGGAGGAGAAGAAGCCTTCGATGCCGACGTCGCAGTCGAAGAGACGCATGGAGAGGCAGGCGGCCCAAGAGATCATTGGGAACTGAGGGATGGGAAAAGAGGGGACGTGTCAGCCGTTGAGAGGGGCGAGGAGAGGAGGAGCGCAACGAGAGGCTTACAACCGTGTTCGGCATTTTCCAATAGAATCTCGAGCTTTCCAGCCCCTTGACAGCCGCATGAACAGCCTCGAGCGCCGATACCACGCAATCATTCACGATCGCGGGCGTCTCGATCGGTCCTTCCTCGTCGTGGTGAGCTCGATGGTGCAGTCCTTGACTGAGGCACCACAGCCTCCCGACGCGATACAGCAGCTCGACGTAAACCGAAGGGAGTGTCGACCCCGCCTCTGTTGGTCGACCACGTCAGCTGCCGCTCGGCATGAGGGAGGGGCACAGGATAGCACGAACCGACAGTGTCGTAGAGCAGCCATTGGCGATGCCAGGGATCCAATGAAGCATCGATATACTCTCGGATCCAGGAGGTGCCTTCGGCCGGGTTCGTCGCGAGGCGAGTCCGGATCTCGGTTGAGAGACTGATCTGTAGACGAGTCCGACAGAAGTCAGCGAGGGAGTGAAGTCGGGGAAGGACAGAAGAAACTAACGATATATCTTCTAAGCCTCACGATGGCCGAAGTCTCCTTGTCGTGCGGCAAGGCTGCAGGGTGGATGTGCCACTCCTCGTTGCGAATAAGGTCGTTTTCCGGGAAGACGGACGAGGGTCGTCCGAACGCAACGGCTGAAGCTGTGGAGAAGGAAAGTTGGGTGAGTTACGAGTAAAGAAAACGAAAAGGACGCAAAGACTTATGATTCGTAGAGAAAGAACCTTAGCCAGAACCGCTCGCGATTCCGAATCATCTGGTCCACGACGATCTGGCTCGTTGCGTCCATGTTGTCGAGATCCTGGCCCAATGCCGCCACCTAGTCGAAGCATTTTAATCATCTCCTCTTCACTCGGTGTTCAAACCAAATTCAATCACGTACCTGCCTCTCCAAAGGCCACTGCGCCGAAATCGGCTTGTCCAACCCCAGCTCGGTCGCCATCGTAAAGTTGTACCTTTTGCCTAATGCTCAGTAACTTGATCCGAGACATAAGGGAGAGACTCACGAGGTGTAGAACCAACTAGTATCATCCGTAACCTTATTCCCCGGCGGGATCCACGGCATCCATACCAAAAAACCTTGCCCAATCTCCAAGCTTTTCCATCTCCTCTCAACGACGAGTCGGGCGAGTCTTTCAGTGTGAAGTTGGAGACGACGAGTGACGGGACCGGCTTCGGGGGTGAATTGGGCGCCGTTGAACAGGATGGCGGAGAAGAGGAAGGCGGAGCGAGAGCGGATAAACTCCGGGGTCTGGAGGAGACGAGGGCAGAGGAGGACATTCAGCGGTGATGGTTCGAAGTAAAACGGAGAGGGATTGAAAGAGCAAGTTTGCGTCAGGGTCAGAGAGGTGAGATGAAGCGAGGGTAAGCGCTTACGTGGAGGGTTTGGTCGAGGGCCGAAATCAAAGGATGAAGGTGAGCGTAGAAGCTTTTGGATAGCAAAGGTCAGAAAGTACTTAGTACCACAAGAACCTCACAACTCACACTCTGAAAAACGTCTGGACTTCTTCCGGCGTGATCAACGCCAGGTCGATGGGATCGTATTCCGGCCCAACGTCGCCCCTGACGGCTGGATTCGTCTTTGGCCTGAAGAAGTCCATCTCTGTCTCTGCAAGCTTTGACGACGGGTCCGCCGTGATGGCCTTCAACCCCTTGTTGACACTGTCCCACGACAACCCCAAGTTGGCGACGCGCGAATCGAGCGGTCCCGTGTTGAGCATGTCCGTTACTTTCGTCTTTTTCTGGTGGTGCTCGGGCGAGCCGTACGGCGAGTCGGCGGAGAGGAACCCCGACTTGAAGAGCGGTGATGGGCGGACTGCTTCAGACGCTTCGGCGAGGAGGCCCAAGGGGTTGCTGATGGCTGCGGAGGGACCGGGACGGGGGCCGTCGGCGGAGGACGAGTGCGGCGAGGGCGAGTGCGTCGGCGGCGGAGTGGGCGAGAGGATGTGGGAGAGCGAGAAGGGCGCTCGCTGGGACTGGCCGGTGCCATCGTGCGGGCGTTTGAGGGTGTTGAGGAGGAAGATGTTGTCCATGTGTGGGTCCGGGAGGGGTTCGGGGATCTGGAAATCCGCGCGAGGGTGCGGCGGCGGCGGCGGTTGCGAGTGAGGGACGGGAGGCGGCGGGAGTTGGAACGAGAGTTGCTGGCTGCTGTTCGAGGTCCCGCTGGTGGACGCGACGGCGTTGCCGGCGGTCGCATCGCGTCCCTGCGCCTGCTGGGCGGCAAGCAGGGAGGTGAGGAGCGTCGAGTCGTCCGCGCCGAGCTCGGTGGAGGCGAGGAGGTTGAGCACGTCGGCGGGCGCACCAGTGCCGTTCTTGACTCGCTTGAGCTCAGTCTGGATCTGCCGGAGTGCTCGGTCCACGCCCTTGTACTTGCTGAGCGTTCGCGGGCCCAAACAATGGTCAGCAACGCGCGTCCTGCTTCGGTGGGAGGTGCATGACCACTCACTTTTTCGCACCTTTGACTCTGCCAGGCTTCCTGTACGGCGGCACGACACACTCCCGGCCCATGCGTGCACACCTGGCGCCCTCGAAATCGCTTCAGTTCCGTCGCCCACCTCGCGCTCGTCCATCGAACTCACCGGTCACACGGCGCATCGTCGCCGCCCGACGTCCTCAAGCACCTCATCTTGAGCCCCTGCACCCGCACCTACAGTCAGCCAAACACGACCCACGATCCTCGAAGTACAGCGACTCACGCGGCACGCCATGCACGCCGTCTTCGCCGTCGTTTTCGGCGCTGCTCCTCCGTCCGCCTGCACCGGCTGGTCTGCCTCGCCATCACCATCGCCCGACGGCGGGCTCAGGCTCTGCGTCTCGCTGTCGGGCCTGCTGTACTCCATCCGATGCGGCTGCTGCTGCTCTGCTGGTGGAGGCAACAGGAAGAACTATCTGCTGCTGCCGCTCCACGTGCGGGGATTAGTTGGGGGCGGGGAGGCAAGCGACGGGCGATCGTTCGCGCGCCCGGTGGACAGAGCAGGAGGCCGGGTCGACGGCCACCCGTCGAACGGGAGCTGTTTGTGGAGGCCTCAGAGGGGACAGCCCTTTTTCAGTTCTTCCATCACTTTGAGCACTTGTTAAGTACTGATGTAGTGAAATGTTGCAGCAACTCGTCGATGAAACCACGTCAGCAGCGGTCGAAACCTTGAGGCAATCAAGAACAGGCGCCATCACAAACGGTGTGTATGTGAGACGTAGCTGTAAGTACTGGCTGCCCTTATCAACCGCATGAGCGTGCAGTCAACACCATTACAAAGCGAATCAGGTCCGGTTGCAGAGCAGTAGAACACAGTCGAAAAGCGACACGTAACGGGTCTAAAATCCCCGCTCGTTCTGTTGCAGTCAATTCGATGAACTCCCCTTGTAATGTATCAAGACTCAGTGAGGCGAAAAGCGCCCTTCCTGCCCAAAGCGTTGAGCCACGTGGCCCCGGGCTCTCGGCGACCTCCTCAACCGAAGGCCCCAAGCTCGTGACTTCCGGGCGGCGCGCTCCTTGTCATCCCGCGCCAACCTCGCACCCAACCCCAAACTCCTTCCACCACCTTCAAAACTCCACACGAAAATCATGTCATACATTGCAGCATCCAAGCGCACGGCGTTCGGCGCGTTCGGCGGCAAGCTCAAGTCGTGGACCGCTGCCCAGCTCGGCGGCGTTGCGGGTAAAGCTGCTCTCGCGGAGCTCCCCGAGGGTGTCAAGGTCGATTCCGTTCACTTTGGGTGCGTCTTCTTCTCTACATATTGTGTGCGCATGGGTGCAATGTTTTGATGAGAGAGGACGGAGCGAGGGTGGCTCGTCGAGGGTGGCGCTTCATCGCGGGATTGCTGACGATGCTCCTCCAGCGCGGTGCTCCAGTCCGACCCGTCGGGCGCGTATGTTGCTCGCCACATCGGACACTTGTCGGGCCTCCCTGTCGACGTCCCTGCGCTCACTATCAACAGGTGCGTCCTTGCCTCGTTTGCAGCTCGATCCGCGCGGCGATGCTAACGCTCTCATTCGTGTCAGGTTGTGTGGTTCGGGATTCCAGACGAGTGCGTTGGAATGGTCAAAGACAAACTTGCACTATCTGATTCAGCTTTTGGTGGCAGTCATCAACGCGGCCCAGGAGATCAAGCTGGGAGAAGCCGACGTCGTACTGACCGGCGGTACCGAGAACATGTCCTTGTCGCCTTGTCCGTCCCTTTCTTTCTCCCTCAAACCCGTACCACTCACTCAAACACATCTATAGATACGCTCTCTGGTGCATCTCGCTTCGGCAACAAGTACGGCGTCGACCTCAAGCTCGAGGACTCGCTCGCCGCCGCGCTCACTGACCGCGTCCCGACCCCTACGCCGATGGGGATTACGGCCGAGAACCTGGCGAACAAGTATGGTGTGACGAGGGAGGAGTGCGATGCGTATGCTGTTCAATCTCAGCAGAGGTGGAAGGAAGGTGCGTCGCGAGTTCTGTAGTGGGGCCCCCATGAAGCGCGCGAAGGAGCTGACCTCGACCTACCCACCTCCTCTGCATGTAACACAGCCCTCGACGCCGGAGCTTTCAAAGACGAGATTACTCCCATCTCCCTTCCCTCCCGCAAAAAAGGTGCCGACCCCGAAATCTTCGCCCAAGACGAGCACCCGCGCCCCAGTGCGACCCTCGAAGCGCTCACGAAACTCCCCGCCGTCTTCGCGAAAGGCGGCGTCGTCACCGCCGGCAACGCTTCTGGGATCTGTGATGGCGCTGCTGCGAATGTCGTGGTTGGCGAGGAGGCGTTGAAGAGGTATGGGATCAAGCCGCTGGCCAAGGTGTTGGCGTACCATGTTGTCGCGGTCGAGCCGTCGATCATGGGGATTGGACCGGTAGAGGCTATTAAGGGAGCGTTGGAGAAGGCCTCGTTGAAGATGAGTGATATTGATGTGAGTATCGTCGGTCCTTGGTAAGAGCATCCGGCTGACGTGGCTTCTCTAGCTTTTCGACGTGAATGAGGCTGTGCGTTGAGAATTTCGGCTTCACCGAAGGCTTGAAGGGAAAGAGCTCACATGTATCATTGTTCAGTTCGCCGCCCAGTGGCTTTCGGTCCAGCGTGCGCTCGACCTGCCCAACGACAAGACCAACGTGTTCGGAGGTGCCATCGGTGAGTGACCAGCTGCTCAGTGCACCATCATCTCAACAGCGTCACTGACCAATTCTTTCTTTTCCAGCCCTTGGACACCCACTCGCTGCCTCTGGAGCTCGCATCACTGGCAACCTCGTCCACAACCTCCGACGCTTGAACAAGAAGTACGCGGTTGGAGCGGCCTGTATCGGTGGAGGACAAGGTGCGCAGAGTTATCATATCCCTGGTCAGTGATTTGAAGCTAACCCTTTAACTGTATCATAGGTATTGCCGTCGTTCTGGAAAACGTTGATGCCTGATGGAAAAGACGCTCGTAACGTTTACACCTTTGTGTCGCTGTTTTGAATTGAAATACCCCTTCTTGTTGATCTGAATGGAGCCAATCGATTACGGTATACCCAAAGACTACTATCAAGACCCCTAAAACCCTGCTCCCGGTTCTTTTAACTTCCATCTCACCCTGTGAACCTCTCAAGCGTGAGGGCGGTAAGTCGACCCCCACCTCGGCGTGAAGTCCTCGACCTTCTCCTCCGCAAAAGCCTGCTCCCTTTCAAAGGCAATGTTGATACGAGGGGAAGGAGAAGGGAGAGCAGGGCGAGGCGACATGTCGTAGTACGAGTGATCCTTCGCCATGCTGTCGCCGGCTTTGCCCTCGAGACCACGAACACCGGATTGGATGGCTTTGGCGCGGATCTTGGAGCGCGAACCGAGGGTGATGAGGAGGGCGAGGGCGTAGAAGGAGGAGAGAGGGACTGTAGGCGGGGGAGGGGAGAGGTCAGCGTTCGCTTCCGGCTAGTACACGTGTCGCGCTCCCTGTTCCCGTCGCGGGAAGGAAGGAATGGGAGACTTACGCCAGAACGCAGCGGAAGAGTTGGCGTTGAGAGAGTCGGCGGGGAAAGCATAGCTGAGGATCGCGCCGATCGTCGCCGCGATGGCGGTGTAACTCGCCGTCTCGATGGCGAGGCGCATGATCTTGCGGAGGACGCCGTCGGTCGACGAGTTGTACCCGATGATACGCTTGTTGAGGAGGACGCAGAGGGAGACGGTGATGAGCACGTCGACGAAGGCGGAGCCCCAGAGCCACATCTAGAATGAAGGTGGTTCGTCAGCGCTGGGTTTTGGAGGGTTGGCGGAAGGAAAAAAGAACGTACGCCAGTAGCGACGGGGAAGCTCATGGGGAGGGCTTTCTCGAGCATGTTGGCACGGAGCATGAAGGAGAGGATGAGGTAGCACCAGGAGCCGATGAGGCCGCAGAGGACGCCGAGGGCGACGAAAGTAAAGTAGATGACTTTGTAGATGCGGTTCTCGAAGAGCTACGAGAGAGGGAACACGTCAGCAATGGTGGAGCGCGATGATGAGGCAGGACTGTTAGAAGCTTACAGCACTGGCACGGAGGGAGAGGAAGGTCTGCACGATGGCACCCTCGAGTCCGACAGCGAAAGTAGCAAAGCAGTCGAATTCGGTCTGGGCGAAGAGAGTGTCGGCGCTGGAGATGGGCAGAGCACAGTCAGTTTGAATGAAGCTGATAGTAATGTTACGAGAATGCCTTACTCTCGGATCTGCCAGGTGGCGTAGTGGTACAGCGACGTGAACTCCAAGCTGTGTACGTAACACGTGTTAGCGCCGCCTGTGTCTTCCCCTCACGTCCAATCCCATGTCTCACATCCCCGATGTGTACATGCTGAGAATACTTCTACTTACGCAGACTGGACGGAAGAAAGGAGTAAGACAGCGATGAGGAGCGCCTTGATCCACTTGGTATCTTTGGCGAACAGCGGCGAGGTGATGTAGCTGAAAGCAGTGGCCATCACAGCGCCGTAGAAGATAAGGTCGACGGTCCAGCCGACGAAAGCGGGACCCATGATGGAGTCCACTGTAGAACGAGCGTCAGTATCGCGGCCGACGAAAACAACGCTGAGGATGGAATCGTACCGAAACTGTGTGGAGGAACAGGATTGTGAGCGGACAGCTCGTAGAAGGGAAGGGCAGGAGTAGACTCACGCCTGGCTAGCCAGAGGGGTACCAGTAAGGGTGTTATAGTCGGCCATGGCGAGCTAGTGAGAAAGTTGACGGGGGGCGAGTTTATAGACGGCACGAAAAAGGAACGGGCGGAGGAGCACCAGGCAGGACACGCGGCAGGACGAAGAGCTTCGCGAACCGGGCGAAAGCTTTGAAGCAGAAAGTGCAGAGAGAAGGAAATGTGAGGTGGAAGGAAGAGAGAGAAAGATGGGCGGTCGAGGGACCGGGAAAGCTGTCTGTCCTGAGGTCTGAAGACAGCCCACCGGCGCGTCCCTTCCCTTCCCTTCCCTTCCGTCCCGTCCAGACAGACAGATCGCCGCCAGCTGAGACGAGCGAGTTGTGAGACTGGTACCCGTTTGGGCCAAGGTACTCCGGTAGATCTGCACATACGAACGACAGACGAAGTCGAGGCCGGAAGGCCCCAGAGCGTGGACCAGGAACAGTCCCGCCAGCGGCTGCCGCATTCGGGCGAGTTTCAGCACTGAGACACGTCCGCCGGGGCGCGGCCAGAAGATTGGCAGTGCGAGTAGTTGGGCCTTTGAGCGTTGTACCGAAAGGCCCTTTGATCCACTGGCGGTAAGGTACTACCTCCCTTCCTTGGGAAGTCGCGCGACCCACCAAGTCAACCCCCTGGCCCTGGCTCGTTGGGCCACGTGTTTCAGTCTCCTTCCTTCGAAGGGTTGTTTCGTTGAACAGGCCCGCTCCCAAGTCCGTCTCCGGTCTCAAGAACATCAGCGCCATAAACTGCATCAAGTACCTCTGCATTGGGAGAGGCCATCTGTCTCGGGAACTGGGGAGGCCCGCCAAACCCACAACGACGACCAGCTCACAGAGAGCAAAGTCGCTGGGCATGTGGGAAGGACGGGAAATTCTAACTAGTGATATTATTAAGGCTTATCCACAACTACGGTCGCCGGGAAGAGTATCAGGCGCTCTGAGGACTTCGGTCCTTAAGCCATCGACAACTCTTCCTTGTTCTTGGGCTTCTCCTTCATACCCCATTGCTGGAAGAAGAGAAGCGATCAGCAACTATCCCTTTTCCATAGAAAACAGTATATATACCTCATCAGTGACAGTGTCGAGAGGCAACGACTTCATGAAAAGCGAAACGATCAAGCCAACTCCACCCTACAGATTCCCATCGTCAGCATCCTCATCCTCTCCTGAACAGAGAACACAAGCTCACGAAAGGAATCAAAACAATCCAAAGTACCCTAAGCGACTGAGAGAACGCCTTGCGAACCTCGTCCCTGAGGGGCTCAGCCAACATCTTGATCTCCGTGATCTGGGAGTACGCGCCCGCGACACCTCCGGGGATCTGGGCGAGCCACTCCTGAGGGGCGTACTTGCCGAGCTCGTTAGTGAGGACGACGGAGCCTGTTGATAGGAGCTAGGTTAGCACAGCTTACGTTGATTCGGTGAGACCTTTCGACGGACCGATGGTGATGCCGAAGAGGTTTCCAAAGGATCTGATGAAGACGAGGAAGGCCAATGCGGGTCCGGCGAGCGAGGGAGGAAGAGGAGCGAGGACAGGGAAGGTCGTCGCAGCGTAGCTGTCAAACAAAGAAGATTAGCCGCTGACAGGCTGAGAAACGAGAAATCGATTTGGCGCACAGAAGCCCGAGTCCGATGGCGAAAGGAACTTGACTGCAGTCATGGAAATCAGCCTGATGTTCTTCGACGTAACGAGGAAAAGAGCTCACAGTCCGGTGTAGTGCGCCTTGTCAGAGTTCTCGTTCAACAACCTGGTCACCAACGCACACGTCAGCCCCCTTCTCGCCATCGTGCCAGGTCCTGAGAGAGACGCACATGAGCAAGCCGGGACCGAAAGTCATGAACACCCAGGCGACAATGTTTTGAGGCTTGTAGACTTGAGTGGCCGAGATCGTCCCACCAGCGACCATTGCCTGGAAGGAAACGTGAGGTGAGTTACGAGAACGAGCGCGCCAGAACGTAGGAAAGTCTTACGAAGGGCGCGACGATGAAAGTGGTGGTGAAGATGGCGACGGAGGCACTGTGAGGTAATAGTTAGCATTAGAGTTCAAAGTGAAGACAGCTTGGTGGAAGCTTACCGGACGGGACTCATCAGGTGAGTAGACTGGAAGTAGGCGGGAAGGTCTGTTTTAACAACTTCAGTCAGCCGAGATCAATCAAGATAACTCGAGACGTTTTTCTCACAGTAGAAAACAGCGAGGGCAGCGATACCTAGAATGAGAAATGCACATAAGCCTCCGACAGATCTCGTCGCAGAGCCAGAAAGAGCGCGAAGCGGAGCGTACCATGCAAGAATGTGGTGAAGAACCCGATGAGCGTCGTCCAGTTGTGCAGAAGCTTGAACGGCACCGTAGGGTACTCCGCACGGTACTCGACAAAGATCCACGCCACGAGTCCGACGAAACCGATGATCAAAGTTGCCAACACGTGGGCGTCGGACCAGGGGTAGTTCGCGCCGCCCCAGGCGAGGCCGATGGTGAAGAGGGTGATGGAGGGGATGAAAACAGCGTTTCCAATCCTATTTATCGAGCATTGATTCAGCGTGGAGTGAGGGAAACGTGGTAGGAAGGTAAGGGGAACGCACCAGTCCATACGGCCGAGCTTCTCGCGGATCGTGCCCTCGGGGGTCTTGAGGTTGACAAAGAGCATGACAACGACGACGACGAGCAAGGTGAGGGGAAGGTTGAGGTAGAAGAGTGCGGGCCAGTACGCAGAAGCGAGACCACCACCTGTCGAGCAAGACACGTCTCCTCAGTCCCTCGCCAGCCTCGGACTTAAAGAGCCCAACGAACCGATAGGAGGACCAGCAGCGGAAGCGAGGGCCCAGGTCGCACCGAAAGCTCCCTGATAAGCTCCTCTGAATGCATGTGAATTCAGTCAGCTGATGTTTCTCGAGCGTTCGGGCATCGGAGCTTCCACGTACCGCTCGGAGAGGGGAACGAGGTCGGCGAGGACGATTTCGACGAGCGTCAAGATGACACCAGAGCCAACACCTTGGAAAGTACGACCAACCAGCATCTATATGGAGGTGGGTCAGTAGTTTCCACGACAAGTGCGCCTTAGTCGAGCTCACGGTGTTGATGTTCTTGGCCGCGCCACAGAGAACAGAGCCGACGAAGAAGAAGCCGAGTCCACCAAGAAGCACGGGACGGCGACCGCTGTAATTGAGCAAAATGAGACATGGAGTACTATATAGAGAGCGCCGAAAAGGCTCACAAGACGTTGGCAAGTCCTCCGGACCATGGGATGACAGCGACCGACGCGATGCTGTACGCGTTGCCCTACAGACGCTCAAAATGTCAGCATGGTGTACAACGCTTCGATTATGGGAGAAACCTTACAATCCAACTAAAGTCTTGAGATTTGAGATCTGCCGCAATAGTCGGCAAAGCAGTCGAGACTGGAAAGCAACCTTTGTGAGCAGACTATCCTCCGACGATCCTCGTGCGCGCCGTCGGGCCTCGCCGGAGCCTCAAAAACCAACTAGACAAATACCACAGACTTACTGGCCGTAAGATCAAGCGCCGAGAGGAACGTAGCTGTTTGAACCGAGACGAAGTGGTGGGTGGGGGCGCGACGAAAAAGATGAGCGATCGTCGCGACGCGAACGCGCTCCCCGGGCAAGAAGAGACCGCAGACGAACCAACCAAGAGCGAGATGATGATCATGACGAACTTGAACCCTTTCTTCGCTGGAGCGCCCGTCGCTGGCTGGTCGTCGGTGCCGGCGATGGTCGTGTTGGACGAGGCAGGGCCGTCGTCATTGTTGTTGTCTTGCGCGAGTTGCTGCTTCGTGGGCTGGGGAGCAGCCATGGCGACGGAGAATTGATGTAAAGTGTGGATGAAGAAAGAAGAGAGAGAAGGGTGGCCGAGCTAAAGTACAGCAACCAAGCCAGGCTCCGCGAGCACCGACGAGTCAGACAGGAATTTTTTGGTAATAATCCTCGGAGGAGCCAGTGCCTTGACCCCAGCTTGTCCGAGTAAGAAGCGATCGCGGGAGCGTGGCCGGTCACAGTGGCGCCGCTCGATCGTTGGATCCCCGCCCAGGTGCTCGTATCCGGACAAGCAGACACGCGCGACAAAGCAGAGCAATTACTGAGCAGCATCTCGGAGATGGTGCTGGCTCGAGAGAGAGAGAGGTGTCATCAAGCTGCGTCCGTCGCGTTCATCCGGCCTCCGACTTCCGACGTCCGAACCCATCGCCCGAGTGGGGTCAGCAAGCCGGCTCGCCGCATCTCGTCTAAGTTCGTCTCGTCGTGGCTTTCTCCTGACACCTGTCCTCCGAAACCGTTGCAACTCGGACAAGTGAGTACTGTCTACCATTCGTGCTAGCACCCATGTCCGTGAAAGACGCAACTCGGGCGAGGACTTGGAAACGACACGCCAGCCCTCTCTTACTCGCACTCGGAAAGGACACTAAAGACTCAAATTCCACTCTTTTACTGAAAAAGCGGCAGCACTCCTCTGATGATCTGAGTCGCTGGTGCCTCAAACACTCTCCAAACCGGGCGTGTCCTTGGTGACATAAACGAGCTTCACTCCGCTGATCTGTACATCCAAGCAAAGTATCAGCAAAAAAGCAGTTTATTCAAAGCCACTGAGAAGCCTACCTGATGGGCACGCTGCCTGCGGAACCCCTCGTCCACGCCGAGCAAGCCACGTGGGATGACTTCGACGTTGTTGGGCTTGAACTTCTTTGCCTCGAGCGCTTCCGTGAGGAACCTGAACGCATCCAAGAAGGCGGGTTTTCTATTCGACCGCTTTGTCAGCTTGACTACTAGCAAAGCAGAAGGAAGTCTGCTGACTCGAAGACGATACGCGCGCCCGACGAGACGAGCTGGATGTCGGTGCGGCCGTCGAGGACGGACTTGTCGACAGGGAGGACCAAGCTGATCACTCCACCTCTAGGTCCAATAGCCTTGACCGCAGCAGCCGTCGACCCGTTCTCAGAGACCGCACTGCCAAAACCAACAAAGTTCAGTCTCTCAGCGCCAGTCCACACCACAACTGCCACGTCTGCGCTCGCTTACTCGACAACAAGCCCCAAGTTGCCCCCAGTAGCCTCCTTAATCTCCT
Source organism: Pseudohyphozyma bogoriensis (assembly GCA_024364755.1). Lineage (NCBI taxonomy): Eukaryota > Fungi > Basidiomycota > Microbotryomycetes > Chrysozymaceae > Pseudohyphozyma > Pseudohyphozyma bogoriensis. Next base: position 247,173 of record JALBUQ010000002.1, read on the forward strand.
GAACCGCCTTCTTGGCATCATGATAATCCACCACGACCTCCGCTCCCAAACTCTTGACATACTCGGCGTTTGCAGGGCTCGCCGTAGCGACGACGCGGTACCCCGAGAGTCTCGCGAGCTGGACCGCGTACGCTCCTACTGAACTACTACCGCCCCAGACTAGGATTGGGGGGAGTGAGTTAAGAGGAAGTGGGAGGGAGACGGATGGAGGCGGGATCGGGACGGAGAGGTCGCCAAAGACGGCGCCGACGGCGGTGGAGAACGCGAGAGGGAGGGTCGAGGCCGCTTCGTGCGAGAGGTGGTCGGGGATCTGTTGGGCGTAGTCTCCTGTCAGTAGTGTAGTGCGGATCTCTGCAGGGGGCTGAAAGTTGACCTTGAAAGTCTGAGGCGCTTTCGCGACCGTGTACTGCTGGTACCCGCCCTCGCTCGCCGTCTTGCGCGCGAGAAAAGACGCAACCTGGCACGCCATAGTTTTACTCAGCTCGCGTCGGACAAATACTGGCTCGCCCTTAATAGAAATGGGTGTGAAATGACCTACCCGATCACCAACTTTGAGGTGCTCGACTTTCTCGCCCACCGCAATGATTCGTCCAGAAACGTCGCCTCCAAGGGTCCACGGCAGAGTCGGCTACAGTACCACAACGCCCATCAGCTTGACCACCCTCTTCTTCACACACACACACACAAAGAAAAAAAACAGCCGAAAGCTTCTTACGATCCCAAAATCATTATCCAACTGCTTCGCATCCACAGGGTTCTGAGCCGCCGCGACGTTCTCGATGAGGACTTCTCCCTGCCTCAGTCCGGGGATGTCGACGCGCGCGAGCGTGAGCGGCGTGGTCTGGCGACGTTCTGCGGTGCTCGTGTGATTGTCAGGATTGTTTTGGACCGGATGGAGAGAAATAGGAAGGGGGATGACGGACCGGTGACTTGGAGGGCAATCCCGTGAGTCGGGTACTTGGGAGCAGTCATGGCGGTGAAGATGAAGGAGGAGCGCCGGTGCAAGACGAGCGCGACGAGGAGCGAGAGCAGGAACCCGTAAACGGCGAGAGTGAGGAATGGCATCACAAAGTCGAGATGATGACAGAGAAGGGAGAGACAGAAAGTCGTGCGAGCTGTGAGGGGGTGGGTAGGCACACTCGGGTTCGGACAGCGGAGAGACCATCGAGCACGAAATTAGCGCAAGCTGTGTCAGCATCCCGCTTTGGTGTCACGTGAGCGAAGGTGCAATAGAAGGCGAGAGAGACACAGTATGGACAAAATGAATGATCTAGTAATGCAAGTCGAGTGTCTGTGCAGTAACGGGTAGTCGTACAGTAGGTATTGTGGTGAGGGATGCTACGTGTTGTTCGATCTAAGCCGTCGCAGTCGCGACAGGCGCCTCGTCCACCAACACCCTCGGGTTCTTCTCGTCCTCCTTCTCCGCCAGAGACGAAGCTGAAGAAGAAGCAGGAGAGAACCCTCTAACAACAGCCTCAGACAGGCCGCACTGCCCATTCCCGAACTGGCGCCAACGAGCGAAGTTGGCGGCGCGCCGCTCGTCACACATCTCGATCAACGCGGGGAGGTAGATTTTCACGTCCTACAAAACCTAGTCAGCGGACCACTCAGGCAGAACAAGGAGAGTCCACCAGACTCACATAATCGAAATCCACGTCCCCACCAAACTCGGCAAACAACTGCGCCCTCGGGATCACCTCCTCCAAAGCTGACACATTCACAAACTTGACCTTCTCCTTCGTGACGGGGTGCATCAGCGGGGAGATGGCGGTCCACAGCGCCCAGAACACCATAGGAACGTTGATGAGGTAGGCTTTGTGCAGGCGTTCGCACTGAGTTTGGTTCGTCGTGGCGTGAGTTGGGGGAAAGGAGAGAGGGGAAGCGGAGGAAATGACGAACGTAGTGGCTTTGGAGGATCTCGAGGATCTGCTTTATTCTCGCTAGAGACGGTGGTGGTTTCTTGCCTTCTTTACGGTTGGATCCAAGGTCGATGCAGAGCGTCAAGCTTTCGACGGGTGGCTCGGTCGGTGGCTGTGTGTTGTCGTCAGGGGAAGGTCGTCGCGAGGAGGAAAAGGGAGGAAGGAGACTGACAAGGAGTGCGATTGCTGCTTCTAAACAGAATACATCGTAGACGACTTGAGAAGCTGAAGGCCTGCAGGAGGAAGACGGTGGAGGTGTCAGTCCCTGAAGGTTCTTGGAATGAAGCGCTTGGCACAGCCTTGTCGGGAAGGGGCGTACGGAGTATTGCGGCGCCACGGTTGCTGGAGAACATAGAGTCAGGCTGAAATGAGATAAGAAGTAGATCAAAGCTCACGATGTATCCGACAGGACGCTGACCCTTGTCGAAACCCCACACTATTTCCGGCAGCAAGAGAGAGAGGAGACGGTTCGGTCAGCTCCCGGCGGCGTCGCAGCACCTCACCATCACGCTCGCACTTACTGATCCTCTGCAATCACTCATGAGACACATCAGCAGGAGTATTTCCACATCCACTCATAGCATCTCACTCACCGACCCAATCTCTGCCTCCTCCTCTACCTCCTTCAAGTCCAGGTGCTCGGGCTTGAACTCCCTGCGCCAGACGACCGTGCCCTGGGCCCTCTTGACAGCAGCGTGGTAGTCCCACCCGGAGCCTCTCAAGCACCTCTGGAACTGCTCCGTACTCCAGAAGCACTTTTCGGTGTCGTCGAGCGGTCTCGTGACAACGTCATTCTGCGCAAGGCCGAGCGTAGGAGGGTTAGCGGGTTCTGAACAGGGTTTGGGAAGAGGGTGGGCGGTGAAGAAAAGGAAAGACACACCTGGTTAGCAGGAGCAGGAGTGGTTGAGCTGCCAAACAGGCCAAACCGTTTGCCGGACGCGACTGGGTGCAACGCCTTGTAATCGGCCACACTCGTCGGAAGCTCGAACCCGGGTGCGTTGAAGTGCGCGATGAGCTCGGCGAGCTTGTGGGATTGTTCTGCCGTTAGTGAGAGTTTTGGTGCCGGTGCAGACGAGGTGGAGGACGGGTCCGGGTGGGCGACGGGCAGCTGCGTGCGGGAGGGCGGCGGCGCGCGTCGGGACGAGGTCGAGGACGAGGCGACCGAGGCGGCGTCAGACGACATGGCCGAGGTGGATCGAGGTGGGAGGAGGAAGTGCTTCTGCTTTCTAGACGGTGGCGGGCGGAGGACGGATGGTCGTGCTCGACAGGAGCGGGTGTGGTGTGAGGCCAGCCCACGTGCGGCACAGATCGCGCGTGGTCGTCTGGCGGTGCCGATAGTTCTCAGACGCGGGAGTTACGACCAAGAAGTCGACGGAGGCGGATGGACGAGCAACGGACTGATCCAGTCAGACCAATAGCAACGGAGGCCACAGGAGGCCCAATTCTTCTATTCTCGCCTCGACCTCCTGTGGCCCGTGCCCTCCCGCCGCCCCCGCGTACAACCACGCCACTCTGAGCCTCCCCCTTGTGGTCAGACTTGGGCTCCAGCGGGCAAGGGTCTGCTTCCTGCCACCTCCCACCGCCTCCAGCATGGACCGTCCACCTTCGCCCAGCAAGAAATACAGAAGAAGGAGGAAGAAGTCGGCACACGCTGGCACTCCTCCCGGCCATGCAGCCCAAGCGGCAGGCGACAGCGTCACTCTCGCTCAGCGAGACCACCAAGTCATCGAACCGGACGAGTGGGAGGACGACGACGAGATGCAGGAGGAGGCGGGCATTTTTCTAGCGAAAGATACAGTCAAACTCGCTGCACGACCAGCACCGACTCCGCTCTACCGCAAAGCATCTCGCTGCCTCCTCCGAGCGACCGTCGCGCCCCTCGTCTCGCTGCTTCCCTACCTCCTCCTCGCCCTCGTCCTCTACCTCAGTATCCTCACCCTCCGAACAAAGCTCTACTCCATCCTCCCTCGCTTCCCCTCCCACCTCCTCCCTCGCACGAACCTCAGCTCGGTGCTCCACCTCCCATCCAGAGCACTCACGCCACTCGTCGGCATGTACTGCTCCACCGTCGGGGTCGGGTGCGTGAAGCCAAAGAGACCGTTGGGAGGGGTGGCGAGGAGTGTCAAGGTACAGGCCATGCAGGCGATGGACCTGTTTCAGAGCGTGTTGGCGTTGGGAGGGCCCGACGGCGTAGGGACGAACCTGCACCACGTCGCGTGAGTACTCGGCTCTCCTTTGCTTTTCTCCTGTTTTCGAGATTAAAAGCTGAAGTTCTGCTTCCATCGTTTTGTAGACTCTGGGAACTGGCGGTGGCAGTCGAGCACACGTCGGGGTTGGAGGACCGCGACTTTCTCGGCAAGCAGCTACACGTGTGTCCCCTCTTCCTTCATCCCCTCTTCCTCCTCTCTCTACTTACACTACCCACACACACAGGTACTAGGAGACATGACTCGAGACGTCAAAGACGAAGTCATCCGACTCAACTCTCAAGGCATTAGCAGGTTCGTCCCTTTCCCCTCCCTCTCCTCCTTCCCCTCCTAACCACCCGCTCCTCCCTCACAAACCAGTTTCACCTGGATCGTGCACGAGTTCACTCGGATCGAAGACCTCCTAGCCCGACCTCAACCCCCCTCCGAAGACTTCCTCCAAAACTCGCTCACGAAACTCTACCAAAAGATCTCTTCCGACCTTACCCTCTTGCTTTCTTCTCTCGACCGCGCTCTCCCTCTCGCGGATCGTGCTTCTGCCTTGGGCGGGCGCGTAGGGTCCGCACTTGCCATCGAGTACTCGAGGGTGCAGAGGGAGAAGGAGGAAATCCCGGTGTGGAGAGGGTTGGTGGAGAGGAATAGTTGGAAGGGGAAGCAGTTGAGGAGGGACTTGGAACTCGCTGGGGGGAGTGTCGAGTGGGTCAAGGATGTCAGGAGGGATTTGGAAGATACGAGGAGTGGGTTCGTCGAGTATGCGGCTAATGTCGGGCATTTCAAGGTGCGTCTCGACTCTTTCTGTCTTGTCGTGAGCCAACTGAAGAGTGGTGTGGTGGGCTGACGTGGTTCGTTGGTTCCTTTTCCATCATGATGGCAGGCTGGCGTCGTAGGCTACCATTTGTCGGGACATGGATTGTCAACGGAGGAGGAGGTCGATTCTTTGAAAGGTGTCATGAGCGAGTTTAGGGCCGTGTTGGAGGAGGTGAAGCAGAACTCGCGAGCGGGGAGAGGGAGGGAGTCGAAGCGCGAGATTGACGCCGACGCAGCTTAGTGGTGGAATTGATGTCTGAATGCTTTCGTCACACCATCGATCTGCACCAAACGTCAGAAAGAAGACGGATACACATCCGGAACTTACGTCAGCTCGCCAACGTTGCTCTACCCTTGCTCACTCTCCGCGCTTCCATAAACACCAACCTCGCACCATCATGCAATATGCACACACAATGACATTACCAACTCCCTCCACCTCACTACCCCACCTCCAATCTATTTCCCACGAGGGGCAGGCGGCGGCGGAGGAGGGAGGAGGAACCCCCCCGCGCCTCCCAGCTTCGCGCCCACGTTCGCCGGGTCCGCCTTTTTCTTCGTCGAGCTGCCCCCGATCTTGATGTTGAGCGTTTCTCCTGGCTTGAGCGAAAAGTCGCGCCCGGCGGCTGGGGCATGTGGGGAGGGAGCGGCGGGAGCGGCGGAGAGTGGTTTTGGGGTCTGGCGCCTGAGGTCAAGGGAAGGGAGGTGAGCTAGGTGGGATTGGGAGGGGGGAGGAGAGAGAAGTTACTTTGACCAGTCCTGGAGGGCGACGTTGAAGTCGAAGCTTTCTGAGCGCTCGGGGAAGCCCATGCCTAGGTACGCGCGGGCGCCACTCTCCTGTTGAGCGAAGCGATCGTGTCAGTCTTTGTGCGGCTCCGCTCTGGGAAGGAAACGCACGCACCTGGTCTACGACGGTCAAGACAAAGTACCGACTCGAGTCGAGGACGGCTTCGACACCGCCGTTCGTGTTGGACTTTGATGGGACGTACGGCGTGAGCGCGAACAGCTCGCCTTTGGTCGAGTTGGCGCGATCGTCAGCTCCGCCCGTTCTCCCGCGATAAGTCGCACCGAGGAATGATGAAAGCTACACTGACCAGAGTTGGGATCCTCGAGCCTGACGAACGCTTTCGACGGGATGTCGCTGCCCTGCTCCACGACACGCAACCGGCCCTTCCAGAGCGGCTCTCCCCTATCGTCCCTCGTCAGTCAACGCGGTCTTGTCCAGCTCGTGGTACGACTCACATGTCGCCCCTGTCGATGCAATATGTCAGCAAGATGGATGGGATAGGCCACGAGCGAAGAACTCACCAATTGGCCGCGCGGTACCCCTCCGTGCTCGTTCGAGCCGGGATCTGGACGAGCACGTAAATCCACCTCAGCTTTTTGAGGTAATGAAGCTGAGAATACTCACTCTGTACACATACACCTCGCGAGCGACATACAGCACCGTTTCGTAGTCGTCCATCGTGATGGCGGGTTTGGGTGCTGAGCGATACCCCGCCCCGCGCGCACTCTCGCCGCTGGGCATGCGACTGGGTTCACGAAGGAGCGCACGTGGCAGTTCACAGGACACTCGTTGTTGCTCTTCCAATTGATAAGAAGAATGGTCAGTAAGTTTATTGGTGTGAAAAAATGCTGCAGATATAACAGCTGAGTACTAGCCGATTGGTCCGAGACACCCGACACGTCGTAGTCAACATGACTGCCTGCAACGAATAAGCACGATGTCTCTTTTTTCTTTATTGACAACTCATCGTGATCTAATCAAGCTGCAAGAGTGTCTTCGAACATGGCGTTGTACCTCAAGCCGAGGACCTTGTTGCCTTCGAGCAATTGACGAATCTCGGCGAGCTCCCGATCAGAGAGCGTAACTGTCGCTCCGACCAATCCCTCCTCGACACCAGCCACCCGAGTCTGCAGAGAAAAGAGCTCTCAGTTACTTGTCAGCAGAATAGACTAGAAAAAAGGGAACGCACAGAGCCAGGAAGGGGGATGATCGAGTCCCACTGCGCCAACAACCAAGCCAAACACAGCTGGCTCAGTGTGATCTTCTTCTTCTCAGCCAGCTCCTGGATCTTTCCAGAGAGTTTGACGTTCGCCTCCATAAACTCGTCCTGCCGCAAACGGCGTGGTGTCAGCGACCCGCTGTTCACCTGCCGTTTTCGCCACGTCACTCTCGTGGTGCTTACCGAGAAGCGGTCAAAGATGAGACGCAAATCCCCTTCTGGCAGCTCCGAGCGGCTCTTAAGATTTCCGCCCAAGAGACCACGGGCAAGAGGCCTACACACTCGTTCTTTTTGTCAGTTCCCTGCGAGAAGGGGGCAGTCAAGGTAGTGAAAGGGGAAATGCCGCACGAGTACGCGAGGATGGCGACTCCAAGCTCTTTGCAAGCGTCCAAGACTCCGTTCGTTTCAATGTCGGTGGTGAACAGGCTGTATTCCACCTCGACGACGCTGACGGGTGCAATGGCGTGGGCCCTGCGAAGAGTCTGAGCAGAGAGCCTGAACGACAAGTTTTACGTCAGCGTCTGCTGGTGCCCATGTTGTCTGCCTGGAGGGAGCTCACTCGCTCAGACCAATGTACTTGAAGTGTCCCTCATCACGAAGAGTTTTGAGGGTCACCATGACCTAGAAACGAACAACGGTGAGTGACGTGTTCAGGTCCACGTCCCCGCTCTTCCCTCACCTCCTCGATGGGCCGGGTCTTGTCAATCCGACCAACGATGAACGTATCCATCTTGCGAGATCCAAGACTACGACCCAACGAAAACGGTGAGCTCATCCTCGTCTGTGTCAATCCGAGAGAAACTCGCTGCGAGTTGATATTGGTCACGCTCTGTCGAAGGAACTCCGGCGAAGAGTCGGACACGTAGTCCGGTCTGATCGCACCTTTGATAGTGAGAAAAATCTTCGAAGCATATTCGGGCTGGTAATATAATGATGCGTTAGTCCAAGGACTCGTCGGAACACTGAATCGTCTTCGAAGTACCTCGGCTTCGAAAAAGCGACCGAGAAGCTCCAGTCCGCTAGTTAGTTTAGGCTGGCCATAGAGCTCACCACCTAGCAAATCATCATCAGCCTAAAACTACAAGCAGGCTCGAAACACCAGCGAGCGAAGGCCTTACTGTTGAACAACGTAGCTCCACCATCCACAGCGGCACGCATCACGGCGAACGACTGCTCATCAGGAATATCCAAAGGAGTCCATGTGAGGCGCATGGCTGAGGGATGAAATCGATGAATGTCTTGTCCCGTGATGCCCCGATAAGGCCTGGAAACTCACCGCCGTATCCGATGGCGCCGACGGACGCGTCGCCGATCTTTCGAGTGGGAATGGGAGTCATCGACTTCCTCGTGAAGGACAAGGTTTGAAATGAATAGGATGACAAAAAATGGAACGATCTACCGTAGCTTTATAAGAGTCCAAAAGAGCGGATCCCGGCGACGATGCGTTACATAACCTCCACTCAGATGCCTCCACTCTGCCGAAGCCCTGACGACGCGCACGAGTTCAGCCTCCGGCCATCGGAGCAAGACTGATGACATCTTTCTCACATTGGAGGAGCAGCACATCATATGTTGACGATCCGTAGTCAAAAAAACTTCCGAGTACTCTGGCCCTCTGGCCGTGAACAAATGTCAATCATCCAGGCCACGTGACGGGGAACACGGGGGAGATTGAGGATGGCGCCTCGTGTTAGGATAGGGTAAGCGATAGCTCGAGCTTGAATTACAGATGCGATGTGACAATTCTCAAAAGCAAACTATGTACTTGGCAGCAGTCCTGTAAGAGGAGAAAAACCCTGGAAGAAGAAGCAGAGTCACTGACCCGTTATCTCCCTCCCTCCTTTACGGCGCCGCCTCCCAGGCCTCCCATTCGAACAACTTCATCTCCTCAACGCCTCGGAAACCAGGTGGACTTGGGCTGATCTGCGAGTCTTCAAAAGTCCACGCCGCCGCGTAAGCCGCGAGACGCTCCGAGATGGCGTTCTGAAGGGAGGAAGCGTCAGCCACGTGGTGAAAGCAGATAGGAGCAGAAAAGAAAGTCTCGCCATCCGAGTGGGGCCGCAAATATGCTGAAACAGAATCATTCGCTGCTCGGGAGGCATCGTGATAGCTTCGTCGATCGGGCAGCATGCAGCGATGGCGGAGGCTGAGAAGTAGTTGAGCTCTGGAATCTGGAGGAGCATGACCTCGGCCTGTTGGACACCGTAAGTCACCCGAAACACTCTGGGGGTAGGAGAAAGAACTAGGGCGCACCTCCGTAGGGTCGTCCGTGAGCCACAGGCGGTCGTTCCACACGTCGATCGGCGATGTAACTAAAGCAGCGGCCGCCGAGCTCGCGCGAAGCGAAACAAAAAACTTGCGAACGATGGTAGCGGAATCAACTGGATCTCTGGAAACAGCAACCTTAATGAGAGGCGGAGAAGGATGAGTGGACTGAAAGCCGTTGATGGTAGTCTCGAGATCGCGAAGAGCTGCGCAAACCGGCGGAGTGAACGAAGACGGCCTTTTCACTCCACTCTCCTTGAACTTCCAGACGGGTTCCTCAAGGATCAGCAGTATTCGATCAAAGTCCAGCGAAAGGTGGAACAGCGTCGTGAAGACCGCCTCGTCGCGCTTGAAGACGTGGTCGGCCTCAAGCTCGGCGGGTCGGTAAACGTTGCCAGTGAGCTTGGCGAGCGGCTTGAAGACGATGCAGGATCTTCCGTCGGCAATGATGTGAGGCTCGGAAGTGACGAATGGCTTGTGCTGGTAGCGTGGAGGTCGGTCGATGAGCTGAATCGAGCGAGCGACTAAGGCGTCGTGAAGGTCCCGCTTCTGGAGAAGGTCTGGTGAAACTATGACTCTGAAGGTTGAGTTGTCTGAGGAAGTATTGATCTGCTCTGTAGAGTCGAGGAAGCTCGGCGGAGCGAGAGGGCACGGAACGTCAAGTAGGGGAGTTTCGGGGATGGAAGGTCCTGAAGGGGGTCGAGAAGTCGGAGGAGCAACTGCCCTCCTCGGCGCCGGCAACGTAGGCTTGGACACTGAAGACTGTCCTCGAGCACCAAGGAGTCGCGAAAGTGCGGTGCGGCTCGTCCAACTGGCCCCCGTCGCACCCTCTTTCGTCGTCGACAGCTCGTCGACGAATCTCGTCAGCGGGTCCTCCATCCCTCGCGACCCGACGCTTTTCACCTCCTGCGACTTGACCGCTGAAACAGCCTCGATCTCCATACTCACCGATGGAGTGCGCTGAGGTGCCGTAACGCTTTTCCCCGTCCTCGACGCCGTTGCGGTCGACCTCACCTCCGAGATGTTCGTCGCGTCCTCTTGTGCTGATCCGTTCGAGAAGCTCGTGTCGGAGGGAAAGATGAATTCGTCGGATGGGATGTCGTTGACGTTCGAGATTGGTGGTGAGAGGAGTCCAGTTGGCGGCATCGAAAAAACGGGCTCGTAGGTGGTGAGGCCGAAGTGGCGCTCGTTGAGCGACGCGCGGGCCTCGACGGTGCTCGACGGCTCAAGGTCGACTTCGATCCCCTTCGCTCGATCGCAGTAGTCGTACGAAGGAGCAGCCTCGTTCGCGAGCTGATCCGACGCCTCAGTCTCGGCCTCAATCTCGACCTCGATCATCGACGTCGGCTCCACGTGTCCCTCTCCCTGCTCGACGAGCGGCTTCCTCTCCTCCTCGACTTCCGCAAACGGCTCTCCTACTCCATCTCCAAGCCCAGACTTCGACCGCTTCTTCCTCCTCTCTCCCCTTGACCTCGCCTCCCAATCCCGACCATCAACCCTCGGCCTCAACACTATCTCCTCGTACCCTCCATCCTTTACCAGCTCCTCATCTTCCTCGTCCTCAGCTTGTCCCACTACCTCCAAATCGTCCTTGAAACGTTTAACGAGCCTCGAAACCTCGCCAGCAAGTTCCTCCTCCTTGCCGAACTCGTCCCAGATCGTCACGCCCTCCTCGACGTTCCACGCTGACCAGCCGAGCTCGATCGAGAGCGACCTCAACCCTGTCGCCTTCTCGAGGTAGAATTTTGATTTCGGGTCCGCGAAGTCCTTGCACGATGGGACCAGGGTCGGGATGGGTGCGCTTGGTGGGCTGAAGACTGCGGGAAGGTTTAACGGTCAGCATTGCGATTGACATAGCGAGAGTATCGAGGGAGCTACTGAACGCACTGGGGAGCTGAGAGTTCGAGTAAAGCTCGTCGTAGCCAGGCTCGGTCCCTGACTCTCGCTCTTGCGGCCTGAGCGGAGAGCTCTCGAACAACGCCGCTGTCGCTGACGTGCCGACCCTGAACTGTGATAGGCTATCCGCGTCGCTGTCGAGTGGGTCGACCTCGTCGTCCTCTTTGTCGAGCTGGCCCTCGAGACGACCAGGCAGTTGAGAGATGAAGGTGGAGGAAAGGAGGCTACAGGGAAGGCGGCGTCAGCAACGGTGCAGGGTTAGTGTGAGAATGGCAGACGGACGTTTGAGCACCCATATTCTCAGCATCTCTCCCCTCCAGTTCTTTTCGAGAGAACATAGGCGGCTCTGTCATCGCACCCATGTTAGGAGCTTTAAGCTGGTGACTGAGGTTGACGCGGAACGCACCGATCTCAAGCACTTGTGACGACGGAGGCGTAGACGACAAAGCAGGCTGGCTAGATCCCGAGCCACCCTGTCCACACCTGGAAGCATTGCTATCTTGACCGAGGTCCTCCTGGATCCCATAGTCAATTCCCTCTGCAAGAAGAGAAAGGACACGTCAATATTCGTCCACTTCTCTCTGAACGCGCGACGGGCTAAAGCAGAGTCAAACGCACCAAACTCATTCAGGACTTTCATTGAGAACTTCTCCTCACTAGGACTCGAAAGAACGACTTCCCCAATCTTCGCTTGTTCGCTCCGCAATAGTTTCGTCGACACTTCGTTGTTGAACAGGATCTCGCCGCCGAGCTGCTGCAGACTCTCTCGTTCGGCTCGACGGGAAACGAGGGGTGGTGAGAGAGAAATTGGGCTCTAGTAGAAAGGAAGAAGGGTAAGAAAAGAGAGAGCATTGGAAGGAGGGCAGGACGAACGGGAGGTAAGGAAGGGGGAGGCGACGGTGCGATGGAAGCGGTAACGGTCGGACGCGTCTTGCTTGCGATGACTGCTTTTCGAATGAAGTCGAGCTGGGACTTGGTTGCTGGGAGCTTGAGGTCGCTGGAGACATTCAAAGCAAGGGCTTTCGTCAGCACTGCGCCACGTGATCGTATCTTGGAGGTGACGACTCGAAGTAGAGAGCAAACTCACAGCGCATCTTCGATATCTGGCATCTGCTGGAACTTGATCATCTCGGGGTCGTCTTCCGGTTCTTCGAGAATCGCCTTCTCCTTCTCGAGCAGGGACGCCATGCGTGAGGCGAGAGGAGGTCCGGGATCGGCAGCAGGAGGGTTCTGGGCGAGCGAACGACGAGAAAGAATGAATTCGTTCGAGATGTAAGGTGGTGGCATCCAGTCCTCTGCATACCGGTGGACGAGTGTCGCGTCAGCCCAGCCCCTCCCCCTTCCTCACTCCACCTCCGCTCACGACGACAACAACAACAAAGCAGCAACGCGCACTCACCGTCTTCGTCAGCGACCTCCGCCTTACTGCTCGCATCCGACACACCCTTCCTACACCGCTTGATACTCTCCACATCCTCCGCCTTCATCTCCCACTTGTCCCACTTCCACTTCTCGGTCCTCCACTCGCCCCACTCGATCTCCTTCCTCCTGTCCCAGAAGTCGCACGAGTCGTCCGTATGCACCGCAGGCGTGTTGAGGAGGTTCAGTGCGGTCGTGATGAGTGATTCTGTCTGTTCGGTGGGCGAAAGAGGGAGGATGCCGGTCGACGCGGCGTACGACAGCAGCTTGCGCGTGAAGTGCGGGTCGAGGAACCCGGGCGCTGGTGCTGGTGAGCTCGATGGTCGGGAGGGTTGCTGGTTGGGGTCGTCTTTTGATGGTACAGACAGAATTTTATCCATTCTTTCGCACTAAAACTTCGCGAGGAGCGAGCGACGTGGGTGGAGGCGAAGGAGCCACGGGGCCACGGGGACGCGCGCCCAAGTTGCGTCAACAAAACCGCCCTTGCGCTGCTCAGGAGCCGAGCGGTGAGCCGTCCGAGACAGGATCCGATTGCTCTCATCTTTTAATGTAGAAACTATCATGGCAAACTATTGTGCTCAATTCAAGCCTCTGCACCTTCGTCAACGTCGCGCCTTCTCGTCGCTAGCGAGCGTCACCACCACGTGTCCAGACGTTCTCCCCGGCAAGCAACGTGGCTCGCAGGACGCACAACATTCTTCGGCCGACCCATCATCTTTCAGATACAGCAAGTTTTATCCACCCTCCATGGATCCCATGACTGCACTCACACAACCACCGCCGTACAGCAGCTCAGCACGAGGCGATGCGCAATCCCACCGACCGGGCCTAAAATGCTCTAGTGGACTTTGGCCACATGTCTGCGAGCCAGGAAAGAAATCAAGGGATCTGATCTTGCGGTTGTGGGTCGTACGCATGGCTGGAAGGACGAGCGTGGGCCTTCCAGACACGCGGCAGCTTCTCTGAGACGGGCCAAAGGACACGTGGTGGAATGCTTTGCACGTGGTTTTTTTGGGTGTCTCTCGAGCGGGTTTTTGTCATGTACGACACGTCTAGTTACATTTCACAATATTAAGGCTACACTAATGCTCCTAATCCGAGTTGACATGCTCGGTAGTTACTGGAGAATCCCAACACTATCAGCACTCGTCAAAGGTTTCCACTCGATCAGAACCAACTCACCAGGGTTGCACACCGCGATCCCAGCACACAAGTCATTCAAAAGATCCGGCACCACATCAATCACGGGCGAAAGGTCAAGACTGAGATCCGGACTGATCTCCGGCGACAGATCAATGAGCTGGCGCTTCTTCTCCTTCTTCGAGTTGATGTCCGTCACCGAAACCGGGTTCCCAGCCGCGATCCCAGCGGTGAGGTCGTCGAGGAGGGAGCCGGCTGCTTCAATTGTCGGCGCGACGGTGAGGTCCACGTCGGGGCTGATGGTCGGGCTGAGGTTGATGAGCTGGCGGCGCTTCTTCGTCTTTTCCTTGAGGAAGCTCGATTCCGAGGCCGCGGTGGGGTCAATCTCGCGCTTCTCGTCGTCAACCTCACGCTTCTCGTCGTTGATGTGAGTAGTGGTCACTGGGTAGGTATTAGAGCTAAGTTAGCGCTCGCGCTGGTGGAGATGAGGACGTGAGCGGACGAACCAGGGTTGCAAGTCGCGATGCCCAGGCACGCGTCGTCGAGCACGTCGGGCACGACCTCAATCGCAGGCTCAAGAGTGGTACTGATGGAAGGGTCGATAACCGGGCTAATATTGATGAGCTGGCGCTTCTCCTCCGTCTCTCCATCGACCTCGCGCTTCTCCGCTGCCAAAGTCGACGCCGAGTCGTCACGCTTCTCGACGGCGGGCTCGGAGGCGTCGACCTGGCGTTCCTCGATGAGAATGTCGCGTTTCTCCTCAGAGATGGAGTCTTCGAGATCACGCTTGGTGTCCGAAGGGTCGTTCACGTGGGTCGTAGTGACTATTTGGGAAATATTCTTCCAGGTCAGCACGCGTTCACGGAGGAACGTAAGGAAGAAAGGGGGGAAACGCACCAGGGTTGCCAGCAGCGATTCCAGCAGTGAGGCCGTTGAGAAGGTCAGGGACCAGCTCGAGGACCGGTGCGATGTCGATGTCAATGGAAGGGTCGATGACAGGGGCGATGTTGATGAGACCGCCGTCGCGCTGAGCGAGCTTGTCCCTCGGTACGGGAGCGGCGAGGGAGAGTGAAGCGAGGGTGAGGAGCGAGAGTGAGAGTGCTCGAGAGTACTGCATCGTGGATCTGGAAGGCCGAGTTTCGGGGATATCCTCTCGATTGTCTGTTTGTTGAGTGAAGGAGGGCCGCGACGACGGAGAGCTGACGTGGTGTGGTTTGAGCTGGCCGAGAAAGGAGCAGCAACCGCGCCGGGCGGGAGAGATGGAGGGTCGGTGGGTGGTTGTGGTAGAAGGAGAGGAGGGGAGCAAGGCTGTTGATTGATGGAAGAAGTTTCGAGGGGATCGTTCCGAGTGTCGTTTCACCTGCTAGTCGCCGCCGCGACGTCATTCAATTGAGCGAGGCCGCGCTAGCGGAGGTGCTCCTCATCCTCGCAGGGCGATCAGGACGGGCAGGCCTGACGCTTTTTCATTACAGAGAATTGCTCGATGGAGGTTTGACGTCCAAGGCGCTTGTCTCTCCTGGTTCTGTGCCAGAGCGCAAGAGGTTCAAACAATGCAAAGCTTTTTCCCAGGGCTCAAGCGACTGGTCAAGGAGCCTTGTTCCAATGCGAGGATGACTAGCACCAGAAGACTCGTCTGTGACAAGAACAGGATAGACGGAAAATTCCTTTGGGTCCACCCTCTCAAGATGGGTGATGAATTCGAACCTTTCCACGACTTGCGTGGAACCGAGCGGACAATTGCAATGCGCAAAAAGTGGGCCCCCCCTCGTCGTCGGCGGGCGTCGTCGCGGCCTCTTGCACGTCACAGAAGACTTTTCTGTTTCTTGGTGTTTTTTGCTGGGATCTCATGCCAAGAAGATGACCTGTTTGCTTCATGGATTGAAGTCTGGAGAGACAATCGGTCGAGGAGCCGCTTCGTGCACAGATGATTTCCGGGCCCAAGTACTCTCCTTGATCGCGACCTTGTAGAGGCCACGTTGCTCAGTCGAAGCGGTCCGACACTCTCGTACATCGCGGTAGGCAACAATGAGCAAATAAAACTACTGTATCGCTTGCAAGTGTCGCTCTCTGGCCGACATTCTGACACCGTAGATGACACGTCGACCACGCGTTTGTCCGTCAACTGGTGCGACACCCTGGGGCTGTCTCTGGCCAAACGGCGGAGCGCACGCGGGTCGTGCTTGCCTGCCCTCTAGACCCCCAGCGCGAACGATGCCAGCACCACTATCAAACTCTGAGGTAAGTGGACTCAGATGTATGGATGATCAGAAAGCTGACCCTCGATCCCTCAGTTCCTGACTCAACTGTCGAACCTGTTCGCCTCGCGACAAGCCAAAGGCTCCGTCTTCATCACCCAGAAACGCCGTACGCTCCTTCTCCTCCTCCTTCCACTTCCCACAACCTAATAGCCACACCCTCCCCATAGTGACATACCAAGCTCCGACAGCGGAGGGGGACGCAGAGATGGCGGAAGCGGAGGGTAGCGGAGCAGGTCACGCGGAGGGCGAGGCCGACGAGGACGAGAGAGAGTGGCCGTGCCTCATCCGGGCTACGGACGGACAGAGCAAGAGCACAACAAAAATCAAGATCTCGACCATCGTACGTCCCCCGCCTGTCTTCCCTCTCGTCCGCACCTCCGCTAACGACCCTTCGTGCGGGCACACACAGGTGCAACCACAAGACTACACGACCTTCTCCACCGCCTACGGCAACCTCCTGAAAGCTTCCATGTCATCCCTCCGGAAAAAGCGCAAGGCCAAAGGTGCCGCCAAATCGAAAGCCAAGGCCAAGGACGCAGCGGGCAAAGCGACGTTCGTGATCCGACTCCCCAAAGTCGTGGGACCTAGGCGAGGCGCGGGGGTGTGGAAGAGGAGAAGAGCGGAGAGGAGGAGGGAAAGGGAGCTCAAGAAGCTGTGGGCGAGGAGGAGGAGGGATGCGGCGGCGGCGGGGGGGAGCAGTGTACCGTAAGCTCATCATGTTGTTTTCGCTGGAAACATGCATTCGGGTTCCAAAGGCAGCATACTCTCGAGGCGAAAGACGAAG
Source organism: Pseudohyphozyma bogoriensis (assembly GCA_024364755.1). Taxonomy (NCBI): domain Eukaryota; kingdom Fungi; phylum Basidiomycota; class Microbotryomycetes; family Chrysozymaceae; genus Pseudohyphozyma; species Pseudohyphozyma bogoriensis. Next base: position 263,874 of record JALBUQ010000002.1, read on the forward strand.
GTTGTTGAAAAAGGTATGAATGGCAAATGCGATGATGAGTGGGTATAAGGGGTTGTTGAATGAGGGTTGTTTGGGAAGAGGAAGGGAGGAGAAGCTACAAGCGGGTGGATTAGAATGAAGGGCACTGAAAGAAGGGGAAAGCGACAACGATGGAGTGTGGCGAGAAGACGAAGAAAAGGCGAACAAGCGGCTGGATAGTACAGTGACAGGGAGTTTCCAACAAACGACACGACTCGTCAGGCAGACTTGGCGCTCACGTCTCCGCGCGACTCCTCGACGACGCCTGGACTAACGGCGTGGCCACCGCCGTCAACGGCGGAACCTCGCCATTCCCCTGAGCGTAAAACACCTTCGTGTCGTTCGAAGGTCCTGTCCTCGAGTACTCCTCGAGCAGCTGCCTGAAGTCCGGATGGCTCGAGCTTCGCGCGTGGAGTGGGCGGTGGCAGTGCGGATCCTCCTTCGACTCCATCCGCATCGAGATCGTATTGGCGCGTCGGTGCCTTCGCTTCTCCTGCTCTGGCTGCGGACTCGCCGCCGTGCCGTTCGCCATGGGCGTTTTCGTCATGAGGAGGTCACGAGCCGAAGCGTAAGCTCGAAGGATCGGTCGTACGACGACCTTCGGCGTCGTCGACGGAGCCGGCTCCGCGAACATCTCCATGGGCACGTCCTCCGGCGACGGCGACCCTCTCGACGACGCTCCAGACTCTGTCTCCGACAGCCGTTCCTCGTCCGACCCCTCGTCGTCGTACTCGACCCTCTTGGCTGCCTGCTCTTCCAGATCCTCTTCTGAATACAACTCGCGCCTTTCGGCGACCGGCGACGTCGGCAGCGAAGTTGGTTCGGCGTTCCCTTCCGAGTCGACGGCGTGAGCGTCGGACGTGATCTCGCGATCCATATCGGCCGACTGCACCGCCCTGAGCTTTTGATGTGACGGCAGCTTGTACTTGACGAACTGGCGCTGGCTCTGGAACGCTTTCCGCGACGCCTCGAGAAAGAGGAACATCTGGAAGACGTGAACGCTGTCCTCGAAGAGCTCGTGTTCGACGCGCACGCCGGCGAGCGAGGCCTTGTGCGCGAGGAGGGTGATCTCGTCGCGGAGGACTTCGGCGTCGCCGGCTTGTATGAGAAGAGGTGGGAGGCCGGTGAAGTCGCCGAAAAGCGGAGAGACGTAGGGGTGGGTGAGATATTGGTGGATGTTGTCGCCGAGAAGACATTTGACGGGGTTGAGGTGGTCGTCGGGGTTAGGAGAGGGGAGATAATCGTATGGCTGTGGAACGAGTGGTATGTCAGCGCTTCAAAGATCAATCTAGGCGAAAGGTTCTGAACAAACTCGGTTGGTCGTCCAGCTTTCGCATGACCTGTCGTCGAATAAGTTTAGTCAGCCTTTCCCACCGGCACGACGAAGAAACGCCACGTACATGGTCAGATCGACCCACGGCGACATGACGATGCAACCACTCGGCAAAGGGTACTCCTCATCCCGGAGGTACATCATCAACGCCAAACACAATCCACCGCCCGCACTGTCTCCCGCAAACACCTGCGCGCGCCCACCATACCAATATTGAGCCTTCGTCCTCTTGGAAGCTCAAAACACGAGGAAGAAGCGCACAATGTTTTCTGGCGGGATCTTGAGGTCGAGAATGAGACGCATGTATCCAGACACGGCGTCGAGGAGCTGTCCCGGGAAGCGGGTTTCCGGCGCTAGTCGGTAGTTCAAGGCTAAACGAAACCACGTCACAGGGTCAGCGACGCGGAACCTCGTTTGGCCGAAGACGAGGTCCAGCATGAAAAGAGAGAGACGCACCAAACACCCTGGACTCTGTATATCTTGAAACGGATATCGTGATGAAGCGATGAGTTTCCGCAGACATAACATAGTAGGCGCCTGATTGAGGAAGTCTCGTCAGCCACGAGGCTTCTCGCACACGGGAGCGACTAGAAGAAAAGGCCGACGCACCGCCGTGGAGGTAGTAGATGACGGCGTCCTTCTTCACCGTCTTGTTCGCCGAAAACTCTGCCTGCATCCTCCTCCACAGGCGCTTGTTGATGACCCACTCGCCGGTGAGGACCCGCTTGCCATCCTCGGCGGCGTCGGCGTCGCGGAGGAAGCCTCGAAGTCCTCTCTTCTTGACTCTGAACGAGATGGGGGTGACGATGCCGTCTTTTGGTGTCGGGAGGAGGGATCCTAGGTCAAGGACGGAGCTGTAACGTGTCACAAAATAGCAATTGGAATGCAAGGTCAGCTGACCGACACCTTTCTCAATCGAGCTGGCGCCGGGACTGGTCCCTCTCGGAGCCCGCATTGGAGGCAGTTCGGAGCCGTCGCTCGGGTCCGAGACTTCATTTTGGCGGCGGGAAGACGAGGATTTCGGAGGACTTACCGGAGGCGGGCGAGGGATGACAGGTGCGAGTAGGCTGACACTTCGCGAAGGAAGGCGGTGAAGAGGGTGAGCTCGACGCCCCACGATGGCTTGGGCGGGCCGTAGAGGTGGTGGCTGAGGAACGCCTTGGTGAGGAGAGTCCCTGAATGTACCCAAACCAAAAAGATAACCAGTCAGCTCGGAGGGATCCTCAGCCGTCGCGCGTGCGGCGAAAGAGTGCTGGGCAGATGTTGGGGAGGCAAGGGGACGCGCGGAGTTGCGCATGAAAGGCGCGCCTGTGCGACCTGGCAGCTGCTCAACGACGACGAGCGTCGTCATGTAGCCGGTCCCCATGCAATCCCACACACTTTCACACTCGTTTCCAGAGTCGCAGGAGGCGGGTGAGGCGGGCGAGGCGGGCGAGAGGGATGGAAGGTACGGGCGCGCGGACGCCGGATGAGAATCTCGAAACGAGGACGCACCAGTCGAGCCGAGGAAGGGGAGGTAGCGCCACAGCTTGGTGATCGTCATGGGCTCCTTCTCCTTCTGTGGGATGCCTGCACCCGCGCACCGCGAGAGTCAGCTGTGCCACCCCCAGCAGAGTCACGGCGCGCCGCCCTCGGTGTGGGCGTGCGGCGCGCAAACGACAACGAGCAGAGGACGCACCTGGATCGGTACGGGCGTTGGTGGGGATCTCCTTGGACTTGAACGGCTCGAGCATGGCGGCGAGGGCGGACAGGGCGGCGTCGCCCTCGCCCGGCTGGGTGCGGTGGAGGTCCTGGCTGTCGCTCAGCTTGGAGGTGTTTGTTTGTCCCGCGCGGCCGGGCGGCGTCGTCGACGAGGCTGGCTCGGGCGGCATGCTCGCCTCCGAGTAGAACGGCCACGGCCACCCCATCGTGCGAGGTCGTGCAGCGATACTCGAGGCCGGAGAACGGGGCGACGGGGCGAGGCGAGGCGGCGACGGACGAGTGGCAGCGCGCTCAAAAAGAGGAGCAAACGCCCGAGACGAGCTTGAGCTGGAGCTGGAGAACGGCGGCCCGCGTGGGTCCTGGAGCTGCTCGTTGGCGCGGGTGGACGAGTCTATGGGGGCCTGGCGTAAGGCCGATAAAAGTTGTACTAAAAATCTAGGAGGAAGGGAGGGAGGAAGGCAAGCCGGGGGAGGGGGCGATCCATTCCTCGCCATCGGTCTGGGGCCACGCAGGTCCACCGCTGGATCCACCCCGCCCGACAAGCGCGGCTTCGAGTGCCAGGTGGCCTTGTACTTCCTGCTGGCAGGCACTCACTTCTTTCATCATTATTGTACCGTACCCTCCAGCACTCGTCCCGCTTGAGCACCCTCGGTCAGCTCACCCCTGCTCGCCGCGCCCGCAACCTCCGAGGCCAGCTGATCGTGTCGCGCGTCAACACCGCCTGACACGTCCTCCCGACCTCGCCGTACGTACGCCGGAGAAGCCCCCTCCAGCCACTCCTTTTGTCTGCCAGCTAGATGCTCATCTTGCTTTCTGGTAACCCCACTCTGACATGCACACAAAGGCTCTGCTTTCATGCGCAGAAACAAGGTGCTCAGGATGGGGCACGTGGCCCACTTCTTACTTGTGCCGAGGGCCAGACAGCCTGTGGCCGAGTCTTCTATGAGTCGACTCACACTTGTAATCACTTGGATATATTCTGTACACATTTCACGACCTCCTTCCCTCTTCCTTCTGTTTCCGTCCCATCGATCTCTCCTCGTCGTGGTCGTCCTTGCTCCTCCTCCCACTCCTGTTCAACTTGCGCTCCCGAGCGACCGACCCCAACTCCTCTGGCACCTCATCGCTCCCCAACTCACTCTCCAAACGTCCGTCATTCCCTTGCTCCCCACCTGACCCGCCTCCCATCCGCGTCGACGACAGCGAGCCACGTGGACCAGCCTCCGCCTCTTGGAGCAACCCGACGGCGAGTTCGTCGTCCGCGTGAGGGCTGAGGAAATCCAGTCGGAAGAGGATGACGCCGATGATGATTTGTGAAGCACCCATCATGAGCGTGAGGAGGATCGCCTGTGGAAGGGAGGAAGGAGGTTGTGAGTGAGTGGTGGGAGTATAAGTTGCGTGGTTGTAGGGGAGAGAGAAACTCGCTGGAGACAACTTACGACGAGGGGGAACGTCATCATCAAGATATATTTGATCTCGCATGAGGAGGTGCTAGATTTCGATCCGGTCAGTTGAGACCTGAAGCGTGGTTGACGCGGGTGGGAGCAGCGCTCACCAGTACTTGTCGTACGTGTCATTCGGAAAGCCGATGCACCGGACAAAGACAAATATCAAGGACCCCAAACACAAGTAGTGCGATAGCTGGATGTTCGAGCATGCAGAGTCATAGTCAGGCCTGTTCCTCACGCTGGCTTTCTCACTGAGGAGCACGTCGGCTTACCAGTATCCGAACGAGGTGCGAAATGACGTTCAGACGAGTGCCCTTTTTCCTGCAGCAGGCAGCATAGGATTAGATCTAACGAACCTAACTTCCACTCGATGAAAAACCTCATCCGACTCACTTGATCGTCTCCCTCGTCCACGCCGCACACGCGAACCACAGCACGGAGGCAAACATTCCTACCATCAACCCCACGTAGATCGCGTCCAAACCTGGCCCCACTAGCACCTCGTTCTCTGAAAAAACGCATTCAGAAATTCTCCATCAGCTTCTCCAGCGATACCGTCTGGTGGGATCAGAACCAGGACACACGCAGCGCATAAGTCAGCCCCGCCAACAGCCACACGACTACGATCCCTCCGAACGCGACCCAGATCAACGAGTTCGCGAGTCGCAGGACGAAGGAGTGAGGATGGTCAAGATTGAATCGTAGAGGTCTCGAGAAATCGCGGTCGGAGGAGAGCGGAGGAAGTGAGGAAGACAGATGAGGGCCCGGAGATGCCGGACGGGTCGACGGCGGCTGTGCAGGAAGTAGGGGAGAAGGTGGTAAGGTGGGGCGAGAGGTAGAGCGGCGAGGCATTGCTACATGTGAAGAGGTTGACTTTGTATGTTCTGAAGGAGATGAGAAAGGGTGACGACGTTCGACGAAGACGGCAGTGCCGGAGTCCTCGGAGCCAGTCAGGGGCGCGAGGTGTTCCCGCTGCGAACTGTTTCGGGGGCCGGGAGAAAACAGCATCGTGTGAGCTTGATCGTTGGAGAGGTACTGAGGGAGTTTGATAGCAAGGGGGAAGTTTGAAGTGGGAAATAAGCTCAAGATGTATTCCGTGCGCTGCAATCCGATCCTGGGACCAGCTGTAGCTAATTTCCTTTGACGAGATCCACCCGTTCCTTACTCCCATAACCTTCGATCCACTTTATCCCCTCCGACTCTTACTCTTCCAACTTTTTCCTCTTTTTTCGCTCTTGTCCATCCTCCTCCTTCCTCCCATCTCCATCAATGACGACGAGTTGTCCATCTGCCACCCAGGCGGCGGGGCAGACAAGCCGTTCACCCCAAGCCCCTTCTTATCGTCCCCATAATCCTCGTCTGACTCCAGTCCTGACAGTGAGGAAGCGAGGTCCGACAAGTTGTCCTGTCCCGACTGTTGAGCGTAAGCCTGGGACTGGGAACGAGCTGGCGGCGCGGCCTGGCGCAGGAGACGCTGGTTGGCGGTGGTAGGAGCAAAAGCGAAAAAGTCGTCGTCGTGGGGCTTGTAGAAGTCCTCGTAGAAGATGATTATGGCAAGCATGAGTTGAGACCAGCCATTGAGCACGATGATGACGATGGTCTAAGGAGTGGGTGATGGGCAGAGCGTCAGGAAGTCCACGTGGAAGCGGGACTGATGGCGCTGGACTGACGATCAGGGGGAGCCATTGGAAGAACCACATCTTGACGCTGCAGTTATTGATGCTTTATAAAGTATTTGGGGCTTCAGCTTGGTTTCTCAAGACCAATGTTCGGAGTGGAACGAACCACTTGGCGTAGTAGTCGCCTTCGTTGGCAAGGACGGCCGAACGGTACCAGATCCAGGTTAGGAAAACCAAGGTCAGAGACCAGAACGGCTTATTAAAAAAGGATCAGCGCAAGATCTTGAACCATGCTGCTGAAAATGGAGGGTCCATTTACCAGCATCGCGAGGAAGTGTCCGATCATGTTGAAACGTGTTCCTCGTCCGCTGCGTTGCGCAAGATCAATGTCAGCTCCGAGGCCTGTATACACAGGGACCAGTACGCAAAACAAACTCACAGAATGCTGACACGAGTCCAGATGCCGGCACCCATCCACAAAAGCGAAGAAAGGACCAACGCGACGAGCAGCCACACCGCAGTGTCGACACCGTCGTCACCCACAAGGACGTCCCATTCTGCAAGCATCCATCCTTCAGCAGAAGACAAACCCAGAGCTTAGAGCTATCTGCTTACGGAGCACCAAGGTGGTGATGAAAAATGTCATCACGATACTTGCCCCGATCACTCCTCCCCACATCACCGCATTGTCCATCATGAGAACGCACGACGTAGGGATGCTGCAGAACCTTCGGATTCGCTCTTTTGTCCTCTCTGCCCTCGTCGGAATGAGCGACTGCTGCAAGTCGTCCCCATTGAGGTTGGCTGGCTCCGGACCTGCCGGAGAGCGCCCGGATCGAGAGGATCTCGGCTGGAGGAACTTTGGAGGAACGTCGGACTCGCTGGACGAAGGGTCCTGGTATGGACTGGTCATTGGAGGTGTTCCTGGTGGCTGTTAGAGGGCAAAGGCCTTGGGTGAAAACTGAGGACTTGAATTTCGTTCGGACGCCGGTTGCGCGTTGCGCTCCACGGGGGCACTCCTGTCCACGTGGCTGGGGCGGTGAAGTGTTTCCTTTCAAAGGTATCCAGGAAGATCTGGCTTTCCAGAAAATGTCTGTCTATATACGAATGTGGTTCGACTGAGATACTGAATGCGGTGGTGACCATAAATAGCCATCGATCGCGATAAACACGCGCGTGTCGCAGTGGCGCACCCCTCCGCCGAGCTGACGCGCTTGATTCTCGGTGTCGGGTCGGGTGGGGAGCCTTCTCCTTCCTTCGCGACGTATACTTCTGCTCGAACCTTCTGTCGACACTTTGCTTTCTTACCACAAACTACTGCAAAAGTCTCAGCCATGGCCGACCACGATCGTAGCAGCCTCAAGGACGGCGAGATCTTCCTGTCCGAGTACTTGCTCGCACGACTCAAGGAGTTGGGCGTTCGCACTGTCTTTGGAGTGCCCGGTTCGTCAGGAGAATATTGTCTTAATGGTCGTGGAGGTGAATTGGAAGCTTACTTGTCGGTATCACCATGACATGTCGCCGAACCATGCAGGCGACTTCAACCTGACGTTCCTTGACGTACTCGAGGACATGGACGGCATCGATTTCTGCGGCAACACGAACGAGCTGAATGGATCGTATGCTGCAGATGGTGAGTAAGAGATGGTTTCTCTTATCTACATAAGCTGACTGTGCTCGGTACACCCAGGATACTCCCGCGTGAAGCAAGCTCAGCTGAGCGCAGGCGGCAAGTCGGGCGGAAAAACTACGCAGGGCGGAGTGAAAGGGTTGGGCGCAATCGTACGTTTTGATAGTTCCCAAACCTTCAACAAGTCGAAGCTGATGTCGACAAACTCTTCAAGATCACCACGTTCGGTGTGGGCGAGCTGAGCGCGATGAACGGAATTGCTGGAGCTTACTCGGAGAGGGTCCCCGTCATCCACATCGTCGGTGTCCCCGGAACGAAGCTGCAGAGTAATGGTGCACTTCTCCATCATACGTTGGGCGACGGAAGTGCGTGCCTCTTCTCTGAGCTCTCATTCTGCGAAAAGAACGCAGCTGACAGTTTTCTCCGCCCGGAAGGCTTCAACGTGTTCCACGAGTCGGCCAAAGGAGTCACTGCCGCCCAGGCGTTCCTCAAATCCACCAAGGGTGCCACGGAGGAGATTGACCGTGTTCTTCGAGTTGCGCTGGACACGGTGAGCTCCCGTGTCCCTTCTTCGGCAGCGGAAGCTATGCTAACACGTGTTGACCTATCAGGCCCGACCCACCTACCTCACCCTCCCCACCGACCTCGTCTTCGCTGGAGTGTCTTCCGAGCCCCTCAAATCACCCATTGTACCAAAGACAGCGCTCATCGCCCACCCCGAGCAACTTCCCTCAGGAGAGGAGATTGACAAGGAGCTCCACGGCGTCGTCAAGTTCGTGACGGACGAAGTCGAGCGATTGTGGGAGAAGGCGGAGAACCCTATTCTGTTGATTGATGCTTGCGCCATCCGGTACGGTGTCACCCATCTGGTAAAGGAGCTGGTTGACCAGACGAAGGTCAAGGTGCGTTCGAAGGAGCGGTTTGTCCTCCGCTCGCAGAACACTGACCTCAATCCTGGCACCCTTAAAGTACTTCACGACTCCCATGGGAAAAGGCAGTCTTCCCGAGGAAGCTTCAAACGGATTCGGCGGTGTCTACGTCGGAGAGATCTCGGATCCGGACGTCAAGAAGGCCGTCGAGGCGGCCGACCTCACTATTCTCGTCGGGTCGTTGAAGAGTGACTTCAACACTGGCGAGTTCTCCTACAAAATGCCCAAGGAAGAGATGATTGAGCTGTACGTCTTCACTCTTTCACGCCGCGTCAGCCCTCACCTGACGCTTGCTCTCTAGCCACTCCGACCACACGGTGGTTCAGTATGCTCGTGGGTGACGTGTCACGGACGAGAACCTGAACGTCATATCTAACCAATACTTCTCTCCAACAGACTACCCCGAAGTCTCGTTCCACACGCTCCTCCCAGCCCTCACCAAGGTTCTCAAGCCCAAGAAGGTCCAAGCGACGCCCGAGCACGCGGGTCAGGTGAAGGAGGTGCCAGCAGGCGACGCCGACAAGGTCGTCACGTACGTTGATCCAATTATGCAGAGTAATGACTGTGACTGATTACAATTCGACACAGCCACGCTGCCTTCTGGCCACTCTGGGGTAAGTTCCTCCAGGAGAACGACATCGTCATCGCCGAGACGGGAACGAGTTCTTTTGGCATCATCGACGTGCCCCTGCCGAAGGGAGTCACGGCTGTCTCTCAGGTGCTTTGGGGTAGCATTGGGTGGGCTGGAGGAGCGCTTCTTGGTTGCTTGAAGGCGGCGCAGGAGGCTGAGTACTCGAGGAGGACCATCCTGTTCATTGGTGACGGATCGCTGTGCGTCGATACGCCTTTCATGATATTGCTTTCTGGAGCTGAAGTTGTCTCGTGAGCAGGCAACTGACGGTTCAAGAGATCTCGACAATGCTCCGCCACGGCCTCAAGCCTATTATCGTAGTACTCAACAACGATGGCTACACCATCGAGAGGCTCATCAACGGTCCTGAGCGTGGCTACGTACGTCAGTTTCCCTGTTTTTCACTCACCCTTATTCACCGTTGCTCTACATCTAGAACGACATCTCTCACTGGAACTGGCAGCAGACGCTCGAGTTCTTCAACGCCGACAAGGTCCCTCACAAGACCTGGCTCGCCAACACCCGTGGCGAGCTCGAGGTGATCTTGAACGATCGGTCGTTCGCTGCTGCTGACAAGTGTCAGCTGATCGAGGTCAAGATGGATCGTTTGGATGCTCCTACTTGTCTTGTCAGGCAGGCAAAGCTGGTATGTTCGCCGCTGGGACTTGCCTTGCGGCTTCAGTGCTAATCACCCTTGTTTGCAGAGTGCGGATCTGAACGCTGCAATTTGAGATTGAGGATTCTATTCGAGAGACCCCTGTGCTTGATAAAGTTAGCTGTGAATATTACCCCTTTCAGTTTCTACGCTCGCCTCGGAGGGCTGTAGGCTGCAGTGGAGCACACGTGGTCGAGAAAGAATCGGCGGACACTGCACTGATCGTTCGTAGCAGCTTTAGTGGTCAACTAATGCCGCGCTGTTCTTTGTACTTGTTGTGAGGACACTGGCCGAGAGTTTCTATATCGACTTTTGAGATGTTTCGGGAAGGCGACCGCCTCGCGCTTCGGCGGCGCGTCCTCGGCTGCTCTGTGGCGCGCGCCCGTTTCGTTCCCTCCACGACCCACCATTTCGACATACTCGCTCTACACATCCGATCGACTATTATAGATCAAGTCAGAACTCGACTCTCTGTGCCGCCCTTCCATCTCCCGCCTAACTCTTCATCGCTCAACAACAACGCAATGCCCCCCATCGAGGACGACTACGAAGGGCAGGAGATCGAGGACAGCGAGGAGGACGAACTTGATAGTGATGATAATGAGGAGGTCGCTGCATCTCTGACGAACCCGTCGAGGGCGTCTTCGTCGCAGACGGCGAGGACTGGGAGCTCAAGAATCGCCGCAAGGGCCGCCGGGACTTCGACGTCGCCCAACATGGACCCACCCCTTCCTGAACCTGTCTTAGTGATGAAGACTTTGGAAGGTGTGTGCTCGGCTTGTATTCCTAGGAGTGGACCGAGTTACTGATGGTTTGTGTGGAAACAGAGCTCGTCGGTACGTTGGGGCTCGCAGAGGCGACCATGGCTCAGACGCTAATGTGAACAAGGTTAGATCTGCTCGGTGCGAACAAGATCAACCTGAATCCTCCGTATCAACGTGGAGCAGTGGTGCGTGCCCTCCCACCAGCTTGAGCCGCGCTTCCAAGTTGTTTGCTGACTGTATGCTTCCTCCTCCACTTCTGCGACCATCTCCGACTTTATGCATCGTAATTTCCAGTGGGACGACGCTCACGCATCGAACTTGATCGGCAGCATCCACGGCCACTACGCCATCCCACCACTCGTGTTCAACGTGACCCAGCCAGACCCCGCCAACATGGTCCCGGCGCAGGAGAACGCCCAGTGGCGCGACCGTCCGCTCGAAGGCGACGGGCAGATGAAGCCGAGGTTGGAGCCTGCCGAGGTGTGGGACTGCGTGGATGGAAAGCAGAGGTTGACGAGCGTCAAGACGTTGGTCTCCTCGCTCCCGCTTTCTTCGTCGTACGCGCTAACGATGACCTTTTGTCGCACCACAGCTTTTTCCAGGGTCTGGCTTGGATGATCGACAACGACAAGCGGCACTTCTACTACAGTCTGGAGAAGCAGTCGGCCAAGAAGCGTCGGATGTCGGAGGAGGACAAACGCACGTTCCGAGAGCGGACCTTCCAGTGCGTGTGCTACCCCTCGCTCACACCCGAGCAAGCGACAACGTAAGCACTCTTTCAGTGTTGATTCCAGCATCATCTAACACAAATTTGTCGCAGTCTTTTCAAGAAGATTCAGAATGGAATGATTCTCACTACCGACGGTGCGTCGTTCTTTGTCCTTACGCGTTCAATGCTGACGTGTTCTGGTGGGAGCAGAGAAGCTTCAAGCCGGATGGAGTCCCTACGCGAACTGGGCGACAGAGCTAGTCGAAAAGTTCTCAGCAGATCCGTTCACTGGCTTCAAGGGTGTATGTTTCCCATTATCGGGTTGCGAGTGGGGCACGCTAAGACAAAGCATCACAGCGCATCGCCAACCTTCCTCGCTCGAAAGACCATACCGCTCTCGTCAACATCTGCCTCAACCTCACCTCACCATGGATCAAGGTGGGCTATCGAGACCCCAAGAACCTCCCAAGTATCATCGAGCCCTTGCCAGAGCCCACCGCTGCCCAGAAAGCCAAGGTCGACAAAGTGCTCACTACTTTTCAGCGATTGACCCTTCTCCCGCCGAACAACGGCAAGGGCTTCTCGACCACCGCTTTCAAAACCCACCTCTCTCTTCATGGAGCTGGTGTCGTCGTTCCACACGAGGCCTTCACCGTCAACAAGAAACGAGTCGCTCCGGTCGAGATCCACATCCTCCCTTCGCTCATCGATCGATTCCACGATCACAGCGACGGAGACCTCCTCGAAATCATTTCAGCGTTCCGGACGTACGTGGACAAGAGGTACCCCAACAACAAGTCTCTGAATGCGGCGGGTGAGCACCTCTCAATTCTAGGCCTGCGGCGAGTAGCGCGCTGATCCTCCCGTCTGCAGTCGTTAACTACATGAAGGGATGGATCGAGTGAGTTCTGATTGATCGTGGTCCTTCAAACTCCGCCGAAGTTGTTTGTTTGTAGGAAATTCGACGCCAGCACGCTCACCCACATGTACCTCGACGACGGATCGCTTCGTGGAGCGGCCTCCTCATCGCGCGCGGGTCAGGCCCGCAGAACCTCCACAAACGGATCCAGAGCCGTCGCTGGCCAGACGAATGCTCCAGTACCCGTAACCGTACCCCTACCTGCACCCGCGCGAGGGTTCGGAGCTCCACCACCTCTTGCACCGATTGCAACCCCTGCTCCTCGTCCCTCAGAGGCTCGCATTCTCGCTCCTCGTCCTACGCCTTCGACCCCATTCGCTTCAGGATCGAGTTCCGCTCAGGCCGGTCCTTCGAGGGCCGCTCCATCGACGAGCCAACTTTATAGCGCTTTCCAAAACCCTGCCTCATCACCTGCCGACGCGTATCGACCTCCAACGTCAAGTGCGAACGCGGTTCCCCAACCTTCAAGGTCAGCAAGTGCAGGAAAGCGCAGTGCCGATCAGGTGGCGCTGGAGGAAGAGAACGCGAGACGGAAGCGACTGGCGGAGGCTGGATCCAGCTTCTCGACGCTGAGAAACGAGGTCAGTTCTCCTGGGAAGAGCTTTCTTCACCGCCAGACCTTTGCTAACGGGATTTGCATTATTCCCGCAGCACGTCTTCGTTTCTCAGCAAGCTCAACCTCAATCCTTCGCTCCCCCTCGTCAAGGGCCTTCCTCCCTCGACCCTCGCCCACAACCGCTCCAATCTTCGCCGAACCAGCCCTCGAAATCCGCCTTTGCATGGGGAACCTCCAGAGATGCGCAAACCTCCGCGCCGTCAGCAACACCTGGAGACGTCAAGCCGAAGCTGTCTGGACGACGACCCCCTCCCCAGCGACCGACGTCTCGCAAGCCCCCGCCCAACTAGTTCTGACGTTTTTTTCCGTCGACGTGGCGCTGTGTTTTGTAACTGAAGCTTCCGTCGTGCTTTTTCGATTTTCGGTGAACTGAGAGAGAAAGGTAGTGAATTGAAGTCATGTTGCATTTTTGGAACGACTTGAAAGTACAATCGTGTTTGTTATGGGGTATAAGAGAGATGATGAAGATGAAATGAAAGGATAAATAAAGAGGTCGTGAAGGGGCCAGCCCGGTATCTACAAACTATTCACAAGGGCAGAGCGGACTCTGCGTCACGCTCCATCCGATCGATATGGTGGGTAATGAAAGAACTGAACGATCCGCGCGAGCCTTGTTCCGTCAACTGAGGCAATGCCGCCAGCCCAGGGAACGAGAACGACGACATGCGGCGCTGACGGAAGTTGCTGAAGCTCGGCGAAGGCGGGACGGCAAAGTCGTCGATGAACTCGGAGAAACGACGGGGACGTTCGTCGAAAGTGATGCCGAGTCCGTTCGAGACTTGTCCAGCGGCGGCCATGTCGATCGCGGATGCGGACGAGGCACGGCGGTGACGGAGGAGAGGCGACGTCGGCTGGGGCTGGACGTAGGGGTCGATCCACTCTTGTTGAGGGAGGGGGGCAGAGTAGTAGGAAGAGGCAGACAGACTCGTCATCATCGGCGTCGAGTAAGGCTGGAGCTGGTCGAGCGAGGGAGTGAACGACGCGTGCGAGAGCTGCGGCGACGGCGAGTGATACGTGGCGGGAGTGAACATTGCTGAGGGCTGGTATGGGCCCTCGGTGTGCTGGTGGGGGAAGGTGAATGGGCAGTCGGCGCTCTGGCATCCCTGAGAGAAGACCATCTCCGGCATCGGCGTGAGCATCGGCTCCCGCATGTGGCGAGGGTGCTGAGGCGGCGGCGTGAGGTAGGCCGTCTCGGTTGGATCGCAACGCTGGACGTGGCCGCGGAGCTCCTCCATGTTTCGCTCGATGTGCGAAGGCGCCGACCACGTTCCCGGTGCGTTGCGCGACATCCTCGTCGACCGGAGGCGGTACTGAGGCTCCGACTGGGGCGACGGCAGCTGGTACGTCTTTTGCTTGGGCGTGACGGGGTAGGAGCGGACCATGTACGACTCGTCGTCGTCTCCGTAGTCGGACGGGGTGGTGGGATCGGAGATGGGGGTTTGGGGTTCGTAAGAGCCGGAACGCGACGAGTCGTCGAATCCGCGAGCTGGAGAGCTGCTGCCGTGATTCCGCTTCAGGTGCTTGGTGAGAGTCGTCTTCCGGCAAAACCTGCGGCAAAATAATGGTGAGCTTTTTTCCGCTTCTCTTTTGCTCCGGTCAAAATGAAACGCACGTCTTCAAGCAAGAAGCCACGTGGCATTTATACGGGCGCTTCCCAGTGTGGATCTAGCGTCAAGAGACCCCCGAGTCAGCTTTTGGTCCCTACTTATCCAGAGTTTCAGGACTGAGAAGCAATCTACTCACCCTGCGATGCCTGGCTAGCGAACTGGAATCGCTGAACGCCTTGTCGCACCCTGGGTGCTCGCACTCGTGAGGGCGCTCGCCGGTGCTGAAGAAGCGAACAAAAAAGCGGAGAAGAAAGCGACGCGGCGTCAGAAAATGTGCAAAGAAGAATTGGTGAGAGCTATGACGTACTGGACACGGAAGTGAACGGTGAGCGCACTGCGCTGAATGAAATCTCTCTGGCAACCAGGCCAGCTGCACTTGAACGGTCTGTCAACCAGAAGCTGTTAGCTGACGAAGTTCTTTTGTCCAAATGAAAGCTCAAGTCTCACCTGTCGTTGCTGTGGATGCGCATGTGTCTTACAAGATCACTTCGGCGAGCAAACGTCTTGGGACAGTCCTCCTCCGAGCAGGCGAAAGGACGGGTATACGGAGAACGGTCTTCATGAACGAGGTCGAGGATATCCATGTTCGGTCAGGTAGCAACGGAGGCGAATGATATTCTGTGCAGGCAGGGCAAATGTCAATGAACTGCCCTCAGCGTGCACGACCGACGAGTCCAAGACTTGCCTGCGAGAGACGTGCGTATGGTTCCTGCGAGCGGCGGGTCGTGAGGTCCGTTCGTGAAGGGGTAGATGCGGTAGGAGGAAGAGGAGTGTGGCACAACTGAGAACAAGGACCGAAAGTCTCTCCTCAGCCTGGAGAACAAGGCGAACGGCCGCCCACCAGGCGACCGCCGCTCGATGGAAGCGTTCCTTTTGTACGGCCGCGCAGACGAGCCAACAAAGGGATTCCTGAGGAATCGTTAGGGCCTTTTTGCGGTTCAATACCGACACTCTCCCGCTCGGTCCTCAGCCAGGCACACATCTCGCTGTTCCTGGGGGGATTCTCGCGAGCGATCCTCGCGCAATGCAACGGGCGTGGAACGTTCGGTCCACAGGCGTCAAAGAGAAAAGAAGAAAGGGAGGAGCAATGTCTCACCACTTAAGCCGGCGCTGCGTGCTTGCCCTTTCTCTAGTGGAAGCCACTTGAGACCTATGGACAAGTCGTGCCACGAGTATCAACACAATAGACAGCCACACGTTCGCCCCGGAAGGCGTCGAGACGAGCGCGGGCACCCGCGCAACGTGGCCTACGCGGCGCACTTGGCTTCCTCGCGTGAGGCCATGCGTTTTCGCACAACGCTTGCACGAGTCTAAAAAAATGCGCTATGCCTAGTGTGGTGCCGGAGAGGATGTCCGGATCGCCCGCCCGCGTCGCTGGGCACCCTAGAAACCTGTCCAGCGGGCTGTCTCACCGGAAGTGTCTCGACACCCCGGCGCACGTTGAAAGGCCCGACAATAGAACAAGGTGAAGGTCGTCTGCACGCTTGACGATGAATGATCTTCCCGAACCACCCGATGGATTTCTTTGTCCTTCAATCCGGCAATTATTGCTCGCACCCAGCCTGTGGTGCCGTGCCGGGCCTTCCGGCATCGTTCATTGGAATGATGGAACTTCTGCCCAGCTTCACTGAAAATCGTGGGCGTAAAGGAAGGTCAAGCTCTCAAGACACCTTGGAGACTCTTTGGTGACTCGTTCATCGAGGTATCGCGATTCGCCGAACGAGGGTGGTGACTTTCTGGCTGTTAGGGAACCGCCAAGCAGCTGCGTCCACGTTGTCTGCGCAAAAGCGTGCTTAACTAGCTCGTCAACTGCTAAACAAAGAGGAATGCGGGGGATTGTTGTAATCACGCCTTGTCCCACACAAAAAAACGTACGGGGCCACCCTCGACTTGGGCCGTGCGTGGACCTTGGCGTCGCTTCTGACGAGAACAGAGAGCGACGAACATGTCCGCATCGCACTTTCCACGTTCTCTGCTACATTTAGGGCTTTTGCGAGTCTCTGCACCTCACTAGTGTCTTTCGGGTGAGCCGTCGAGGTCACCGTATCTTTCCGCCGCATACCGAAAGCGTGACGTGGTCTGATCCGATGACATTCATCGACGTTTCGTCTGAGGCTATGAACAAGACTACTGAAATCCCCCCTCGACCTGGGCTTTTCTTAAAACGTTGAGGCTCGTTAGAATCTGAAACACTCGGGGCCTGCCCGAGAATGTGACTCAACTGACCTCGAAAAAGACGCGCTCAAGGCTCCCAGGGCGAGACGGCGAGAGTACTGCCACTGACGAGTTCCCAGCCTGTAGCGGTCTTGAGCACCATGTCCTCCAGCCTCACCCCAACACCGTTCCCGTCCTGGTCCGCCTCAGCCTCGATGTAGATCCCCGGCTCGTCTGTCAGGAACCGTGGTCAGTCCCGAGCGACGACGTGATGGGCAGCGGACAAGAGAAGACTCACTAGAGAAAGTCTCGCCCGGCTGAAGGGGCTGGAAGTTCCCAGAGTTGAGGTACGGGTGTTCATGGACCTGCAAGCCGATCCCATGACCGACCCGATGCGTGAAGCTGATTCCGAACCCGGCTTCCTCAATCACCTCCCTCGCCGCCTTGTCGACATTCGCAGCCCACACCATCTCCGTCTCGTTCTTCACCAAAGCAGCGAGAGCCGCTTCTTGAGCAGCATGCACCGTCTTCCAGATCTTCTCGGCTCGGGCATCGGGCCACGCCTGGAGTCGAGCACCGTGGCAAGAAGAAGGAGAGTCGGGGAGCATCGTGCGCGTGAAGTCGGAGTTGTAGCCGCCGATCGAGCCACCGACGTCGAACAGTGCGAACTCGCCTTTGTGGAGGGTTTTGGAGTGCGAGGCGGTGGCATGGGGGAGGGCGGCGTTCTCACCGAAGAGGACGATCGCTTCGAGGTCCTTGAGGCCGGCGGCGGTAAGTGCTTTGAGGATCATCTGTGGAGCTGGGCTTCAGCAAGTGCTGTCACTGTGTGAGAGCAGGAATAGGGGAAGGGCTGACAGCTTCGCCATCTTTCTCAGTCATGCCGAGGTAGAGCTGCTTGCGGACGGCTCGAAGTGCCGCGAGCGTAACCTGTTGAACCGAGGTCAGTGTCTGAGCAGCATGCCTTCATGCAAGAAAACACAAGTGCACACCTTGGCAGCACAATGCTGGAGACCAAACTCGATGTTCGTCTTCTTCATCCTCTGCTCCCTCACCGACAGCGCTGCGAACTGGACTTCCACACCACCCTTGACCTCGGCAGCCTCCCTCATCCCATCAAACACGAACGTCCTCACATTCTCCTCGACATGGACCACCCAATCCCCTTCAACCCCATCACCTTTCTTTAGCTCCGCCAAATGGTCCACCAGGACCTGATAGGGGTTCTCCGCCTCGCGCCACGTCACCCACGACACCTTGTCGAATTCGGCGGGCGAGAGAGCGAAAGGGAGGCGCTGGGAACGGGATTTCTCAAAGTAGGGCGTGAGGACGGAGAGGTGGTGCTGGGAGGGGCCGGAGGGCGAGATGGAGATAAGCCACGGGCGTTCCGAGGCGTGCCAGTCGTCGGCGGTGATGTTGGCGTAGTAGAGCGTGTTGGGCCTGTCGGTCAAGGTTGTTTAGCTTCCTTCAAGTCGTTGACGAGGAGTGTTTGAGAGCTGGAGAAGGATGGACGAACCCGGCCTCAGCGATGTAAGCGGCCCACCCCGAAGCGTCCTTGAGCAGCCCCGCGAGCGTGTCCCTCCTCTCGGTGAACTCGTCGCCGCCGATGAAGCTCAACTGAGGGCATTGTTTGCTGTAGTGCAAGTCTGAAAAGTCGAGCGACTTGGACGAGGAGAGCGACGCCGTGAGGTGGAGGACTGGCCTTGGGAGTGGCGCCCACTGCACGAGGAGGAGGCCGACAGAGACGAGCGCGACGGCGGCGAGTCGGACCCGCCAGAGTGGGCGTCGATGGGCCTCCACAGGATGAAGTTGTTGCTTCTCCATCGGGTCGAAGTATAGAGAGAAATGTGGCAGAAGCCAACGCTCGCCCCGTTAGCGCCCGCGCCAGGATGCCGGCGCGATCGGCTCGCTGCGCCTGCCCACCCACTTGAAATCTCACGCCGCCGAGGTTCCACACCTTGCACTATCTCACACCAACCACGCCAAACGTATATCACGAAAAATAAGTAGTGGAACTTTTCCCGCTGCTTCTTCTCGTCTCCGATGGGGCCCGACCAGCCGCATCCCGGCAACCCCCAGCCGCATGCTTCGACGAGCTCGTCCTCGTCGGTCGTCCCGACGCTGGCCACCCTTCCGTCCAGGTCTGCCAGAGCATGCACCGAATGCTCTCGTCGTAAAGTGTGTCTTTCCCGTGTCTGCTTCTTCGTATCCTGCTGACAAGCAGCTCTGCTCAGACAAAATGGTGCGCCGCCGGAGAAGCCTGCACCATCCCACCTCGCGCAATTGGCTAACGATAGCGACCCACAGTGACCACTGCATCCCGTGCTCCATGTGTGTCAAGAGAGGGCAAGCAGCAGCGTGTCAAGCCCCGGCGAAGCGGAAGCGAGGGTGAGCTCAGCAAACCTTATCAGTTGCCGTACTCGCGCGCGCCTGCTGACTGTTTTTGGTGTTTGTTTTGGCGGGCGAATAGGATCGATCCGGCGCAGGAGCTGGACGAGAGGAGGACGGCGGCCCTGTCAGAGATTGAACTCTTTCGCAACACGCTCGATACTTTGCGCTCGCGGCTGCCCAACCTCGGTGCGTTGCTTGGCGAGTCACCGGAACCGTGTTGTCGTGCGTTTGCTGACAAGATGCCGTCCCTCCTCGCCCAACAGAGTACTTCGTCGCCAACTCGTCGCTGGCAGATGGTGATGGCGGAGAGTTGGACGATGTAACGAGACATTTCGGGAAAGGCGACGTCGCTGCCGCCAACATCAAGGCGGAGGTGGACGGATTAAGTGAGGCGATCGAGGATCGGTCGGAGGAACGCGAGAGGGAGGGAAGGAATATCAAGAGGGTCAAGCCGACGACTAGGGCGATTTCGATGTCGAGGTCGAGAGAGAGGGAGGGCACGGCGACGGATCCTGGCGACTCGGCGGCGGTCGATGCAGCGGTGGATCTGGAGTATGCCGTGAGTCGCTGTTCTCCGTCCTGGTATGCTCTTTGTAGCACAGAGCTCAACTCATATCAATGATCCAGACTTTGGGGAGAACGAGGGCGTTCCCAACGTCAAATGACCGAACCTCAGATTCTCCAGCGGTCCGTCCCACTTCGTCGACGGGGCTGTGCTTTCAACGTGACTGACTTGCGAAGTTTGTGCAGGAGGAAGGCTACCTCGACGACGCTCGAGAGTCAATTTCCAAACCTTACCCGCCTTCACCAGTATCATCGTTCCCTGACGGCGCCTCACTCCTCGCTGTCGCGCCTACGATCACTCAGGAGGACGCCCTCTTCCGCCACGGCGTCGAGTTCCTCGGATGGCACGTGAGTCGTCTCAAACCTGTTTCTTCGATTCATTCGAAACTCAAGCATATCGTTCAAACAGCACCGCGTCTTTCACGGCCAAACTTTCTACAAACAAGTCGCCGCGTTCTGGGATCTCGGAGCGGAGCGATTCGACAAGGCGAGTCCGGCGTGGCTCGCGCTGTACTTTGCGCTGGTTTCCGTCAGCGCCAAATTACTGGGGATCCAGGAGCAGAGGCAGCTGGGGTGGACTGAAGGTGCGCTTGACTGCTTCTGTTTAGACGAGCGATGCACTGACGAGAGGCTTGGTCATCTTGTAGAGGAGACGTCGGCGTTGGCGTCGAAATGGTTTGCGTGCTGCATCTCCAATCTGTATCGCCATAACTTTTTGGAGCACCACGACAGTAAGCTCTCTTTGCGAAGACCATCCACGGAACCGAAGATGACACGTATCTCTTGTCTTAGTCTTCTCCCTACAAGCAATCGCGGTGCTGGCTCTCTCCGGACGTGACGCTGGGTGAGCCCACTCTCGCTCCCATGATTTGCACTTCGCTGACCAGTCTCATCCCCAGCTCGCCCTCATTGATCGCCAACCTCCTCTCTTCCGGCCTGTCCATCGCTCAAGATCTCGGACTCCACAAACTCCCTCCCGACGCCAAGTTTTACGAAACGCAGATGGCCGGCAAATCTACCGCTTTGCGATCAAAAATTCTCATCGACCGCGAGATCAAGAAGAGGGTGTTCTATGCCTTGGTGTTCACAGATTACTTCAGCATTCCCTTCCGCTCTAGCTGGGTGCTGGGTAAGGTGCAGATCTCGACGCCTCTACCTTTAAATCTTACGGATGAGTGCGTGTACTTTTTTCCTCGGTGTTCTTGTTACTTTTGAATGCCAACTTCCTTGAACCGCAGCGACTTGCTGAAAGGCGAGATCATCAGTCGTACCGAGACGGAGTTCACGCCTGTGTCATGGCTGCTCCAATGTCAGCACACCTCTCTGTTAAAGCTGTTTATCAACAGATTCTGATCGATTGAAGCAATAGATCTTGCCATCGGCCAGCAGATGTGCGACGCCTTCGAGCAGTCACAGAAGCCAAAGTCGGACGGAGCATATCAAGCTTTCCTCAAGATCGATCAGAATCTCGCCTCCATCGTCGAGAACCCACCGAAGTGGCTGACGGAGGGTGGAAGAACTGCTGAAAAACCGAAGGCCTTCGACGTGAGTTGGACGTGTAATCGACTCAGCGACGTAGCAAGGCTGACTCGCTTGATATCCAGTTCATGAGGAGCACGTTCCTCATCGCAGTGCACCACAAGATTCTCTGCATCCATCGACCATATCTATACCGTCCTTACAAAGGTACGCTCCGTCCGAGACATGTAGGGAGTTCCTCGCCCGCTGACGTGTCACCACCCAGGCACCGTCACCGAATTCTCTCGACGGCGGATCGTCGAGTCCGCTCGTGCGATCCTCCGCGAAGCACCAAAAGTCACCGGCAACCGAATCTGGACGTCTCACTACCACCTCGCCGCTGCAAGCTTCATCGTCATTCTCGAGCTCCTCGACCAATCGAACAAGGCGCCGCTCGCGGACCTCGACGAGGTGCGACAGGAGATCAACAAGGCTCTCCCCAGCCTCGAAGCCCTTAAACGTGCGAGCACGATTGCGGCGAGTGGGCTTTCGCTGGTTCACGCTTTGATGCTGGAGGAGGAGAAGGTCAGGGAGGATGCTGCTCGTAAAGCTGCCGTGAGTTGATCGTCGATTCTCGTTTCCCTGCCACAATGCTGACCACTTCCCACACTTTTAGAACCAGAACCTTCTTCAACCTCCACCAATGCACTCGAACGGAAACAGCCACGCCTCAGCCTCGAACCACTCTTCTCTCCTCCCAGTCTCGCAACCACCACCTCACCCATCACACTACGATCCCGCCATGGCGATGCCCCACTACTTCCCTCCTATGCCGATGTCGCCTTACGACTATCTCGGCAACTCGGCCGCCGGCTCGCCTGCGACGTTCCAGCACTGGTGGTACGACATGGGCATCGAGAATAGCGAGCAGTGGTTGAACTCGGCCTTGTCGGGACCGGCGATGGGGCTGGGGATGCCGCCAGCTCCACATGACCCGAATTCTGGGAATGGAGACTCGTGGGCGATGGGATATCCGATGAACCTGATTCCGTGAGGAGGGCTGTAGTCTTGTTGGAACTTATAGATTTACTGCCGACATTTCTCTCATGCCGTGACGTTCAAGCAAGTTAATTGTGAACGAAATGCTCCAACATTGAAAACAAACAACACGTCCCCTATCGGACCCAAGACTAGATGCTACATCTTAAGACGACCCTCCATTCGACGTCGACGGTCTCCTCAACATCGACCTCCCCAACGCCAACGACGCCCTCCTCGCCACGCCCTCCTTCGGCGCCGCACCATTTGGAGCACTGCCCACTCCCAAAAGCGTCTGCCCATCCGTACTCATCGGTCTCCTCGTCGGCAACGCCGGAACTTTCTGCTTCGGCGGCGCAGTCGCAAACGTCGACGAAGTTCGTCTCCGTGTTGATGCGCTGAGGGCAGGAGTCTTGGGTTCCTGAGAAAAGTTTGAACCCCATGGTGGACGAGGAGCTGCGGCTGAGGAGGGAGTTGGTGAACGGGAGTAGGGGGTGATAGGGCGGGGGATTTGAGGCGCGGGGATGTGCGACATGGTGGATTGGCCGAGGCGGGAGGAAGGGCGGTTCGAGACGACGGGGATGCCGGTTCGGGCTGACGGTCCTCCGACTGACATTCGGAGGCCTGTACGCGAGACGGGTCGGGTCGAAGCGATAGTCGAGCCTGATGCGGATGCTGCTCCACCGGTCGACGAGTTGTCCGAGTCGGCGCCGCCGGAGTGGGATCTTGTCTTGGAGGCGCCCATGCTGTGCCCCAGCTGACTTCTGCTGAGAGTAGAGGTGTCCAGTCTTCTCGTAGTGACGCTTCTGGTCATCCCTTTGGAAGTCGGGCTCGCGCGAGGGATGGAGCTCGACAAGGCAAGGTTGCGATTCGAGTGCATTCGGTCCGCCATCTGCTTCGTTCGCTGGATCGCGTCTGGAAAAGAAAGCGTTTATGGGTTTGATGATTTGAAACACGGGAAAAGCTTCGATGTTTGCTCACCCTTCATGTTGTTGTTCGTAGTCGCAGTGCGAATTGAGCGAATCGTTCGCGGCGTCGAGTTCGCCGTCGCTGTCGAAGCGAGATTGGTGGCTTTGACAGAACGGGAGAGTGGCCCCATAACACTTGACGGTCGGGATGATGAGGAATAGACTGAAGAGGTTTCAGAAGGGGTGGGGGTTGGCGTCGACGTCTGACGAGACGGAAGCGGAGTCGCCTTGACAAGCGCGATGGTCGGCGTGGACTCGTCGTCCTCGGTCGAGCTTGAGACTTTCCGTGGCGTGTTGAAGAGAGAGGATGGGCCATCGGACGAAGGAGGTGAGGCGGTGAGCGGTCGTGGTGGTTGCGATTGCGCGCCGGGTGGGGTGAGAGGGCGGGGGTACGCTGGCGGGTAGGTGTTGATCTGGTTCCGCATGATAGCGACTTCTTCTTCTAGTTCTATATTGTTTGGGAATTTCAGACGCGTCAGCATGCCTTTGAAGAGAGATGGAAGCGCAGGGCGAACGGACCCCGAAGTTCGTCCTTCAACCGCTGAACCTCCTCCTCCAATTGAGCTTTGGTGACGAGCTCTTCCTCTAGCAACGCAATCCTCTCAATGCTCTTGCCATACCGGGTCTCCAAGTTCTGCAACGACGAGTCCTTCTCTCTGCACGCGCGCCGCACAAACAAAAAGACGCATCAGCCTCCTGTCGGCGCCGGGCAGGACGAGCGAGCTGTCCGCACCTCTCACTCTTCTCGAGATCGTCGTTGTCGAGTTCCATGTCCCTGAGCCTCGTCCTGAGGGTCTTCTCTGAGGTTCGGAGGGTCTCGAGCTCGCGCTGCATGTGTGTCATCGTTGTCGTATGGTCGCGCAAGCCGGCCGTGTACTTTGTCTGCTCAAGCGCGACAACAATAGCAGATGTCAGCTCAGTTCATAACTCGTTCAGGTCCCATCCTACCGCCTGCATCCGTAACTCTGGAGCGCACACAGGGTGGGGCCAAACAAACAACGCACCTTCCACTGTTCCGTCTCGTTCCTCGCGTCCTCCAACCCTTTGACCATGTCCTTCTCCCCCTTCTCCATCCTCGCCAGTTCCTTCTCCAGCTCATCCTGCAGCTCCTTGCTCGACTCTGAGAACTCGTTGAGGTCCTGCTCCGCGTCGTCGAGCTGTCGCCGCAGACTCGCCGCGAGGTCCTTGTAGTGCGCGAGCCCCGCCTCAGCCGTGGCGAACTCTCGCTCGTCGTCGTCCATCCTTGCCTCGTCGATCGTGAGAGAAATGAACGCGGTCGCTGAGGGTGCGAGAGGGAGGGGCCGGGGGTGTGTGCTCGTGCTCGGAGGTCGTTCAACAGAAACGGGCGTTTCGAAGGCTCGCCGCTCTGGCTCACGTGAAAGGGGCTCCTCGGACTCACTTCTTTCATCATCTCTTGAATGCACCCGATCGCTCGTACTCTTGCTATGGCGTAATGACAAGCTGCACCACTGCTGAAATCGCTGGAAGAAGAGGGCTCACGGCGGTGCAAGCCTAGAGTTTGACCACGTGTCGCGTAGAGTCTGTCGGCTCACGAGAGCATTCACTCCATGCACTTGGTTTATCCAACAATCAAGGATCTCATTTCTGGACCGGAACTCTCTACTCTCGCCTCCGCTTTGGCTTCGCTCGTAGGAACAGGCAGGTCGACATGAGCGCAGCGCCAATTCCGGTCGGGGACAGTACTGACGTTCCCCCGTTCCCAAGCTTTTCTTGCGCCACTTGTGACGACTCTATTTGTAGAAATGAACCATCCAGGAGACTGGCTTTGCCGGCGTCGCGCTCGCGAAAACCGTATCCGCCAAGCCGGAGAGCTGCTCGCACCGACGCCCGGAGAACTGCTCGGCGTACCATCCGTCTCACCAATGCTTGAGCGCCACGTTCGGTCGTTCTTCTCCTTGAATTTTTCACTTCTTGCCTGTTTCCGCCGCGTTTGGTCTCTTTGGCTCAACCTTGAGCGTTCGCCGCGAGTGGAACACGTCATCACCAAATGTCTGACAGCGCAGCCTCCATCTTCCCCAGCGGATTGTGAGTACAACCTGAGTTCTCAAACGCAACTACTGGACTAAAAAGCTTTTGAAAGGTCAATAACCGGTGGGATCCCGATAAAGCGTCAAGACCTGGCCGCGTCCATCGCTTTTTGTGCCGCCTACGTCGTCCTCCTCCCGCTCGTGCTCTTCAGATGCTTCGCGGCCTCGTCACGCAGTACCGTCTTGATTCGACCAGCAATATTCGTTATCGCGCGTGTGGCCACTTTTTCAGTACGAGCATATCAAGCGGACGGCCACTACCAGAAGACCACGTTCATCGCGGAGCAGGTCAGCCATCTTGGGACCTCCGACAGCTGACAGGGGCTGATTCATGTCACCATGGGCTTTTTATAGATTCTACTTCTCTGCGGCTTCGTTCTGATCTGTAAATACTTTCTCATCGCTGGTTGGGCACGTCCTGACTTCTTCGCGTTCACTCAGGCAACCCTCTCCTTCAACTCGTCGGGTTCCACATCACCCGGAACTCTCTTCCATCCGCCGGAGGCCGGTCTTTGGAAACGACCATCTTGCGTCTGATGGAACTCGCTCTTATGGCTGCTTTGGGACTCGGTATCTACGTGAGCTTAGCTTAGGTGAGACTTGGTCAGACGATCTGCTGACGTGGCAAACGCAGGCTGGTACCCTGATTGGGGACGTCGGATCCCATCCGGATAAGATCAACACCTTGAAGACGTGCCGGTAAGGCTAAATTTGGCTTGACAGCAACGTCGGAGACTCACTGCCCCTCCTCCAGGGACATCAACGCGTACATTTGCGCCGCCCTCACCGCCGTTGCGTGTCTCGTGGTCGTCCTCTTCACCCTCACCTCACGCCTTCCGGTTATGCAATCACTCCATCTCGTCATCATGGGCGTGCTTCTGGTACGACATATCTCCCCCTTTAACCACCACGTGTTCTAACCCAAAAGCAAAAAAACTCCCAGTGCATCGCCTCCGTCTACAAGATCGTCATCTACCTCAAAGACCCTCCACCAGACTCTACCGCTGCCGGCACCAAGCTAGCGTTCTACGTCTTCTCCTCTGTCTCCGAAGTGATCGTCAGCATCCTCCTCTTCGCGTTCAACCTCAACTCGACGTACTTGATCCCTGAGGCAAAGGAGAAGGCGAGGGTTGAGAAAGCGATGAAAGATGGGACGTACCGAGGGGATTACGGTGGGATTGACGGGCACCCGATGCAGAACCTGGACCAGCCTTACGATCCTACGCGATCTTTGTGGAATAATTCGAAGTACTAGCATCACCTTCACCTTCCACCCATGAACCGTAAGCATCCCGCGCTTGGAAAGACGCTCTCCTTATGAATTCAACGCGCCGACGAGATTCGTCGAGACCTCTCACGAGGGAAGGGAGAGCTTCGAGCACACAGAATATCGCATCCAATTTCAGTACGAAGGTTCATCATATTGTACAGTTTCCCCCATGCGACCCTCAGAAATCGTTGATGAAAGCGACCTTTCCGATCTTTCTCTCGTCAAAGAGCTTGTAGTACTTGGGAGCTTCCTTGAGAGAGACTGTGGCCTGGACGAAGTCCTGGAACAAGTTCATCACGGCGGGCTCGCGTAGCATCTCCAAAGACTCGGCGAAGAGGGCACGAGCTGGGCAACGACCGAACTGGAAGCTGTTGGAGCGTGCAGAATGAAGCGTCAGCACCCGCACTCAACAGCACGGTGTACAGCGAAACGACGCACCGCAAGTTCTTGTTGTAGAACTGCTGAGCAGGGAGGTCGATGTTGTGCGTGTGGACACCACAGCTGATCACCACTCCACCGACACGAGCGAGCTCGGCAGCGAGGAGGAAAGCGTCGGCCGAGCCTACAACTTCGAGGACCACGTCAGGTCCACCTCCTGGGAGCTTGGCGAGCGTCTCTTTGAGTGCTGGAAGATCCGAAAGGTTGAGGGGAGTGCCACCGTGCTTCTTGGCGAGGTCGAGACGGTCGGGAACTGATGTCAGTCAATCGATGTCAGCAGCGAAATTTCAGCACGTCGTTCGTTATGGGAGGGACGTACCAGAGTCGACGGCGTAGACTTGCTTGTAGCGCTTGGTGGCAGCGGTCACAGCCTGGATGAGAAAGGACATACAGTCAGCTATCTAGAAATATCCATTCTGCACTGGGGCAGAAACGCACACAAAGTCCCACGGGTCCACATCCGAGAACCACAGCAACCGCCTCCTTCTTTTCCTCCTCGTTAAGGATGTCCCAGCTGTATTCGCTCGTCAGATGGCCGTAACAAACCTCAAAAAAATCTTAAGCTAACCCAGATTTAGCAGCAAAGTATCCAGTCGGAACAATATCGGCCATAATGGCGAGGTTGACTGCTCGCCCCACACGTCAGCGTCTCCCTCACTCAAGAACAGAAACGAGCTCACTATCGCTGACGTCCTCCGGGGCCTCGAACAGCGTCGAGTCGGCAAGAGGGACCCTGATGTACTCAGCTTGGCCTCCTGGGAGCTTAGGGCTCCCATAAAGAAGGCACTTTGTACATCTTCCAGTCCAGCCTCGAACACAGAAGTAGCATTCACCGCACGAGACGGTGAAAGGAGAGACCTGGGGGGTTCGACCATACACGAGGTGAGCTGAAGGGAAGGAGAAGTTGAAGGAATGGTGGCAAGACACGTACGACTTTGTCTCCAACCTTGAAATTCTTGATGTTCTTGCCGACTTTGACGACGTGGCCGGCGAACCTGTGTTTCCCGGCGTTTGGTCAGCTCAGGCTCCCGCGTTCACAACATAGCATATACTTTCTCGTGGCCCATTATGAAGTCGTAAGGCGGCTTCTGATGTCCTCTGTAAAAGTGTAGGTCTGACGAAAGCAACGCAAACAGTTAGTGCGCGGTGCGCCGAGCTCGGCGGCGGCGCTCGCTCACCGGAGCCACACAGCGCGCTGACGAGGACCTGCAAAAGTAGAGTAGATGTCAGCACTACTGCATTGGTCTTTCTTACACTTCGTAGAGGCAACCCACCTTGACAATGACATCCGACTCCTCCTCAATGACCGGCACGGGACGCTCCTGAACCTCAACGACATAAGGCGCCGTCTGGACGACAGCGAGCTGCGTCGCGGGGAGCTCTCCTGAGTCGGCTTTGGTGATCATTTCGTCGTATCTACTTGTCTGGGGTAGGTGGTGGGAGAGGAAGGAACGATTGGAACGGAACGAAACCAACGAGCGCAGAAAGCGGGGCACCCCACGCCGCCGTCTGGCCTGCGGCGGCGACTCGCTCGCCCGGGCCGAATCCTGAGAGTGAACCGGAACGAAGATCATTGCGTTCGCTTCAGTGATCTGGTGACTTTTGTTTTGAGCGCCTAGCAACCGGCACGATAAACAGACATTGGGTGTTCGGACTGTGGGGTTGCTTTCCGGTCAAGCGACGGATAAAAAGATGGGTCAGGCTGTGCGCACGTGGACTGGCGTTCTCCGGCCTTGCAACTCTTTTCTAAACGAGAGATGCTCGAATACATGCACGCCTACTACTGTAAATCAACATTCACCAACTTTCTTGAAGCATACACCCCCCACATCAACCTAGTGAATTAATTCTAGAGCTAAATTAGACCTCCTCCTTCGCCTCCCTCTCGCCTCCCTCCACACCACCTTCTCTCGCATCCCTCTTAGCCCACTCCCTCGGCGCGATCCAGCTCGGTACCTCCATGGGCCTACATAGGAGGGCGACGATATTCGCGAAAGGGTTCTGGAGTGCATAGAGGTTGCCCATGGGCTTGCCGTCGACGGGGTTGATGGCGCCTGAGCGGTCACCTTTAGGTCGGAGCTGTGGTGCAGTGGGTTCGTAAGCAAGGGGGAGGGCAAAGATCAAAAGAAAGCAGACGGACCATCTCAATAGTAGTCCTATTAACCCACACCAACCTCACATGATACCCAAACAGTCCAGCGATAGGACAGAACAGCGCAAAGCTCAAAACAGCAACCACGAAGCTCCCCGCTACGTCCCACCTGCCTGCCCAGCTCTCTCCTGGGGCCGCACGAGCAGCGCGACGAGAAATGTGCCATGAGGAGAAAGCGATGGCGTAGATGGTGCAGAAGATGGCGGAGACGAGGAAGGCGAAGAAGGAGGTGTAGTTGCGACGACCGATGCACTGGAGTGGAAAGGGTTAGCTAATGCCGTGAAAGACTATGCGCTTATGGAAGGGAGGATGATAGCAAAACTAACGTTGTTTAAGAACGTGCACTGTTGGGAGTTTGAGAAATGAGTCCACGTGGTCAGCACCGCCTCCCCAGAACGACGCTTTCAGACAAGAAAGCGTCAAGAGAAGAGAGGAAACATACATGATGATCCGTGTGCTCGACACAGTTATCACACAGCCTGCAATGACTCGTCCTCGGCGGCCTATACGTTGCACACGTTTCGCACCCTGTCCACCCGATTACCACCATCAGCTTTCTCCTCCTAAATCACGACCATCGGAAAGACAGAACGCACATTTTGAAGCGACGACACCCTCCTTCAAGCGCATGTACCTCGGTTCGGCTCTAAACCCGCCTTCGCCTTCGCCGTAGAGGTCTTCGACCCATTTGCGTTGAGGAAGGGGATCAAGCTTGCGAGGGATGATGCCGGGGTCGCGCCAGGCGGTTTTGCACTGTTTGTATGGGAGAACGAGTGAGGAGAAGGCGAGGAGAAGGGTGGGGTGAAACCAAGAAGAAGAAAGAGAAGGGAATGAGCACACGTGTCAAGAACAAAAGTAAGAAAGAGAAGCGCACCATGCTAGTGATCATGATGCCCCAAAGGTACAAAAACACAAAGATGCTCGCTTTCCCACCACCTCCGAGGTTATCCCACAAGAATGGTCCCGAAAAAGCAAAGAACAAGACTGGGAGAACGACGGCAAGCCCAAGACTGATGATGAAGGGCACGGGGTTGTCCTTTGAGCTGAGGATTCGACCGCCGAGGTAGAATCGATTTGAGCCGGAGTGGAGCTTGTGGTTTCGGATTCGTTGGCCGGAGGCAGAGAGGACTGGGTTGTATGGGATGGGCTGAGCGGGAGGGAGAGCGGCGGGGGCCGGAATGGGGGTGGGTTTCGAAGCCGTGCCGGTGGGACCACCAAGGCGGGGAGTAGTGTTCGTCGGTGATCGAGGTACGGCAGGGGAGGTGACACGGAGGTCTTCGGTGAGCGAGTCGCGACGGGAGTTGCGGGCAGGCGAGGAAGCGTCGACGCGGATCGTGCGGGACGGGTTGAAGTCGAGCAGCGGTTCGCGCGAGGTGTGGTGAGGGAGGAAGTGGGTCGATTGAGTGCGAGAGGTCTCGGTCGATGGACGGTGGGCGAGCTGGGAGGTCGAGGCAGTCGAGTCGGTCGGCTGTTGTTGGTGGCCTGCTTGATGGCGGGACGAGGTGGACGCGGAGCGCACGAGCCCGTCTATTGATGGTTGGTGCTTCGGCTCGCTTCCGCCTGCAACACCTCCAGCCACATACCCACCCAGAGGCGAGCTTGGTCTCGATCCTCCTCCACCGCGACTCTCGACCCGTTCGAGGACTTCCCTGCTCGGTGGGAGGCCGCTGAGCCTGCGCAAGCCCTCCTCCTCCTCGAGCTCCGCACTGTCCCTCCTCGTCGGTTCCTCGCCTCTGCTCGCAAACTCTGAAGTAACCCTCGTAATGATTGGACCGTTCCCCCTCCGCTCTGACTGAGGATCAGGACTGCCGAGGACGCTGAACCTAGGCGAGGAGATGCCCGAACCTGTCGGCGAGCGAAGCGGGTCGGGCGAGGCGGGGGACGGTTTGCGAGGGTTGAAGAAGGAGGATGAGGGGAGGATGGAGGCAGAGTGTGCGGATGGGATCATGGACGACGGGCGGACATTGTACGAGATGCGGCCGCCGTCGTCGCGCGATCCTTTCGGTGGGTCCTGCAGCGACGACGACGACGATTGGGCGGCACGGAGTTCGACCGAAGTCTTCTTGTGGATGTTGTACAGCGTTCGAGTGTTGCTGAGCGACGATTGGGACGAATTGCGCGACAGGGAGGGCTGCTGGGCGTCGGCGGACGAGGACGCGGCTGGGGTTGAGGTAGAGTCGACGACGGAGACGGTCGTCGGCCTCGATGCCGATGGCAGCGACACTGGGAGGTCCTGCTCGGCTTCCCCTTCTGCCATCGCTTGCTCGTCGTCTAGTTGGCGTGCAGCAAAAGTCGTGCGAGTTCTGAGCGGCGGTCAGCTTCGAAATTCACGGCCCCTCTGCGTCGGATCGCTTGCGGCGGCGATCCCAGCTCAAGCAGAACTCCGCGGACTTGGGCTTCGGGGTCGCCGCCCACTGCCTTCGCCAGCCGCTGGATCTTCCGTTCCCCTCTCAGGCCAAAGAATCCCCAGAAGGGCCCCGGGGCGCACCATCCACCAGTCGTCCAACGCCGTCGGAGCTGGTCAAGTTCGACACGAAAAACTCTCTCTAATTCTCTGCTTGGGTGAGCTTCGCCCCGCCATTCGTCGCCCTCGAGCTCGCCGCGAAGCCAGCGCCCGAACGAGCGACTCCGCTCCGTCGCTCAACGCTCAATCTCCGACGCATCCATCCACGTCCCATTGTTGACACCATCTCGTACGTTCACCTTCTGCACTCGAGCCAGTCCTTCTCGGGCACACGCTCCACCTTGTCGTCTCTGCTCGCTGTCGGATCAGCTCAGCTCAGCAGCAAACAAACAGTCAGCAATCACCGACCCTCGGAACTGACTTCCGTCACGTCCTTTCTACCACCATCTACAGACCTCCACTACACGATGGAGTCGCCCAACCTCATTCATGTCAACCCCTCACCCCAGCCCGCCTCGTTCCCGACGCTCCCTCCCCAGCAGCCACAGCAGCCCCAGGCTTCGACCTCGACCGCGCCGCCCGCTCAACCCCAGCAAACTCAGCCAGGATCGGCGCAGGACAACCCACAGAAACAGAGGAGAGCATTCAAAGGTCCGTTGATCTCTGCTTGCTGGTGCTGGAGAGAAACGAGGCTGATCTGTCTGGTGTTTATTCGCGCGGTCTCGTCATCCTCTCGCGCCGGCAAACAGCTTGTGCGCATTGTGTCAGTTTCACTTTCCTTCCTACTACCCATCCCCCCGGACCCCCTCAACTCTGCTCTCTCCGAGCGTACTGTCGTCCTTACAAAGCGCGCGGACTGCTGACCTCCGCGTTTCCTCCGCCCCTGCCCTTCACGCCCCGTCCCGCGCGCGTGCCCACATTTCTCCTGGCCATTCCTCTTCTCTACTTCGCTCTATTCCCTTTTCTTGCATCGATCGGATAATGTAGAGGGCAAGAAAAGCAAAGTGCGACCTTGGCGACCTGAACAACCCTCATGACCCTCCGTGCGTCGCCGTTTCTTTCCTTGGGCGCGTTGAGCTTGGCGGGAGGGGAGCCACGCTGACACGTATTCTTCTTTTGTACGCAGGTGCTCTCGCTGTCGTGTAAGTCCGGGCTTTTGAATGACGCTGATCCGAGGCTGGAGGACTAAACTGCTGCCCTGTCTTTTCCTTTCCTCCCTCCTTTACTCCTTCGCTCAATTCACCACCTCAACTATTCACCGCCATTTTTCCTGCCCTCCTCCTTCTCCCAATCTGCCTTCTACAGCGTGAAGGCGTCCAGTGCCACTTCCTTCCCTCCCGTCGAGGCGGCCGAGTCCCCTTCGCGAACCAAAAGAAACGTCTCGACGACCCAGCCTACGTCGCCGCCGGGATGGTCATCGACTCTCCCTCTTCCTCCGAAACTCGCAATTCTGACCCCGACGCTCACCGCCATAAACGTGAGCCCACTTTCGAGGAGCCAAATTATGCGTCGCCGTCTTGGGGTGGGAGGGGCGAGAGTTTGAGTGGGATTGGAGCGGGCTTGAATGGCGACCGGATGGGCAGGGTGGGGAGCCTCGCGGCTACCGTTGGTGGTGCTGGTGCTGGGCCATTCGGGGGTGGGTTGGGGGCAGGAAGAAGTGCAAGTGCTGGTGGGAGTGCTGGGAATAGTGGAGGCACCCCGACGGGCGCCCCACCGAAAGACGTGAGACAGCCGCTCCGTTTCCCACCGACGATTCCTCCCCCTCCGCCCATCTCCTCCGCCGACATCTTCGGGCACCCGCACCACCGTCCTTCGCCTGTGTCGCTTCATCATGGTGTTGGGAGCTCCTCTGCGCTTGGGAGTGGAGCGTCCCCTGGTAGTGGGGGAACTCGACCGTTGCACGGCGAATCGGACGCTTCCCCCGCCGAGTCCTTCTCGGCTAGTGATGGCAGCGTCGGGTTGATTAGGGACAACGGAGCGGGAGTGGGAGGAGGAGCAGGAGCGAACAAGAAGAAGAGGAGAAGGAATTCGGGACCGGTCGATCCTGAGACTCTGGCGGCAGCGAGTTTGAGGAATCCGGTAGACGCGTTGGATCTGTTGGTCCTTGCGGCTGATGGTGGGGGGTTGAGGGAGAGGGAGAGGGAAAGAGAGAGGGATAGGGATAGAGACGGGGAGGGAGTGAAAGAGGAAAATGAGGGTGGGAGGAACGACTACCTTCATGATGGCGCCGGTGGGAGGCCGGTTGGGAGGAGAGGCAATAGTGGGTATCTCAGTGGAGTTGGGGCGGGGTACGGGTTCGAAGCGGGGGTGGAAGGTGGGGAGAAAGGGAGCGATGGGGATGTGGAGAGGGAACCGCCTCCGACGTGTGAGGACTTCCCGTTGGTCAAGAAGGGGATTTTGACGGTCACGAAGCTCAAGGAGTTGGTCGATATGGTGCGTCACGCTTTTCGACGTTGAAGATCGAGAGGTGAATTCAGTCCACTAAAAATGCTTGTACAGTTCTTCTCGAAAGTCCACTTCATCTTCCCCATCTTCCCCGTCCAACGCATTCCGCGCACCCTTTCCCAACTCGCCCAATTCGCCAAAGACGAGCTTCACCTCACCACAACCGCCATCGTCATCGCCTCTCGACACGACAAGAACACCACCGTGCACGAACAATCGTGGGCTTACCTCCAGACCCTCATCAACGACATCATTCTCGGCAAAAGTGTGGCGGTGGGCGCGGTGGAAGCGTTGTTATTGTTGAGCGAGTATCTGCCGAGACAGCCAGATTTAGCGCCGGCGGAGGTCAACGCGGAAGAGAATAGGATGAGTTGGATGCTGGTTGGGACTGTGGGTGGCATTTCTTCTGCTTTTGGGAGGGCTCGGGTGACTGACACGTGGGTTTTCGGCAGGCGGTGAGGCTGGGCTATATGCTGAGGCTCGACGAGGCGAGTCTGCAGCCGGCAAAGAGCTTGGCCGAGAGTACGGACAATAGTGCTGCGCAGGAGCTGCTCAATAGGGAAAGGGTGGCCTGGACCTGTGAGTGTTTTGAGAAGTGGCAGTGCTGATGGAGTGGTTCTGACGATGAGAAACTACGCGCAGATTGCTACCTCTTTGATCGACAGTCAGCCTTTCTTTTTTGACATGCAGGATGAAAAGAGAGGGTGCTGAACCTTTCCTTCGTTGGGCAGGATCTCCATCCGAACGGGCAAGGCATTCTGGTCCCGAGGTCCGGGCCTGTGTTTCTCCGGAGGAGCAGGTGGCATCTACCCCACCGCGGCGAAGAATTTCCCGAGCCTCAGGTTCATTCCCGAGGTTCAGGACGATTACGCGTCTCTGCTTCAAGCGTTTGTCCCTTTCCCTATGCCTTAAGCACTCCTCGCAGGGATCCCAAAGCTGACAAAACATGGCTACAAACAGCTACGTCGAGCTCAGCCAGATCATGACGAGCACGAACGACATTCTCTACCCTTCGAAAGATAGGACGTTGTCGCTCGTCAGGCTCGGAGAGTACTACAAGTTCCTCGACGAGTTTACGAGGTCGCTTGAGGCGTTCAGGGTCACCTGGGAGGGCAAGCGCTGGGCGACGTACCGTTCGTCTACTTTCTCTTCTTCGCACGCTAAACCTGAAACCAACCTGACTCTAATGATGATTGAAACAGCTCTTACCGAATGTGTCTGGATCACGTTTCACTATCTCCGTCTATACATCTACGCCTTCGCATTCCAAGCGCACGTCCAGCGCGCGACGTGGGACGCCGGGAAAGAGGACGAGGGGGATGCCGAGCACTCGCCATCCAAGAGCGTCTTGTTTCCCAGTGGGCTCGTTGCTAGTCCTGATGCGAAGTTTATCTTGGAGGCTATTGATGCTGCTGTGCGTGCCTTTTCGTTCGTTTGCCAGATGAGGTTGAAGGAGGCTGACGTGTGACGACAGGCCGATCTTTTGAGGTTGGTGACGGACCGTTTGCACCCTGGTGGAGCTTTGCCGTTCTTGCGTGAGTTGACTCCATAGAAGGATGCTGTGATTGCCTAATCTGACTTTTTACTCTTCCAGCGTCCCGATTCTTCATGATGTTCAGGTGCGCTCCTGTGGCTACTCTCTGTCGACTTGGAAGGCGCTGACGCTGCTGATTTCATTAGTTACGCCGGGGTTTTCCTTCTGAAGGCCGTCTACGTTGAGGCTGTCGCTCCGACGGACAAGATTGTCATCATTCGTCTTCTGAAGCGACTCATCTTCGTCCTCGCCTGCGCCAGTACCGACGGTGAGCTCGCTCTTAGTCGCTGCTTCCCACGCGACTATCACTGACAAAGCCTCTTTCTACAGAGCAATCGCAAGGCGTTCGCTACGCACGTCTGCTCAACGGCCTCCTCCGGGCCTTTAGCCGTGGCCACGAGTCGATGGCCGTCACGCGCGCGCCGACCCCGGCTCGCCGCAACTCCATCTCTGGCGAAACCCCCGACGTCTCCGGCGTCGCGCCTTCGCCTGCCGTCCGGCCCGATCTTGACTTCACTGTCCCATGGGGAGCCTCCCCCGCCGGCGAGGGAGCGCTCTTCTCGAGCGACCAGCAGTTCAGCTCGCTCTTTGGGGGCAGCGGCGCGCCTGGGTCTAGTGCGATCCCTGCGAGCGCTATGGCGAACCCTGGCGCGACGGCTGCTTCTAGTGGGACCGCGACGCCGTTCCCGATGTTGCCGTTTTCGGAGAGTCAGCCGTTCCACCGGTTGGCGTCGACGTTGGACACGTTGGAGGACAACGGGCTGAATCTCGACTTTGACTTTGGGTTTGAGGACCCGGCCGTCCCGTGAGTCTTTTCCCTTTTATCTCCTTTTGACAGCTGCTGACCTCTTGCGTGTGTAGGGCTGCCCCGGCCGAGGCGTTCAACTTCTTGCTCGAGGATCACCCGTTGGACTTTTGGAGTTCGTTCAGCACTGGGACGACGCAGGGGGGAGAGAATTGGCACGGCACGCAGATGAACGGAGCTGCTGGAGGCACAGCATCATAGATAGATCGCAGGACAAGGAATATACAGTTTCGAGGGCAGGACGGGAAATGAAAGGTAATTAACTGTTGTGCGCTACTGTACCGTGTGGTCTGGTTGCGAAGCGATGATGTGGCTTGTTTTTTCGCGCGAGTTGAGGACGGCCTCCTCCATGGTGGGAGTTTGTGATTGGGCATCTTGCATCTTGTTTTGCGTACAAATCGACAGCAAGAGCAGAAAGGACGAATAAAAGTCCCTCAACGTGTTGGGCGCGCTCCCGAGTCATCGCCTGCCGTCGCCAGCCAGAGCGCCGGTTTCACAGGCGTGCTCGAGGGGTTCACGGAAGGCAGGCCGTTCCGCGCTTCGTCAGTCGCCCCGTGTCGCCCTCGATCCGAGTAGTTGTCCAGCCTAGAAAGGCCACGAACAGCTCACAATCGACCCCAGCTCGTCGCTTGCCCCCGCCGTCGACAGCGTGAGTCGCACAGTCCCGCTGCTCCCCCAGCCCCAGGGCCTCAGTCCCAGCTGGCGTCGCTTGCCCCGCTGACTTCGCGTGCTGACCTGCTCCTCTGGCGTTGATCGTGCAGATCTTGCTATATCTCAGCAGCTGACCGCCAGACGAGCTTTTCTCCGTCCTCCAAAAGTCGACCCAGCGGCTCCGTCGTTGCTCTCAGCCACTACGAGCACCAGGCGACCCTCGTCCCATCCCCCACCGTCCCCTGCGCTCGACACAGCCGTGCTCGCCATCCCATTTGACCTTCCCACACCCTCCAATCCGCCGTCGCCATGTCCAAAGTCGCGGCGAGCCGCCCTTCGACGTCGACAACCACCACGACCGCCCGTCGAGCTTATCCCTCGGCTCGAGCCGCCGCTGCGTCCACCTCGGGCACCTACACCTCTCGCCGGGGTGCACCGACCGACTACAGAATCGACGAAGTCATCCGAGACGGCGTCAAGACCGAGGTCCTCACCATCGAGGACACGCCGCCGCCCGTCGCGGGGCCGTCCGGCTCTGGAACGTCAGGATCAGCGAGCACGTCGATGAGCGGCCGGTACGAAAGCTACTCGACGACGGAGCCGGCGTTGAAGAAGAGGAAGAGCGATGGCGCCCACATTTCGGACCAGCCGTACGCGTCGTCGAGCTATGGGCAGCACCAGTCGTACCAGCAGATGGCCGCCAACACGTTCCCAAAACCCGGCACGACGTCGTCCAAGAACAAGAGAAAGCTCGATGATGGGTATGGAAATGGAGCAGGATACACCGAGGTGCGTTTTCCGTTTACTTCTCTGCATCTCCCTCCCCTCCGCCGCTTCCCTCGACGGCGTTGGTGTGGAGACGCACGCGGCAGTGGCGGATCTGAGACTCACGCGTTCTTCCCTTGTTCTCACGATTCTACAGAGAAAAGAAGAACTTCCAACAAAAGACAAGGAGGGTCACTTCATCGTGAGAATAGAGGACACTCTGAGAGACGGTCGATGTGAGTGCTTGCTTGCTCTCCGCTTGCCTGCGTACGGCGCGCTGACCCTCGCCTTCCCTTTATCCGCCTTCCTCGGATCATCAGACAAAATCATCCGGCAGCTAGGTCAAGGCACGTTTGGGAAGGTTGTGTGCTGTTTCGACAAACAGACGCAAGCGCAGGTCGCCGTCAAGGTCATGTACGCTGAGCGCTTTTATCCGAGCCTCTTGCCGGGCGTTTCGTCATCACCTGGGCTGACCCCACCTTCACCCCACCAGCCGTGCCGTCCCGAAGTATCGAGAAGCCAGCAAAGTCGAGCTTAAAGTGCTCAGCCTGATCAGAAACAGGGATGGGCAGAACAAGTAGTGAGTCGCCGGTCTCCTCCCCGGTTCGCCGCTCAGGCGCTCACGTTGCGCCACCGTCCTTCTTCCAGCAAATGCATCCGCATGATCGATACCTTCGACTGGAAGGACCACGTCTGCATCGTGACGGAGCTCCTGTCGTCGTCGGTGTTTGACTTTCTCAAGGAGAACGGATATCAGCCGTTCCCCTTCGCGCATATCCAGGAGTTTGCGCTTCAGTTGTTCACGAGCGTCAGCTGTGAGCCTCCTTTTCCACTCTACTGACATCTACAGAAGCTGACTGACATCTATTTCAAGTCCTGCACGCACAAAACCTAGTACATACGGACCTCAAGCCGGAGAACATTCTTCTCGAGAGTATCGACGCGTACGAGGTGGCTTCGACCAAGGCAAGTCCCTTCACCGCTCATTCCTTTGTTCTCAAACTAACACGCACGCTCACAGGGCAAGACGAAGAAGGCGTTGAAGAGCACGGCGATCCGACTGATCGACTTTGGGAGCGCGACATTCGAGAACGAGTACCACGCGACGGTCGTTTCGACGAGACATTACCGCGCACCGGAGATCATTCTCGGTTAGTCGCTCGTTCTTTCATTCGGCTTTCACCTTGCTCACTTTCAACCTCACGACTAGGAACTGGCTGGTCGTTCCCATGCGACATCTGGTCGATTGGCTGTATCCTCATCGAGTTTTACACGGGCGAGGCGCTTTTCCAGGTGCGTCTGTCACTCTCTCATGACTACTTCTCGCTCAAGTTACGGTTGCTGAAGTAACCTTCCATTAGACGCACGAGAACGTCGAGCACTTGGCGATGATGGAGCGAGTCTTCGGACCCATGCCGCAGGACTACATCAAGAGAGCCATGACGTGTGTAGTTTTCGCCCCTTCTTTCTCGCTCCCTATTTGTTCTGACGAGAAGCACTAATAGGAATGGAAGTCATCGCGAGTGGTTCAAGCAAGCTGGGAAGGGAGGGTCGCATAAGGGGAGCTACGTGCTCGACTTTCCGAACAGCCAAACGACGAAGCAGAGCCAGAAGTTTGTGAGAGCGATGAAGACGTTGGACGTGAGTGTTTACGCACTTTTCTTGTCTCCTATCGAGACTGACGAATTTCTCCTCACGACGACAACAGGACACGATCAAGGCGCCAGACTACGCGATGGTCCGGTTCAAGGACCTCCTCTCGAAACTCCTCCAGTGGGACCCGAAGGACCGACTGACGCCGGATCAGGCGCTCAAGCACCCGTTCTTCCAGATGAAGGTCGATCCTCCGGCACCACTGCGGTAGAGTGCGACGGCGACTTTCCCACGACTCTCACTGCACCCCCTTCCCCCTCGTCGTCACGGCTCTCGTTGCTGTCGACCTTCCCTCTTACCCTCATCCCATCTTGTTTCTGGATCTCGCACCACCATTTCAAGTACCTTCTTGGCATTGTATATAACAGGAATCCTTCCCTTTCTCCCCGTGCTCGCAGTTACCCCTTTCCCGTGCCCCAACTTTGTGTATCACCGACCTCGGTTTCCTACCACTCAGCTTCCCAGGTATCGAGGGAGAACAAGAAACGTTGTTTGTTTTAGTTTCCCACATTTTCCCCGCCCCTTCCACACGCTCCACCATTAGTATCACCACGCCTTCTCGTCATAGTTTACGATTTGGCCTCGTCTTTTCTTTCTAGTACCGGTACCAAAAGACTTCTTCTTTGTGGACGAAAAGCTCAACTCCCCCAGCTACCCATGTCTATTGCTCTCTGTGCCTTCAAGGGACGACGCTGGTCGGGAACTCCGAGAGACGAGAGACGAGAAGAAGAGGAGAGTTTGGGCGCAGACAGTCGAGCCGTTGGAAGAGGGGGCGTGGGAGCCACGTGTGTGCCTTTTTTGTTGTGGTGGTTGGACGCGCATTCCTCGAAGGACGTGTGCCGTTGAGACAAAAAGGGGGAGGAAGGAATGGAAGGCGTGGAATGCTGTAATGAAAAGGAACAGGCTGGTCGAGAAGCGAACGGAATTGATGGAAGAAATGGGGGGGAAAAGGCGACTCCCGCAGAAACGCTCGCGTGGCCCGCCGTCGGCCCCAAAGTTGCCGTTTGCAGACGCGCGTTCAGAGGGGCGATCTCTCGATCCTCGGCCTTCGCGGGACTGTGGCCAATTTAACTTGGGGGGTGCGGTCGCCTGCCTTCGCTCTCTGTCCGTCCACTCTCTCGACTTTTGCGACATACTTTTTTCTTGCACGACAGCTACACAGGGATCAAGGTGAGGCGTCGGTGCTGCTGGAACGGAGCTAGCTCAGCCACGCTCGTGCGGAGGACAACCGAACGCGGGCACGACGCGTCGCGAAGGAGGGGGACGAGGGGAGGCTGGCGCACCCGGCTCGTCGCGTCGGAGTTTGCGGGAACGAGGGCGTGCGGACGTGGCCTGGCGGGATAATGATAGACTCTGGGATCCGTGCATCGTTTGGTGGGCCCGAGTGCACGGAGCCGGAGGCGTGAGGGGGGGCACAAGCAGGACGAGGAGCGGGCGTTGCGAGCGCGGGCGATTCCAGGGAAACGGACGCGCTGACCCTTTGTTTGTGTTCGTTCGTGGCACTTCTTGTTCTCTATTTAGG
Source organism: Pseudohyphozyma bogoriensis (assembly GCA_024364755.1). NCBI lineage: Eukaryota > Fungi > Basidiomycota > Microbotryomycetes > Chrysozymaceae > Pseudohyphozyma > Pseudohyphozyma bogoriensis. Next base: position 304,710 of record JALBUQ010000002.1, read on the forward strand.
ACTATCGGTACAGCTCAGCTATACTCTGCTTGGGAGCGAAAAGAGTTGGAGCCGCAGACGAGGGAACAGCATCGCGTGCGTCCCGCATCTTGAGCGCTCTCCGGGGAGGGCGTAGGGGGGTCCACTTGCAGTCACTCGTTGCTCACATCCCTTCCTTTCTTGTTGCAGATCACTCTATTTCCCCAAACGAACCAATGACGGACTACTTCCGCCAGGCTCGAGCAGCCTACGCGCCCCCGTCGTCCAGGTCACCCCAGCTCGTGAGCGCATCCCCCTCCTTCCTTTGTACCCGCTTCCCTCGAGCTCACGGTCGTGTGCCGAAACACAGGGCATGGAACCGTCGCCGTCTATGATCAGGAAGGACTCGAAGCCAGAGAACAGCATCAAATGCTCAGACTGGTAAGTCGAACGTTCCGTCCGAACAGAAGAGGAGCAAAGTGCGGGGGCAAGGGGCGTGTTGGTGCGGACAAAACGCGCGATGGATATGCGCGGAGGAGCTGACCCTGGGGATTATTCCATCGTTTCCAGTGGGACCTGGGTTGAGCTCATGATGCTGGGCGACCATGTTTGCCCGACGGCAGCAAAGCCGCCCGTCCAGCACGAGCGCAAGAAGCGGCCCGACATGCGCGTCGACGTGAGCGGCAACCAGCTGTCGCCAGGCCACGCTACCAACACCCTCGCCAGGTCTCCGTCCGACTTGGGTACGTTTTCGTCCTGTTGCCAGCTTATCCCCGTTCCAGCAGGCTGCTGACGCGTCTTGACCGGTCTCTCCAGGCATGCTTGGCCCTCTCACGCCGGGTACTCCGCCGTCACTCGGATCCCGACCGACCACTCCTGGCGAGGGCGAGCTCTCTCGCTCCGTGTCGAGCACTTCGTCCCTTTCCTCCACCGGTCAGAGCGTTGGAGGTGGCAAGCTCCCGTTCTTCGAGCGCTACCAACAGATGGTGTCCAAGCCCGGCACTACCAACGGCAGCAGCACAGTCACTACGTCAACCAGCGGCGGACTGCCTCGCAGTGGCGCCATCAACTCGAACCTCAAGGCCCTTTCTGGAGACCTTCACACACCGCCTCAGACTCCTTCGCCTTTTTCCCAACAACCCTCGCAGTACGCGACCTCCGCCAACTCAACGTCGCTCCCTTCCACCTCGCCGCTCAACTTCCGTTCTCAAGCCGCCCCCACGCCTCCGTCCCAGAAATTCCCCTCGAGGGACACTTCTCGCCAACCCAGTCCTTCCATCTCACGGGGCAGCTCTCGAGGAGCTCGAGACCGCGACCCCAGCGACCTCCCCTACGCGTCTTCGATCGACTCGCGCTCGTCCGACAACAACTCGCGACGCGTCGAAGAGGCCACGCCTGGGTCTTCAATCCTCTCGAGCAGTCCGCCTAGGTCTCGCAAAATCTCCTTGCCTAGCCAATCGGCCAGGAGTGGGCGCTCGCCTCCACCCGACGCGTTCTACCCACCGCAAGGTGACAACCGAGCGACGATCAAAGTCTCGCAGAGCACGCCTAGCAAACTCTCGTCGATGGGCACGAGGAGCGGGAACCGGAAGTCGTTCGATGGGAGCCCTGTGGGCGGGAGAGGGTTGGATGCGTGTTTGGAGGATCTGCGACTCATGACGGAGGACGACGACCACGTCATGCCCATCCCGGACGAATCCCAACTCGCCACCCCTCGCCCACCAAAACGCTCGCAAACGATCCCTCAATCTCACTCTTCCCCTGCGCTCTCTAATCACCCTCCACCGATGTTCCGACTTCCTGAGAGTGAGGGTAGGATCAGTCGAAAGCAGCGACCGAGTCACTGCACGACGTGTCGTAAGACGGTGGACGAGGTGGATATCCAGAGGTCGGGGGATGGGCAGCCGTTCTGCAAGGCGTGTTATGCCGAGAGGTACTTGCCGAAGTGTAGGAAGTGTAGGGAGCCGATCTCGGGTGGTGCGGTCACTTCGAGTGATGGGAAAGTCGTTGGGAAGGTGCGTTTCGTTTTCCCTTCGGGTGGGAGATTTTTGAGGAGCCAGGAGCTCATTAGTGGGTTTTCGTGGTCGCAGTATCACCCTGCATGCTTTTCGTGCTTTACTTGCTCCGAGCCGTTCCCCAACAAGGAGTTCTACGTCTAGTGAGTCGATGCATCGGCTCCGTTGCGGAAGTCGAAAGCTGACGTGGGTCTCTGGCTCTGTAGCGACATGAAGCCTTACTGCCAGCACCACTACCACGAGCTGAATGGTGAGTTAAAAAATATTTTTTGACATGCATTTGAGACTGATTTAGGATCTGGTTGGGTGCTCAGGATCACTCTGTGTCAACAAGGAGTGCAACAAGCCCATCGAAGGACCCTGCGTCAGTCTCGTCGGCGAGGAGAACGGCGGTGGTGGGCGATGTATGCGTTCTCTCATCTCCTTCACTCTTCCAGTCCAATCTGACTTTCTATCTTTCCAGACCACCCCGAATGCTTCAAGTGCACGCACAAGACCTGTCGCGTCCCTCTTCTCGAGCACCACTTTGTCATCGAACGACTCCCCTACTGCGAGCGCCATGCCGACCTCTATGCCGCTCCAGCTCCCCCTACCAACGCTTACGGTTCCAAGAGACCTGACCGGCCTCAAGCCTCTGCGCCTGGATCTGCACGCGCGAGGAAGCGCATGACCATCATCACTCGGTAAAACGCCATCGTCTGTGTCCAGCTTAGCGTCTCCCTTGTACATGTGAAGGCACCTCGAACAAAGAATAGACACTGCCCTAGCTAGCTCCTCGTCTTTTTAATACCCCTTCACAACCCATCTTTTCGGTTCAGTCCTGCCGTCTGCCCCTCATCGCCTGTTCACCTCGTTGTTTCGGCTGCCTTCCATCCCATCGCGCATCGCAGGTCTTCTTCTACCCTTTTTCAACGACACTAGATATTGTACTACTCCTCCCTACCTCTCTTTATATATTGCGGCACCTCTGGTAAGATATGCTCGATGTAAACGGAATTTTGTTTTTTGTCAGAGAGGTGTCCACGAGAGCACGTCGAAGGCCTCAGCACGTGTTTCCCGATGACCAATGCTCACGAACCGCTCCCTGACTGTTTATGCCTAATGAAATCCCTTGCACCGCTTTTTATTGATCAACTCCAGCCAAGTGCACCTGCCTAATCTCATTGTACACCTGCGTCCCAACCTGCATCCTCGGATACTCGCGCTTCGTGCGCTCGGCCTCCTCGATTGCGTTCCGCTCACTCTCCGAAACGGCAAACTCCTCCTTCTTGATCGTCTTGAGAAACTCGGTTGGATCCAGCCAGTAGTCGTTACTGAGGTGGAAGAAGAAGGTCGAGGAGATTCGGATGCTCGGGCGAGAGGCGGTGAGAGGGTTGCTCTTGCGAGCGGCGATGGCGGAGAGGGTTGCTTCGGTGCACACGACTTCGTGGTACCCCGCGAGGATGAGTCCGCCTGTGAGGTGCCTGAAGAGGAGTTTGAGATAATGTTGCAGAGCCAAAGTGACGAGGCGGCACGTACTCGAGTTGTTTGCCAGCCTGGACGAGGAGATGGCCTGGAGGGATCTTGACGGGGATCCGCTTGCCCGTGTTGCGAGCCCAGACGTGCAAACCAGGGTACCTTGATTTCCCGTGGATGGAAAGGAAGCCGATGTCGGTGTGGAATCCCGCAAAGACTGGCCGATTCCCGCCTTGATCAGCCTTCGTACGCTTGTCGGGGGAAGAAAGGCGTTGCACTCACTCTCCCCGACCTTCCCATACTTGTCCAAATTCGTCGCGGTAGGCGCCAGCAAGTGAGGCCCATAAGTACCAGCTTGGACTATCGCCTCGCCTACTCCCAGTCCCTCGCCCAACATCCTCGCGACACCCTGCACAGCCTCTTTCAGCTGACTGCCCCACGACGACATGTCTTTCTCCCAGGTCGGGAAAGCGGCGGGGACGACGTTCTCCATCTTGAGTCGAGGGAAGTTGGTAGCGGCTGGTGGTGTACCCATGCTGTAGAAGAATCTGTGTGACGGGAGAGAACGATGGGTGAGGAGAAAGCCAACGTGGCTGGTCAAGACGGACGACGAACCTCATCTTCGGATCCGCTTTGCCGCCGGTAACATCGACTGGACGTTCTGAAGGGTCCAAAGACTCTATCACGGCGAGGCATGGTGCATGGGAATAGCACTTTGGCTTTTCGGTGTTTTCGAGGTGAGCTCCCACTGTTAACACCGTCAGTCAGCTCGGCTCCCTTTCCATTTCTTTCCCTCTCATCAGGTCTTGCACTTCCATCGAGAATTCTGCGATTGTTGATTTGCTGCAGCTGAACTCACCTTGATGATTGTACTCAGGTCGCACATCCTTCGCCAACTCCGCCTCTGGCTGTGCGAAATAGTTCTCCAGCAGATCAAGGAACGTCTCATTCGCCGCCTCGGTCACCCTCGAATCCTTAACAATAAGTGCAGAGTAGGTGATGAGAGCCGATACAGTCTGCGAGATCCCGCGATGGTGAGCAACGCGAAGCAACCAGCAACCAGCAATCGGACGGTTCGGTTCACCCGGCCCGCGCTTATCCTCAGCATGGGGAGGGGTGTGGTTCAACGCACCTTAATCGCTTCGGCTCTCGCTTCGGGAGACCCGGGAGAGGACCTGAATACGTCCAAGTCGACTATCGGGAGCGTTGCGAGGGACATGGCGGAAGGATGGAGAAGCGGGAACGGTTGGCAGGGGCGATAGGGACACCAGGACACTGGCCGGCTGAGGGGGAAGGGGAGGAGGCGAGCTGAAAGCCTCGCTTATGGCTTGGAGCAGCAATTGACAGCCTTGAGAGCTGTTGATGGTGGAGATGCGAAGTGGTAAAGATCAGAGTTTGGGCCCCAAGTTACGCGACGCGTGATTCACAGTCGCGCCCCGCCGACGGTCGGGCGACGAAACAGCAAGGAAAGAGGAGCGTAACTTCCGTCTTCGGGTAGTTCGCAACCACCTGCACAGTCTGGAAGCTCAACATAGAAGCTGCCTTTGATAAGCTCGGGGGTCAGGCTCTCGCGAACGCTGACGACAAGGAACGTCGGAGAGAGCATAACGTGCAGAAATGGATTCCCAACAGACAAGCAACACAACCTTCCCATGCCTTAGTATCCACCACCACCTTCCCTTCCACCGATGTGGTTCGCCACCAACCTGCGTTGGTTCTCCTCCAGCTTGGGACAGTTGGTGATGGAGTGACCGAGACCTGTTGGAAGAGAGCACGGTTAGGGTCGGTCGCAGGGAACGACGAAAGGAGGGGAGAGGAGACGTACCACCACAGTTGGTACAACCCGTGACCTTGCCATCGGCACCGACATTGGGATCCTCGATGGAAGTAAGGAAAGGCGGGATCCTGCGAACCAAAACGGTCAACAACGAGGCGCACGGATAAGCTTAGGAAAAAGAAGTCGAGAACGCACTTCTGTTTAGCTTCCATGAGAAGATACTTGAGATCGAGGAGCGTCTGCTCAGCGGTCTGCATGTTGACAAAAGTCGTGGCGATTCCAGTCTTGCCCGAACGACCGGTACGTCCGATTTGATGGACGTAATCCTGCGAGAGGCCATCAGTTCTTCGAGCTCCGACGAGGGAAAAGCAGGGAGACATACTTCGATCTCCTTCGGCATGGAAAAGTTGATGACGTGCTGGATCTCTGAGAAATCGAGTCCCTTGGACGCGACTCCAGAGGCAACCATGACGTCCTTCTTGCCCGTCTTGAAGGCCTTGATGGCGTATTCACGCTCTTCTTGTGCTGTTGAGGAGAGTCATTAGTACAAGCCAAGAGAGAGGATGAGAAAAGAGCGGACGTACTCTTGCTACCGTGAATAGCGACAGCCTCGACACCCTTAAGCAAGAGGTATTCTTGAATATCTGAGTATGATAACCACGTCAGCCTCTGCTTCTCCACCCGACCAAGAACTTAGCAGCAACTCACCATCGACCTCATTCTTGTTGTCACTGAAAATAATCGTCGGCGGCGCTGTCTTCTGCAGACACTCAAGGAGGTACACCATCTTGGCCTCCTGCTTGACGTATTCGACCTCTTGGATGATGTCAAGACTTGCTGCTCCCGCACGACCGACGTTGACGAGGATAGGCTGGACGAGCGACTGCTGAGCAAAGTCCTGGATACGCTTCGGCATCGTGGCGGAGAAGAGGAGTGTTTGACGTTGATGCTGTAGAGAGGCCAATCCCACGTCAGGACTGAGGTTCGCTAGGATTGAGGAAGAAACGAAACGCACCTTGAAGAAGCTCATAATGTTCCTCACGTCGTCCTCGAAGCCCATATCGATCATGCGATCGGCCTCATCAAGGCAAAGGTACTTGCACCCGCTCAAGCCGAACTTCTTCTTCTCGAGCATGTCTTGCAGACGTCCTGGCGTGGCAACGACCATGTGGAATCCCCGAGACATGGCCTGCGACTGCTCGGACATGTTGATACCTCCGATACAGAGGAGTGATCGGACTCTGTTGTAGGGAAAAGATGAATACCAAGCAAGTGACGTGTGGGAAAGAAGGTGAGAACGCACTGAGGGTAGCCGCCCAGCTCCAACAGCCTCGCCATCTCCACCAATCCATCGAACGTCTGACGAGCCAACTCACGCTGTTCGATAATGAAAGTCAGCTGACCCTTCTTTCGATGCCAGCAATCGAAGAAACCCAACTCACCGATGGACACACGATGATCCCGACGGGTCCCTCGCCCTGCATGAACGGCAGCCTCTTCTCCTCTTCCAACGCGAACATCAACAGCGGCAGTGAGAACGCCAAAGTCTTTCCGGAACCGGTGAAAGCGATGCCGATCATGTCGCGACCGGAGAAGCTGTAGGGACACCGTGTCAGCATTAGATGCAACTCGAAAATTACAAGGAGAAAGAGACTTACGCTACCGGGATACCTTGAAGCTGAATCGGAGTGGGAGCACTAATCTTCTTGTTCTTGAGATAATCGAGCAGCGGTTTGGGGAGCTTCATATCCTGCAAATCGGCGCAAAGCATCCAAGTCAGCACCTTCGCTCCCGCCGGTTCGTACTCAAAGCCAGGCAACCTACCCTGAAGTCCGGAATGGGAGGAGGAATGTCATCGCCCTCGACCAGGATGTGGTACTTCTCCCTAATCTTCTCGTTCTCGCTGTCGGACCGATCGCGAACGTACGTCGGAGGTCGCCACCTAGAGTCACGTCGCTCGTCAGCTATCTCGCTCGCGCTTCGCCGAGTATCCATAGAGTGAAAAGGACGTACGAAGACTTCATACGCTCAGTATACACGATACCTTTCGCCAGCTCGCCTGCTCCAGCGAGTGCCTTCTGACCTGCGGCTTGCGCGGCGAGGATCTTGGCTTCCTCCTCGCGCTTCCTGTCGGCATCCGTCTTTTGAGCATCTACATGAGCATTAACGTGTCAGCATCTACTACCTCCACTCAATATAGAGAAGCAAATCTTGAAAAGCACCTTTGATGGCCTGCAACCGCTTGACCTCCTGAGCCTCCATCAACAACGTCTGCGCCGTGCGCTTCTTGCCCTCCTCCTCCCTCGCCATTCTCTCCTCTTCCTCTTCCTCGAGCCTCTTCTCCTCTGCCAAAGAACGGTTCGCAGCGGCACCGAGCTTGGTCGAGAGTTTTGTGCGGAGGTCCTCGCGACGCTTCTTGACGGGGACGTAGAGCGGCGTGTCCTCGTCGTCGTTGAAGTCGTCGAGACTGTACGTTGGCGGTGGAGAAGGCGACAATCTGCGGCGCTTGACTTCTGACATGGTGAGAGTTGTGCGAGATGGTGGCAGAAGTGAGAGCGGCGAGCGGCGGATTCTGGGGAAGTTCACGGCGTGACTTGGGCGCGTGAACTTCGCGCGGAGGATCCAGCGGAAGTTGGGCGCTCGTCGCTTGGCTTCTGACCACTCACTCGTCGACATCGCCCTCCACTCTAACGCCTTGTATTGCTCATCGTATTTTCTGTAGGTGTCGATACTTTTACTAGAAAGGGAGGAGGACGGGACGACAGCGAGCGCGAGCGGGTGGTCGGGTTTTTTAAAGATGACACAAGCACTGGGCACTGTTGCTTTCCACCACGGTGAAGCAAAGCAAGTGATGACGTGCATAAATCGCGGCCTAGAAAACCGTTTAGCTGAAACAACCAATCACGACCCCCGCTCGCTCGCTCGGTTGTCGTCTCGGGGACATGTTGGCTGGAAGGAAGGACGTGGGAGCGCTGACACTGCTTCTCTTCGTCTCAATAGGTTCTCGTACTAGACTGCATGCATGATTCGAAAGGATTGATGACAATCTATGAGCTCAACATCAACTCAACGTCGCGAAGAGAGGGAACATCGCCCCGCCGCGAAAGTTTTCTCGCTCTCCGTCGTCGGAGACTTGCGGCGTGCTTTGATGAGGGACGGGTGTTGCTGAAGATTCTACATGAGCTCGATTAAGATGTCCTCCGCAGGCTTGGGGTCTCAACGGCGTTCGCTCAGTTTCCATCCCTGCAATCCTCCGGGCCACGTCGCCGATCCTTCCGGCGACCGAGGCGCCTGATAAACCCTTTCTGTGCGAGTAGATCTCAACCGAGTCCAAATGCTCCGCCACGCTCACGCGCACACAGTCGATATACTGTGGTCAGCCGTGCAGATGCGGGTGGTAGTAGCGTTCGAGTTACCGAGAGGGCGGACTTGCTCTTTTTTGGTGCCTTTTTACACGCCTTTTTTTTTAACCTGACCAAGACTCAACATTTCACCGGATCTGATGGAGGTACTGGTCGCGTCTCTGACGGTGGTCGGTGAGCCCTGTTTCTTCATGATCGAGCGGTCTGAAGGAGGAGGACAGCGCGGGGTTGGTCTGGGCGGGCAGGCTTCGTGTGCGGCTTCAGGAAGGAGCTCACGTGGGGTGTGAAGATGCCCGCCGGAGACACGAGCGAGTTGCTCAGCCACCACAAGTGGTGATGACACAACATCTGTGTCGGCTCCCTTTAATCGCTCAGAGTTCCTTGGACTCCTCCACAACACTCTTCAGCACGTGTCCAGCGGAACTGCTTTTGTTGTTCTGACGGGACAAGACGAGGTACGGTAATGTATCTGACGTTGAGGATGAGTTGGCTTCTCAAAGGCGAGCTTATATCTTTATTCGTATACTAGGGGGTTTGACCCTTGCTTAGCAGCGCCTCGTCCTCCCCTCCGGCCTCAGTCTTCTCCAGCTGACATCCCACCCTCGCTTCCTCGTCCCCCTCCAAAGTCCTCTGACTCCTCTCCGTAACCCTATTTGCCTCCTTCCTCTTCTGAGTCGCTTCATGCTGTCTCTTCACACACTCCATACAGCTGCCAAAAATTGCGACGATCACGAAAACCGCAACCGTGCCAACAAGCAACCAAAGCAGAAAGACCAGAATGGCACCAACGACACTTTCAACGAGGACAGTGAAGAAGAGTCAGATTCTGTCCTTTCTTGAAAATCAGATGAGAGAGAATGCGCACTTGCGCGATTTGTGACAGGCGGTCAGATCCGGCGCAAGGATTTGCGACGCCGTGGAGACGGCCGATCTGCCTTCGGCGTCAACGACGAAGAGGGATACCTCGGTGCCAAAAGTGAGGTTTTGGACTGTAAGAAGGAAATCCGAAAATAGTGACGTTTGGAGTCAGCGGCATTTTTTTTTTTCCTCACTCGAAGGAGAGGTTCACGGCTCTGAGAATCGAAACGTACGGTCCCAATCGTGGCTTCCTGCTTCGATGGTGCCGAGCGAAGCGAGGGCAACGACGCTTTTAAGCTCGTCGTCTGGAGAGTAGGAGTTTGATTGAATAACACCTGTGACACGAATTCAGCAATCATCAGATCTCTCTTCCTAATCGGCTCTTCCCGTCTTGGCTGAGGCGCGTGTAGGTGTAGACAGAAGGGAAAAAAGACGTACGGACGATGTAAGGCGCCGTGCCACCAGACACGCTATACACCACCTTTGGACACTCGGTATCTGTCCACAGTGTGTGCACAGAGGACAGGAACGCGCTGTACGTTTCGATCCGGAGCGGTGTGGTCGTGCCGACAGCAGTGGCGGCATCGAGAGCAACGTCCCGTTTACTGAAGGGCAAGGCTGTGCTGGTGCTGCTGACGGCCAGGAGGAGGGGAAGGATGATGTAGATGAGAGTCATGGCGAGTTGATGTTGAAGAAGACGGAGGCAGAGGGAGAGAGAGCGCGTGCGGGGGATTCGGAGTGCCACAGGTTCATGACCTCTAGGAGCAAGACAGACCCCGGCGTTCGCAGTAGCAGCCGTCGAACAGGAAGTGTCGTTAGCACGCTTGACAGAAATACCACTCTTGTCTATTGAAGGGCATTCAATCTCGTGATTGGGGATGCCAGGCTGGTCATGAGGTGCCAAGGGGTAAAAACACGTGTCGGTGTAGCGTCGCTCTCTCTACGGCGAGACAAGCACAACCACACACACCAAACCACAGATTTCAAAGTTTCATGTTGTGGGCTCACTGATAGGTCCCAGCCTTGTACTGAGGCGGCTGACCCTTCCTCAACAGCGCCTCGTCCTCGTCCCCGCCTTCGCCCACTTCCTCGTCTATTTTCTCCGACTCTTCTCCGAGCACCCCCTCCTCCAACTCCAGACTCCCTTCATCCATCTCGATTCTCTCTGCCTTCTGTGCTCTACGTTTCGTTATCCATTCCGCACAGCTGATCACAGTCACACACAACGCGATCAGGCCGAAGGCCCCACCGAGCCCGGCGGTCACACCGAAACCGTCCTTCCTACAACGTCAAGAGTTTAAACGAATCAGCTAATCAATTCCTTTCAACATGACATCACAGAAATCACATACGATTGCGAGCGGTGGCAGACTGTTAGATCGGGCGCAAGGATCTGCGCGGACGGAGAGACGGCGGAGCTGCCTTCAGCGTCGACGACAAAGAGGGACACGTCGATGCCGAGAGTCAGGTTTTGGACTGTGCAGCAACAGAGGTCGTTTTGAGGATGAGAGAGAGGTATCCCTGAGTCGAGAACCGATGGAGATTGCGAAACGTACGGTCCCATTCGTGGCCCCCGGCTTCGACGGTCCCAAGCGAAGCGAGTGCTACGATCCCCTTTGGTCCCTCAGCTGGGTTGTACGAGCTTGATCGGATAGCATCTACAGCATTCAAACCCCAGAGTACCAAACTATCATCAGTATTCTCCTCTGAGAGAGAGACTGCTATTTCCGTCTCGCCTCCAATGGTGTGGGTCTCGCTATCTCGCTGAAGAGGTCGAGCTGGAAAGAAGAGTAGACGTACGGACGTTGTAAGGCGCCCTGCCACCAAACACACCATACAACACCTTTGGACACTCCGTGTCCGTCCAAAACGTATGCACAGAACTCATGAACGCGCTGTAAGCCTCGATTCGAAGTGGTGTCGTTGCGCTCACGGCGGCGTCGCTGGCGACATCCGCTGGGAGGGAAGAGGCTCTGCTTGGGATGACGATGGCTAGGAGGAGGGGTAGGAGGGTGTGTAGGAGCTTCATGCTGAGATGGGGCGGGAGGAGGTGCAGGGAGGGAGAAGAGAGAGCGTGGCCCGTGCCGCCGCATCGGGACCACCACAAAATCTCGCCTTCAGGGCCGGCCGTACGAACGACGCCCCGCGAGACAGAACTCTCCCAAACGCCCACGAAAAGAGGACAGCAGATGTTCAAAGGGGTATCTTGATTTCGTGTGTCTTCGGAATACTAGTCTCGTCATGTGGAGATAAGGGGCTAGCCAGCTACATACAAAGACCGCCTTGCGGCCTTGGTCACTGCCAACTCATGGCAACGAAACGAGTATCCTTCACTCTCCTTCTGCAACCTCTCTTATTCCTTTCCATTTTCTTCTCGTCCTTCTTCGTCTTTCACTTCCTTTTCTTCGCCGCACTAACGCCCTTCTTCCCCTTCCCCTCCTCACCCTCCCCCGACGACGGCGCGTCCGAATCGCAATCGAGGTCGCCCTTCTCCAGCGCGAGCTGAGCGGCAGTCTTGTGGGACTTTCCGGAAGCCGAAGGGAAGGGAGTGGAAGGCGATGGTGGAGGCTTCCGCTTGATCGTTAGACAGCTGTGAGGTGACCTCGAGGCGTCAGCTGACGTGTTTAACTCCATCAGGAGATAGGAGAGCAGAGGAACGCACTTGATGTCGTAGAAAGCACAAATGTCCCCCACAACCTCGAGCACAAAATGGCCGTACACCAGCAGACTCGTCGCCAGCCCGGCATAAACGAGGTATTTCATTCCCTCCGGACTCAAATCCTTCTGCCACCCCTTCCCCCACCTCGCCGCATTAGCATCGACACTCGCAAGGACCGAGATGATCAACATCGGATGCTTGTAGATTCCTGGGAACTTCGAGGCCGTGAGATGCGAGAGGATGAGGAGGCCGACGTGGTGCGCGAACGAGAGGCCCCAGAAGAGCGCGAAGGGGATGAAGAGCGTTTGGCCCACAAGGTGAGTCTTGCCTGGTGGAGAGAAGAGGAGGGTGATAAGGGCGGTGGTGTGGACAATGTATGGGGAGAGGCGGGAGAGTGGGCGGACGAGAGAAGTTGCGGTGTGGGGTTTAGGGACGGAGGCGAGGACGTTGGCTGAGGCGGAGGCGATGTTGAAGAGAAGGCCAATGGCGGAGAAGAGGAGGAAGAGATCTGTGATCGCGGATTGTTAGCATACGAGTCTTAGCTGACAAGGGATAACGTGCCGTTCAAGGGAATGTCCTTCAAGTGCAGCGCCTTCACAACCTCGGACTCGTTCACACCAAGCAGCGAAAGTAGTCCGTTGTCCCAGAATTGAGGTCCTGCAGAGATATTAGCTGTATGAGCGACCTTTCCGTTGTCGTCTTCACATTAAGGAGCAGGCGCACCAGCAAATCCAGTCCAAATGAACACGCCGACGATCAACAGAATGCCCTCCACTGGGCCGGAGAACTCGGAGAGGTACAAGGTTCCGGTGTGGAACTCTTCCCAAGTTGTGAGATACTGTGAAAGCAGACCCATTAGTGACGAACGCGACGGGTGGTGGAACACGTGGTGCGCACGAAGTTCGCGTTGGTGGCGACCAAGGAAGCCACTGTCGAGAAAGGGCTTCAGCATGATCCCTGACAACCCATGCACATTTGGTGCTTACCAGTCCACCACGACAGTCCAAGGTTCAGCGCCGACGCGGTGAGGATGACGCCCAGCTGAGATGAAACGCCAGTGTCAGCACCCGTACTTTCTTTCGTCCTTTCGTCCCCTAGCTCCTCCAACCTCAGTATGAATCTCGCTTACAGTGGTGTTCAACGCGTCACACCCGTGATCGAACAACTCGCCCAGCGGTCCACTCGTGCCTGTTCTCCTCGCCTGCTTGCCGTCGATCGCGTCGAGGGACTGATACATGAAGAGACCGGCGGCGAAAGTGAAGTAGAGCCAGTTGGGAGCGCAGGAGGAGGCTGGGATTTTTGCTGTGAAAAGATAAAGGCAAGGTCAGCATGGTGGGATGACGGAGGGTATCTGTCCCGCGCTGCCCGATTCCTCGACAAAGAGCTAAAAAATCGGGAGGAAGGAGCAGAAGCTCCTTGAGAACTGACATCAAAGAAGGCTCCCGTCTTGTGCCCACCCTCGTTCTCAGCACCTCCCTGCTCATCCCCCACTCAACATCGGACATCGCTCGTCGACCTGTCCCGCCGCCGCCGACCCAGCAAACGAAGCGAAAAGCCACTCACTGATCCCCAACCACTTTCTCCACTTTCCCCTGTCATTACTGACGGCCTCGCTGCCGAACCACATCCATTCGAACAGCGGGTCCCAAGTTCCGCCCTCGCTGACATGCGTTGGCTTGGCGCCGCAATTGAGCGTCGGGTTGAAGTAGAGAAGCGTCGCAAAGTTGATGAGAACTAGTATCAAACCCTGTGGTGTGTGTCGCGAGGAGTAGTGAGAGTTGTCACAGGTCACGGACGTGAGCGGAGAGCGAGGCGAGAGGAGCGGCTCGGAGGCGGGGGGATATGGGACGTACGGACAGAGTGATGAGGTTGGGCGCGACGTTGGTGGGGAACAAGAGCACGAGTCGGTTCCAGTAAGGGTTGAGAATGTATTTCTGCACGAACCAGACCCCAACACGACGAGCAGGACGGCGGCACGACGCTCGTCAGTGACGTCCTCTGAGTCTCGAGGATGGGCAGGCTCACCGACGTGAGGGACTTGTCGGTGCTCGAGTACTTGTACTTGAGCAGTCGTGCACGCTTCTTCTCTGGAATGTACACGCTGTCCAGGCCAAAGAACCCCATCGCGGCCGACGGCGGGATGCGAGCTGGTCGTCGTCGGAGGCCAAGGTCAGCGCCGGCGAGTCGGGCGCGTTCAAGTTCTGAGTGCGGAGGCGCTGGCGGGTCTGCTTCGCCCAAACACCATCGAAATTTGACATCATGAGCACTTCACGAGTACCGGCAGACATTCCCACTCACTCCTCGCGTATCCTTTCCGTGAGCTACCCACGACCGCCCCTCGAGCCCGGTGTATCGCCTGAGTCTGAGTCTGGGTCGACGAGAACTCTCTCGCAAGAAGACTGCGAACGTCCATCAATCGACAGAATAGAGACTCTGCTCCGAGACGACAATTTTGTCCTTCAGGCCATCGCCAACTTTGACGCTCAGCTCGCAACTCTCGCTGGACAGCCATTCAATCACCACGAGCCTTTCGATGTCCAGTTCCTCGCTCCTGGCTCCGGACCCTCTCTAGCGACCGTAGTAGACAATAAAGATGCTGAGACTTTCTTCAAATCATGGGCGCTCTTCCCGGTTGCTTATATCCTGGGAAATCTCGATGGGAGGCTCTGGGATACCAAGAGGGACAGTGGCCAGGCGAACGTCCTGCGGATCGGGGTCATGGGAGCGCCATATCGCTTATACTGTAAAGTCAAGTCTGAGATCGCCATGAGCGACCTAGACATGGTCAAACTACACAGTCACTTCACGACAAGCGGTACCTCGTTTGCCTACCCTACCAGCGTCGACTCGCCTGCCCCGTTAGGTTTCACGAACAAGCAGATGTACATCCTAGTTCAGGTGAATGCAAGCCAACCTCACCTCAAATCTGATTACTGGCTTTGTTCGGCATGAAAGATCTGGGGGCTACTCATCGTCAAGGGAAATGAGACCTCGACGAACGTCGTCGTTGCGCTCACGAACGTCAACCTCATCATGTTCTTCGAGCAGCGAGGAAAGACATTGGTGTGTTCTCAGGTCTTCGATCAACCCACCGCCGGCCACACCTCTATCCGATACGCGTTAGCCGCCATGGCATTCTCCTACGTCCCTCCTCCTCTCGCTCCATTCCCACCCAGCGCCTCAGTTCTTGCCGCAACGACTGTTTCGAATCCGCGAATTCAGGTAAGGCTTTCCTCCTTCACTCAAAGAGGAATTCTTACTTACACTAAAATTCAGAACGTGACTGCACCTTCGAGCTCGGAGGCCAGCACCGCCAGCTCTGCCCGTAACAGTCGACACCCTGTTCGCACGATCAGAACCGTGCATTTACTTGTCCTTTTCCGACACCGCAATCTTCTTATATGTCTGTCAACAGGCACGATCACTCGCTATCACCATCGATACTCAAATCCGAGTTTCTGAAACGATGGTCTTTCACCAACCTGTGAGCCTTTCTTCCTTCGTTTTCATGGACATGGCCTAAAGCTACGCTACCTTCAGAAACTTTCATCCTCCGCCCCTCGCTCACTTGCGTCTTCTGTTTCCACCATTGACTCACCATCTTCTTTGCGCACTCCTACCACCACCGCTTCCACTTCCGGTTCTCCTGCTCCAAACAAAACGGTCGCCTCAATCGAGCGCAACGCCTCCGCCTCCCCTCCCCCCGCGCTCCATTTGAGGCTCGTCCACCAGCTCGGCAAGGGACATTACGGAGAGTGCTTCCTGACGGGCACAAGCGGCTCGAACGAGCCTCTCGTCGTCAAACTCGCCGACCGACGAGAAGCAGATGCGGTCGCGCATCTCAGACACGAGTTTGAGGTGTACCGCGCGCTCGAGCGCGGCGGAGTTGATGTCGGGGTCGTCGAGTGTGGAGGTTTGTTCGAGAACGAGGAGTTTCAGTATGTTGCGCTAGTGTTGGGATATGGCGGGATGCCAGCTAGGAATGCGCAGGAGGTTGACAAGTCCGTTTTTCCCCACCCCTGCACCACGTGTTCAGATCTTTGCTGACATTCGCCATGAAACCAGGGCCGCCCTACTCGATATCCTCGGCAAGGTTCACCTCGCAGGCGTAGCTCACAGCGACATCCGATCGCCAAACATCCTCAAGAGCTCGACTGGACTGACGCTCGTGGACTTTGGATCGAGCTTGCTGCGTGGGTCGTTGTCGGAAGATGAGTGGGAGCGTACGGTGTCGAGCGAGTTGTTTGAGGTTGAAGAGTTGGAATGAAGTGTTGATGCAGACTTGCAAATGCTACATCTTGATGTGCGCTATGGACGCCGTCATTCGATTGCTGAACTCGAAGCGCGAAGACACCCTAACAATTCCAAAGATTACAAGTCAATGAGTCGTTCTGATTTTCCATCTATCGATTCATTGCAAGAGGGCACAATTATGTGAAGTATGTCAAGTCTATCGCATTTTCGCCGTTCCTCCTATCTTGCCCCCACATGCCCACGTGTCCACCATTCAGGGGAATTTGAACCCAAACTCCCTCGCGAGCACGTCCCGAATTGGGTGGATCTCGAAGTCGATGAACTCGACGTCAAACTCCTGTCCATGTATGCCTTCTTTGGAGTACAGCTTGGCCTGGCGCTTGGTCGTCGTCGCGCCTCCGGTGTTCATGTCTGCTCAATGCGGGGGCATTGGTCAGTTCCAGTAGGCTTACCAGCTGAAGATGCTGGAAGAAAAGAGCTTCGAGGAAAAAGGTGAGCGGAGGAACGCACCAGCAGGAGGGTTCCCATACGACAGCGTCCTCCTCGCCCCACTCGGCAACAACACGCTGACAACGAAGAAACTCAAGAACGGTGCCGCAGGGTGGCACTCGTTGTAGAAGTTCTGCATCGTGATGTCTGAGGGATCGAGGGTCTGCACCGTGAAGTGGTAGAGCGGTGACCAGTGGCCTGGACCGTCCGCTGCTGTCTCTGGTGAGGTGATGGGGCCTTCGCCGCGGCCGAGGATCCTACGGTAGAAGGTCCATCCTGGAGCGGGGTCACGGTACAGGGAACTGTGAAGACGAACTGGGGTGTCAGGCCTCTAAGCGGCTGGTAGAGCAACACGTGGCTGATGGGAACGTGATTTAAGGGGACTCACGCATCCTCGTTCACGGGCAATGGCTCTGCTTTGAGCAAAAACGACTCGTTTTTGGAGACGGACGCCGCTACCTGGCCATCTTTAAGCAGCATTCTAATGTGAGTGCCGAGAGATTGTGTATCAGCAATCCGCGCGTGCGACGGAGGGTTAAGTCTATGGGAGAGAACTGACGGGAAAGAGCAGGCTCCACCTCCGAACCCAGCATCGACTACGTAGCGGTCAGATCCTGATCCTTCCCAGTCGACGACAAGCTGCCGTAAAACTGTGGTCAATTGCAATACGTGGCAGACTGGGAGAGAGGGGGGACGGACAACTTCGTGCGTGACTGGGGACCAATTCCATCCAGCCACAAGAGGATCTTTTCCTCGCTACACATACATTGATGAATTAGCTCATAAGCTCAGCTAAGGACGTCAAGGAAAACAGGACGCACGAGGACGTATACCCTTCCTCCGACCTCGCTGACCTTGAAGCCAAAGCCTCGAAGGAAAGCAGCAAAATTGGTCTGGAGAGCATAACAGTACCCACCCATGTGCCTGTTGACAATCCTATCAACTGTTCCCCAGAAGCAAGCACGATCAGCCAAACCCGCGCGTCGACTGCCCGGGACCTTAGCCTTCGGACGACGCTCCGCCTATCGCCCAGCCCACGCCACGAGCCACGATGGACACTCACAGTTGCCCGGCCCCAGCTCCATCGTTCCACCACTCTTGCCCAGCACGATCTCCTTGTTCGGCCCATTCCACTCCTCCTTCTTGACATGCAACGCGCTCGTGTCGTAAGGGCAGCTCAGGTGCGACGCCATCAACAACTTGGACAGCAACGCGAGCGACGCGGGCTCATGGGCCGTCTCGGCGGGGAGGTTGATCCTGGCGAGGAAGGCGAGCGTGTCGGCGAGGTTGTGCGTCGCTGGAACGTCCGGGTTCTGCGTGCTGAAGTAGATCGACTTCTCTGGACGGACTGTCGTGTGGAACGGAATTCCGCGAGGGGTGGCGGGCAGAGGTGAGCTCGAGAGTGGCAAGTTCTTGAAGGAAATGGGACGCACAGGTGCGAGTAGCGGTCATCTTTGAAGGTGTGCGAGGTTGTGGGAGGAAAAAAGGAAGGAAGGACACGGAGCGGATTGTTGAGAGAGTCAACCTCGTCGCGTCGGGAACGGAGCCAAAGTCGCGAATCGCGGATGCGAGACGCGCCGGCTCTAGGCCATCCAGAGCTTCGAACCTTTTATCGCTGACTCTTACGACCGATACTGGCCCGAAAGTGTCGCTTGAAGTGTCAAACCTTTGGCTTGAAGCGTATGGCGGTTGCGATGTCTCGACTTCGAAAGGGCAGGCTGTGCGAGCGAGTCAAAACACGTGGAGCGCTCAAGGGTAACCGTCGATCACGAATTCTTCAAGACCAAAATGACTTCAACCATTCCTCCAATCTCGAGTCATCTACATCTTCCTCCCCACTTTGCAACTCCTTCGGTAGCACCAATTCAAACTCACTCCAGCTTTGATCCGTCGCGATCTCAGCAGCCGGTTTCCGTTTCGCTGCTGAGCATTGGAGCAGGTCCGGCAGGAGATGGACAAACGGCGACTGTGAGTCGAGGTGAGGAAGGTGGGCGGGTAGAGGTGTGGCCGGGAAGGCATCGAACGAAAAAGCAGAGAAGTCGGATAATACACGCGCTTCCTGTGAACGACCAAACTCATCTGAGTCAATCCACACTCAATCGCAGGGGCAACTGTAAAACACTCACCGGCCAAGTCTCCATCGTTGGTGTGCCCAACACCTTGAAGATGCTCCCAATCAAGGCAAACTCGCTCGGACTGGTCTTGAACAGCGTCTGCCGTGTTGGCTGTTTCGCCACGTCACCTTCGCGTTCTTCTTCCCAGTAGCTCCCAGCGTCGGATCCAGCATCTGAGCCTGAGTCGGATGGCGGATGCGACGTCTCCAGAGGCTCGAATGGTCGGAAGAGCCCTGCGATAGTCGCTCCCAGCGCCCAGAGGTCTATTGCGAAAGGGTCATAGTCTCGTGATCCAAAGAGCAGTTCCGGAGCTCGATAGGGGCTGGACTCGTATGATCGTAAGCTTCAACGATTGTTGGAAGGGGGGAAATGTGGTAGCTCACCCGGTCCCAACCTCGAAATGCATTCTGCCCGGCGGTTCGTCGTCCCTCTCTTCGGCGCTCTCGATCGAGATCCCAAAGTCGATCAATACCAACACACCACTCCTTCCCACCACAAAGTTGTTCGGTCCGACGTCTCTATGAGCGATGCCCTGAGAGTGGATATATGCGACCGCGAGGATCATTTGGAAGGCGAGCGCGTGCGCCACTGAGGAGAAGCGGTCAGCGGCGACGGGCGTGCTCGTTGACGGAGGCGAGGGGACGAAAGCGGGGTTGTTGAGGAGTGACAAGAGTGGAAGAGGGTAGTAGGGCGTGAAGATGAGGATCCGTCCGAACGAGCTGGGCGGGGTTGCTGGTTCAAGGTACGCGTTGAACAACGAAAGCACCTGTCCCTTGCAAGTCAGCAGAGTAACCTTGGCCGTCGATAAGCTCGAACAGAACTCACATTGACATGATCCATCTTTCCCAGCAGTGTCGCCTCCCTCCTCGCGTTCCTCGGCACCCTGAACCTCCCATCGTCGACCACCTTGACAGCGACGACGCCCTTCTCGCCGCCTCTCACGTCCCTTTCAGCCGATTCGTTGAAGATGTTCCCGACAAATACTGATCTACCGCCGCCTGGGAGCAGTCGGAGCGTTGCCGGGTCGAGGTTGATCGGCGAACCTCGGAGCAGTCCAGGAACGAAGAGCGTTGGAGGCGACGGGAGGTTGTACTCGAGTATCCGTTCAGGGGAGGCTTCACGACCGCTCATCTGTCGAGTCTAAGAATTCGGCCTATGTTGCAAACTCGAGTCAGCGGAAAGAGTATGCTCTGCTCGAGTTGGGTGGGAAGCCAGCGACTTCCGTGGACTTCAGGGATCTGATGCAAAGGCGCCAAGTTTCTCACTTCGTCTCACATCTCGGGTAATTCTATGAAACGATCTTCAAATTACATTCGAGAAAGTGGAAAACGGTTGCAAGGAGTCTTTCAAGTTCTTCACCAGCACCACGTATCGCCTCGCTAGGGTTCCTAGTACGCCGCAGAAGCGGCGTAAGTCGAGCGACCACGAGTGTTGGACCTCGCAGCGTTCCTGGCGTTCCTAGTTGCACTGGCTCCCATCGAGAAGGAGGTCATGTCCCGGCCGGCGCTACGATCCGCCGCGTTACGACCATAGTAGCCCGCCGTCGATCCAGCCGAGGCGTTGTTGTAAGCGGCGGCGTAAGCCTCACGAGCGGCGGCACTCGACGCTCCAGAGCGGCCGTAAGCTCCCTTGGCCATGGAGAAGGAGGTGCTCATCCCGGCGGCGTCGGCGGCGCTCATGCTTGCGTTCCTGCCGTAGCCACGGCCCGACGACGTGGCAGCGTTGGCGCCCATGGAGAACGCGGTCGAGGTGGCGGCCATCCTGTCCATGGCACCTATGAGAATGGCACTTTGTCAGTAATCATACTCCTCTGAGAGGTATCAGAATCAAGGGAGAACTCACCCTGAGCGGCGGCCCTAGCGCAATCTGCGACCTCGGCCCTCTGGGCGGCCGAAAGACCCGCCCTACGAGCGGCACGACTAACGCCGCAAGAGTGAAGCGTAGCCTCCACATCCGAGTCCTCACTGTCGTCCATTCCCGCACGACCACGGCCAGTGCGGTAGTTCGTCGCGGCCCCACCATCCTCCTCGTCGGAAGACTCGGAGCCCGACGAGTTGTCGTCTCCTCCGTTGTTGGCGTCGTAGCCCGACGCGTCCATGCGACCGGAGCGACCAGAGCGTCCAGAACGGCCTGAGCGACCGTAAGCTCCACTGTTGCCGTAGCGGCTCGACGAGTAGTCGCCGGCGGCACCGGAGGCGGCGGAGTCGTTGAAGCCCGCGTCGCGGCCGTAGCGAGAGGAGCCGTACGCTCCAGAGTTGGCGGCGGCGGAGTCAGTGTAAGTGAGTCCTGGGGTTGCAAAGTCAACTCAAATTAGTATTTTTGACGATCGGAAGTAAGAATTGGAAGATTGACGAACCCATTATGGTGCAAGTGTGGATGCGCGGAGGAGAAAGAGGAGGTGTAAAACGGTGGAGGGGGAGGAAGACTTTACGGGAAGCCTAGTACGAGGAGTGTCGAATACTACTGTCGAGAAGGAGCTCGTAGAAGATCTTAGGTGAGTCTGACGAGAAGATGCAAACTCGAGTGATGGTGAGAGGGAGGAAGAGGAAGAACCCTCCTCCGGCGCTTTTAGCTCGTTCAAGAGGAGGCACCGCCATCCCCTCCGCGGAAAGGGTCTGAACTCCTGAGAGTGGCGGTGAGGCGGAAACCATAGGAGAGTTGTGTCCATAGGGTGGAAAGAGGAGGTCGTGAGCGCGGAGGAAGTAGGCGTGGCGGTGAATACATGTGGTGGCCAAAACGACCTCTCTCCGCCCACATAACGATCGGTAAGGCGGGGGTCCAGAGCATAAGCAAGTGGTTTCGAAGAGGTCAAGGAATGTCTGAGATTGTCGGAGCATCTGGAAACCAGGAGCGTGATGTTTGAAGAGCCAAGGAAGGCGCGGAAACGTGTCGCAGCAACGGTGCTGCAGGGGCGATGAAGGACTCTTGCCCTTCGGAACGGCGGACATCGAACCGAGCCGCACTCGCTGTTCTTAGTCGCAAGGACGACCACGAGGTCAGGTCACGATACTGCAAAGGGGTTCAATCGTTGATTCAAGCGGTGCAAGTCTACCTATCTCGTCGGGCCCCGATAGTCAGGGTCAGCATTGCCCCCTCTTCAGCCTCAGACGTATTTGAAGAGTCAAGACGACCTACAAATAGCTTTCATGAGATGATACAATCTGATGGCAGCTTTGGTACTCCATCTGGTCCTAGCTCCATTCCTATGAGAGCCCAGGCAGCGATCAGCTCTACACCCATCAAAGCACCTTCTGTGGAAGAAGAATGGAATCGAAGTGGACGTTTCCACTCACCCTCAGGCATACTGCCCATGATCTCTGCCGGAGGCGCACCACAATCATTCATCTAGACCCAGCAAAGCCACGTGGTACGCTCGTCAGCTCCCCTCGTCGTTGTCCACCGAAAGTCAACATCGCCAAACTCACCTCCTTGACCAGATCTGCGACCTGCTGCGACCTGACTTTCGCCTTCTCCTCCTCTGCTGGGGTGAGGTTTTCGGTCTTGTCGGCGCCGGGCTCCTCGAACTTGGCGACGATGGCGTTGACGATTTGCTGCTGCTTCTTGAACCGAGTCAAATCGGCCTCGGATAGTGTCGATGCGTTCTTCTCTAGGTATTCTGGATACTGTGAGCCACATAACGAAAACGATCAGCCCTTACGCTCGTGAATCAACACGTCGAGAGGTGAACAAAACGCACCTTGTCGCCCAGCTCCTTCAACGGATCGTACAGCATCTCCCTTGTCAAAAGCTGTCCCATCATCTCATCCAGCATGCCCTGCAACCCTTCCTCGCCCATGTCGAGACCGGCCAGTTGAGCCATCATCGCGGCCATGGGGTCACCGTCCTTTTCCGCCCTCGCGGACGTCTCGGCGTCGACGGTCGAGCCCGATTCCTTCATCTTTGCCATCGATTGTGCGATAGTCTCCTGGAAGCTGAGCTTCTCGCCCGATGGCTTTGCCGATCCACTCGTGCTCGCCTTCTTGCCCTTATCACCCGCACTGGCACTACCCCCCACCCCCGCACCCGCACCCGCACCAAACGCCTTGAGCAACTCGTCTTCGCCACCTTCTCCGCCAAGCGCCTTGAGGAACGCATCTTCGCCCAGCCCACCACCCTTGATGATATCCTGCATCATCTTCTTGAACGCGTCGTCGTCGTCTCCTCCTGCGCCTCCGAGCTCGCCGAGCAGCTGCTGCATACCCGCTTCGAACTCCTTCGCGAGATCGTCTTCGGACAAGTCCTGGAGAGGTTCGTCGTCTGGATCCGGGAAGTCGTCGCTGTCGGCTGCTGGAGCGGGCGTGGGAGCGGTGGACGAAGATGACGAGGATGGGACGGGCGGGGTAGAAGCCGGTGGTTTGGCCGTTGCTGGCGAGGAGTGGAACTCATCGACGAGGTCGTCCAGGTCATCGAGGTCGTCGTCGTCTGCTGGTCGTGGTGGCATTGTCGGATGTGAATAAAGTAGTGCGAGAAAGTAATGGTAGAAACGAGAGAGGCGCGACGCGACTCGGCTCTCGCTCTCTCGTGAAAGCCCGCCCGCGCAGCCGACCTCTGGGACTTGGGCGGGCCACGCCCTCGCGCGTTGCCTTCACACCAAAGACAACACGTATACCTTCAACCATGGGAAAATCAAAGTCCAAGAAGAAGTACGTCTAGTCATATTCCAGCGGTGGTCCACGCCGTGCCTCGCTGCCGCTCGAACGAGCTCCGACTGACCCCTCCATCCTCGTCCTCGCTCTTTGCGGTAAACAGGGCTGCCTCCGTCTCGTGGTGCTGGTACTGCGACAGGACTTTCGAAGACGATAAAGGTGCGTCCTACCCTCCTGCCATCCCCTAGCCATCGCCGAGCCAGAGCGCTGACGATCGCACCGTCCGCCTCTCATCGTCCTCGCTCCTCCCGGTCTCGTTCCATCAACTCTGGCTGCACCTCCGCAAATAGTTCTCCTCCAACACCAAAAGGCCAAGCACTTCCGGTGAGCTCCTCGTGCTCCTGTTGCTTCATCTCGGAGCGCGATAGCTGACCCTCGCTGCTCTCCTTTTCGTTGGTGCCCTCGCCCTCCAGATGCCCCCACTGTCCCAGGAGGCTCAACACCGCCGGCGGTCTGGCTGTGCATATCGACCAGGTGCACAAGCTTGGAACTGACAGGTGAGCTCGTCGCTTTGCTGTGTTGGCGCATGAGCAGTGGGAAGGAGCAGCGGAGCTCGAGTTGGCGGAGCTGTAGAGCGAGCTCCCATCCTACGGGCATCAGCACCAACTTCATCCAACTGACCACATCCTTCTTCCGCACCAGAATCGAAAATGCTCTCCCCGGTCGCGACTCGTTCGACATCGAAATCTACGGCATGGAGGGAATCCCCGCGCCCGACCTAGCAGCATGGAAGAAGCGTCACGCCGAGGAGACGGGCCAGGTCGTCCAAAAGCCTCCGTCCAAGAGGCCGAAGATTGCGAACGTTCCTCTGACGGCGGCAGAGTTGAAGGCCCAGCTCGCGGCGCACAAGGCGTTGATGTCGGGCAAGCCTTTGAGCGGCAGTGCGTTGCAGGCGTTCCCTCCTCCTCCGCCTGGATTTGGGTGCGTGCTTCTTCTACCAGCTGATTGCCTTCGGAGAAAGAAGCTAAGTGAGTCAATGCTATAGTGTTGCTCCTTCTGGCACGACCCTTGTCGCACCTTACCTGCCCTTTGGCCTCCCACCTGGGTCCGTCCTCCTTCCCCCTCCTTCCTCCTGCAATCTCTAACCCCTCTCGCACCACAGCATGCCGCAACCCCCTCTCGGCGTGATTATCCCCCCAGTCCCCGGCTTCCCACCACCAGGCACTTCCCTCCCACCACCCCCTCCCGGTTTCATCCCACCGCCTGGCACCTCCCTCCCACCTCCCCCACCAGGCTTCATGCCCCCACCAGGCTTCCCTATGCCTCCTCCCGGATTCTTCCCGCCAGGCTTCGCTCCTCCACCCGAAGGCGCACCCATGCCGCCTATGCCCGTGCCCGGCGCGCACACCAACGCGCTGCCTCCTCAGATCCCGACGGGACCGGCAGCGCTCAGAGGGTTGCCGCAAGGTGTTGTTGAGGTCGTTGAGAGCTCGGCGGTGACGCTCAAGCCTGGAACTTTGCTGGTGTATGGCGATAACGAGGTGTCACCTGTGCGCTGCTCCTTTCCTCTCTCCCTTGATCTCTCTCGCTGACGTGGTTCTTGAACGTAATGCAGGAGGAGAAAAGGGCCAAGCTCGCTCAGTATAAAGTTGCTGACGAGCCAACGTCGGAAGTCCCGCCAGCAACGGAGGCAGCAGCACCGAAGACGGAGAGCGTTGAGGCTCCAGCTCCCGGTGCGGACGAAGCGTCGGCAGCGGCCGTCTCGGATGGATCGAGGAAGCGTGCGAGGGCGACGGACTTCTTGGAGTAAAGTGTTGGGGTGTTTGGTGGATTGGAAGGATGACAATGCAAAAGACGACGATGGAAGACTTCACTGTCGGTTCGATGATTGGGGAGTGGGTTTGTGCGGAGGAGTTATTCCTTGGTGTACGATGGAGAGTGGAACGAAGGTGGCTTAGGAGGTGTTTGTTAGAATTGAAATTGCATCTTTGCGATGTCATGCCGATTTGGAAGAGAGAGTGAGAGGCCGTCCGGGGAGCATGCTTGACGTGGGCGATTTCTCGTCACGAAGCAATCAGGTACATGAGCTCCAAAGGAACACTTGAGGTAATCCTGCATTCTCCATCGTTTCTCCCAGAGTGTGTGCCGACTGCAACCGAGTAAACAACACCTCCACGTGGGTCAATGGCACAGAGAAGAGAGCTCAGGGGCTCTCTCCCGGCGGGGGAAGGCGAACGAGGCCAGCCAGCCGGTTGACCTCCTCCATTCCACCGCCCTCTTCGCCGTTCCTCCCAAAAGTCTCGTGAGTATCTCAAAACTTGCATCAATCCACAACTCGCACTACTCCGATCCTGCAAAGCTCCCGCTCCTCGCTCGTTTCCATCGCGCTTACAATCACCTTCCCCGTTCCTCCACACCAACCTTCAAGCAGCAGCAACCGAACGATGTCCTCCACCGAGTCTACCGAGCCCAGCACCGCGAGCCCTACCAAGAGGGCCGCTGAGGAGGACGTACCTGAGGCTGCCGAGCCCAAGAAGTGCGTGGCTCCCTCGAGGAGAACGAGGCGCGTCGAGGAGAACAGGAGAGCTGACGCGCGTGTTCGTGTGCGAGCAGGGCCAAGGCCGACGTCGAGGAGACGCCTGCTAAGGAGGAGAAGAAGGCTGCTGACGAGGAGGAGGACGACGAGGACGTCGATGGTGCGTTTGGCTGGCCTTCGTCGCGTCGCCAGAACCTGAGCTGACGCGTGCGTGCTTTGGATTGGGAACGACATAAACAGAGGAGCTCGAGCACCTCGACACGAGCAACATCATCGAGGGCCGTCGTACCCGTGCGTGCTCTCTCTCTTTCCGTCCCCTCCATTCTCGACGAGGCGAGCGAGTGGGGGGAAGCGCGACGGATCGCGATTTGGACGCGCGACGAGACGCGACGGTTTAGCTGACCATATCCGTTCTTGCTCGGTTGATATTTGGATACAGGCGGAAAGAAGATTGACTACTGTTAGTGTCGATTTCCTCGTTGGATGCTCGAGATCGCGCGCGCGTCCGGGAGTGCTGACCTTGTCCCCACCTTTCTGCGGCCCCCCCTTCCACCCTTCGTTCACTACAATCCAGCCAAGGTCGAGCAGCCCGAGGAGGACGAGGAGGAGGACGAGGAGGACGAGGACGTGAGCTTGAAGTCTCCCTCGGACCTCCTACCCACTGTCCTGAGCCGAACGCTGATCTCCACTCCCCGCAGGTCGTCCCCGCCGAGGGAGGAGAGGACGAGGAGAAGGAAGACGAGGATGAGGACGAGGACGACGAGGAGTAAATACGCGTCGAAACTTCACACCATCCGATCCTCCGCGCCTCCTTCTTCTTACCTTGCTTACCCCTCCTCGCCTTGGTGCCCCCCATCCGAGATCCGCACCTCTTCGACTTTCCCACGCCCCCGTTACAAAGCTGCCTCGAGAAATTCCCGTATTGTGTGCTTAGTTGTAGGGAGGATCGAAGGTGATGACAAAAAAAGCTACGCCGTCTCTTTCAACGACACGAACCTGCAAGATACTGGGTGCGGTCGGGAGCGGGCGGTGTGGAGATTGGCTAGCGAAGAGAGCACGTTCGACGCGGTGCTTTGGGCGTGGCAGTATGGAATGTGGTGGACGACTGAGGGCTGAGGCATCTCCTGAGATTCTGACACTTTTCTGCTTTGATTCGAGGTTCGGTGTCATGCTGCAGCTCGTCCAGCGGCGCAGACCGCATCCAGCCCGCCTCGCTCACTGCTGGCAGACTTGGTAGCACCGCGTGGCCCCTCAACGTCTCTCAGGCCCCAGCACTCAATCCTTCCTTGCTCTGCCATTACATCTTGAATCCCATCGTGAAGGACCGACGCGAACCAAGCTGACGTGGTCACGTGCCGCACTGGTCGCCGTCGGCAAGTGCTGAGTGCGGCTTTCGTCCGACCCGCGCCCGCCGCCGATTAGGCTGGCCTATCTTTGGCTTGCACCTCTTTCGCTTGCCTTCCACTGCACACACCTTTCATCACCTCTTGAAGTGAACAAGTAACCATGGCATTCGCACCTGACGCTCTCGTTCGTCCTCCTTCGGCTCCTTCTGGCCTCCTTTGGCGGCGGCAAGTTGTTCTCCGCTCATATCTCCCCAAACCTCCTTCCACCCGACGCACTACAGGCAACTTGCCAAACTTACACCGACGCCCTCCTTTCCCACCTGAACGCGACCCGCATCACCCTCCGGACGCAACCCTCCTACCCACAGGACGGCCCTTACCCCGTCCTCGTCGAATCCCTCGACCCGACCAGCGGAGCCAGTACTTTGCTAGGCAACACTAGCATCGATGTTCGGGATACGGCGACTTTTCTGGCGTGTGGGAGGGAGGGGAAGGGGTTGATCCAGGATGATATCAGGGGGAGTGCGGAGGCGATGAGGCCCCCGGAGGAATTGATTGTCGTGCGTTGCTGCTCCTTTGGACTCGCTGGATCCGCGTCGGAGGGCTAACGGCGAAACTCGGGCAGGCGTACGGCGTGGTCGCTCAACTCCTCTGCCCCATCTTCATCGGCGACGCCGTCGTTGGAGTCGTCTCCGTTCACGAGGCGAAGGGGGTGAGGCAGTGGACAGACGAGGACACGGCGTTCCTCGTTGAGAAGGTCAAGGCTATGAGCGACGCTTTGGGACTTGGTGGTGAGGTTAGGAATGAGTTCTTCAAGGCTTGAAAACGCGGGTTTGAGTGACTGGTTAGATGGCGGGTACGGAATGGAGAGAGTTTGACCGCCTACACGTGGCTTTCACCTTTCAGCGCTGAGACGAGCGACGGTGCTTCCCTGACTCGCACGACCATCTCCATTCTCTCGTGGTTTCAAAGGAACTACTATTTTCCCATCCGCCACATTTGATCCGCAACCCCATGTCTCAAATCAACCAGTCCCAAAAGTGAATCAAAGAGGAGGCTTTACAAAATTTACTCCAAGAAAGACACCAGAAAACTACAGCTCCATCGAAACATCTTCACTCGCCACCTCCGTAGTCGATCCACTACCAGTCGCGTTGGCGAGCCACTCCCCGAACCGCTTCTTGCGCCGCTCCTCAACCGGAATCTCTTCGGTCGTCGACGCTTCACCGGCAGGTCGACGGCGGTGAAGGAAATCCCTGTTGGTAAAGGAGAGAAGGTCAGAAGAAGAACGCAAAAGAAGGGGGAAGGTCGAACGCACTCCGTGTTGGCTACAAACAAAAGCTGATAAGAATCGTCCGACACCTTCGCCTCGAGTCCTGGGGTGAGGTCAAACTCCTGCGGGTCTTCAGCGGCCGCCAACATTCGATTCCTATGATGGACAGAAGGTGAGTGACTCTTCCGGTGGGGGTTGAGTGAACCAGCACGAACCTCTTGAGCAGCGGCGCCTTGACCTGAGCTCCGACGCCCTCGGTAGACGAGG
Organism: Pseudohyphozyma bogoriensis; assembly: GCA_024364755.1. Classification (NCBI taxonomy): domain Eukaryota; kingdom Fungi; phylum Basidiomycota; class Microbotryomycetes; family Chrysozymaceae; genus Pseudohyphozyma; species Pseudohyphozyma bogoriensis. Next base: position 333,659 of record JALBUQ010000002.1, read on the forward strand.
TGAGGGCGAAGGAAGCGACCCACGACGAGTGCATCTTCTCCTCCGAACCATACGAGTCATCGAGGGTAAGATCCTCCTTGCCGAGAAGCTGAATGGTGAGGATCTTGTCTTGCGCGATCTGTGAATCGCTCACGGTCAGTTGTGAGCTCAGGATCGGACCGCGAGGGAGCTTCAACGTACCCATTCGATGCGATACAGGCTCTCATCGTTGGACAACGTAGCCTCAGCTTCCATGCGGTAAGCAATCTGTTGTCGAGGCGTCGTGTACTCGCGAGCGCGATCCTTCTCGAGCAGAGTGACGAGGTCCTGGCACTTGTGGTCCCCGTTCACCGTGTGGATCTGCAAAAGGGAGTGTTAGCCAACTTTTATACATATCTGAATATTTAACAAGACATACATGCTTGATGACCGTCGAGACGAGCTTGTCGACCGTAAACAAGGGATACACGTGAATGCCACCCATGTAGCGAAGCTGCTCCTCGTAGTTCTGCTGGTCGATGTCGCCATCGAAAAGCTTTTCAGCGAGGTCAAGCATGTGCTCGTAGTAATGCTCCGCTGGGTTCTCGCCGGTGTCGACACCGGGGACCTGGCCTGACAGACCGAGCTCGACGCCGATCGTGCTGAGACGCTGGTACTTCTCCTCGACCAACTTGAGCGTGAGCTTCTTGAAAGCGAGGAGACGGTGGTAAAGGGTCTTAGCGAAATGAAGGTGAAATCATGTCAGTCAAAGTAGACGCCAATCAGGAGAAACCCCAAGAAACGCACATGAATCGTTCGCACGAGACAGTAGAAAGTCGAGTTGGCGAAGAAGTTGTACCGCCGCGTCGGAAGAGGAGTGTCGACCTTACGATCACCCTCCATAGCCTCCGTGAGGTGGATCCAAGTCTGTTCGCCAAGTACGCCGACGGGGGTAGCCGAGTCCTCTTCTCCATCAACAGGCGACGCAGCTCGCGATCTCGGTTGGCCTCGCGCGGCCGTCGCTGCAGCATGAGACAGCAACCGTTTCCGAAGGTCGGCGGCACCTCCTCGACGGTTGACGGACTTCTTTCCTAACGTGTCGCCGTTGACGGACGCAGGCGAGTCCGACTCGCTCATCGTTCCGCCTTCCGCCTCCGAATCCACATCGTCCTCGTCGTGATCGTTGATCTCGTCCGACTGCCCAAGGTTCGCCTCCATGTCGGCGAGAGGGACACCGAAGAGCAACGGGACGAAAAGTCGAAGGAAAGCTTCAACTCTTGCTCGCTCGGGAGCACTGAAGCCGCTCTGGTCGCGGTCAAGGAACGAAATGGTGAGCTTGAGGACGTCGAACAGGACGTCGCGGTCGACCATTCCGAGCTCGAACTGGTGGAGGGGCCGGGTCGACTTCTCGGCGTCGACTGGAAGGTCGAGGCGCTTCTGCTGCTTGTCCCGCTTGAGGGTCTCGATCTCGGTCGTGAGTGATTTAGACGTCGTCGTGGCCTTCTTGTCGGTCTGCTTGAACGTCACTCCCTGGTGGTCGAGGGCGCGGTAGAAATTTTTGTTGTCCTGGAGAACATGAAGCGTAAGTAACAATCTCCATCCAAGAGAGAAAAAGAAACACAACGCACGACTTCTCGCCAGACCTTGTTCCACTCCCTCTCGGCCCTCTTCCACTCCTCATCCTTCTGCTTCAACCTCGACAACACAATCGGCACCGCCACTGCGGGGTTATCGCACAACAGCCCCAGAATCTCGTACCCATGGTCCTTCCCATAAATCTTCTTGATGATCCTCTCGTAAACGCTCGGACTGGGCCCTCCCAACCCGTCGTCCAGCTTGAACAAGTTGCGCTCCTCCGCGCTCATCTGAGCGATCCTAGCGGCGAGAGGCTCGAGGTGCGCGATCGTGCGACTCATCGACTCGATCTGGAACGAATACCAGTGACGTTCCTGCTCCGAGTTGTAGAGCGCGTCCTCGAAAGGGTTTTTGCGGTGCGCTCCACTGCCCTCGGAGGCCCACGTGGCGTAGGCGACCCAGTCGTCGTTGAGAACCGACCAGCCGAGATCGTCCCTACCTGAGCAGGCAAGGTCGATTTCCTGGATAAAGGAGAAAGCGTTTAGACCAAAGGAGTTTCAGAGATAGGATGCAACCACGTACCGAGTCGGGCAACTTGCGATAACTGGGCCCGAAGCTCTTCATGAGATGGAGCAGGACGACAGGCCTATCCACCGCCGGCTCGTTGTCGATGATCCAATCCTCTCCCTCGATCCTCCCATCCTTCACCGGATCCCACCCAACAAGGTCCTTGAACTGCGAGACGAGCTCGTCCGACCCTCCAATGAACAGCAGACTCTTCTCCAACAGCGTCGCAACGTCGATGATCTCCTGAGTGAAGAGGTTGAGGAGCTTGAGGAACTCGGTGTACGTCGCGCGGTCGTCGAGGTGCTTCTTGACCCTGTCGAAGAAGCCAAACTCCTCGGCCTGAACGAGCGTCGGCGCGCGGTGGGTGGAGAGGTACATGTCGTACGCCGACTGGACTCGAGGGGCACCGGGGAATCCTGGTGGAGGAGCGCCGTACGGGTGGACGTGGTAGGCTGCTGCTGGAGCGGCTTCGGACTGGTTCGAGAGGTTGGCAGAGCGGTCGCGATCGGCTTTGGCTGAAGTCGACGCGACGGGTCCAGCGGCGGGAGGGATGGGAGGCGACTCGGCGGCAAGAGCGTGGTGAGTCTTGGCTCGTTTAGCCTGATTACGTCGTTCAAATCCGTCAGCTTCTTCCATTTCCGTCCTTCATCCTCTTACACGCCACTCTGAACAAACGCGAAAAGGGAACGCACCTTCGCCCTCTCTCCCATGCCCGGCGCAGCGCGCTTCTTCTTCTCCTCAACAACGGGAGCAGGAGGTGGAGGCTTTTTGACCGTTCCAGTGACCTTATCGCCTCGCTTCTTCTGCTGTGCGCCGAAGCCTGGGGCGGGCGCCGCGCTCTGATCGGTCGTGTCGGGCAAGAACGCCTTGAACTCGTCGAGAAGGTCGGGTGCGCCGTGAAAAAGTGTCGTAACCTGAGCATACACCTGTTGTCCAAACAAACCAAGCATGATTAGCTTCCAACTCCCAGCGCAGATGTTGAAGAACCCGAGAACGCACCTCCTGAATCGGCCTCGTCTCCTTCTGATACGTCTGCAAGATCTCCAAGAACGTCTTGTACGTCTCTGGGTCCTTGATGTAGCGGTTTTTGATCTTGTTGACGTAGTTGATGGCGTGATTGAACTCCATCATGGGCGTCGGCGTCGCGGCTCCGGGGGTACCGGCGTTGGGCGTGGCAGCGACGGGAGTTGAAGTCGACACCTCGGGCTGCTTGGCTTTCGGCGGCTCTGCTGGAGTGGGAGTGTCGGCTGCTGAAGATGTCGGCTCGACTGGCTCGGGTTTGGGAGCTGGCAAAGGCTCCTTGGGCACGGCGGCTGAGGGGAGGCTTGACTTGGAGTAGTCGAGGGCGTTGGGGTTCGGGAGAGCATGAGAGGGCCTCTGGGGAACGTTCATTGGAGGTCGCGCTGGCTGAGGAGCATGGCCGAGCGAGCCATACGGCGAGGGCTTGCGCTCGAAGGGGAGGCCGGCGGGCTGCTGGGTCGCTGGCTGCTGAGATCTCCACGGAGCTGAGACGGCGGGAGCGGGGGTGGTCGCCGATGGGGTCGAGGTAGCTGGTACGGGGAGGGGAGGGAAGGGGCGAGGTTTGGGAGGCTCAACCCTCGGTGCTGGGGTCGCGGCAGCGGGCGTGGCAGCGGGAGGTGTGGGGTTGGCGCCCGCGCCCGGCCTGCTCGTCGCGGGCGTACCGGGCTGATTCTTGGCAAACTCCCTCGCCTCGACTTTGGTGACGTCCTGGGTGCGGGTAGTGACTCCCATCGGGGTGGTGACGGTGATGGTGTTGCTCGCGCCGTCCTCGGATGGGGCAGAGACGACGCATTCGATGCGGTAGCCGGGCGGGAGGAAGGTGTTGAAGCCTTGGATGAGGGAAGGGTGGCCTCGGAACAAGGTGCTGACTCGGTCGATAACGCCAGGGGTGTCGATGCTAGAAGTAGAGAAGTGAAGTTTAGCTGCTGGCTCTCGCAGGGGCGGCAGCACGCGGAAGAGCGAAGGCGCACTTTTGGGTTTTGCTGGTGAACGAGGCGGGGTCAGCGCGATCGGCAGATGAGCGGTCAGGAAGACTCACAAGTCTTTCATGATGGTCAGAAAGTTGTCGTAGACTGTGAATCAGGCAAACAGCGCGCGCGCGTCAGCCACACTGGATCCGCCGCTCCGTCCCGTTGCTCCTGGTGCAGGGCAGCGCACGACGGATCCACGCCGCCACCAGCTCGATGGCCAAGTACAGGAAAGAAGAGACTGTAGATCTTACCTTCATATTCGGACGAGAATTGCTGCTTGACTTTGTCGAGGTAGCTGTGGACGAGCACGAGAGCGGGTGAGCGTGCCGTTCCAGCAAGCGCGGCGTGCGCCCGCTCGCGAGAGACGAGACGTCGACAACGACGACTCACCTGAGAGCATCTCGGACGTTCAACGGCCTGAAAGCGGTGGGAGCAGGCTGAGCTGGTGCTGCTGCCGCCGAGGACGCCGGCTGGGTGCCGGGAGCAGGGCTGACGGAGGCCGTCTTTGGCGAGTCGGTGCGGCCTGGCGGAGCGAGGGGCCTGTTGGCTGGCGGGTGGCCTGGCTGGTTGATGGGCTGCATCGTCGCTCGTCGCTCGTCGACGCTCGCCGTCGTCGTCGCCGTCGTCGCGGGATGGGAGGAGCGAGCCGGTGTTGACGGAACCCAAGCGCGCGAAGGCCGCCCACCTCCAGGCCGTCCCTCTCCCACGCTCGGGCCACAAACTAGACGCGCTGACGTGGTCTGCTTTGGACCCGCGGCTCGATTTCAGCGTGACTACTGTCTATAATTGGCCAGCGCAGAGCGGTTACCTTGAAAGTCTAGAGGAGCAGACCCGCACCTGTGGCTACCTTTGCCTTTCTCCCGTGGTCGTGGATCGCGACCGGCCTCAGCGGTCAACGTACACACCCTCCTCTCACAGCAGCCTGCTACATTCAGAGGCGACGAATCTCGGTGGTGGCCCGAGAAAGCGCCCCTATCTCCTCGCCGACATCGCTTGGCGAAAAAAGCCGCCGCGGTCGCCCGGCGGAGGGAATGAACGACGTCCGCTTCGCAACCCTTCGACGCTTTCAGGAGGGACGAATGTAACATTCCTACAGTTCAATCTGCAGCGTATTTACTTGTTTGTGCTTGAACCGGGTGTGTGATTTACATACCCATCCGAACCCGACCCAGCACAGCCTCGCGCCTACGCGCCTAATCGTCGGAGCCCGTTAGGGGACCGGCACGGAAACTTCCATCGAGCACTCTCGGCGGCTTTCTCCTCCCTTTCCTACAGTTTCTTCATCTCCCTCTCTTGTTTTTGGCAGCTGGGGACCGCTGTTGAGGTCAGGAACAGCACTCTTGCGAACAGCAATGGTCGCACTTTTCGGCTCGCGTTGTCGCCTGGCTGCGGTCGTGGCCCTGGCAGGCTCGACTGCCGTGCAGGTGAGCAGTGCTTGTTGATTGGATTAAGATTCCACTCAATTCTCAGTGTACTTCAGGCTTCAGCAAACACTACGATCACTCCCGTCATCCAGCCTCAGATCTTTGAATTCGGGACGAATAGGGACACCGCCATGAGTGTGAGTCCCCACTCCTTGAGCCATACCAGCAGCGAATTTTGTAGTAGTCGTACAAAGGGACTGAACCTTGGTTGTGTCTACAGGTTCCAAGTTGTGGAAGCGTTGTAATCAGTTATGGCGCGCTCGAACCGGCGAGCTCTACTGCAGTCGTTGGCCCTTTCGACATCTGGGTGTTGAGCGACGGCCTACCAGTTAGTGTTTCTTAGCATTGGAAATAAGCTCCCCCGTTGCTGAAGCAGCATTATACAGCTCAAGGTATTCAACACCGCCAATGCCACCTTCCCTTCGTCTTATACTTTCACGCTCGGAGTCGCTGCGGTACGTGTAATCTCTCAGCGCTCTTGGAAAAACGAAGCTGTGCGGAAAACTAATGTCAGGTCCTCGCTCTCTATCCCAGGGAAAAACGGTTTCCATCGCCATACTCGACTCCAATGGCAACAGCGGAGGCATGCAAGGTCCCTGTACGTTTTGACCGTCCCGTGCCCGGGCGGGTTCCTCAAAGGTGTAACCTCTGTTTACTTGCGACTTCCAACTCCACAGACACCGTGACAAAAGCCAATGGCACTTGTTCGGGCTATACTGCCTCGGTGGGGTTCACGATGGTCGCCGACACGACTAACCCCAGTCAAGCGTGTGGCGCGTTCGAGGTGGATATATCAGGGGGGACGCCGCCGTATCAAGTTAAATTGGTCGAAATGGACACGAATGGGGCTTTCATTGTGAGTTTCATGTTCCCCTCTCTCATTGAGAGAAGACTGTCAGCTGAAGAGCGAGGTGGATTAGGCCAACGCTACGACGTCGGCCACGTCATTCATGGTGGATCCGACGAAGCTTGTCACCTCGGGCCAGAACTTCTCGAGTAAGCTCCCCCACTGCCTCAATTTTGCTTACATCATGTTTGATGCTTTGACCTCCCTCCTCTCATCAAAGTTTGGGCCTCGGACTCCAACTCTCTTTACTCGACTGTCCTCCAGATCGAGGACACGAAAGGAACGTCGAGCTGCAACACGGTTACGTCCGGCGCCACGAGTGCCACCTCAACCAGTTCAATCACCTCTTCTAGCTCTTCTTCCTCTTCCACCGCGTCAGTGTCTATAAACACAAAGTCATGAGCCCCTTCTGACACGCTGCATGGTTTATAGCGCCGCAACGAGCAAAAGCTCCTCCTCTTCCACCGGAGCGATCGTGGGAGGCGTAGTTGGAGGCGTTGCAGCTGCAGCACTAGCAGCCCTCGGCTTCCTCTTCTACCGCCGCAAGACATCCAAAAACGAGCGCGACGGCTTCTCCGGAGGCTTCCCCCTCAAAGACACCGGCAAGGACTACCGACAGTCTCAGTCACTTCCGGCTTACTCCCCTCCGCCTACTGGTGGTGGCGCGCTTACTGCTGGTCAGTTTCCAAAAGCCCATCCCGCCGCTCTCGCTCCTGGGGGCTACGGCGCCTTCGCTTCCTCTCCAGCTTCTAGTCCTTCGTGGCCTCAAGAACAATCGATGCCAACTCAGCAAGCCTACCCAGCTCGGCAAGCTTACAACGCCACTCACGAAGATTATAAGGCTACTGGAGATGGACTGATGCCAGGAAGGTCGGATTCGATGGTCATGCCGGCCCCGAGTCACCATGCGGGAGGCGAGGACATGTTGATGAGAAGAGAGTAGATCGCTGCAGAGCTATGACGATGAGAAAGTCTTCAAGTCTATCATTGACTGTTCCATCCCACTTTTTTACATTAATCAAAGCTCACGCTTAAGCGTAGTGCCAAGGCTCAAGTCAAGAGACGATCCGACTTTAACCGACACGTGTTGCCACTCTCTCCAGCGTTTTCCGGCTCTCGGCCAGATCCAAGCTGCTGAAAACTTCTTTCCCATCACACCATTTACCGTTCGTTGCCTCAGATCCCATCAAAAACCCTGTCCTCTGCTGAGGACATCTGATGAGGAGGGAGTACTGTAGGTTGCGGCAGCGCTACGAAACGCGACACTTTTTGCACTATGGTCTTACTTGTTTGATGACGTCAGATCAAAGTTCTAACTCAAGCCAAGTGCCGAAGCTCAAGACGAAAGACGTTCCAGTTTGACCGACACGTGTCTGTACCCTTTCCAGCGTTTTTCGGCTCTTGTTCCAGACATAAGCGATTGGGGAAATAAGATATCATGAACTTCCAAATGACTGATCCAGTCTTACACAGCAACTCAACGATCCCTCTTCTTCAGGCCTCAAGGTCAGGGAGCCCATCTTTGGGGCGACGAAGCACCATGACCCTCTCTGACATGGTCCAATCATCGTCAGTCTGCTGCCAGCTCAATCTAGCAACTACAGCCTTTTGCAACTCACCGTGCTTGTAGTGAAGGTTGTTCTTCCACTCCCCGCCATGAGCCTGGGGTGCAACCGACTCGGAACGGATCGAGGCTTCGACCGAGACCAACGAGCTATGAACGGGGTTGAATGAGATCGAATCTTAGAACTTATAAAGAACTTCTGAAATACCCCTTGAGAAGCCTGCTGACACGCTCGACGCTGTGACCGTACGCGAAGATGGTGAAGTAAGACGACGACGGCTCAACAGGCGTTTCTGTAGACACGTAAACCATTGTCAAAAGGATTCAAACACATCACAGCAAAAGGAGACCGAATACACACCTCCTTCCTTGGGCTTGATGAACTTGTCCTTGGTGACAACAGTATAGCGGCAGTAGTCCACTCCGTTGACGTTGCTGCTCCTCTTGGGCTCCTGGGCGACGTAGCCGACGAAGTTGGCTTTGGCCTGGTAGTGGTGGGCTGCACTCGTTGCCAAGAACTGGAAAAAGAGATAGATGTGACGAGTGAGCTCCTTTTCGAGCTGAATGGAGGAAGAGAGCAATCACAACATACACGAGTGGCAGTGGTGTGGCTCAGCTTGATCGCATTAGGGCGGAGGAGGGCGTTGAGCATCGTGGAAGTTGGAGCGTCGAAAGTTGAAGTGATGTTCTCGAAGAGGCGAAACTTTCAGAGAGTGAAGCAGGAGGAAAGGAAGGGAAGAGAGCTCACGCCGAGCAACTCAGAACACCCCATCAGAACAAAGGGACGTTTCTAATTCTTCTCGAGGCCAAAGCGGATTCAGTTGCGTGCAAGTTCCTCTTGAGCCGTGATCACGCGCATTGAGCAGCTAAGCGCATTCTAGACAATGTAAGAACAAAATCCACCGCCCATCCCGGTGAAGGACTCTGTCTAGCGACTCCAATACGTGCCATCCCGCGCCACGTCGCCGATCCACGCGGCGTTCGAGCGGGTGATAAGCCGTTCCTGGGCGGGTAAAAACCAACCGAGTCCAAATGCTCCGCCTCACTCACGCGCACACAGTCGATATACTGTGGTCAGCCGTGCAGATGCGGGTGGTAGTAGCGTTCGAGTTACCGAGAGGGCGGACTTGCTCTTTTTTGGTGCCTTTTTTGACACCTTTTTTGGCCCCTTCTGAACAGATATCCTGCTGGATCTGTTGGAGAGATAAGCAACTTCATTGTGGGCGAGCTTCACTCTCTTTTGGTAAGGGCACATTTCGGGACGGCAGTGCATGCCAGCGCGAGCTGAGGGTTGCGCGGGCAGTCTGCAGGCGGGCGGGCGTGGGCTCCAGGAACCATCTTACGTGGCTCGTGCGGCTCTCTCGTCAGAAGCAAAAGAGAGCTGTTTCGTCGGCAAAGGTTTTGAAACTTTGTCGTTTTATCGGTCTGGTGACGTGTTGCATGAGGACAGTGCCCGTGACGAGGGTAAGCGCTTCCCCGCTCTTCTCCTCGACTGGCGCACGATTGCTGTCGAAGTAGTCACAACTCCAAACGCCTCTCTGAACGAATGAAGAAATGCAGCCATTCAATTTCCTACTCTACTGCCAACGGAGCCTCCTCCGCTATACTCTCTACCTCTGCCTCGACCGCCGGCACCGCGTCGACAGGCACGGGCGCGGGCACCACATCATCCTCGACCTTCTCCTCGACCTTCTCCTCCTTCACCCCATTTTCCACCACCACTGCCTCCGACACCCCCTCAAGTTTATTAACCAACTTCTCCGCCAACACACTCGCCTCCTTCGCCTCCTTCACCACCTCTCCATCACTCGCATAAACGCCCACCCTCAACGCAGCCTCACACCACGGCACCACGCTCCTCCCAAACGCCTTGATAGCGACAATAACCAACTGCTTCTCCTCTTTCCTCACTTGCTCCGCTGCTACCTCCTCCGGCGAGAGCTCCTCATCATCGTCGTGGCCTGGGAGTTTGGTGGAGAGGGATTCCTCAGCAGCGAGGAACGCATCGACGAATGCGGAGAGGACCTGAGTTGCTCGTTCGAGTTCCTTGGCTTGAGATTTTTGAAGTTTGAGGAGGAGGGAGGGGGCGGGGAGGAGACGGAGGGAGTTGAGAGCCGTGGCCTGGGCGTTGAGGAAACGCGCGAGGGGTGGGAGAAGGGAGACGTATGTAGGCGGCTGGTGGTGGAACGTGTGTGGTTCGGTGGGTTCGTATTTCGGTGGAAGTGGGCTGGCAAGGAGGCTCGGCACGCCCTCCGCGACGACGAGCCACGATGCGAGAGACTTGCGCTCGCGACCACGTCGACGGACGCCGCTTTCCCATCCATCTCGCCATTCCTTTTCCCAGCGTCGACCAGCGGCAATGAACTCCGCAAGGACGATTGTACCGACGCGAGTCTCGATGAGGGAGGTGATCTGGTGGAGTTCGCGGAATTCGAGGCCGTAGCGGGTGAAGGCGTGGGAGCAGTAGGAGAGTTGGGTGAGGAGAGAGGAGAGGGAAGATGGCGAGGAGAGGGACGGTAGAGAGGAGTTGAGGAGGTTGGAAAGAGAGGTGAGGGATGTAGAGAGGAAGAGGGTGAGTGGAGAGGTTGGAGGGAGTTCGGTCGTCGATGGCGGAGGGGCGGTGAGAAACACCTCAGAGTACATCGAGACGGTCTCGCCGACGACTTCTCGCCAGATTTCGATCCACCGCTTGATCCACCTCGTCCTCTCTTCGTTCTCCTCCGCACCGACGAGGCCTTCGTCTGCGACGCCGTTCGTCGTCGCTCCTGGCGTGGTTCCAAGCTTGATCCCACTCGCCGCGAGCTGTCCCTCGACGCTCTCGAGCTCTGCCCGCAAGCATCGCCACCTAGCCGCGAGAAAGACGACCCGCAAAGCCTCTTCCTTCATGTCACCCTTGCCCTCCTCATGCGACAGTCCCAACCCACCACCGTTCATCCGCCGGAGGATCCCAATTCCCCTCACCGCCGCCGGGAGCTTCAATCCGCGCTGCAGCAAGCTCTCCAGCACCCTCGCTCTGAGCGACAGCAACGCCAGCGACACGTCTTCTCTCACTCTGTCGAGCAACACGGTCGCTCCTTTGCCCTCTCCCGCTTTCCCCCCTCTCGCCGAAGCGACCAACCTCGCATGCAGCTCCGCCAACCTCGCGGCCACGTCAATCGCTTCGGACCAGTACCCAGCTCTCACGCACGCGTCGACAACCGAAGGCGCCTCGAGCAGCTCCTCGACCTCTTCCATGCGCTCTCGGACCCTCGCCATCCTCTCGCGCTTGCGACGGACCTCAGTCACGCGAGCTTCGAACGCGCCCGCTGCCGCTTCGAGCGCGGACGTGGAGTCGAGGAGGGAGGCGAGGGAGGCTGAGAGGGTGTTGAAGGACGAGTTTATGGATTGGGTGGCAGCGTGTGAGAGGAGGAAGGAGGAGTAGCGGGTGAACGCGAGCGAGGAGAGGTCGGTGTCGAGTGAGGTTGAGAGGGTTGAGAGTTGGGATGGGAGGGACTGGAGAGTCGGGAGGGGGAGGTCGAGGAGTGATGAGAGGTAAGAGATGGATGCTGTGTCGGTGAGGAGGTTGGGAGAGGGCTGGCCGGGAGGGAGGGCGAAGGAGCCTTTCTTGGGAGGTTGGGGCGAGGGGGAACGGGTCGCGAGGGATTGCGCGGTCGAGAGGAGGAGGGACGAGAGGGTGGGGATTGGTTCGTCCCCTTCCTCTGAGAGAAGGTGCAGGTCGGTGCCGTTCTCCATCGTTGGTGCTGGTAAGTGCGGCGCAAGTGGGGGAGCTACGAGCGACACGTTGAGACGGGACGCGGGGGTACGATAGAGGGAATCGAGTTTCGGTAAAGGCTGGATTGATGATAGTATAGTATTCAATCATTAGCTTTGAAGCTGGGGAGATTCCAGGCAATTGCAAGGATCGAGCATCGCAGAGAAGCAAGCAACTCACAGCTGCGTCCGTGGAACACCTTCGCTCAGCGCTCAACAGCCTGCAAGCGTATCGGGCAGCTCAAACACGTCTACTCGAGTCTTGTGAATGCTATGGCGATGGCTCTACGGGTCGTCGCCTCAGATTCCAGGTCGTGGTCGCGTCCTCAGTCCAGACGAGCTGGGTGTCGTGGAGGGGCGGCGGATGCGAGGTCGGGAGTACGAGGACGGGGCAGTCGCGACTGCTGGCGAGCTCACAGGCGTCCAGAGGATGCTCCTCCACTTGTCGATATAGTCAAAAGTGTGAGTTGTTTGAAGGGAGCTGGGCCGGGCACCGCGAAGTGTCGAGTCGGGATCGGGGTGTCTGGCCCGAAGAGCGTCGGGGTTTCGCCTCCCGCAAGGTTGGCCTGCATTCCTCGCGGGCGCTCTGCTTTGTTCCGTATCCTTTGCTTGTACTTCTGTGCTTTTCTCACCCAAAGTCGCTCGTTTTTAACCCCAACACAACTTAGTGTAACTTGTCGCCATGTTCGCCACGTCCCTCGCCGCTCTCGCGCTCGTCGCGCCCGCTTTCGCTCAACTCTCGACCTTCCGCGCCACCATCCCCGGCGCCATCCACCAGGTCCGTTCCTCCCTCGTCCGCCCCATTCTGTACATACTTTGTCGCTTACTCTATTGTATCTACGTTCTTCCACCATCCACCACTGCTCATTACCACCAAAACGCGCTCCATCGCCGCCGCATACCTCGACCGCACGCCCATTCCACACGCTCCTCGTGCACCCATGCACGCAGTGTGAGGCGACCAACGCCTTCTTCTTCGACAGTGGAGCGTCCCGTCCTCTCGACCTCCTCTTCCTCCCCTCTGCGTCCGTCCCCGCCTCGCTCAGGACCGGTACGACCACCATCGACGTCGCGATCCAGTACAACCCGCTCCTTGCCATCTCCGGCATCACCACCGCCGATGCCGCCGAGTTTGACTTCACCATGCAGATTGCCGCTGGCCAGGTCGTCGAGGTGAGTTTGCTCATGTTTCTTTTGGTCCATCACTTCCCTCCCCTTTCCGGCGCGCGCGACGGCATCCACATTCCCGCCAAGCTTTATTGTGATGGACTTTCCGGAGCCACACAACACGCGCTTCCGCATCCACAGGCCACAACTCACACTGCTTTCTGTCCACCACAGGTCTTCGGCTTCCTCCCCGATGGAACTGGCAAGGCCCTCAGTCTCACCCGCACCATCATGACCCCGCTCCCATCGGCCTCGGCCTGTCTCACCAACGTCCAGACGACGTGCGTTTGTTTTTCGTCGCGGCAAGTGCCGAAACGACGCGTTCCCTGAACTGACACTCGTTCCTTTGGCAGCATCGCTGGTGTTGGAGCTGCTGCCGTTACCACTTCGGCTGCCGGTACGTTCTTCATTTCCCCGAGGTGCGGACGAGGCCAGTGTGCTGATCTCGTTCCCTTGCAACAGCTGCGGCCACCACGACCTCGGCCGGTAAGAGACGAGTTTCACGTCGTACAGACCCTTTCAAGCCCTTAACTAAACTGCCTTCTTTCGTACGAACCAGCCGCCGCCGCTGCGACCACGACTGGTTAGTCTGCGCGCCTTTCCCATCGCGCTCCAGAGTTACGGAACTGATCGACGCGTTTCTCCTCTCACGCGATGTCATTTCATTCCACTAGCGGCCGCCACTACCAAGACCACCACCCCTGCCACCACCAGCAAGGCCTCGTCTAGCATGAGCACCATCACTACGTTCGTTTCGCCCTCTGCGCGTCTCCTTCCGGAAGAGGAACATTGTCTCTGACCTTACGGTTCGCGAATCACAGCTCCGCCGCCTCGACCTCTGCCACTTCGTCCGTCAACGCCGGTGTTACGACCATCATCGCTAGCACCAGCACCCAGTCCGGTGCTAAGCCCCTCCTGATCTCGTCGGCCGTTGGATTCGCCGCCCTCGTCGGTGCCGTCGCTTTCCTCGGTTAAACGTGCTCTCGCGCTACAAAATGGGCCGGAGCTGGTATGAGAATTCTTGGAGGGAGTGTCGGAGTGGGGTTGGAAGGCGAGGGGAGGAGGGGAGCGAGCCTGGGGCTCATGGGCAGTTCGTTAAAGGAGGGCCCGCAGGGTGCTTGTGTGTTGGCACGATGTTTCTGTCTGTGGAGAGCTTGTCTCGATTAAACGATTGATTGGATGAATGGACCGGGTTACATTATTTCATTTCTACTGTCCGTCTGTATTGCTGTGGGTGTGTGCGCTCGAGAGACGCTTTCATCGCGTCACAACCATGGCCTGAGCGTGAGCGGACGTCTAGAATTCGAAGCGGAAGGCCTCTGCTCGGAAACTCCGTAGCTCCCAAACCACATCATACTCCTCCTCTTTCCCTCACCAGCACCAAACAGCAATGACAAACACGACGCTCATCACTTCCCTTTTGAGCGCAGAGTAGAGTGATTGGAGTCGACGCGTCTCAGGGCACGTGTAAACAAAAGGCGCCTGGCTGGAATGCTTCCTTTTAGGTCACGTGCTATCCACGTTGCCTGAGTGGGCCCGGGAAATTTCAGTTCATTGTTGGCACATTCCTTTCAGATGGAGAGCAATCCGAAGTTTAAGATTGTGTGATGGCGAAGGCTTGTGGTGATTGATGGAGGTTTGGAGCTCAGGAGAGCGAGTGTTGTTGATGTTGCGGGGCCCTCGAACTCAACGTCGAGCCGACGTGTTCGCTCGCTTCCCGTTCACCCGAGTGTTTTCAGCGTTCCGACGTTGCTAACGTCCAAGGTTGCTCTTTCCATCCTCCCCTTCGCCCAGTGCCTTTCATCTCAGGACTTTTCGTTGTTACGCTCGGAGCCCGCTCTTATGATAACGCGACGAGGACGCCCCATTAAACAGAGTTTGATTCCTAAGGTATCTCTAATATACACCAAGCGATAACGTTCTATGCGGATTGAAGGCACTTGGCGAGAACGTCCTTCTCAGCCGGGGTGAGGTACTGCTCTGCGAGCTGACGGAACGAGTTCGTGTTCGTCTCGTAAGCCTGCTGGAAGAAGCTTAGGAGGTGTTGCTGAGTGGCATAGGATATGTCAGCACAGCGCAGCGAGAACGAGCCACAGCGACGAACCTGGATGTCCAGCGTGTAGATGGGATCGTCCTTGAGATCCTCCTCGCCGTCGTCGTTCCCTCCAGCGTCAGAGTCATTGTCGGCCATGTATTTGGCGAGAGAAGAGTCGGCACCGAGCATGTCTGGTGAAACTGAGTCGTTAACAATGGAAGCGTGTCGGAGAAAGTTCTGTAAGCTCACCTGAGAGGAAATCGAGGTCTTTGTCGCCCGACGCAAACTCACCGCCCTCATCGGCCCACTCGTCATCCTGGCGGAGAATACATTCAGCTTGGCAGTATATAAATAAAAGGAAGCTACTGACCCCATCGTCCGACTCGGCGTCCACATCACCGCCGGCCTTGGCGAAAGTAGCATCTTCGCCAGAGTTCTGCACGTCGTGCAGCAGGACTTTGAGAGCCTTGGCGTGGAATGGAATAGGAGGGAACTGGTCGGGGTCTAGATGAGAAGAGTCAGTGTTATTCTTCGAAGGATGGCCAACCAGTCGTACTCTTCTTGGCCCGTGCTCGGGTCATGATGGCTGTTCCAGCGAATGCGTCAGCCAGGCGTTCGGAAGGTAATCAGAGTGACCGTAAAACACACTTTTGGAGTTGACATCAGTGAGCAAGAGGTCGCCCTTGACTTGAATTCGTTGCAAGCTCGGTCGTGCCGAAGAGAACAGCTGCACCATGGCGACAGTGCTAAAAAAGACAGAAGCAGGTCAGTCGGCAGCTGAGCGAGCCAAAGATCAGCTCGAAGGCCCTCACCTCACTTTCAGACCCCAGTAACCCTGGAAGACGTCCACGTTGTCGCACCAGGCCGTAAGGAGGACCTCGAGAGCGGGGCGCCCAGAAGCGACTTGGACGCCTTCGAGCAACGAGAGAACCGTGTCGGCTTGGGTGTGAATGAGGTAGGCGAAGGGGAGGATCAAGCTCTGCAAACATCTTTCACATCAGCAGATATAAATGAAGTGAGACCGGCAGTTGACCCACCTGGGAGAAGCTCGGTGTCTCCGCCGTCGCCAGTCGAGTGACGAACGCCTTGAGCAGGTCGGGAAGAACGGGCGCAAGGCCAGTTCCTGCCGTCCTGATCAGGTGCATGACAAGATCGCCGACAAAAAGTCCACCTGACTCGCTTGCCGAGGGATCTAGAAGCCTGGCGACGAGGGAGAGGACGAGCTCGAGACCGCTGCGACCGGAAGCGTCGTGCCTGGCCACGTGGAATCGAGTCAGTCTCGTCAAAAGTAAGGAAAGGAAGCATCGCAACGTACCACGAAAGCAACTGAGACACATCTTTCCGGACCACAGTAGTAAGGAGGCGAATCCCCGTCTGCAGGATGTCCCGATCCTCCGTCGCCCCAAGCACCTCAAACAACACGCCCGCGACCGCGGCAAAAACGCCGGGTGCGAGTGGTGCGACGAATCCGTCGAAGATGCTTTCGACGATGTCGAGTGCCGACGAGGCCCGCGAGGAGAACGGATCGGTACGGATCTCCGTCATGGTCGTTGTGAGCGCGGGAAGCGCCTCACCCAGGATCGTCTGCTGAACAACGGGGGAGGGAGTCTTGGCGAGAGCCTCGAACATCTCGCCGATAGCTGAGCCCAGCAACGGGTCTGCCAGAGCAACTCATCGTCAGTCTAACGTTCTTTGCAGCTGGTGAAAGAGTCGGCTTACCCTCCGGTTTCTCGAACCACGTCGTGAGCACGGTCTTCACGAGGCCACTTGCAGTCGCAGCGTCAAGTACCTGACCACCGGCTTTCAAAGTCGACCTCACCGCATCGACGAGAAGAATGAGGGTGTTCTCGGTCGTTTGCGGCAGGAGCGGAAGAAGGCGACTAAGGGTGAGGGCCGCTCGAGAGGGATCGACGTTCTCGCCAAGATGGCGGAAGAAGCTGGATACGCGGGTCAGTTGTGCTTTCACTTTAATGAGATGAATCACTAACTTGTCCAAGGCCCTCACAGCAGAGACCTTGACGGGAACGCTGGCAGATGCCTCGCCAAGGACGGCAATCGCCGCGTCGATGTACTGGTTCGAAAGTTCCGCAGGCAGAGCCTTCGAGAACTGACTGGCAAAGACGTAACTTCGGCCCTGGAGGAAGGGGAAATCTGAACCGGAAAAGATCATCAGATGACAACCTGCAAATGCAATTGCAGAAAGACTGACCTGAGGCACCGAGGTAGGAAGGCACGATCGAGCTGAACAGCTGTCCCAAGTCGAAAGTTGGAGCTTGACCAGTGGCAGCACGCTCCTGAACATGATCCAACAGCTCCGAAGCTACAGCACCAACAAGAGCCAAGGCGCTCTCGTACACCTTCCACCTACATGAGAACACAGCGTCAGCACCGTCCGTCCTCATAACTCATCACGGCGCACGCACCAGTCCTCCTCTGACCGTGCCCGACTGGCATCAGACTCAGCAGCCTTGTTCTTGAAAGCATCCCAAAGAGCAGCGAAGCCAGCTTCCTCGAACGTCTCAACGAGAGCCTGCAACAGAATGCGTCAGTCCCCGACGACACGTGTGTCCAACAAGACGCAAACGTACGACGACGAAATCTAGTGAGGCGGATCGCACGTTGAACGAAACCATCTCGTCATCCTCGTCCGCGATGAAGGCATTGGGGTCAGATGCCCAGCTATCCTCCTGCGCGCACGGCTCGAGTTAGCAGTTGCTGCAGGCCACGCTAAACAAATCAGTCCGCACATCATCGGTCGTCATTCTTCCAAAGTCAATAGCACATCCAATAGCGTTCACCATCAGCGCCTGAGGTTGATCACCAGCGACAAAAAGGCCGGCGACGCTCTTCCTCCTGGCGGCCTGAGTGACGAAGTCGATGATGGTCGAAACGAGGGTGGGGAGGTCGGCTGGAACCGACGAGTCTTCCTCGACGGCTTGAGGAGGAGAGAAGTCGGAGGAGGAGGAGAGGAAGGAGGTGTGGTAGATGGATGAGACGGATGCGAGGTTACTGAAGGCGAGATTGAGGAAGGTTGGAAGTACGGATTTGAGGGTGCTGGGGAAGGAGTTGAGAACAATCTCGAGGGTCTGAATAATCAACCTTGTTAGTGTCAACACCGTGGAACTAAGACTCATTCACTCACGCCAAAGATGGCGATCCTGACGGCCAATCCCTCCCACGTCTCCGCCTCGAGCCCGACGTCCTGCGCCACGTCCATCTCCAACAACACGCGGAATGCGTCCAACCACTGAGGCATGATTTCGGTAATGGCAGCTTTGACTGCAGCTGGGTGCTCGTCCTTGACGGTGAAGAGAGTCATGACGCATTGCTTGAAGATGAGAATCGCTCGAGCGCGCGTCGACGGCGAGTGCACCTGTGGCAGATAGCGTCAGCTACTTCCGCTGGAGCAGCTGGCTGGATAAAGAGATACCTGAGGGTTCCCAAGGATCGCAAGCAAGTGAGGCAGCATCTCCCTTGCGATCGGGAGCAGCTGGTCCTCCGTCAAGTCGATGCCGACAAAGTCGTTGAGCACACGCATTCCACCATCCACAGCGAGCGGCGATCCAGTGATGAGCTGCAGCAGCTGGTTCATGAGCGTAGGCCAGTCGTCCGGCCAGTCCGGATGCGCGATGTCGGAGATGATGACGGCCTGTTTTGATTGACCCCAGACGCTCAGCAAAGACGCACTTCCAGCGCTTGTTGTGTAGGGAAGAAACACGCACGCATGCGAGTCGGACTTTACGGACAGGGTCATCAAGGCCCTTGAACACCAACTGCCTGACTTGTTCCTTCTCCTGCTCGGTCCTCACTCATCAGCTTCCTTCCTCCAGCTCCACTGGAAAGAAAAATGGACGCGCACCTCGACCGACGTCGCTTGGCCGCCCTTGAACGTTTGGAAGAAGGGAGACCATCTCTCCTTGATGTACTTCTTAAGTGAGAAGCCTGCAGCCTATCATCAAGCCCCTTGTGTCAGCTGTCATCTTCCTCCATCCAGACGCGCTGGCCGCCCACCTGTCGCAACGAGACGTCCAAGCTCGCTTCCACCAAGATCTGAGCCAAGTTCACTCCAGTTTCTATTTAACCAACTCGTCAGCTCTCCTCCATCATCCAAGGAGCTGAGAAGACGGACGAGGCTGGGTGCTGAGTTCTACGAGACGGAGCTCGGACGCGATGCGGACGTTCGAGTCGGGCGAAAGCGTCGACTGGAGCGTCGCGAGAAGCGACTGGAGATCCATTTCTTGCTGTTTCTCTGTCGAGGTGGACCAGAGGCGCGAGAGTCGAGATCTCGTGGGTCGTGGTGCAGATCAAAAGACGCGTCTGTCGCGTTCCCGGCGTGCGACTCTGGTCAGAGTCCACGGAGTTTTGACCTCTGCTAGGCCCGAATCGAGGAGCGACTTTCTTGAATGCACATGATGCGAGCTGCAACAGTGAACTTCTCCTTGCTTTCTATATGCAGAAACACACGGGAGCAAAACAACACGGAGTTCATTCGACATTGGCACGTGGTTCGTCCTGTAAATCCTGCTAGCAACGTCGAACGCGAGCTCAACCATCTACCCTTACACGCAGAACAAACCTCCCGCTAGATGACAAAGTCACAACACTGTTAGGCTTCTGCCCTGCATGCCGAGCTTGATAGCGAAACGAGCATGGTTCCAAAAGTCCACGTCAGCAAGCTGCATAACCTTTTCCGGCCGAATGAAAGGCTTTTGCAACTCACTGCCATGTCCATGCGTCACTGGAGGGGAACCTGACCCATTAGGGGTAGTAGGAGTAGCCGAGTTCGAAGCGGCTTGACTGGGCGGCGTGGCTGTGGGCGCAACGACTTGACCGACGGCATGGTCTCCTCGAGCTTGAGGTTGAGGATGTACGATAGGGCCAACAGCTTTGAGTGACGACTCGGGTATAGCAACACCGTTGCGAACGACGGAACGACGTCGTGCTCGTGGAGAAGAGGTTTCGCCGTGTTGGCGCCGTCGGAGGAGTTCCTCGAGTCGAGGGTGGTCCGCATCCGACTCGTCGCCTGAGATGCCGCCGTAGAGCTCAAACTCTTTCGTTCTGCAGGTAGAGAGAAACGAAGGTCAGCTAGATGTGCGACAAGTCGGGAACGAGAAGAAGCTCTACTCACGGGAACTGAGAGTCGAGCACTCGCTGTCCAAACGCCCAGCACACGCGTCCCGACGAACGACGGCCTTTGGCATTAGGCCCATCCATGACCGACGCTCGGAGCGCCTCCGAGTCGAAAAACGTATCCTTGAGGAGCCGTTTGTTGACGCGCGGCGTGCTAGCCTTGGGGGTTACCCTGTCCTCCTTCCCTCCCGTCGACAGCTCATCGACCTCCATCTCGTCGGCGTCGTCGTCGTCGTCCGAATCCAAAGCTTTCTCTTTCCCCTTTCCTCCCGGCACGAAATCCTCGAGCTTCGATCGGGGCGGCAGTCCGAGTCGAATACGTTCAGCAGCGCGAGCTCGTTCCGCCTTGCGATCGCGCTTCCTATGACTGTAAGGCCGCACCGCCTCGCCTTCCTGCTCGGCATGCTCTCCATCCGCATCTTCCTCTCCCTCTCCCTGCCCCTCTTTTCCGACACCACCTCGAGTTGCGCCCTTCCCAGCACCACTCGCAGACCCATGACGTGTCGCGCTCGGCCCGGCTTTCGCGTTCCCACTGCCGGTCGCGCCTCCCTTCATCCCACCGCCAAACTTGATCCTAATCGTCGTGCCACCATCTCCGGACGCTGAGAGCGGGGTGGACCCACGCACGCCGTCGCGACGACTCGAGGGTGCGACGAGGGCGGGCGAGTTGGCGCGGCTGTCGCTCGCTGAGGCGCCTGATGCGGGTGGGTGAGAGCCGAGGTTGAGCATCCCGGATTTCCTTGGCTGGTTTGGGAGGAGGTAGTCGTATCTTGAAGGAAGAACATGTGGTAAACCCCGGGCATCAGCACGGGAACCTACGAAGCGCCACACAGAGCAATCAAGCTAGCACGACGAACCTCTTGAGCCTCTCTTCGCCCTCCTTGATTCTCCTTCTCCTCTCCTGCTCCCCCCTCCCACCTTGAGCACCTTGGTAGACCCATCCCCTCCCCCGTAGTTCCTCGAGCTCCGTGATGAGCTTCGCGCGCTCATGGATGAGACGGTCGCGCTCTAAACGCGCACTTCGCTTCTCGAGGACCTCGGGGAAGCGGTGTAGTCGGTGGTAGTAAGCATCAGACGTGTCGATCTGCGAAGCGAACCACAACGGCGTGAGCAACAAGAGCACAACGAGAGGAGGGAAACAAAGGGGCGCACCTCTGATGCACCGGCATGGCGCGATCGCTCAAAGCTGTCGCCGACGCCGAGCAATCTGAAAGCGAGGACTGGTGGTGGAGTCGGTGCGGCGCCTTCTCCGAGTGGAGGGGGCGGGGCGGGCGGAGGAGCCTCGTCGGCGGGCGGGAGGTGCTCTGTTACGTCTGGCGGGAGCTGGAGCGTGAACAGCAGGGGCGTCTTCCCTGGAAGCCCTCCAGGAGCTAGTAGTCCTGTAGCTCAAAAAGTCAACCAAACAGCACCCCGCGACCACCATCTTCCATCGCTGGACCAAGCACCAAACACTCACCTCCAGCAGCCCCAGCCAGCTCGCCCTCGCCCGGCCCACCCAACGAGCTCCTCGTCACGCGTTTCTCGCTCTTGCCCGACTGATCTTCCGTCTTGAGCTTCTTGACTGCCGGCGCTTCGCTCAGCGCTGAGGCCGTCGACGCTCCAGCGTCATCCACAGCAGCGAGAGCGGCGTCGTCGAGCGGGAGCGGGACGAGACGCCGTTTGCCGAGGGCTTTGAGCGATGGTTCAGCTGCTGGCACCACCATCTCGTGTCTGCTCTGGCTTGTCTGTCACTTTTGAGAGAGGGCGAAAGGCGAGGCGTGTGGTGCGGACCCAAGGTGCGCCCGCCCGTCCCCCGCCTTTGTGGATGCTTTGTTTTGATCCGGCGGCAGTTGACCCATTCAACATTGTTTGCACGTTTTTATGGCTCCGAGTGGAAATGCATATTTTACTATCGGTATGAAATAATTATTCGGAACATGCGATTTTCTGAGCCTATCCCTCCGAGCCACACAAGGTGCCCCAGTCTGTTCGCCTTCGGAAAGCTCACTTTGTCGGAAACGTCGTCATTCAGCTCTCAAAGCAATGAGCAGTCCCAAAAGATCCGTGTAGCTATCTGATGGTATCTTGAAGCCAAGACTTCTGTGCCAGCCCTCCACAAAAGGAGAACACACGATGAAAGCCACGTAAGCTCACACTTCTGGCGGCAGATAGCATCGCGGGCATCGGAGGAAGTCACTCTTCTCATCCAAGGTTCAAATCGAGCAATGATGAGCCAATGATGCCAACAGACAATGCCTGAGGAAACAGTGCGCCGTCCTCAGGAGAACACGTGTTGAAGGTTCTGGCGCGGCGCTCCTCCAAGCTTCAGGATAAGCCCCAAGACACACTTCGATCATTCTCACAGTAATTCCTAGCCATCCTTACAATGAGGACCATGTCGCAAAGCACAAACGTCTGGCAAATACACTGGGATTCACAATCTCTGTCGCCTCTTGCTCTTCTCAGCCTTGTAAGAAATCTACAGCTTCGAGCCCTCCTTGACTGCATCGATCCACATTGTTCAGCAGTTTTCCTCACTATAGTCAAATGGCAAGACCCGGGCACTCACTCTGACCGATCAGGAACGGCTTGGCCGTCTTGGTGAGCACCTTCTTGCTGTGGAACTCTGGTACACCCCCAACAAAGTCAGCATGGGTGCAGGGGGGTCAGAATGGACAGAACGAAAAAAGAGTTTCAGCGGGGCTCACTCCAGAACTTGTCGGTCGAGTCCTTGCCGCACGACCTGTGGTTAAAGATGGATCAGTGCGGGGGTGAGTGGCGAGCGTCATACTGGTGGACGAAAAGGCAAGACCTCGATGGCCACTTACGTGAGCAAGATCTTCTTCCCTCCTAGCACCAAATGTCAGCTCTGATGTCCCCCCACCCACCTCCAAGAAAGCCTATCAAAACGAACCTGGGTGCTCATCGCTATCGCCGCCCCCGACGCTCGTCAGCATAACCTCTCGCTCTATCCCACTCAAACCCTCGAACACTCGAACTCACAGGAAATCAGTCATGTCGTACACTCCTCCCTCGACGATGATCCACGCCGAATCGGCCGACGCATGCTCCGCGACTTCCTTCGCTTCAAAGACCTGCCCCCGCCCTGCGTCAGCGCGCAACTCTCCCCCCCCCCCCGCCAACGGGACAGGAAGATGCATGAAGACATACTTTCGACATGGTGTGTAGTGGGATTTGTGGGATTAGCGCGAAGAGGACGAGGGCGAGGAAGGAGCAGCGCGTGATGATGATGATGGGGGGTCCGGGGTTAAAGGGCGAGCTGGTTGCCGGTCCAAAACAGGGCCCGGTCCAATCATGTGCGCGACATTCGTTTTCGTTGAGATACACGCAGTTGGTGCTGAGTGGACGGCAAGAGAATGTGTATCTTTGAATTATAACTTTGATGAGTGTACCCTCATGTCGTCTCGTTCTGCCTCAGCGTAGACACGTGGCTCTCTCCGCCGCGCAAGAATCAAAGCTGATGTCGCATCTATACCATGTTTCCGACAATTTTACCCTAGAGATCCACCACTGCCCTGACCAAAACCCCATTGTGATCACTAGGGTACATCCCCGCGTCCCTCCCAAACGACTCGACCTCCTTCCCCTCCACCTTGATCCTGTCCCTCCCAATCACTTGTGCCTCCCTCACTTCTACCTTCTCCCCTCTAGCAAGTACATAGTCAATCCGCTTCCCGACGTACTTCTGGTCCTTCAGAGGGTACGTCGTGCCGAACGTCGTCTCCGTCCCATACACGTCTTCCTCCCTACAGGGATGCTTCTCCCGATAGCAGTCGACGTACGAAGCCGGAGCGTCCAACAAAGGCTTCAGCTCGTCGTACGTCTCTATGTTCGTGTCCCCGCAAATGAACGACGCGGGGATCGACAACTCGCCGTCGGAAGACGAGAAGGGGGATGACGTGGGATCTTGGAGAGCGGCGATGAAGGAGGGGATGGTGAGGGGTGACTGTGGGGGAGGTTGTTCGACGATGGTGTAAGAGGAAGGGAAGGAGAGGAGTCGGGAAGCGGCGTAGAACTGGTTGCGGCGGTGGTCGAAATCGGTAGGCCCGGATTCAAAGTGCGAGGTCGCGATTCGGAGCTGGTGAGGAGTGACCACGCGAGTTGGTCAGCGAATGAAAGTATCGCCACAGTTCACTTTCTGAGAGAATGGAGCAAGTAGGGAGACTCACAGCAACGCCCTCGACGTTCCCAACTTCGACCGTGACCAACCCTCTGCCCATGGGCGAGCCAAACGGCGTCAACCCGGCCTCGATCTTATCCAATCCGTTCCTGCTCATCCACTCGCGCCTCACGAGGATCGTACAGCCATACCAGTTCTTCAACTGCTTCAGCACGTCTTCGCCTGCGTGTGGTGGATTCAGAGTGGCGTCAGTACCCGTACGCTCGGGGATCGCGAAAGAGGGAGGGACACAGACCATCGACGACGATCCAGTCGTTCCTGACATCAGCGCGAGCCAGGAGCACGTTGATAGAGGCCGAGGTGATTTCTTGGAGGCACACAATGTCGACGTTGTTGGTGAGGAAGACGAGGTCGAACAGCGCTGTCCAGCGGAGCTGTGGCTCATGGGTCGCGTCAAACCAGACGTTGTAGGTCCTATCCTCACCACAATCGTATCATAATTCACATCAACTTCCTGATCTTCCATTTCTCCACCAAGGGAACACTGAGAATACTCACGCGATATTGACCTCGAGCTGGCTCGGCACGCTCCCGGTCGGCTCGACGTACCCCTTGGACACGCTCCACCTCGCGCCTCTGCCATCGCTCCCGTCCTTCCATTCCAACTTTCTCAACCTCGACGTCAAGCACCCGACGGCGGGGGTCTCGACGGGCCCTTTGCCGGCCGACATGGCGGCTTGGGCTTTGAGGAGTGCTTGGGTTTGGATCGCGGCCTTCACTTCGGCGGCGGACGGTTTTAAGGGTGGAGGATTGGCGTCCATTTTTTGCTTCTGGGTCGTGTTGTAGAGTGTGGAAGGAAAGAGAGAGAGAAGGAGGAAGCGCGAGGTTTTTTTGGAGGGTAGCGCGGGAAGGGGAAAACTGACTCTGTGACTCCGTCTGTGTCAGAAATGCCCGGCGAGGCGGGGTGGGACTCTGTCTGTACAGATTGATAAAAAAGGAGAGACTCAGTGTCCTGTAAAAAAGGGGGGGAGAAAAGTCGTTGATGAAGCGAGCTGGAGACGAATGCAGAGAGAGCCACGTGTATCCTACGGTGTCTGGCCAGTTGATCGCTGCGTCCGGTCTGGATCTGGCTTCGGGTTTGCTTGTACTCAGGAAAGCGTTCAAAAAGAGCAGTGGATCGTAACGATAGGGAACCTGACGAGGTTCGACGAGGTCCGCGGGACGGGCCTGACGCTCCGAAAGAGTGGAGCTCCTCCTCGCTCGTTCGATCCTCTGTTGTACTCGTACCAAACACTCTGACAGCAGCAAGAAATGGCCTCGACAGCAGTGCGCAACTCGAGTTTGAGGAAGATTGTCGTCGTAGGCGGACACGGCAAAGTACGCACACCTTTGCACTTCTATCCATACCGGCGGCACACCATCCTCTAATGACGCACACTGCTCAGGTCGCCTTGCACTTTGCGCGCCTCGCCTCGTCCTCGTACAGCATCACCTCCCTCATCCGCGACCCGTCCCACGTCCCAGACATCAAGTCGGTCGGAGCGGAACCCCTCGTGCTCTCGCTCGAGGACTCGACCAAAGAGCAGCTCAGGGACGCGTTCGAGGGCAGCTTCGGCGTCCTCTTCGCGGCGGGCGCGGGTGGCAAAGGGGGCAGCGAGAGGACGAAAAAAGTCGACTATGAGGGCGCTTTGAAGGTAAGTTTGCTTCCTTGCTGCAAAGTGCAGGAAGCGAAAGGCGAGAGAGCGTTGAACGCAGAAGGAACGAGGAAGGGAGCTGATGCGCGGCTCGCAGGTGTTTGACGCGATCGAGCTCGTAGATGGTTCGGTCAAACCTAGGGTCGTGTTGGTGGGAGCGTTGGACACGAGGGACATGTCGAAGCCCGCGCCATCGCACTACACCGAGGACGACCTCGAGCACAGCCGCAAGAGTCACGCCGCCATCGGCACCTATTACGAGTCCGTCGTCTCATTTTCATCATGTCTGGGATGAGAAAAATACTGATAGAAGGATTAGTTGGAAGTTGGAGGCGGACAGGGACTTGGTCAAGAGGACGGGCTTCTCGTGGACGATCCTGCGTCCAGGTGGACTCCTCGACGAACCTGGTACGGGCAAGATCGACGTCGGCGTCACCCACCTCGGCTCCGTTCCTGTGAGTGGTTACTTTTTATCTCCAGAAAGAGTGGGAAGTGACGGAGGTCGGGTTCGCAGAGGGAGGACGTGGCGGCGACCCTGCTCGCGTTGTTCGACAACCCGGGCTCGGCAGGCCTTGTGCTCGACCTCATCCAGGGAGACGAGCCGATCAAGAGTGCCGTTGCTGCCGCTGTACAGGAGGTGTGTTTCTCTGTTCCGCGTTGTCAAGTCTCCCCAAACTGACAAGGGCTTGGCTCTACCACGTCAGCGCGCATCCTCGTTCCACGACTAAAACCCCCAAAAGACGGACTTGGACCAGGATGGAACGGTCCGCACCTATCTGTACCTTCTGTGCCCAATCTATATCTGTTCCTCCTGCCATCGGTCATATAGAAACAAACGCGTCGTGCTCACGTGATCGCCCAAGGACGCGCCTCCAGCGTCCCAGCGTGGCCCAGGCCTGCGGTTTACTGACCATCCACAGTCGCGGGTCACTCAGTTTGCGTGCGGTGGGCTCAGCCAAGCCGCGCTCCTCCCTCCCGCCTTGACTTTCTACACACACAACTCTCTGTAACTTTTGACTAGGCGACGATGCTGGTCCCTCTGCCTTTAGTGCTGGCAGCACTCCTCGGTGCACCGGCACTCGCTTCCCTCCCTCGAGCGCACCCGGGCCAACCGGCGCCACACTTGCTCTTCGGCTCCTCCGCCACCTCCTCCTCCTCCTCAGAGTTTGCCATCAACGGTCTCTCTCAGCCTCTCGACTCTTCGTCTTCCAACGACATCGCGGGGGAAGCCCAATGCTCCGACGAGTCGCCTTCCTCCTCGAGCGCCAGCACGACGACCACGAAAGCGAAAGCGAAGAAGTCGGTCCGCGTCCCTCCCAAACATCTCAACTCCCGAGCGTCGCCGTCGTTGGCGAAGAAAGGAACCGTCACGGTCGTCAAGAACCCGAAAGCGGTGCTGAACCCAAAGTGGAAGGCTGGGGGGAGTAGCTCGAGTGCGGTAGCGGCGGCGGGCACGGGCAAGTCGAATGCCAAGGGTGAGTTCTTGTTTGGCAGCTTTTGCATGGATTTTTTGAGAGAAGCTGAGTGACTTGGGGGGTACAGCTACATCGTCGGCAAGCAGCACAAAGACGACAACAAAGAGTGTGCCCCCTCTTGTCGAACCGAGGAGCCTACGACGTGTGCTAACGCTCTCGTACGCAGCCACGACCACCTCCAAACCCACCACGACCACCAAATCCACCACGACCAAGACGACCACAACTCGCACGACCACTACCACCGTCGCCCTCACCCTCCCCACACCCCCTTCCTCGACCTGCGCGACGCAATACACCAACACCGCCGCCGGAGCAGTCTACGGCCCTGGCCTCGGCACCTTCTCCTACCTCCCCCGTCCCTCTACCTTCGTCAAGAGGAGTGGTAGTGGACTCACGCTGGATGGGAACGAATACAGGATCGTCGGGCCTAGTACGCTTTCTGTAGCTTTGGAAACGGCGGGGGGCGGTGCTGACCACGGGCGAGGGGACAGATATCTATTGGTTGGGCTTGGACGAGAACGTCGTCCCGAACCCTTCGTACCCCGATCAAGGGAGAGTCAGGGAAGCGTTCGCGATTGCGGCGGCGGTGAGCGATCTTTTTCTGGACCCACTGTGTGAGGTAGGAGGTTGATTTGAGGTGGTGTTGCGGGGGACAGATGGGCGCGAACACCGTGAGGTCGCATACGCTTGGCGTTAGGTGTGTTTGAACTCTATCTATTTTGTACTATTCAGGCTGAGAGCTAACGATTGTGGTGAAGCACGGGCAACTCGTTGAGCGTGTGGCCGTCGTGGGGCAACACGAACGCCGCTGCGGTGGGTCGAGTCCCAAGGGTCGTGAATCAGTGCATTGAGTGGAGCTGACCTTCTCTCACCAGTTCGTCCCGATCGACTATGCGATTTGGGCTGCCCGAAACTACGGAATTCGGCTCATCATTCCTCTGACCGGTTCGTTCTCTTTGGTCTTCGTCGTTCCTTTTCCATCCGAAACTGACTGCCACCTTCCTTTAGACAACTACGCCTATTGTGCGTTTTTACAACTTACTCAATGATCCATCTTCTTATTTGACATCTACTTTAGACCACGGCGGAAAGTACGACTTTATCGGGTGAGTGGTGAAAAGCTGCCAGCGTGAACGGGCGAGAGTGCTGACCCGACGCGTGGCACAGGTGGGCCGGCCTCGACACCAGCGACGGCAGCCAGTTCTACACCTCTGCCGCGGTACGTAACCTCCTCCTTTTCAAAAGCAGAGCTGGTTCACTGACCAACATGATGCACCTTCAGACCAAGATCTTTAAGCAGTACATCAGTGTTCTGCTCAACCACGTCAACACCTTCACCGGCGTCGCTCTCAAAGACGACCCCACCATCCTTGGTCCGTCACTCTTCCTTTCTCTCCTTCCTCATCTCTAACCAACGAATCTCCCTCTTCCAGCCTGGGAAACCGGCAATGAGCTAGGCGGCTACATGCTCCAAGAGGGTGCCCCGCCACAGAGCTGGACCCAGTCGATCGCGAGCTACATCAAGTCGATCGCGCCGAACCACCTCGTCAGCGATGGGAGTGATGGATTGGTTGACTTGAGTGGCAGCTTGATGAACACTGGGTTTGGGGCGTCGAGTGTGGACATGGTGTACGTGCCCTTTTCTGTGGGAAAGCGAGTGGTGCGGTGCTTAGAAGACTGCTCGCGACAGGACGGACCACTTCTACCCAGCGATGGACTGGCTCCTTAACAAAGATGATGGCTATCTCAAGAGCTCGACCTCGAAGAACTTCTTCGTTGGAGAACTTGACTGGACGAACCAGGTGCGCACTCCGTCTCGCTTTGGGCCCTCGTTCCCCGCGTGAGCAGCACTGACGTAGTTCGGGTTGGTTCTTAGCACGGAGGTGACTCCCTCAGTAGCTTTTACAGCATTTTGGAGAACATGACGGGGTCCGGATCGATGATGTGGAGCGTCTTTGGACATGGTCAGTTGTGGTATCTCCTCCTGTCTTCGTCCAAACAGCCTGCTGAGCTTTGTTTTGACGGGAATCCAGACGCTCAATGCTGCAACTACGTAGAGCACGTAAGCTGTTTTCCTTCCTACCGCTCTTCTGCTATACAACTTACCTTTTACTCTTGCAAAAAACAGAACGACGGGTACAGTCTGATGTACCCGAACGGCAACACCGCCGCGCTTCAGAAACAAGCACTTCTCGTCGTCCAAGTGCGTTCCTCCTCTTTCTTCCTCAACTCCTCAGTAGGCTCACATTCCGCCCTCCCTAACAGCACTGGTACCGTATGCGCGGGCTGACGGCGCCCTCTGCGCTCCCAGCTGTGGCTGTGCGTTCATCTCGTTCCCGTTCTCGTTTCGCACCTGGAGTAGAGCTGACCGACCTCCAACCTTTCTAGTGTCCACAACCAGCACTCGAGCTGTAATCGGCTCTCTTGCAACGCTGGGCTGTTTCTTGCCCCTCCATTCGGAATTCTTTCTCGATCCAAGGCGCGAGCAATTGATCCTTGCGCCTCGGACACTTCACTTGTTTTACTACGCCCTTTTTCGCTTCGCATCTTGCAGTCCAGTTGGAACTATAGACATTATTCTTGTCCCCGTCTTTATGAAGAAACCCATGCGGAGTTTACAACAATGCCAAAAACATGAAACCTTCGACGTCTACTGCGAACCGATCCCGAGGATCCTGAAATCGTGGCCCTCTGTACTGCTCTCGGGGATGAGCTGGCACGTCACGATGCTGTCGAAAAAAAGGGAGCAAGTCAGCAAAACCCAGCCAAAAGGTAGCAAAACAATGCGGTACGCACTGATCGCCATCCTTCAACTCCTCCGCAATCGTCGTCCACCCCGTCGTCGCGAACTCGCTCGTAATAAACACGTCCACCACAACCCCCTTCTCCCTCTCCTCATCAACCCAACACTTCGCTCTCCCCGGTTTCTCCTTGTTCTTCTTCCCGTTAGTCGTCCACGTGAAGATCCCAACCCTCGTGCCAACGAAGTTGAACGCGACCGTGCTCCCGACGGTGAAGGACGTGAGGGCTTTCTTGTTGTTCCATTCTTCCATCTTCCAGTCTCCGGTGGTCAGAGTGGGAATGGGGACCAGAGGGCTGAGTTCGGAGCTCGTGAGAGCGCAGGACGGGTGGATGGCGGGAATGGAAGTCGTAGGGTCGTACTGAGGATAATAACACACGTGTCAGCGGACGTTCTGTGCGCCGGTTGCGGTGGAGAGGACTCACGGTTTTCCAGATGTACTGGTTCGGGATCCTTCCGAGGATGTCCTCGCCTGGCCAGACGTTGTTCCTGGGTGGTGGTGGCGCGACCGAACGGCGTTTCACTTCGCAGACTTGTGCGCGCTTTTGGAGAAGAGAACACGTCAGATGCAGCTTCGCGTGAGACGTGGATCTTGGAGCTGACCATGTACAAAGCGAGCATGTCGCCCATGGCTTGGTGTCCAAGCCAGGAGATGTGTCGCTGGAGCAAGAGGAGACACGTCAACGACAAGTCACGGAACAAGTCTCGAGGGGCAGCTCACCGTATCCATGTCGCCCTCCATCGTGAGCGAGAAGAACTTGGGCGTCTCATCGGGGTGGATGAACGAATGAGGCATGAGGAAGTTGCGAATCCTACAAACAATCATTCATCATCAGCTCCATTCCTGAGCGTAGGGTAGCGGAGAGAAGAACGCACCCGACGACGGGCACATCAAAGTACTGCGACATGACGAGCGTGCTCACTGTCCCCCTCGCGAGGTCGGCGAACAGCAGCGCAAAGACCGAGATACGGATCACGGCCGGCTCTTGAGGCAGACCCAGGAGACCTCGGAAGAGCGCGTCGTCCTCCGAGTAGGTCTTGTCCGCTGCTTCGTTGTTGCTGTTTCGCGAATGATGGCACGTCAGTCCCTAATGTGTCTTCGGGAGAAGGGGAAGAGGCATCAGACTCACATGTCCAACTCAACAAGGTAAAGGTCGAGGTCGGTTGGGAGGAGAGCGTTGAAGCAGTAGGAGAAGAACCAGGAGGTGACTCCGGGGACGGGGGCGGAGACGATGGTCGTGTTGGCTGAAAGGGACAACGAGGGTCAGCTACTTGTCGTTCGCGTAGCCTCGACTTCTCAAGGATGACGAGATAGTTTCAGTTAATCGACCTTACGGAAGAGGGTGACAAAGTCCTGGTAGAAGCGGTCCTGCCATCTCGGCTTGTCTGGAGGCACTCCGTGTCTATCGCCAACAAAAGAAGCCGCACTCGCAAGTCAGCCCCTCTTCACCTCCAAAAAAAGAGGAAATAGACAATCAGAAACTTACCCCTGGGTGACACTCGCACCAATGACACCGATCCTGACCTGCTCGCCTCTCATCGCCTTCTCCAGCACTTTCCTCACACGCACTCCACTCCCCTCGTACATCCTCGACAGCCTCACGTTGTCCATCCCATACTCGCAGAGCGGGTGCTCAGGCTCAAGAATACACAACTCGCATGATTGTGTTGCCGGGTCGAGGGTGGTGGTAGTGTTCAGCGAAACAGTGGCGTCGCGCGTGGTGGAAGGGACGGCAGGCGCGGGCTGGAGGTGTCGCACGAGGTTGACGAGGTACAGCAAGACGAGGATGTTGAGCGCTGCCAGCACGACAAACGAAGGGAACCTCGGGCGGTAGCGTAGAGCCCTGAGGACCCGATTCCGTCGCGGAAACGGCGAGGACGGTTTCGGCGGCGTCGACGGAGGAGCGTGAGTCTTGCGGAGCGGGCTGGGTGGTGCGACGGGGATGGCAGAGTACGAGGTGCGGCGAGTGATGGTCGAGCTGCCTTGAGTAGCTCGGGTCGGCGAGAGGAGCGTCGCGGAGCTCTGGCCGGCGTCTTGGTCGACGGTGCTGATCCGGAGAGCGGTGCTGCTCGACGTGCGGCGAACCATTGCAGATCCAAAGTCGAAGCAGAAGAGTCGAAGGCGGAACAGAAAGCGAAGAAGGAGAAGCAGCTCGGCCAGAGCAGAGAGAAAACCAACAGTCCCGTCTCCCGTTTCGTCCAGGCCGGACACCACCAAAGCGGGAGGATCAGCAGCACTTCCGGCTGCTTCTGGCCAAACATCTGTCTCAGACGAGTCTCAACCCCAGCCCTCGCCAGCTGGCGCTCGGGAACGGCGGCAAAGGAAGGATCTGCAGACAGTTTGTTCTGTCGTTCAATTGTTCGGGCAATTTTGAAGGATGAAGGGATCGCGTGAGGGAGGCAAGGGTGGCCCGCTCGACGCGACTTGCGCTAACTTCGATCGCGCCGTGTGGTTTGGATGGCGGCGAGGTCATGACGTCCGGACGGCGTCCCTCGAATCCATTTACATTCAATCGAGGTTGCTTAGCTCACATTCGACCATGCAGTCATCGCAGTGTTGGGCTTTGCCTCAGTCTGACAGCGACGCACACCTGCAAGCAACTCGCTTGACTGAGCCACGTGGAGTCCAGCATCCTTCCAAAGGCGACTGCAGGCAGGTTCAGACGTTCCGCGCAGCAACCAAGCCTCAGCACAGTCCCCAGCCACACCTTCGACAGATTCCAGAGACCAGCAAGCAAGGGAGAGACACTCCGAGACCCTTGTCTCACCTACGTGGCTCGCAGGTCTCAGCCGCACCGCAAGGAGGGACGCGGGTGAGACTCGGGTTTGAGACCAGCGCTGGCTCGCACCCAAACCTCTTCGGGATAGAGAGTGAGGAAACATTTTCGTGTTGCTAGTGTTTCTTGAGTCTGCGTTCGCACGGAGGAAAGTCTCGTCCTTTGAACCAGCGCTTAGCCAGTAGCTGAGGAGGAAGGGGGAGCGGGCCGTGTTTCTCCCTCCTCACACCTACCTTCATTGAGCGAGGAAACACTTTTCTGCCCATTGTTTCCTGTATTCTATAGCGGAAAGTACACACTCCTCCTACGACCACCCTCAGTCTACTCCTTGCTCACCGCGTCGCGACACGACACAACGCAGGGGCGGTGTTTCTCCGAGCACGTCCCCTCTCCTTCCCTCTTTGGGACGCAGAGTGAGGAAACACTTCTTCTCCCTTCCTCCACCCCCGACTCCCTTGTTTATGCACATGAACAGAGCCGCCCAAGAATTCGTTCGTTGAGGTTTAGAGTTCTCGATCCCTGCCCCCCTTCTCCTGACGTACATACGCCCAACCATTGTTCTCTCGGAACCGCGACGCGTCGTTCTCCTCGAATTTTGTCTTGGACCTAGAGCAGCTTTCCACTTACACTTGGGCTGTCCAAACTCTCTCCCTTTTCCATATGGCTGGAACGAGTTTTTGGTTCTATTTCCTACCGAAGCAGCGCGTACAGTGCCTTTCTATACCACCTTGCACTCAGACACCGTACAGCGTTTTCGCATTGTCCCTCGCGACCCTCAACACATCCTCCGTCGTCCACAAGCACTCTGGATCCCTCCCCTCATTCAACACTTTCGCAATGTATTCCGCCGTCCACCTGTCGTTGGACGATAACGGGGCTGAGTGTAAGCGAGGCACCCGTCCAAATCGAAATGAGGGGAACCACGCACGGGAGCATCGCCGACGTCGAGAACGGCAGCTTTTTGCCAGACTTTTGGAGCGCCGCCGGCGTCATGAAGGGAGCGTCGGTCTCCAACACGACTCGCTGCGCAGGTGAGGAACACGGAGGTCAGTATGCAGCCACGTGAGGATGAAGCGGAAGACGAACGAGGCCACTCGGTTTCGTGGTGTCGAGGTCGGGAGTTGAAAGAGGTTGAGCGGCGGCGGACATGTTGCGAAGGACGTTGGAGGTGTTGAGGTTAGAGGAGTAGGTCGCGACGCCCGTGATGCCGATGAAGAGGTTCGGGAAATGATCGAGCATCTTGGTCGCGAATTCTGGTGTGTCGCTAGAGATGTAGGATGGAAGCAATCAGCTCGGGTCGTGATCGAGAAGATCGAGAAGATAACAGACGTGTAGCAATGGATGTGGATCTTCTGCTCCTTCGGCACTTCCTCCGACAGGATCGTCCAGCAATCCTCGTCCGCCTCGCGCGTGTGGATCGTGAGCGCCTTGTTCAGGCCCGATGCCAGAGCGGTCCGGATCTGTTTCCTGAACACTTGCTGTTGGACCTCTCTTGGCGAGTTGTCGTAGTGATAGTCCTGGTGCATCTGGGGTGAGCAGGCGATCAAGTGAGGGAGCTGGAGGAAGCGAGCGCACGAGTCCCATCTCTCCCCATCCGACGCACAGCTAAGCAAACATCAATCAACACGAGGCAACATGACAGCCGAAGACTTGCACGCACCGGGTGTTCATGAGCCTTTGTGATAGCAACCTCCGCCTTCTCGTCGTAATGTTTAGCCTCATGCGGGTGCGCGCCTATCCCAAACGAAACACACGTGGTCAGCCAACGTCTCTCCGTCCCACCCAACTTGTGCGACTCACCGACGACAAAATTATACGTGAATCCCTCTTCCTTCAACTCGGCCAGCGAGTCGACGACCTCGAGGAACTGAGCCGTCATCGGTGCCTGCATTCACGCACTCGACTTGAGCTGTCTCTGTCCGTCGGGCGACTCCGAGCCGCCGGCTTGAGCGAAGGAAGGGATAGAAAGCGCACCTCGCACCACACGTCCACCGCTCCAGAAATGCCCTGAATGGCTCATCATCAGTTCCAGCTACTTGCATCCAACTGAGCATGGACTCACCTGCTCAAGCACAATCTTCCTGACAAACTCCTTGAGCGTCTGGTAGTTGTTGTTCGGCGGCGGGAACGACTTGACATCTACCCACAGCTTTCCCAATCAGCTCAATCCCTAACAAGCCCTCAGAATGAACATACAAGAGTTGTAAGTCGAAAGGATGTGAGTGTGCGTGTCGATAACCTCGAGCGGCGTCGTTTGCGTTCGCTCGAACGGCGGACTCGGGAGGATCAAGCAGCTCTCGTCGAGGGGCTTCTTGCTCTTGCTCTTCGCCATCGTGCGTAATGAAGTCGAGAACGGTCTGAGAAAGTGTCGAGACAGGACGGAAGGGAGATTGATGCTAAACTTGAGCTGAGAGGGACCGGGGCGGCAAGAGTCAGACTTGCGTTTCGCCAAGTTGCGGCCGCTGCTTTCGGCGTTCGACCATTCACTCATCAAAACTTGCTACATCTATCTTCTCACTCTGACGCTACACTACGACCTCCTGAAGCTACCTAGACCTCCTCTACCATTCACCGCCCGCTCGCACCATCGCTCATGACGTCCGAATCCGCGCCACTGAAAGGCCGCCTCCCGAGAGCTGTCGTCTTTGATGTCGGTGCGCTCGTTTCTCCCCCTCCTGTGTTCACTATACAAACAACTCAGACTGGTCCTCCAGATCTTACATGCTGGCCCGTATGGGTGGACACGTACGTCCCGTCTCTGCGAACGAGCGAGAGCACGCGACAGCGCCGCTGACCTCCTCCGTGTGGTGTGGTTTGCGTTGACAGGCACGTCGACCCACCACTCAAGCGAAAAGGGAACGACGTGAACCTCATCTACGACCGCTACGGCCAATCCTTGAGCTTCTACCCGGACGTACCGAAGATCCTTATGGACCTGCATCATTCTGGCGTCCACTTGGGAGCTGCTTCGAGGACCGGGGACCCGAAAGTGCGTTCTGGTCTTTTTGTCTCCTTTTACCTTTGATTTCATGCCGATTGACCGAGCTTCTCAGGCGATGCGTCAAGGCCTTACGGAGATGCTCATCCCCGGCTCGAAACGACCGCCAACGAAGCCGAACGCGCTCAAGCCGTTCGTGCCTTCAGAAACGACGAGCGCGATCACCATGTTCGACAGCTTGGAGATCTACCCTGGCTCCAAGCTCACTCACTTCAAGGAGATCCACAAGAAGACGGGGATCCCGTATGGTGCGTACTCTGTGGAGCGCCCCTTAGTACGTGACGTGGCGTGGACGCTGACTTGTTTCGCTGTCGGAACAGAGGAAATGCTTTTCTTTGATGGTAATTGCTTCTGACTAGCTCATATACCCCCTTGTGCTGACCTTTCGTTCTCCAGACGAATCGCGGAACCGCGAAGTCACGAAGCTTGGCGTTCATTTCGTGCTGGTCGGCAATTCGGGAGTGACGAGGAAGCTGTTTGAGCAAGGATTGGAGCAGTGGAGGACTGCTAGAGGCGAGTAGACGACTGGGGACAGCAATCATATATACGTTGCACACGCAGCAGCCATTTCTTTCAAACTCAATGTGCACACGTGTCGGCTAGCGGTCGTATACATAACAAGAGGCGTGACATGACAAAAAGTACCACTACAGAACAACAGAAACGTTGTCTATTTACGAGATGAAGACCTGTTGTTTCGCGACACTTGTTATGTTCTGAACGAGCATCACACAGTAGAATGGAGAGAACGCACCTTCTTGACCTGATCCCACTGGAACTGCTCCTTCGTCTCCGGGTCGATCAGCTTGTTCTGCGGGTGCTGCACTTGCTGAGCCTCCAACGCCTGTCCGTTGCAGAAAACAATCAGCCTCGCTCTCTCCCCTTCCGAAGCCCGCAACTCCAAACTCACAGCCTTCGAGTAAATCCTCCCCTCCCCGCTCTTCTTACTAACAAGCGCGACGAGCTGCCCACCATCCCCACCACCACCCTCCACAACTTTCCCACTAATCCCACACACGATCAGACTATTCACATGATGCGAGTAGGGCACTTCTGGCGCAAGGTTCTTCAACGGGGACGAGCACACCGGACATTCCTTCGATGGTCGACCTTCGGTTCGACCTGTTGGAGTGGAGGAGGAGGACATGATGATGTCTGTCGTGGGGAGAGGGCAGCAGATTGGGGTCTTGAGGGAGGCGATGCCGGCTTGGAGGGAGAAGTGGAGGAGAGGGAGGGAGGGGAGGGAGTGCAGGGCGAGGAAGGTCGAGCGGAAGAGCGTGAGGAGGGAGTCCCATCGGTTTGGTGCGTACAGTTCCTACAGCAAACCAAGATGAGTATTAAGAAGAAAAGAGTGGGAAAGAGGCGGGACGAACCTGGTAAATGCTACACGTAGTGTCGGGGCCGAAAGCGAGCAACGCCATCGCGCGGTTGAGCTCCTGCTCCTGGCTGACGCTCCCAGCCACTCCCGTATCGAGCACAGCCGTAGAAGAGAGGTTCTTCTTGGCGTAGGCGATGGCTGGAGCGAAGGACCGGGCGCGACAGAGCTCGATGTACGCCTGGAGGTGGATCGTGAACTCGAGTGGCGACTGTCGTGGCACGCGACGCCGACCAATGTTAGCTCTCCCTTTGCTCACACAGCTACAGCTAAGGATTCCTATAGACTGGACTCACCTTCATCTTCCTCAACGCAGACCTGTTCTCCCCAACCCACGCAAGCACCTCCTCAAGCCTATGCGCCCGCAAGCCGCTCTCCGCCTTGGCGAGCTCCTCCCACAGCTCAAAGTCGACGAGTTCCTGGATCCCTTCTTCCTTCGCAAGCTCCATCGCAGTCCTCTTGAGCGGTGGACTCGACCTAAGGAAGTAGTCCGCGAGCTGGTGATCAAGGCGGTGGCGGGCCCACGTCCCGTACGCCGGCGCGTCCATCGACTCGGGCAACGTCGCGAGGTGGTTCATCCTCGTTGTCGCGACATGGGTAGCAGCCGAGCTCTGCGTCGACAGGTCCGACAACTTGCGCTTGAGCCCTCGCATGCGGCTCAGCATCCCGTCGACGGACTTGAGCATCTCGGCCTGGCTGGCGTCCGAGAGGGGCGCGTCACTCGCGTTGGCGACCATGCTCTGGTTCACGAGCGAGTCGAGGTCCTTCTGGAACGCGGCGTAGTTGTGCTCGAACGTCTTTTGCGTCGTCTTTTGGATCCGGCGGAGAGCGTCGACTGGGGCCTGAG
The DNA here is from genome assembly GCA_024364755.1 of Pseudohyphozyma bogoriensis. NCBI lineage: Eukaryota > Fungi > Basidiomycota > Microbotryomycetes > Chrysozymaceae > Pseudohyphozyma > Pseudohyphozyma bogoriensis. Next base: position 371,756 of record JALBUQ010000002.1, read on the forward strand.
CAGCAGACGGTCAGCTGCCCGCGAGTGGGACGAGGAATGGCAGCGAGGACTCGCCTTGAGTGTCGCTTGTTCGAGTAGCAGCAAATGATCTGGATTGAGCGTTGATGCCGACATCGTTCCTTGGCTCTCAAGTGCTGGGCGAGCGAGGCGTTCGTGGTCAACCCGTACGTCGCCACTGGCAGCGGAAGCTCGGGACTTGAGCGCCGGAGTGGATAAGTCCTCTCGCACACGTGGCTCAGTAAAGAGAGAGAAATGAACAACGCGTTGCGAAGTAATTGCAAGACAAAAATGAACAGCTAAGCACAGAAAACGCCTACAAAGCGGGAGGATCAAGCAGCAAGCAACTCCCTGAACTCCTCCTCCTCGGCAGCCGATCCTCCAACCAACCCAGCACCACCATCCTTGGCGACCCACGACACAAAGTCCTTCTTCTTCGGGTTGGACCTCAACGTCTTGACCAACGTCCTCAGAGAATCGTTGAACAGCATAGGCTCGCCCTAAACGCAAACGTCCGTCAGTCTCGCCGTCAGACAAGGAGAAAGCGACTTCGAACTCACCTCACTAGCCTCCCTCGCAGCCTTGATCCCATCCACCGCAACCTGGTACCTCGCCGTCGAGAAGCTTTTTTCCACGACCTCCTGAATCACAGGAAACACGCTCTTGACCGCCGTCGCCGCGCCCTTCGCCTTGACGACCCTCTTGAAGCTCCCAACCAGGTCGGTCGACGAGATCGTCGCGTCCCCACTCTCTTCACCTTCATCCTCCTCCTCCGTATCAGGCTCAGCGACTTCAATCTCGCTCTCCTCGTCGTCATCGCTCATCTCCACGTCATTGCCAACCTTCTTCCCATTCGACTCCTCCGCGTCCACGTCCATCTCCTCCTCCTCCTTGACAGCCTTCTTCGGACTTGCACTCGACGGCACCATCGGTTTCTGGCTAGCTTGAGAAGCTCTACCACCAGCGCCTCCGGCAGCCGGGTTTGGCACGGCCCACGAATCGGGAAGGTTGCTAGCGACAGCAGCGGTGGACGTGACGTTGGAGAAGAGGTCGCCCAGGTCGACGGCTTGATCCTCCTCGCCAACGAAATTGTCGACCTTCTTCTTCATGATGTTCTTCGGTTTTGGCGGAACTGTGTTCCAACACCGGATAAAGAGTCAGCGAGCGGATCACGTCAGCTTCGATGGAAACCAGAACGAACCGAGCTTGACATCAAGGAGCTTGGCGGCCTTCTGACGAGCTTCAGCGGAGCGGGAAACGACCTCTGGAGGTGGCGCGAGGTACTTTGTCAAGACGGTAGGGACGGCGGGAAGCTCTCCCGTCATGTTGGAGATGCGGAAGACGAGCGTGTTCTCGACGTTGTGGATCGCGGGCGAGAACGAGTCCTCGATGTCGAAGAACGTAGAGATGCGAGGCTTCTTCCTGCATGTCGAAAGAGAGTTGAGACGACTTTGAAGCTCGAGCAAATGGAAAAACGAGGACTCACGCAGGCTTCTCATCTTCCTCCTCTTCCTCCTCCTCTCCACCATCATCAGCGGTCGTGAGGTCCATCGAGTCGACAAAGTCGTCCATCGCGCTCTGCATCTCGTCCGTCGGGATGTTCTTGTGCTCCTTCACGGCGACTCCCTTGCGGTTGAAGAGGTGTATGAGGGACGCGAACTGGAAGTCGCGAATGTCTTCGGCGAGCGGCATCTGCACACCACATTCCTCATTAGCACCTCGTTTTCGATGCATGGCGGAAGGCTCACTTGGATCCAGTGCGCATACTCGAGTGGCGAGTCGATGACAGGGAAGAGGATGCCGATCTTGGGGTCGGGGTACCTGAAGATGCCCTTAAGGTTCATACCCTTGCCGACGTAGCGCACAATCGCAGCCGTCTTGGTCTCGTTCATTGCATGAAGTAGCGCCGAGAACGCCGTCTGAGAGCCTGTCTGTCCCGCCGGAACGTAGACGTAGAGCGGGTCGTTCATCCTCCAGTCGTACCGGATCTGTTGAAGCGGAGGTCAGCGATGTAGTCGCAACACGCGTAAGAGACGGGTGAGAACGCACGTCCTTCATCTTGATGAAACGAATGATGTCCATCCCGTTCGTCTTCTGCTTGAGTATTCCCGTCCCCTCCTCCAAATCCCCCGTCTCGATCAACGTCCCGCCATAGTAGTACGCATCCTGCAGCTCCGCGTTCCCCGTCGGCCTCAGTCCCTCATCCTCGTCCTCTTCCTCCTCGTCCTCATCCCCCCCAGACCCACGCTTCTCGCCTTCCTTCCCCTTCTCCGGCACCTCCGGCTGTCGGTAGTAATACACCGTCTCGCGATCGACGTTGTGAGGGTCGAAATCCGGCTCGCCGTCCTCGTTGACCGCGAATCCCGCTTCCCTCAACACCATCTCCAAGCTCTTCCCAACGTTGCCCATGCTGATCTGCTGGGTCGCTCGTAACGGGTCGAACGTCGAGCCGAACGCTTGCGAAGCGTCGGCGTTGTAGCTTCCTCCTCCTCCTCCGAACCCGTCCGCACCGCCCCTCTGGCTCTGGCTCGGATGCTGGCTCTCGCTCTGGAGCTGACTCTGAGTCCCGTAGTCCTGATTCCTCGCCCTCTTGAACCCATGAAACGACATTTTCTTCATCGACTTCATCGACGCTTGCGAGGCGGCCTTCTTGACGTCGATTTGAATCGTGAACGAGCTGTCGGGGTACTGCTCGGGGTCGCCGAGGGTGAGGGTCGTGCGGTTCTTCTGGGAGTCGACTTCGCGAATTTTGGGGATGGCCATGGCGTCGATGGCTCTGGAGGTGGTGGCGACGACGGAGTCGGCGGTGAGGTACTCGGCGAACTCGTTGAGGATCTTCTCGTTCTCTTGCTGTTGCGAATACCTTATCAGCACGCTTGAGCTTAGAAAACAGACTCGAAGAGCGTACCTTGACATCGCTCTTCCCCTCGACAACCAAGTCGATCTCCTCGTCGTCAAAGTTGAAGCCACTAGACGCGCGGCGTACCAAAGGTCAGCGCCACGCGTCCCCAAAGCGCGAGTAAATCACAGCAAAGCGGACACTCACATGACGGTGAGACTGACACCAACGTCGTTCATGTGCTTGGCCGTCGCTTTCCAGTCAGACCAATCGGATGCGGATTCGCCGTTGGTGAGGAGGTAGATCTCCTTCTTGGCGTAGTTCTTGCACTTGGCTTCATTCTCAATCGTCGAACACGCGAGGATGATGGCGGTGTGAGCTGTAATTTTGGAGTCAGCGTCATAAAGGTCAAGTGACAGTCAAAAGAAAGGAGACGAAGACGGACCGTCAGCGGTCCAACCCGTCCCGGCGGCGTCGGGGCCCTTGCCAGCCACGACCTTCTCGTCGAGGTACTTGATCATGCTCCCCTCGGGGGTGAAGGTCATTTCGATGTCCTCAAAGTAGTGGCGGTACACGTCGTCGTCTGGCGAGTAGTCGTCGTTCCGCTTCGCCTTGGAGGTGAGGACGTTGCGCGTCTTGGGGACGCCGTACGTGATGACCGACAGCGGCGTCGTCTTGAGGTCTCGCAGGATCTAGAGATGCACTTGCTCAGTTTTCATCATGTGCGAGAACCGAAGGGAACTAACGCACCCTGTGGACGATCTTGGCCTTGACATACTGGAGCGAGACCTCGAGCGGGGTAACGAGTCGCTCGATCTGGCCCGCCGCGACTGCCATCCTCTGCTGTTGGCCCATACTCATGCCCCTTTACATTTCGAATCCATAGAGGCAACAGCGTCAGCTGCAGGGGACCAGACGCGAGAGCGAGAGCACAACACAGGAAACAGGAGGCGCGAGAGGGGGACGCACGCATCGACGACAAAGACGGCCACTTCGCGGGACCCGAGCGACATGACTTTGCTGCTCTAGTTCAAGCTTGCCACTAGTTGAGCTGCTTTTGAGGCCGACGGAGCGCGAGCTGCAGAGGCGAGGTGCGAGGGGTGGATGCGAAGGTGGGGGAACTTGGCGAGGACGAGACTGGGACGACGACGGCGAGCGAGAGAGGCGAGCGCTCGAGGAGTGAAGTTATTCTGAGTTGCTTGTTGGAGCTCGAATGTAGATAGAACCGAGTCGTGCGAAAAGTGAAGGTTGGTGGGAGGATATGAAGGGCCGCGGGGGCCTTCGCCCTTCGGCGCTGAACGCGTTGCACGTGACCTAACAGGACAGGCGCGTCTAAAGTATTACATCGTTCGTGGGCGCTTCTTCGATAGCCATCGTCAGCTGGTCTCGTCTTTGTTTAATAATTTACATGAGCGATGCAAAGGGACGAGTTGGGTCAGGCAACAAGTGGTCGACACGTGTGGCTTGGTCCCTTGAACCGTTGCATTCTGCCGGACCCTGGTCTCACATACCGGTGTTCCTCGTGGTTCATACTTGTCTCTCGCCATAGCTCACACCATCTACTCTTCTGCCAAGGCTAAGCCAGGCGTACGGTCATGCATGGGGCGGCCTGGTCAGTTGCGCCGCTTACGGCCACGTTTTCTGTCCATTTCCTCCTGACCGCACCCAACCACCGGAGTGTTTGATGCAACCTTGTTTCGTCCATCATCCACGCCGGGCTCCGCGCTTTTGAGGACCCCGAAAGCTCGTGCACTGCCTCCTCACTTGACGCACGAGACTGGCAGCCCTACACCTCCTCTCGCGCCGCTCCGTGGACCCAGCACTTCCTCCTTTCTCTGTAACCCGACCTCAGCCTTTGAGCTCCTACTCTAGTTCTGCTCCTACTCTGTCTTTCACTTCTCTTCCTTCTGGCGTGCGCCGTTCGTAGGCCAGCTCCCGACGTCTCTCCTTCTCCTGCTCAGCGCGCTCCGGTGTCCTCCGCGCGGCTTCCGTCATGCTGTTCTCAAAGGCGGCGGGTTTTGGTCTTTTCAGGTAAGCCTCGGCCTCTTCATCTCTTTAGTGAGAATTGTGCTGAAAAGGCGGCAAACAGGTGGGTTGGGTTTCGCAATGGGAGGGCTTGCAATGAACTAAGCCACGAACGGACGAGCAGCATCCTCACTGCTGCTCACGGGCGAAAGTTTACCGTCACCAACGACTGCACTTATACTGTTTGGGTCGGATTGTTCACTTCGGGGTGAGCTGTCTCTTTCTCACTTCTGATACCGTCTGTCTTCCATCCACGTGCTTGCCGGGCTCACGCTGCGTCTCTTCCTAGCGGAACCGTACGGCGCTCTCTACAACATCTCCGATCCCGGATCTTACCCTTTGTTTGATGACTAGAAACCCTCACAACCGACAGGCTGGGAAGCCAAGAGCGGGAGTTCAGTCACGTTCGAAGTGGCAGAAGGATGGAACGGCCGCGTGTGGCCCCGAACCGACTGCGACTTTTCTGGCGCCAACGTGTCCTCGCCGCTCAGTTGTGCGACGGGTGGATGTAACGGCGGACTCGAGTGTGCTACCGTTGGAGGTGCGTAGTGCTCGTTGCGCGAGTCGAGGAAGTGACGGGGGTGGCTCATCTTTCTTGCGACAAACAGGAACTGGTGTCCCACCTGCCACGTAAGTTCCAGCGAGCCTTTGTTGACGAACTTTTGTGAAGCTAACTTTTTGCTTCTAGCTTGGCTGAGCTTGCTTTGACGGTGGGCGCCCTCTCTCACTGACAGGTCCTGGAAATCGCTGACGAACCGTTGGATGTAGACCGGCGGAAACAATGATGTGAGCTAGTCTTCATAAGAAAGCGCAAGCTTGTGTGAGCCTAGCTGACCCATCTCAAAAGACCGATTACTACGACATCAGGTCAGTTTGTTTCCACCATCGCATCGGTCATCTGTTCTGACCTTTTGTGCTTCAAAGTGCTGTCGATGGCACCAACGTCCCGCAAATCATGACAAACACTGCCGGATGCAACCCGTGTAAATGGTGTGCATATTTCGGTACTTCTACTGAACGCCTACCGCGCTGACTTTTGTCACGTCACAGTACTGGGGATCTCAACCCCACGTGTCCCACCGCGAACCAAAAGAAGAACAACGCCGGGGAAGTTGTCGGATGCTTGACAGAGTGAGTGCAGAGATCTCTTGGTAAGAATTACCCGCTGATAACAGTCGCTTCCTTCTTCTGATCACAAGTTGCGGAGTCGATCCCACCAACGAGAAGTATTGCTGCACCGGAGCTCATGACACCCTCGCTACTTGTGTACGACTTTTCGCCCTTTCGAAGAGCTCCAGCTAATTAAACTATTACTCTAGCCTGCATCTGGTATCCCTCATGTGAGCTCGTCCTCTACCCATAAACGAAGCTGACGAACTGCTAACACGTGTCTTGCATTGAATGGTGGTTTACCGTACTCTCTTCTGGCAGTACGACTTCTTCAAAGCAGGCTGTACAGATGGATATGTCTATGCCTACGATGATAACAAGTCAGTACAGTCTCTTCCTGGTGCCTGCTCTGTCTAACGCAAAAATCTCTTCCGCAAACAGCAAGTTCGTCGAACCCTCGTATCCAGCTACCGCTCCCAGACAAACTCCCTGACACGTGCATCGCTTTGACAGCTCGCTGTTCTCATGCCCTTCAAGCAAAGCAGCAGACTATACTGTGACTTATTGTCCGGATGCGGCGCTTGCTGGTGTCACAAACACGACGCAATCGACGACGTCGGGAAGCGTGACCAGCGGCGGGAGTAACTCGACCACGACAACTGGGTGCGTTCGTTCGGCTCCCGAATTCGTGTATCAAGCACAATGTCGAGTTTTAACACCAAATCTATTCCAGTGGGTCTAACTCCACTTCCACCTCGACTGGCTCCACGGGGTCAGATTCGAGTGGGTCCGACTCAAGTGGCACTTCCGACTCTGGGTCCTCAGATTCAGGCTCGTCGGATTCCGGATCGTCCGACTCCGGCTCGTCAAGTTCCGGGTCTTCGGATTCTGGATCGTCGGATTCCGGGACTGGCAGCAGCTCGTCTGGGACGGGCACGAGTAGTGGTGCGGGAACGTCGAGCACTGGGACCACGTATGGAGATTCAACTCAGCCTCCATTGCCGGATGCTAATGAATCGCTTCACAGGTCATCGACATCTAGCTCAAGTATGGTTGCGAGCCCCTTTGATAGGCTCACAGCTGCTGACCTTTTTTCCTTTCCAGACACTCTTTACTACATCATCGGCGGTCTCCTCGCGCTCCTCATCATCGGCGGCATCATCGCCGTGGTGTTGTTCAACAAGAAGAAGCAGAAGCCTCCAGAAGATGACACCGACGCCAGTGACGACGAGAAACCCAAGCACCACAGGCACCACAAGAGCGACGACGACGACGACACGGATTCCGCGAAAGACACGTCGGACGACGAGAAGGAGTTGGCACCGGCCTCGGCCGCTCTCCTGGCGCATGCGAAGGCAAGCTCGAGGAAGAGAGAGAAGATGGCGGCTGCGAGGGCTCCCAACAGTCCGGCTTCATCGTTTGATGCGGATGATTGGTACTAGATAGACCGAGACGAGGCCGGAGGGGGGGCCCGAACTGGCGGCGGGCGCGGCGCGCCTGCACGTAGAAGGGTCCACACCGGATATGAAGAAATGTACATATAATCTTGCACCCCAAGAGTGTGTCTACTTGGTGAGAGCCTTCTCGACAGCCTCCTTGGAGTCCTTGAGCGCGAGCTTGGCCTTGACCTCCGCCTTCTCGGCTGGCGACTTCTGCTTCCAGCTGGCGAGCGATTCACCCGAAAGTCAGCTTCGAGGCCATACTTTCGCAAAGAGCAAACACTCACTCCCATGCACGGTAGAGACTGGTGATTCCGGTTCCGGCGACGAAGCAGTTCACGGCGGCCAAACTGTAGTTGATTGGGGTGATGACGAACGAGCTGCCAGAGGGCGGGTCAGCCTTTGACACCGGCAAAACAGCAACAGCCCAAGCTCACTATCGAACCCAGATCAATCCGGTGGCGGTGAGAGCTGTGGCAGAAGGGGCCGAGTGGAGGTCAGCACCCAGACTCCACTTGCTCGAATACCGAAGCTGCCTCGCCCCGGGGGAGGAGTAACGACCAAGACGCACCCAAGTTCTGGGGGATGGAGATGACCTCAGCTGGTCGGTTAAGGTCCTTCAGTCCTGCTGCTACGAGTCCCCTGTAGAAGGATCGGGATGGGATCAGCGCCAGTCGCGAGCGGTTGAGGACGGAGGTTAGGGACGGACCACTTGAACATGGGCGCCCAGAAGAACACGGTCCTGCAGCCAGCCAAAGGGTCAGTTCTGGGTGCAGCTATAAGTTTTGCATCAATTCGACAGACTTGGGACCTGTGGCAGAGGAGGGTCAGCTCGACGGCGGCGCGCGAAGGGAACGAGTGGAGGCGACGGACCGGCTGGGTGGTTCAAGAACTGCGAGAGCTTGGACGCAGCGGGGGCGGTGGCAGCGGACGACTGTGTATGAATTAGATTAGCATCAATTTGAGCGAAGGTGCCGAGAGTGTCGCACCATTGTTGCTATGGTGAGGTGCAGACCCGCTCGTCCCGCTGGCCGGCCTGCCCAAGTTTGAGCGGCCGCAGCGCGCCCCTCCGCTCAGGCGGCCCCACCGCGAAGTCTCGAGATAAACAAGCTCTGCTTTCGGCCATATTGTGCACAATTTTGCCATTCTTCACATAGTCATGCCTCCGCCTACACTCTATACCGACGAATACGGCGACCAATACCCGATTCTTCAAAAGGCCGTCGCCTGGCGTGGAGGCGAGGGAATCCAGGACCGCAAGTTCATGTGGTGCGAGTTGATGGCGACCATCGAGACGTCGTCCCTGCTCGAAACTTGTCAGTCTTGTGGTCGATTCTTTGTCACCTGCTGTGTCGACCGTAAAACGACTAGCCCCAACAAGCCGTGCCACCACTATCCCGCGGTGATGGTCGACGGAGCGGCCCCTGGGAACGGAAGTGCGACGGCCGTGGCCGGGATTGGAGGGGCCTACGGCACAAAAGACCACCAGAAGTTCTCTTTCGCTGTGCACGACGGGATGGACCGAGGACCGCGAACGAACCAGCGGGCCGAACTCCTGGCTGGCTGCCATCACCGGCCTCGGGTTGCTGGCCGACTCGAGGGACTGGTCGAAAGCTCGTGACCCGCAGAACCCAGAGTTTGTGGTCGTGGCAGATTCAGAGTACGTAGTTAAGGGGATCACAGAGTGGTTCCCGCGCTGGAAGGTAAGCGGAAAGTGCCACGTCAATCCTCAGCTATGTACTAACACTCCTGGTCGATAGCGGAACGGATGGCTGAACAGCAACAACAAGACCCCCACAAACTTGAACTTGTTTCAGAAGCTGGACCGAATAGTCTCAGGTTTGGAGGGAGGCGGGCGTAAGGTTGGCTTCTGGCACGTGGAGCGTCGGGTGTGTCCTGCTCTTCCCATTTGGATCGTGGAGCGTACTGACCAAATTTTCTGCACACGCTCAGTACAACAAAGTTGCGGACGGTCTTGCTAATGCTGGAGCGAGGGAAGCTCAACCCCGCCCGCAGACGCAGCCTATCGTCGTGACAACCGGTTACGCCGAGGTGATCGGGTACGTGGCAGCCGTACGGGGATGAACCAACGCGGTCGGTTTGCTGACAGTACCCACGTTTCAAATTTTGCAGAGATCCTAACCACTTGAACCTCTACTGATTTGGATTGTGCTCTGGTGGAACGTGGTTTTGTACCCCCTTCGTGGACTTGGAGGCGTGGCAGCCACGTTTTCAGTGATGAAGCGTCCCCGAATCTGGAGAAGCCACAGCAAAGGAGCTCGGATACGCCTGATAGGTCTGACTGGCGTAACTTGCAACTCCTGACCTGTTTGGCCTGCTCAAACCAGCCACGTATTGTTGAAAGGCCAAGGTAGCCACCCCGGCTGGCGGGACGCGCGCGCCCCCTTTGTTCTCCGCCCAGCGCCCCACCCAAGTCTCAGGACAAGCACAGCTCGGCTTTCGACCAGAATCTTGCACAACTGGTCATTCCTTCCGACAATCATGCCACAACTACCGACCTATACCGATCCCAACGGCGACACCTACTCGCTTCGCCAGAAGGCCGTCTCGCTCGAGCAGGGCGGCGAGGGCGTCCGAGACCGCAAGTTCTGGTTGTGCCCTCGCATGGCCGAGAAGGAAACGTCCGAGCTCTTCGGCGAGTGCAGCAGGTGTGAAGCCTTTTTCGTTGCCTGCTGTATAGGTGACCGCTCGGAGCGAGGTGCCCTCGGATGCCACTGTTATCCTGCGGTCTTTGTCGACGGAGCTGCTCCTGGGAACGGGAGCGTCAGCGCCAGAGCTGGGATCGGAGCGGCTTATGGACCGTACAAAGAGCAACAATTCTCGCTTCCTGTGGATGACGAGCTCGACCTTGGACAGCCACGCACGAACCAGCGCGCCGAGCTCCTCGCCGCCATCCACGGACTCCGACTCTTGACCCAAGCAGAGCACTGTCCGACGCCCCACGACGACACCAATCCAGCACTTCTGATTGTGACGGACTCGGCTTATGTCGTCACCGGAATGACTGAGTGGTTCCCCCGCTGGAAAGTGAGTGAGCGAGGCCACGTCAGTGTCGAGACCCCTTCTAACCCTCCAGTACTCCTGCTCGGTAGCGAAACAGCTGGATCACCAGCAAAGGCACGAGGCCGACGAACTTGGATTTGTTCCAGACGCTGGACCGCGAGATCACTCAGCTCGAGAACGTCGGACGCAAGGTCGGGTTTTGGCACGTTGACCGGCAGGTGCGTGCTCCTTTTCCCGTCGACACGATCAGACATTGACTGATCTTCCCTGGGACTCTCAAGTACAACACGATTGCGGACGGACTGGCCAAGGATGGGGCAGAGCAAGCTCAGCCTTTACAGCAACAAAGGCGTGTCGGATTTTCTGGTTTAGTCAGGAGTGTTCCGGCGTCGCAGCGGGAGACAGTCAGATTCTCCGGCTTGCTTCGAGCGGTGGAGTACGTGGGGATGTGCTGGCATCAACAACCTTGACCTCCTCGCTAACTGCTTCCATGACGTTCTGCAGGAGTGTGAGCTTGTAGAGAACGCGGGTGTTTGGACGCAATTGAACGAAGGAAGCGCGGCTACTTGACTGGTGCAGAAGACTCCCAAGAGCGAGATATGGCCTTAAAGTAGAGAAGAGACCCTCGCTGCTCTCGGATCGCGTGCCAGCAAGTTTTCGAACCTCCGAAAGAGCAGCCACGTGTTCATGTCGGTGCGGACTCCGAGGCCCAAGAGGCGAGCTGGGGGGACTTCGGCCGCGACGCGCGCCGCGCCTTTGCTTCCGCCACCATCACCTCGAGCCGCACACCTCCCGTCCGTCGCCAGATAGAATCTCAGAGAGAGCAGAGCAGAGGTCTCGCTCGTACTCGGAAAGATGGCGACCGTGTCCCCGACGCTGTCGCTCGCGACCGCCAGCGTGTCCTCGCCTGTCGCTGGCGTACCCGAGCTGCAGCTCGAGAAGCAGCTCGCTTCAGACTCAAAGGTGCCGTCTTGGTTGATTCTGTCATGTATTCAATGCTCATATGGATGGGTGTGTGTAGTGGAAGAAGTACTCGCAGCTCGTCGAGAAGTCGCTTCAGAGCTTCGACAATGTGAACGAGTGGGCCGACTTTATCACCTTCCTCGGTGCGGTCCCTTGTGCGCTAGATCGCGAACTACAGCTGAACTTCTGTCATCAACACAGCCAAACTCTTGAAGTGCCTCCAAGGCTTCCCCCAATTCCCGCTCATCCCCCACAAGCTCACCGTCGCGAAGCGCCTCTCGCAATGCCTCAACCCTGCCCTACCCACTGGAGTCCACCAACGCGCCCTCGATGTCTACACCCACATCCTCACTGTCATCGGCGTGAGTTCCATCCACTTCCACCATCGCTCAGGTCTCGTCGGGGGAGCGCGCGTCGACTGACTCCTGTTGCGCGTTGCCCGCTCTCGCAGACTGAGAACCTCAAGCGCGACCTCCCAGCCTGGTCTTCGGGCTTGTTCCCTTTCTTTCAGTATGCCGCGACTTCCGTCAAGGTGAGCTGCCTTTGGGCTTCCGCCTCTCGAGATCGCGGGTGGAAGCTGACACGCGCCGCCCAACTGCGATTCCCACAGCCCATCGTCTTGGGCATCTACGAGCGCTTCTACCTCCCTCTCCAGGAGAGCTTGCGACCAGCCACGAAAGCTTTCATCCTGGCGCTGCTACCCGGGGTGGAGGAAGAGACTGGCGAGTTCTTTGAGAAGGTACTGCTGCCTTGGCTTGGCTGCGAGGTGATAGAGATCAAGGGAGCTGATAATTCGTGTTTCGGGTGAGCAACAGGTCGCAGCTCTGTTGGATAGAGTGTCAGGGACCGTGTCACCGTCGTTCTTCTTCCAGAACATGTGGCTCGTGCTCGTGACCGCGCCCAACTCGAGGATCCCGGCGTTGAACTACCTCTCGAGACGAATGCCCAAGATGGAGACCGAGGACAGTGCGTTATGAGATCTCTTGAGGCGTGAAAGGGACTGGAGATAGCTGATCGTCGTGGGAAAACAGGTTTGTCGCATATTGTCGGTCAGGACGTTGGGTTGATGGTCAGGGGATTCGCAGCGGCGTTGGAGGACTCGCAGATCCTCGTGCAGCGAGGCATCTTGGATCTCCTCATAACAACTCTCAAGCTGGATAGCGCAGGATTCAAGGGGTACGTCTAAGCGGATCTTCATGGCCGAAGTGGAGCTAATGATGGCGCGGCGTAAACAAACAGCACGAGACGCGACGACCAGATCCTCCTCATGCGAGCGGTAATGGGCGTCGTCTTGAGGCGAGACTTGTCCCTGAGCAGGCGACTTTACGCATGGCTGCTGGGTCCTTCGGAAGCTTCGGAGACGCAGATCGTTTACTTGAAGGAGTACGGGCTGGAGTTGTTGAGGTGTGCGTTGAAAGTACGTGTCCGGAAACAGCTCTCCTTTCTATCTAGGCTTTAGCTAAAAGAACATAATACCTTCAGGCCGATATGGATGCTCAGACGACGGATACTCTCGATCGACAACGGCCGTTCAAGATTTTCATCTCGCTCCTCGACAAATGGGAGATTGGCGGACCTCTCACAGAAGTTCTCGTTCTCGATGCTTTCGCCTCTCTCAGAGTACTGTTACGTCCTAATGACGATCACGACGAGGTAACATCACCTTTCTGATCCTTGGGCCGAGTTGACGATGTGAACAACAGCGCTGACGTGGCTCATTTGGTCTAGCTTCTCATGACGGGCAACATGCTGTTCGAGATCATCGATCCATTCCTCATGTGGAAGCAGATCTTTTTCTCAGTTAGAGACACGATCAAAGAATCTCTTGGGACGGAGGTTAGTTATGCTGGGTACCATGGGGATGGATCGAGCCGCTAACGGTACTTTGACAGTCAATCGAGTTGGCCAAGTTCATCGTCAGAACTTTCCGACTACACGACGAGGAAGTGCAGAAACTTCATGCGCCGTTCGTGGCCTTTGGTATCTTGGACCTTGTTGAGGTGCGTCTCTCCCTTCCTCGGTTCAAGATGCGTCCAGCTAACTCCCACACATCAGGCTTCAAGCCGATCGGCAACCACCTTCGTCGACACTTCCAGCCTCACGGCAGCAATGGAGTTCACCAGCGAGCTTCTCCACGAGATTTCACCCAGGTTCTACGAGACTGGCGAAGCTTCCGATGAGGTCCCTCCTGAGCACCTCGGACTCAGCCTCGCCAACGAACTTTACGGCAGCGTCGACATGAAGACGGCCTCGCTTCCCGAGACCGAGGGTCGAGAATTCCTCATCGCCGGCTTCGTCTCGGCCATGCGGCTTGCGGCAACGTGCTCCGGCGTCGTCTCATCCAACACGAAATCGCTCGATGGTGGACTCGTTGGCGAGCTGTTAATCAGGACTTTGGGCATCATCGAGACGCTGGCCGCAGCGACGGCGCACTCGAAGGACAACCTCGCCCTCGACTGGAACCCGGATGAGTGGGTGAACGGCTTTGTCAAGTGCCTCGCCACGTCGCCGTCAAACTCCAAGATCTTCCCGCTCCATTCCGCCATAATTAATTCCATCCTCACTCTCGCTGGGACTCCGACGATTCAACCTGCTCTTCAGAAGGGCCGGCGATCTCTCGTCGAGGCTCTCACCTCCAAAGTGCGTTGTCTCTCCTCGTGCTCATGTTGCTGGTGAATCTAACAACGTTTACGTCCACAGCTCCTCGAGTATCTTCAACCGCCATGCGCCCCTTGCTTCGTCGAATCGGTACAGCTCATGTGGGGAGTCGAGGCGCTTTCGGACTGCCGACACGTGGAGTCGATGATTTCGGAGCGCCTTTCTTCTCCGAACCCAGCAATCCGTCTTCCTGCATTTGAGGCATTTGGAAACCTGTGGCGATTCACTGGTCGGTGGTTTGCTTCTTCTTGTTCGTCTGGGAAGGGCTAACGCAACGTTGCTGCAGAGGACTCTCAACTCCCCGGCGTCGTTCTGCGGACCCCTATGTTCATGATGCTCGACAGTCTAAAGGCGGATGATCTCAGCACAAGACGAGCAGGCGAGGCTTGGATGCGTTGTAGTCTTAAGTCCTACCTCCGGTTCGTGGCGTTTGCCCTGCTCTCCGTGGTTGGTGACTCACCCCTGCTTCCTTGACAGAATCCTCGATCCCCTCCTTTTCACTCTCCTCGACCCAGCGATCAAGCAGCTCCCTTCTACGGTAACCGTCGCCGGCGTCCAACTTCCCATCCTCGTCTACCACAGCAAGTTCGACCAGGCTCGAGTTCACCACGTGCTCGACGACCTTCTCAGCCTCGCCAGATTTGGTGGTCAAGGATTGATCCGCATCGCAAAGGGCTCTTTCCTGAAGCACTCGCTGGATCCGTCGTTCCGAGAACGCGTGCGACACTGTGAGTGGCGAACGCTACTTGGGCTCTCCAGTTTTCTGACACGCGGTTGTTTCTAGCCGAGCTCGAGACCTACACCTACCTCGACGGCCTCGTCGCTGTCTTGGTCCGGTAAGCTTTGATCCGCCGGTCTTTTCACCTTGACCAAGATGGACGCTTACGCTTTCACTTGCAGGTTCCTTCGAGCCGAGCCAGCGCCCGAGCTCGCTGCATCGCTAGGACCGCTCAACCACCACATCCACGCCGTCGTCGCCGAACTACTCCAGGTCGTTCTCTCACGAGGAGAGTCAGAAATGGCCGGAATCAAGTCGATCGAGGCAGCTCTTACCTCCCGACTGTACCTCTGCATTCACCGCTCGGAGCTTGACCTCCAGAACAAGCTCCTGCATGTTCTTCACTCGGTCGTCCACGCCGTCACGTCGGGAACGAAGCGACACAAAGGGACTCCTTCACTCGAAGTCAAAGCCCCGGAGCCCGTCGAAGCTCAGCCTGTCGACCTCTCCCACGACGAAATGTTCGTACGAGTGGTTTCCGACGCCGTCTCGATCCAGCGCAACAACGCCGTCATCCACCACTGGATCGACTTCCTCCTCATGACCATCCCTCAGTACCGCCACGCTCTTCACTCTGTCATCTTCCCGCTCGTCGACTGCCTCGTCAATCGACTACGCGCGCTCGTCGTCGACTTCCAACGCACCTACTCGACACCCGATTCTGACGAGCCGCCGTCGGAAGCCACGGACGCAGAGTACACTGTGCTCATGAACGCGCTGGAGCGCTTGCTTCTCATTGCCGTCACCGAGTCGCTCAGCGCGTCGGCCGATGAGGAGCCCAAGCAAATGGAACGAGTCGTCAGCGACCACGCGAGTGCTGGAGGCGCGGGAGGGCTGCTGGGTTACATGACGGGCGTTCTCGGCAACGCTGAGCTCGAGCACTCAGAAGTGAGTGACGAGAACCGAGTGAGTCCTCTCGTCAATCCGGTTCCCTCGCCATTTCCGAAACCTGATGACGTGTTTCAGGTCAAGAACGCAGGCCTTGCACGCCTCCGCGACTCCGTCAACCTCCTGCTGTTCTCTTGGGAAGTAACGTCGCGACTCGAGTCTCCAGTTGGGGAAGAACACTCCACTTCTCAAGGATATTTCCTCGGTCGGGCCAAGGTCCGCGCTCGCAAGGCGCTCGAACGAGTATACAAGGCCTCGCCAGCCGATGTGCTCGATGATATCGTCTCGTTCTGGGACAAGACTCGGTCAAACTCGGTGCGCTTTGAAGATTCTCCCAGATGAACGGGTCTTCTAATTCACTGTGCCAGCAGTCGACGCCCGAGAGCGAAGCCAACGTCTTCACCATGCTCGATATCCTCGCTCCCAGTCCTCAGACTGTCGTCACCATGCTGTGTGAGAAGCTTGCGCCTAAAACTGGTGGGGCTGCTGGCAAAGTTTTCACCTCGTCAGTCCTCCCCTCCTTGGTTCGTTTTTGTACACGGAGCTGATTTTCACTTCTTTCTAGAACGGATGACATGTCGTTCGCTTTCTTCGAAGCCTACCTGAACCGAGTCGAAGGTCCGATTGCTGTTCAGGTTTGGGCCACGTGCCTCCAGTTCATTCGCGACTTCCTCGGCAACATGTCGACGAGCAAGCCCTACATCTTCCCTTGCCTCCGGTGCGCTCTTCGTGCACTCGTTCTCAGACTGCTGCTTACACCATCGATCATCAAAGAATCTTCACAACTCTTTCCGAGAAAGTGTCCCAGACCAGCGCTCTCGAGGACCGACGAATGCGCCGCGACTTGCAGGAGACTTTCATTCGTCTCACCGACACGTCGATCGTGCTTGCCGGTCGGGCAGTGGAGCAGAGTGGATGGCTTCGCAGAGCTATCGATACGAATGGTTGGTTCGGAACCAGTCTAGTGATGTGCCTTTGAGCTAACGGTGGTGACTTATCCAGGCGACACGGATAGCATCGTTTCCGACAAGGGCAAGCCTGAGTCGGAGGACGTGGAAGAGGAGAAGCGCCCTGCTCCAGCCGCCAATCAAGCGCGAGAGGTACGGCCAACATACTTTCTTCTCACAACTGGCTCTAAACTATTCATCGACAGATCACGGAGTTCCTCGCTCAACGAATCCTTGCCGACTTCCGACGTTTCCTCATCGACCCCGACAAGACCGTTGCTGTCTGCTCGAACATGGTCTACTACATCGTCACGCCGGCTTTCAAAACCAGATCAAAGTGAGGCTCATCGCCATGCATCTCATGGTTCGAACACTGTTCTAACTCTCATCCCTACAGAACGCTCGAGATTGAGCCGACCGTCTTCGAGCTGCTCACGGAGATGGCGAAGAACCCGCTGACTCTCAAGGCTTGGCGAACGCAAGTCTCGGACGCTTTCGGTGACAACCGCTTCTTCAACGCGCCGCCGTCCAGTCACGCCAGGTGGAAGCCGCTCATCCAGGCGCTCATGGCGTCGGACAAGGAGCGTCTTGTCGAGCTTGCAGGTTCGTCGACGTCTTACTTGTTTTGTGTACGTCAGTCACTGAGGTTGCATCCCTACAGCCAAAGTTTCCACGGTCTCTTCGGCCAACATCTTTACCAATCGCGAGTTGGAGAGCTTGTCGCGGGCGCTCAGCTTGCGTCGCCTCACCTACACCATCCTGACGGGAGAGAAGGATCGCTTCTTGACCCAACTTCCAATCATCCAAGAGAAGCTTGTGGATCTCCTTCGCTCGAGTGTTGGGGACATGGTTCATGCTGAGGTGCGTCGAGAGACCGTTCCGCCCCCTCGTCCGCATGGCTGACGAGGCGTCTTTCAGGTCTACCTCTGCCTTCGAGTCTTGTTCTGTCGTATTGGAAACCACCACCTCGCAGGACTTTGGCCCGTCATCCTTACCGAGCTGGTGTGTATATTTCACCTTCAACGGTCAAACCGGTCTGACTTGATTTTTTGCCAGCTCCGACTTTTCGAGTCTCTCGTCGACCAGGTCGTGCCGGATGGATCCGACTTGCTTCAACTCATCCTTTCGGCGTGCAAGTTCCTCGATTTAACGCTGGTTCTTCAAACGGAGGAGTTCCAGATGTGAGATCTACCCTATCCGCCGAGCCATGCGCCTCCACTGACCAGTCTCTCGCCGTAACAGCCACGAATGGATGTTCGTCACGGACACGGTTGACGCCATCTACCCGCCCGACGCCTGGCTACCTCAAGCGATCATGGACCGCCTCGGCGAGATCATTTCTCGCACGAGTCGTCCTCAGGCCAACACGCAGGATCCAGCCAAGGTGGAGTGGGCGGCGGGTCGGAGTCGCCCTCGGCAGCCGACGCTGACGCTCAAGCGGATCAACTCGATCGCCGAGCTCGAGCCGTTCTTCACGACTGTGAGCTTGATGGCTTACGAGTCAATCTACCACTCTGCTGGCAAGGTGGACATTGCGGCCGTCGAGGCGCAACTGGTCGCGGATCTCTTCGACGGCGTCGTCTAAGGCGGCGTGGCGCGGCGAAGCGAGGCGAAGGGTCTTGGTACATAAGCGATACCCGGTCAGACCGAAGGGATACCCACTGCAATGCCTCGTTACCCTTTCTCAGACTGGAACGTGGGCCACCTTCCTCGGGGATAATGGATGGTGACGTTGAAAGGAGGACTTTTTGACAAAGCGGCGTTTACGTGGCCAACGACCGGCGGTTGGTCCTCCACTCGCATCCCGAGCCAGGTCTTGGTGATCGTTCTCCACTTCCTCTTTTCTCCGCGAAAACCTTAAAAAGAATGTGCGAATCCAAGTCCCGGTTGCATCACCTCTAACCCACAAGACGGGCCAGGCACGGGCGGATGCGCTCATCGCCCGCCCGCCCTGCCCCTTAGCTGGGCCATTTATCGCGAGATTGAGGAGCTTCTCGCGCGATTCGTGGCGGTACAAAAGGTTGTGCAGGTGTTTGGGATGGTGGTGAACCCATACGAGTGGCTCCCGGACGCTATGCAAGCGAGCACTAAAGAGATCTACGTCGTGGCTGACTAGACGAGGCTCCCACGCCGTGTGGTGTGGCTGCTGCGGGTGACGTTGCTTTGCTTTCCTTGATCCTTTTCGTTTTTCCAGGCGCGTCCGCGTTGTCTCTGCGAGGCCACGAAGCGATCCCTCGCCTCCCCCCTTCCCCTTCCTCCACTTTTTCTCTCTGGCCCCCTCCTCACCCCTCCCGTCCCGCCAGCTCGTTCCTTCGTCCCGGTGCCGTAGCGTGCTGGCTCTGGCGACCCTCTCGCGTCCTCCGGCGGTCCCCCTACCCCTTGCTCCCAGCGCGAGCGATCCCCAAGTCCGGCTGCTCGCTTCCGACGAGCCCCCGGAGCTTTCGTTCGCCCTCTCGACGCCCGGGCTTTCGTATAGAATCGTGTAACTTGTAGGACATGCCTCCAATCAAGCGACCGGCTGGCGAGCAGCCGACGGTGTTGGCAAAAGGACTGGCGTGCAGCGTGAGTCTCAGCAGCCTCCACTTCGCGGTGTGGTGTGTGGTGTGGGTGGTCGCTGACGCGCGGTGGCTGCTACAGCGATGCAAGGCTCGTAAAGTGAGGTGCAGTGGTGAGCATCCAGCGTGCAGCTCGTGTCTCCGTACCGGTCAGTCGTCCTCCCGCGCCATCGATACTCAACACGAGCCCACACTGAATGCGTCGCCACTTTGCCAGCGCGCTTCCGTGGCCACGACATCGCCCAGGTCAAGTGCGCGTACAATGGATCGGGCAAGTGCAGCGAAGACATCCCCAAAGTCAGGAAGTCCAAGGACCATGGTGCGTCCTCCCGCCCCCGATCTCGACGAGCGCATCTCTGATGTTTATTTCGATGCGGGAACGAACAGCGCGACGACCTCGATTGGCGTCTCTAATTCGGGAGCCTGACTCTCGGACCTCGTCGGCATCGTCCATTCAGTCGTCCCAGCCTTCTTCGGCAGCGTCGTCGTTCAGCCTGACCGACGGTGAGAGCATTGCCTCGTCCCTCTTCTCGACGCCCGCGTCGTTCTACTCGAACGGCACCGCCGCCAGCTCCACCGCCTCGCTTCCGACGATGAGCTCGACCGGCAGCAAGCAGCAAGGATACCATCCTTACCCACTGCAGCTCCAGCTGCCACCAACGCCGACGTCGTACCCTTTCCCGTCGCCGACCACGTCCGAGTCGCACCTCCCGCTCTCGACGACGAGCTCGCTCGCCGCCCGCCGTGCCGCCGCCAACGCGATGAAGATTGACATCCCCCGCTCCTCCTTCTCATCCCTCTCCCTCTCCCATTCTGCTCCGATCTCTCCCGCTCCCGACTGGCCGACGTACCAAGCAGCAGCGCCCGCAGCGCAGCCCTCTGCGTTCCTCGACGTGTTCGACAACTCGCGCATGCCCACGCCCGGAGCTTCGACGACCTCGTCGCTGTCGTACTCTGTTCCGCCGAGTTTCCCACCGTTGACGCAGGACGACTTTATGCTCGCGCCTTACCCCTCGCCGTCGATCCTCGGCAGCATGTCGTGGGGTCAGCCGTCGCCTTCGATCGCGGGGACGCCACTCCCTCAGTTCTTCCGCACCAAGGGAGGAACGAACCTCAGCCTTGTGCCGGAGTATATTGGAGCTGGGAAGGGCGTCGTTTGGGAGAGCCCTACCTGGGAGGTCGGCAAGGGGACGGGCGAATACTCGTGGGCGTGAAGGATGCGCCGCGACATAAAGGGAGGGTCGCCGTGTGGTGGCCTTTCCTAACAGACACTTTCTCTTATCGAACTCCTTTCGTGCCCCTTGTTTACACTCTTGACATCAGAATGATCGCACTCAGTAATTCCAACCCACCCAGTCTGTATCATAGATTAGACCCTTCCCGCTCCCCTTCGTTCTCTTCCTCCCACAAAAGCGTATAGAAGAACTGCCATACATACGACGATAGTCTCTTGAAACTAAAGAAGCGACCTGTTCAGACTCCAATCCCTCTTCCCAGGTCCCACAGAGATGTTCGAGGGTGACCTCCTTGAGCAACCCCGTCCGAGCGATCTCAGTCAGGAAACAAATGTGAGTCGAGGTGGAGCGATCTTGGGCGCCGTTGACATGGCGATAGCTGGCCCTCCGCTATTTTCTTTCAAAAGATGAGTGGAATTTGGAATCAAAAGTCTTCTGACGGTGCAGAAAGCGGTCGTCACGAGTATCAACCCTGAAGATGCTCACCCTTGACCTCCGTCCTTGCATCCAAGAACAAGTCGGTCTAGGAGCACTTGGTTGCGGCGGTGGCACCGAGTGGCGCGAAAAAAAGGAAACCCAAAAATTACGAATGTAGATCGTGGCCGGATATGAACCACGACCGCCTCTGTGTCTGACTTGGGTTGCCGTGAGCCGTCGAAGACCTTGGCCGCGTGCACATTGGAAGGCGATATACCCGTGCACCATCCGAGACAGAAAATTTTCCTCCGCTTCTTGCAGCTAAAAGCACTACCACGAGATCCTCGTCTGAAAAGCGGGGCGTAGAGGTGTGTGGATGTTGCGGAGGTCGGCAAGTGGCCAAGGCTGTAGCTGACGTGGTTCCATGTTCGAATCGTTTTCTCGTTGCAAAGCTCTGGAGCTACTTTGCTGCTCTTGCTCGGAGATGAAAGCTTTCCTTGTAGACGAAACTCTCAGCATCAGCCAGAGCTAACGAGTCCGAGCTCCTCCACGATCGCCGCACAGGACTGACTCTAATCACGATTCCAAGAGCATCGGGGCGTGCGTTGTGAAGGCTGGTCTGTCCGCCGGACGAAAAGGATCAAAAAAAGATCAAAAAGTTGGGAATGTAAGTCGATGCCAGATTGAACCACGACCGCTTCTGTGTCTCAAAGGTCGCCGCAGAGGCCGACGAGCTCGTAACCGTGCACAGAGGAGGGCTGCGACCCTTGCGCCATCCAGGACAAGAGAATCTCGACGAACTTTGACAAATATGGAGTCCTGTGCACAAAGTACATATTGAGTTGACGTTCACCCCAGTTCAGTGGGAAGAGTCTTTTCCCGACGCAACACGTCATTGTGAAGCGTCCCGCTCGGGGCTACGACTCATTAGGGATCGGCAGCGTTTACAAGCCAACGTCACTCATGAGGTCTATCAGTCTGTTCTGGTACTGATTACGGTTTTCTGATTTCCTGAGGCATTTCGTACGGATGAAATGAGAGACTGAGGCACTAAGAGTCACTGATGGAGAATCGGATCAGTTTGGGCTTCGGTGATGGTGATTGAGACGACATACCACTTTGGGATCAAACTTGTGTTCGTCCCAATAGTCCTCCACCTCTTCCAAAGCTCTCGAAAAGGAGTTCTGGCTGCGACAATAGTAGGTTTCCAAGCAATCCGGTGCCGACCAAAACTCGGACGTCGCATAGAGCCGCTTGGCTAGCTCCCGAGCCGGATCCTTAAAGTAACACCACCTTTCTTGCCTCAGGAGTCTTGTCTCAGCTGCAACTGCCGTCTCCCACACGTGGCGTTGCTCCGAAGTCCAGGTGCAGCTCCCGGGTCGAGCGCGTCGTCTCACCCTGATCAACTGATTGAGACACCGGCTGTCTGGGACGGGTTTGAGAATGCTGTCGAGAGCGACGTTGATCACTTTCTGATGATAGTCTCGCTAATTGCTCAAATAAGGTCAGCCCTGAGCTCGGGAACTTGGTCAAAGACTAACAAGTTGTTGACGCGTGTCCATGTTTGGTTTGGAAGTCCCGATCGAGGCGAAGGCGGCAGCTTGCAACAGGTTGTAACTGCTTGCAGACCCCTTTGAGGCTATATCAAAGATCTCTAAGGGATTTTTCGGCAAGTGGGTGCTGTCGGCTAGAAAGCATCAGCCCCACTACAGGCACGTGTTTCCGAGTGGAAAAACTCCTACAACAGCTCATGGTGCACAGTCAAAATAGCGAAGGGACAATCGTACTTGTTTGCAGCCCTTATAGCTTTCTCGAGCTTGCCGAACGAGTAGTCGGGTACATCCCCTTCTTGTCGCAAGATTCCGAAAAGGGCGCTCAACTCGCCTTCCGACTCAGTGAGCCTATACGGCTCGTCGGCATTGTCTGCTCCGCAGCCAGCAAACATGTCCCTGAAGACTGAAGAGTGGAAAGCGAGGAATGCGGGATTGACTTTGAACTCGGCCCGGTCGCTGCTAACGAGGGTGAAGTTGCCCTCGAAACGAGTTGCGTCGTCGAACGACGAGGAGCGGCGAGCGACGGAAAGCGTGTTGGGAGCGTCGTTCGTCATGACGGTGAAGGATTGTTCGTGGTGACAAAGAGAAAAAGAGGAATTGCTCGGTGCTCGGTTGACATGGAGGAGGCGGGGACGCTGCATCGCATGTTGAAGGGTGATTGTCGCGTGAACGGGGCCGGCGACGAAAGTCGTCGAAAGGCAGCGAGGGCTCCGTGTCTGGCAAGGCAACCCCATTGCATTGCAGTGAACCACAAGACTCAAAGGACCTAATCCATGATCCCCGAAGGCTGCCGTGAGCTGTGTCGACTGACGAGAATGTTGCGGGGTTCCGCCACGTCATCAGCCCAAACGAACGAAGCTCGGGAAGTGCGAGAACGGGGGATCGCGTTGACAACTCGTAATAACCCACAACTACCACTTTTCTGATCCCTCAGTTTCCTCCACGGGGCCCTCTAGGAGGCTGCTGCCCATACCCGTTCCAGTTCCCACCATTGGGCGGCATGAACTGTCCTCCAAACGGCGGCTGCTGGAATCCATTCGGTCCAAACGCGTTCGGCGGGAACCCGCCACCCTGACCGCCAAAGAAGTTGGGGTTGAAGTGTCCGCCGCCTTGCGCCTGCATCGGTCCCGCGCCGGGGTAGTTCGGCTGGAACTGAGGAGGGAAAGGACCGGTCGGGTAGTGCTGGCCGGGGTAGTTGGGGTAAAAGCCGCCTCCGCCGCCGTTGTTGGGGTGATAGCCGGGACCAGAGGGGTATTGAGGAGGGTATTGTTGATGCTGGGGGTGCTGAGGGTATTGAGGATGCTGGGGATATTGTGGTGGCGAGCGAGGGCTAGGGACGTGGCCATTTGGCCCGGTCGGTGGAGTAGCGCCAGTGCGAGGTCCTGCTCGGTCGCCCTGAGCCTGAGGCTGAGGAGGGGATACCGTTCCTGATGATGCAGGTTTCGGCGGGAGCGCCTGAGGACGAGATTGTTGGCCGCCTTCGCTCGACTCTGGCTCGACAAACTCGGGTCTCGGCGGGAGTCCAGCTGGACGAGCAGGGAGTGGTGCGACTGGTCGACGCTCCGTGCCCATTGTGGAGCTCCCTCCTCTTCCTCTTCCGCCACTCGGCCCACCGCGACCTCTTCCACCATCTCCGCCCCCGCGACCGCGACCACGTCCCTCACCACGACCTCTCGTTCCACCTCTGCCACCCCTCTGGCTCCTCGAGTCAAACCTCTCCTCCTGATACCGCTCATCAATCTCCAGCGTCGACGAGATACTCCCAGTCTCATCGTCGTCGTCGCTGAACTCGAACTCGGCCTCGGCACCCATCGGTGGCTTTCGACCGGTATCGCGTTCGAACATCCTTCGGCCGATGGCAGCAGGGGGTGGGGCTTCACCCATGAGGTGGAGGTCGCGAGGTCGCTGGAGTGGAGTGTACGCCTCGTCGTCGTAAGAGAATGGTTGAGGACGAGCGGGAAGGTGGGAGGGTGGTGCAGCTGAAGGTGCTCGAGAGCCTTGGCGAGATGAACCCGGAGCAGCGGAACCGGCACGAGCTTTTCGCCTGCATAATCGAGGTAGTGAGCACCAAAGTCTGGAGAGAACAGATGAGGTGACGCACTCGGCCTTCATCGCGCGTCTGTACTCCTGCTCCTCCTCGTCATCACTGAACTCGACCTCGTTCGCGTTGACCTCCTCGTCCCAAACGTTACTGGCGTCGCTACCCTTGAGACCTCGGATATCACGAGTGAAGACGAAGGTGGCCATCTTGGGGGCGTAGAAGACGGGCTTGCCGATGGTGAAGATGGCGCGGTCGGGCAGGGAGCTCAATGGGAAACGAAGACTGTAGAATGGCTGCTGAACGGCTCCAAATGTCTCGAAGATCTAACAAAGCAGAAAAGTGACACAGAAAGGTGAAAAGAGTCAGCTGAGAACTAGGTCAACGACAGGAGAAGGCCACGTACCGCACCAATGACCGTCTTGTCCTCCCAGCAACACACCGTGCCCTCATCCAACACCCTCCAATCACCCCCAGTATCCGCCTTGACCACCACAACCGTATCGATCACGCTCTCGACCTTCCCAAACCTCGAGATCTCCGCGTCGTCTGGCAGCTTGTCCATCTTGGGCATCGCGATCTCAGGCTGAACAACCTCGTGCTCCGTCTTTGGCGCCGACCCGCCTCCTCCACCACCGTTCACGTCGTCGTCGGAGAGGTCAGAGTCGACTGAGCCGGCACGCTTCTTCTGCGGGCGCTTGCGGTTGCGCTGGCGGCCAGCGCCAGCTTCGTTGTTGGATGCGTCGGAGGGCTCTGGCAGGGTGGAGGTGGAGGCGGTAGGTCGAGTCGAGGGCTCCTCGTCCGAGTCTGAGCTCGAGTCTGAGTCTGATGAATCTGAAGAGTCCGAGTCGGAGGACCTGCAACGAGACGTAATGTCAGCTCGTACAGCATAGCAATGAGCTGAGAACGAAACTCACGATTCATCCCCGTTGTTGGGCTTCGTATCCTCCTGCATAGCATCCTCGTCTTCCTCACCTTCCACATGCCTCGTGATCCCACTCTCCTCCATCTCCTTCTCGATCGTGTCCAAACCCTCTCCGCCAGCGGCCCCAGTTGAGCTCGCGAACCCAGCCTTCTCCCTCATCTCGCGCACGACCTGCTCGTAGTTGCTGTTGCCCCTTCCAGCTTTTACCTCACCCTCCTCATCGCCTTCGTTCGCTCCGAGAGAGAGGATGTGCTCGATGTCGGCTGGGAGGGTGGTGAGGGACGAGGGGGCGGCGGCGGTGGGCAGAGATGGGACCTTGAAGACCTCTGCGTCGGTCTTGGTGGGAAGTGTGTTGACATCTGATGATGGTGGTAGTGTTGTATCGGCAGCTAATACTGACGATGGTGCGACGAGCTCGCCGTTGTCGATCGTTTCTCCTTCCTCCATTGTGGCGTCCACCTGCTCGCCGCTCGAGAGCTCCTCCTTGGCCGGCTCTGAGCGCACCTCCGCTACTACAGCCTGAGCACCCGAGTTTACCTCCTGCACCACGTTCTCCTCGACCTGCGCGTCGTCGCCGTTCATCTCGACGTCGACTGCTGGCGCGGTGGTTGAAGCGTGAGCTTGCTCCAGAGTCGCTGCTGCCGGCGAAGCCTGTCGCACGAGAAGAGCAGCGATTTCCTCCTCGCTGTCCGAGTGTTCTGGCGCTATGCGATCCGCCATTATTAGTGGAAGGTGTGCGAGTCGCGTCGATGGTGAAGGACACTGAGCGGCGCCAACTTCGAAAAACACTGGGCCGACTTTTTGAGCTCGGACGGATGCCGACGAGCGTGCGGCCAAGTCCGTGAGAGGTGGTCGGAACAGACAGGTTTGGGCTCGTAGTTCAACACATATGAAAACTTATTGCTGTGGATGATTGAGAGCTGGATTTGGACTGGGTGCGGGAGGGAACACTGAAAGCTTGGTGGCCACGTGGTGCCGCATTTTCGGTCGCCTGAACTCCCCGGAGCTCGCTGTGAAGGATGAACGCTGCAGCAGGGTGTGCCTATGATTCACACCTTCCCATCAGACACCATCACGACTTTCTATCTTGCACCACAACTCTGCGATGACCTGCTCACCATCGCCCTCCCTCCAAAGTCTCGCTTCGTGCAGCCTCGACACCGACGCTCCCCCCGCCTCCGAATCCAACGCCGAACACACCCCAAACCTCGCCACTTTTACCACCATCGACAAGCAAAAGTTCACGATCAGCCCATCGATGACCTTCCCGCTCTTCGATCTGGCGGGAGCCAACAGTCGCGGTTCGGACGACGGAGGTGCCACGTCCGAGGTCGCCATCACGGCGGCCGAATTTCAGACCTGGACCAAAGCGATGCGAGGTGACGACGAAGCCAAGTTCAGTATGGAGGAGCTCGAAAGGCTCATGAGTGCTTGCAAAGTCTACAGCTCGAGATTGGTCGAGTTGGAGCTCGACAAACACCTCTTGTTCGTCCCGTTCTCTCTTTGACGATTCGTGCGAAGCTAACAGGTGCTGACGCGGCCAGGTCTCACGTCAGGGACGAGCCTGTCAAAGTGTTTGGATTTGCCTTCAACCTCACCAACAAAGCCCTCATGCAAGCTGCCGCTTTCGAGACGTTGGGGAGAGAGTCGATCACGGAGGACGTCAAGACCCTCTCGGACGACGCTCGAAACTTGTTGGTGAGCAGCTTCCTATCTTCCGATCAAACAAGACATAGACTCATGGACTTGCACAACAGCAATTCTACCACGAAAAGGTCCTGAGGTCCGCCGAAGAGGGCATCCTCCTTCACATCCCAGACAAGTGCGAAAGCAGGGGTTGCAGCGGAGCGACGGCCATCTGGAACCCTTGCGCTTTGGCGGAGCTGCGAGAGCTGTTGGATAGTCCTTGGTGTGGAGTATACGACGTTGGGTATGCTATGCGTTGCAGACTCGGCAGGATTGGCGAGGAAGGTATCAAGAGTCCTTGCGCTTCGTGCTGGACCAAGTCGTACATGGCATGCGACAAGCTCAGCCTCGGGTGGGACGGCATCAAGAGGAGGACCAACATCGTCAACACTTCAGTGCTCTTCCACAGACTGTTGGCTGATAATTGTCTGAGCAGTGGGCATGAATAGCTTCTCTCTAACAATCTCCACTCTCCAAAACACCCCACGTGGTCCTCCCCGACTTCCCGAAAATACGTGTCAAACGTTTCCTCGATGTCATTAGTCTTGCAAATCACGAAAATGATGGTGATAGTATCTTTTTGGGGTGTGGGTGGGTGCTCTCTAAACTACGTGATGCACATCGACTTTTACACGGCTGTACAAGTAAAACGAAAACATTCCGTCCATCCATCCGTTCACGCGACCTTCCTTTCCCTCCCACCAAAGTCCATCAACGTACACTCTGCTTCCTCCTCAACTTTTCCGCCTTCTTCTCCAACTCGGCCGCCTCTTTCGCCCTCTTGGCATCCTCCTTCTGCTGCTTCTGCCTCTCCTTAGCCCTCTGCTCCTCCGCCTTCTCCCTAGCCTTCCTCTGCTCCTTCGCCAACTTCTCCGCCTCCTTCTTGCTCAACGTCGGCGCGCTCGCAATCGCCGCTCCTTCCTCACCCTGCGCCGTCCCTCCATTCCCATTCGCATCACCCGCTGCAGCCTTGGCACCCACCGGTGGTGGCCCACTCATCGACAACGGCCGCGACGAGCTCTTCCTCCCAAACAAGTTCCGAGTGGTCGTCAACGCCTCAGGAAGCGCGTTGGCGTCCATCGACGCCTTCGATCCCCGTCGCTGAGGCGTGTGACCAGGCGCGAGGTTTTGACTGGACGACATGGTCGACACTGAGCCGTCGTCGCTCGGCGGCGGAGGGTGATTGGCTGGCGACGGCGAGCTGTTGGCCGAGTCGTAGGAACCTCGGTGATCCTCGCCTGGGAGAACGGCTGGCGGAGGCGGGAGGTCCGAGTTCCCGTTCGATAGGTGTCCGTTCGAGATGCTCGTTGGAACTAGCGGCACAGGCTCGGCGGTCGGCATCGTCGGGGACGAGACGACGCGGTTCCCTCCCTTGTCCGACTTGCCGAGCGACAGCGACCTCCCCCACGACATTTTCCCAAGCAGCGTCCGACCACCTTCCTGCTCATTGTTCTCCTTTGGAAGATCAACGGGTGCGAAGCCAGCAGCTTCAGATTTTGGTGTCGTGGGAGGGAGCGACGACGCGGCGGTGGATGACGACGCTGTTGCGGGGGGTGCAGGAAGAGGCGTCGTCGGCGATGTGGGAGAGACGAAGGGTGTGAGAGGCGGAGCAAAGTCGAAGCCGGATTCGGGCTGTGCAGGCGGCGACATGGGGAGAGGGATGTTGGCCGCTGCCGGAGGGACTGACGTGCTCGCGCCAAGCTCGAGTCCCAGGCCTGACCCCATCGGCAGTGGTGGGACTGGCGGTGCCGGCTCCTCCGGTACGCTTCCCGAGACGACAGACGTCCCAGCAGAACTCGACGTTTCTGTCCGCTGACGAGGCCGAGTCGTCTCGTTGATGCCGAAATCGCGCAGGTCGAGGTCCACGGCTTGGTAGAACAGGACGTAACCGCTTCCTTGGCCCGGCGTGTCGCCGAAGTATCGCTGAATCTCGCTCTCCTCGATCGGGTACACCGTGTTGTCGTCGAAAACAATCCATCGCGAGCCACTCTTGACGATGGAGATGTAGTGACCGTGATGAGGGCCGCTGGAGGAAGGCGTGGGCGGACGCAAGCGAGGAAGACCACTACTGTCAGTTCCAGGCCTTGTGGGTCCAGAAGTTCAGGCACTCACACTCCGATGTGGACGATGATCGACCACAACTTGTACAGCCGATCGGAATTGGTAGCACCATCGGAGGTGTTGAACAATCGGAGCTCGAAAGGGAACACGACGCGGTACGTGAGCTTGACGTGGCGCTGGAGTCGCTCCTCGTACTTGAATCGCTTGAGATGCAGCGCTAGGACATTCGGTAGCTTCTTGATCTTCATCCTAAGTGTTGAAAATGTGAATTCAGTTTTCCTAACTCGTTCAAGCGGAGAAAGAGAGAGACTCGTACCGCCTCTCAGCATCCTGTAGCCCACGACACTTGTCGCACTCGAACTTGTTCTTGTGACACAGCATCTCGCTCGCACTGAACTGCCGAAGGCACGCCGTGACGGAAGAGTTGGCCTCGATATCGATCGAAAGGTCGAGGAACGCCTCGTCGCGAGAGGTCACCTGAACGGCAGAGAGGCGGTGTCAGTCCCGGACGAACCAAACACAGCTCGCAATCCGAAGACGCACCGTCTC
This sequence comes from Pseudohyphozyma bogoriensis, assembly GCA_024364755.1. Lineage (NCBI taxonomy): Eukaryota > Fungi > Basidiomycota > Microbotryomycetes > Chrysozymaceae > Pseudohyphozyma > Pseudohyphozyma bogoriensis. The sequence goes on from JALBUQ010000002.1 coordinate 401,443, forward strand.
GCAGGCCAAACACCGCGTTTCGTTGGTGAGGATACCTTCGAACAGTTTGTGAACCCACGTCTTTGGATCACCCGCGGCAATCACTCCGTCTACAAAACCAAAACACAAATCAGCACTTCCACACGGAGAGTCGGCCCGCTCGCATAGGAGTCCCGCAAGTAGCAACGAAACGCACCAGGACCGTTCCCCTTCCCAAACCTCTCATCCTGATCTTTCTCGACGACCTCGGCAATCATGTTGATGAGGTAGTTGAGGAACTCGTGCGCGTCCTGGTGCAGCGTACTCCTGAAGAACTCGTTCTCGCGCTTGAGCTGGTTGATGAACGCCTGCGGTGCAACCGTTCCCAGCGTTCTCGGCTGCGACGAGATGGCAGTGAAGAGGTCTCGGAGCGTCGAAAGCAGCGTGGCCTGCTTCGCCGCCGTCGTCGCGAGGACTCCGTTCGAGACGACTGGAGTGCCGACGCCCGTAAACGACGAGTTCGTCACCGTCGGAGCGAGCGGAGCTCCCACGAGGGATTTTGCTGGGCTGCCATCGGTCGACGAAGCGGCGTCGCTGGCAGTCTGGATCGGGACGGGAGCCGAATCCTGTCGCTTTGGGCCACCGCCAAACGCGTTGGCGAGCGTCGCGCGCCCGGCCGTGGTCCCCGATTTGGACGGGGCTCTTTTGAGGAGGTTGTTCGAGGTCGTGGTGCCAGCTTGAGGGATTCCGTTGCCGGCAGATTTTGTTCGGATGAAGGAAGGGCGGGAGGAGGGGGTGGTCGGGGGTTGGAAGGAGGGTGCGGGCGAGGCGGGAGTTGGGTCCGGTGATGGCGAGAGTGTCGCTTCGATGAGCTCGCGGAACGGCTTGGAGAAGTAGAGGGACTGTAGGACCGAGTTGGCGTAGCTGTGGTGCACGAGACGAGGGAAGGGAGAGTCAGCTCGTGCGATCCGTCGACAGCACCCCACACTGCCAGCTCCACACGGCAACAAGCCGACGAGCTCGCGAGAATCGAGAGCGAGCCTCACCAAGTGTTACCGAACTATTGCGAGCCGATAGTGATGATAAGTACGGGTAGAAAACGAGAGCTGGAAGAGCAAGGGACTGACGTTCTCCATGCCAAAGTACCTCTCGCCGGGGGTCTCATTGTGCCACTCCAAGCTCGCCTCGGCAGCCGCCTCGCCCGCATTGGGACCTGCGCCGCTCCCGCCCCATTTCCGCAAGAAACTCATTCACCCGATAGATAGTCCGAGCTTCCTGCTTCCTGATTGGCGAGGAAAGAGGGGCAGATCGATGTGGACGCCTGGAAGGAGGGGCGAGGGGCGAGGCCGCGAGCTGAGCTGGGCTGGGGAAGCACCGGTTCGCAAGGGAGGCGAACTGGGCGGGGAGTGGTGGGAGCTCGAGGGTGTGTGTAGGAGGAAGGAGGCCTTGCTGGTCGGTGCTGGGGCGAGGCGAGGCGAACGGCGCGACGTTCTGGTGCAACTCTGGCTCGGGCTGTCAGCAGCAGCACAGGAAGCGGCGGACGAACGGAGTCGTCGGCGGGCCCGGGATTGGCGAGACGGTCGCGTGACGCTCTTTCGAGATAAAGTGTGGAAATTAGTTAGTGTAAGTTGTGGGTGGGGTGTGCACAGTTGAAGGTGCTGAGGTGAGGTACCCAAGGCGCTCGCTTCGAGAGAGGCCAGGCCGACGCCGACGCCCGACGAGGCCGTGGATCTCTGCGTTGTGCCCGCGCGCGCGCCGACGTGCGCCTGACCTTCATCTATCATCTATCACTTGCGCTGAGCATGTCTCGAGTCGGGGTCTGTATTTTCTAGATAGTCCCAATCTGTCTCCAGTCGTGTTTCCTCGATGTTCGCTCCTCCTGATCCACCCTCAGCCAATCTATGCGTCGGCTATCCACCCTGCGCACGCCCTCGCGTCATTTAAAGACACAATTATCGTCGGATTGTGAGCCATATTTATACAGGCCTAATGCTACTCTCGCTGTGTAACAACAAAGTCTTCCTTTTTTTTGCCCACAACGATGGAAGACTGCCTCATAGAGCTGGCCCGGAAGCAACGCTTGGCCCAGGGCCAGCAGCAGCGTGACCTCGAGGAAATTTGTTGGGCGCCGCCTCGTGACCTCGCTCGATTGAAACGGTTGGGAAACCACGTAGGCCAGACTGTGTTTAACAGAGTTGTGTATCGTCATTGCTAGCCATACAGCCCTCCTCGTACGGTCAGCGAACCACAGGCCCCAGCTCCATCCGGTCTGCCCCAGCTCCTTCATCCTCCCTCGCCTCACCGCACACTACTAATCTAGACGACAGCACTGAAAGGGAAGTAGCAAGAAGCCAGTCAGCTCCCTCTATCCCTCAGCACTCGAAAACGTTGTGTGTGCACGAAGCCTCAGCGAAAAGAAAAAGGTTGACAGCACGGCAGCCCCAGAGCACCAAAGGAGCTCCGTCGGAGCCTCAGGCTCATTAAATCATTTGTTTGGTCCTTCATAGGCAAGGAAGTGTGTGTGTGTAAGGGGGAATAGTGCTCACCTTGACAGCTTGTGCTCCGAGTTGTTGGAAGAGGGAAAAATTTCGGGCGGTGAAGGAGAGAAAGGGGAGATGCGGTGTGTACATTACAGGTAGCTCATCAAAGCCTGCATGCACTTCACAAGAGAAAGGAAAGGGGTAGGGGGGAAGGGAGAATGAGCGTCCAATTGTATCAGCACAGACTACGCCCATGCCCGAGCCCTCGTAGAGCGACTCAAGGCGGCGGCGGCCTGCTTCCTAAAGACGGCGGTCGGTCTTGTTCCATGGTCCGGATAGGATCCTGGCAGTCAAACTACTAGCCTTGTCAGGCAGTCGTAGCTGACCGTGGCTCAGAACGTAACGTTTTTGATGGAGGAAAAGAGAGAGAGAGCGCTCGCCCTGCTGGCCTAAATAGTGCTCAAGTCCCGATCCCGAACGCTGAGTCCCGAACCCCGAACCTCGGCGAGGGGCCTGGCGCTCGCTGGTTGACCCCCGCCCTGCCTTTGATTGGCCTGCTTCGCCAGCACCATGGTAAATGTATATATTATCAATCTGATCGTGCCGTACGACTCTGCAACGCCACGACATTTCCTGCCGTCGCCCGCCCGGACGCACACCGTTCTGCTTTGCGCTGCAACGCGCTTGACTTGCATCCAGGGCCTAATCTGTTTTACATCACTTGGATGCTACACAATTCCCCTTGAACAGTGAAAAAGAGGACCACCCTCATAGTTTGAGCGAAGGTGTAAGAGCGCACGTGTCGTGCTACACCCTTCGCAGGAAGGGCCAGTCGTTTTTTACATTGCAGAGAGTGCAAAGAGGGGTGACTGGAGTTTCAGGTGCCTTGTTGATGAAAGAGAAGGAAAAAAAAGTGTGCACTTATCCCTTTGTCGAAGGTGGGGGCACCGTGTATCGTCGCCGCCGCGCTCGCTGTCGCTGAAGCTTCGCCTCCGCCACTCTCACCCGCGCACGACCCAAACACTCACACGAACGATGCCGGCGCTCCGTCGTCGCAAGCCCAAGCCTCAATCAACTCCCTCCACACCCTACGAGACGACCCCTCCACTTGCAACGATCAAGCCCGACCCCGACTACTCGCCGTTCGTCGGCGATGCCGCTCCGTTGCCCCCACCGCTCGCGTTCGTCAAGGAGGATTCGCCGATCGCGTCGAGGACGAGGAAGAAGCCAAAGTTGTTTGATTGGATGGTAGACGAGGCTGAGAGAGGAGCGAAGGAGGAAGAGGAGGACGTCAAGCCGCAGAGGGGCAGGACCAAGAAGGAGCGAAAGCCGGGGCCCACGAGCATGACCAAGGTCAACGACGGCGACGGCGGCGGCGGCGAGAGAAAGGCTGATGGTGTTGAGGACTTGCTCGGAGGAATGGACGAGTATGGGCCGAAAGTCGTACCACCAGCGAAGACGGCGGGCAGGAAAGTCATCTGGGATCGCGAGGTCGAGGTGAGTCCATCTCCCGCGGGGCCCTTTCTCCCATCATCACAAGCGCTGGACTAAGCCAACATGCGAATTTCCTTAACTATCGTGTACAGAAAATAACCACGACGCAAGCGAAGCAACTGTACAAGCTCAACGACGCGTACCTCCGCCCGCTCGACTCCCAGGACTTTGTCTCGCGCGACGGGTACCAGGCAGCGAACACCAGGTCCAACTCGCCGCCTACAACATGCGTGGTGGACCCATCTACTTCAAGGCCTAGTTCGTTCCCTTCCCTCCCGCCTGTCAAGGCTCACACTGACCCTCTCTGTTTTACGCGCCACGTCATCCCCCTCTCCTCTCGTACAGCATCGAACGCCTGCACCGCACGGCATGCACGAAAGCCGAGAACAAAGGACGCAAACTGCCGCGTGGCCCGAGTCTCTACCAGCAGCCGTTGAGGCCGGTGCCGTACGCCAGCGAGTTCAAGCCGAGCGACTGGGTCGACTCGACGAGGGACGTTGGTGAGGTGGGGTGGGATGGGGGTGGATATGGGTACTGGAGGGTCGTGATGGGAGGAGTGGGACGTTTGTGGCTTTTTTTTTTTTTTTTTTTACCGCTTGTTTTTTCAGTTCAGTGATGAGTGTTGTTGCTTCCAATTTCAATTTGCTTGTTTTACCATTCACGTGGGCAGGGCGACGGATAGGCTGAGAATTATCATGCTCTTACTTTTCGTAACACGTATGGAGACACCGCAGGAGGTCCATCACATTCTAGCTCAGTGGAACCCTTCTCACACGGCAAGAGTAATGACAACACGTGCAGTCCGCGGCGAAGGCCATCGAAGGGCGACACCTGGGAAGAGTTGGCGGAGACGTGCGGACTTTGGAAAGGTGCGGAGGGCCCCCGGCCGGGCGTCTTGTCGATTCGACCGCCATCGATCCCGACCTCCGCAAGTCGACACACAATCTTGCCCAACCGCCCTTTCTGCTTCCTCCCATCCACTTCCTCACCACAACTTGGTACAAGAAAATGGCCATCATCAAGGTTCACGCCCGCTCCGTCAGTATTCCACCCTTCCCTCGCTCCGTCCTGCTCCGAGCGAGCGAGACGAGCCACGACGAACGGCGAGAGCGCTGATGACGGAGTTGTCGCGCAGGTCTGGGACTCTCGTGGAAACCCCACCGTCGAGGGTGAGCTTCGCCGCTTGGCTGTCGTCGTGTTCAGGAGCTGACCATCCTGCCAATCAGTCGACGTTACCACCGACAAGGGTACGGCAGATCTCGGAGCAACTCGATTCGCGCTCGCAGGGTACCGCGGCGCGCTGCCACGAACTCGTCGCTGATCTCTCGCACGTTCGCTCTGCTGTACAGGCTACTTCCGTGGCACCGTTCCCTCTGGAGCTTCCACTGGTATCCACGAGGCCGTCGAGCTCCGTGATGGCGACAAGTCCAAGTACGGAGGCAAGGGTACGTCGTCCTCCCCCCAACCCGCCCCTCCTACCTCCTACCTCCTAAAAAACCGAGCACTAATTTTTTACATCATGATTCCAGGTGTCTCCAAGGCTGTCGCCAACGTCAACGAGATCATCGGTCCCGCTTTGATCAAGTCTGGCATCTCGGTCGCTGACCAGGAGGCCGTCGACGCCTTCCTCATCAAGCTCGACGGCACCCCCAACAAGGGCAAGCTCGGCGCCAACGCCATCCTCGGTGTCTCGATCGCCGTCGCCAAGGCTGGTGCCGCTGAGAAGGTGCGTCCCCTCGTTCTCGCTCTGTGCGAGCGAGCGCGCGTTGGCGGAGGAGAGCAGCCCCACTGACGCAGAACCGGTGACGAGGACAGGGCGTCCCCCTCTACCAGCACTTTGCCGACCTCGCTGGCGTCAAGGCTCCCTACATCACCCCCGTCCCTTGCATGAACGTTATCAACGGTGGTTCCCACGCCGGCAACGCCCTCGCCTTCCAGGAGTTCATGCTCGTCCCCACTGGCGCCAAGGACTTCAACGAGGCCATGCAGATGGGCACCGAGACCTACCACAGTCAGTCTTTCTCTCTTGATTTCTCAGGTAGAACTGGATCGTTGACTCGTACTATTCACAGTCCTCAAGAACGTCATCAAGGCCAAGTACGGCATCGATGGTGAGTCGCGCGCGCGCATCGATTGATCTGATGGAAACGGGGTCGAGAGTCGGAGCTGACTTGGATTGGTGTAAACAGCCACCAACGTCGGAGATGAGGGAGGATTCGCCCCCAACGTCTCTGGCGCCGAGGAGTCGCTCGAGCTCCTCACCGAGGCCATCGCTAAGGCTGGCTACGCCGGCAAGGTCAAGATCGCTCTGTACGCCTCGAAAGTTCCTTCAGTTTTATGCCCATTCGCTAATTTCTTGCTGTAGTGACGTTGCCTCGTCCGAGTTCTACAAGGACGGCAAGTACGACCTTGAGTAAGTCGCCGCTTTTCTACTGTGACCTCCGCTAGCACTGACGAGGCGCCTCGGTCTCCAGCTTCAAGAACCCCAAGTCGGACGAGTCCAAGTGGCTCACCGGTGTCGAGCTCGCCGAGGTCTACAACTCGTACGTCAAGAAGTACGACATCATGTGAGTTCATCTATTTTTTCGCGGCGAGAGGTGTGTGTGCGTGCGGGGTTGCTGACCTGTGGTTTGCGCGTTTAGCTCCATCGAGGACCCCTTCGACCAGGATGACTGTTTGTCGTGGTCTGCTTTCACATCTGTCAAGCAGGATGCTGACCAAACGTGCAATGCTTTCAGGGGAGGCCTGGAGCCACCTCACCTCCTCCACCGGCATCCAGGTCGGTCCCGCCACTTTCGGCTTCGAGACAAGGAAACTGACCCATTTCTGTCTGAACAGATCGTCGGTGATGATTTGACTGTCACCAACCCCCTCCGTATCAAGACGTGAGTCTTGTGTGTTCGGAGCTCGGCGAGGCGCACAAGAGAGCTGACTTTCCTCCCCCGCTCCCCAGCGCCATCGAGAAGAAGGCTTGCAACGGTCTCCTCCTCAAGGTCAACCAGATCGGTTCCATCTCCGAGTCGATCGCTGCGTACGTCGATACAAAAGTTCTCTCCCGGACCGAGCTGACTTCGCCTTCGGCTTACAGCACCAAGCTCGCTCAGTCCGACGGATGGGGAGTCATGGTCTCCCACCGTTCCGGTGAGACTGAGGAGTGAGTCAAAAGTTTTTGTCTACATGGAAAAGCCTTGACTAACGCAAGGACCCCCCTTTTTTAGCACCACGAGTGAGTCAAACGAAATCGCGTCTATCTGAGAGAACCTCGGCTAACGCAAGTCACTCTTCTCTTTAAAGTCGCGGATTTGTCGGTTGCGTTGGGAGTAGGTCAAATCAAGACCGGTGCTCCCGCCCGTTCCGAGCGTGTCGCCAAGTACAACGCTCTTATCCGTATCGAGGACGAGATCGTTCAGGCTGGCGGCCACGTCATCTACGGCCAGGAGAAGGGCTTCTCCGTTGGCCCCAAGGTGCGTCCTTCTTTCTCATCATCCGATTGAGTGAGTTCGTTGTTAATTGAGGTCTTGCTCTTGTGGCACCAGGCCGCCCCCCTCTCCGTCAAGGCTTAAGTCTTGGAGGAGTTACGTCAGGCTGCCCCCACTTCGTCAAGGCCCAAGTCTTGGAGGAGGAGTTTGTGTGATATAAGAAGATAACAAGATATGCAAAGCGATCAGTTTTACGCCAACGCCCGTCCCCGCTGCGCCACGTGTCACCCTCGTCCGGAGAGTCGTTTGTGATCTCAATGGTTCTCGGCATACTTGCGATTCGGTTAGCCTCAGACCGCAAGTGTGTTGTTTTGGCCCGATAAAACACCCAAACAGTCCTCTGCCACGGGGTCCCCAGTCGCGCCATCTAGTCTATGACCAGGATGGTGCCTCCCCCTTTGCGGCACTATCGGTGATGGGGGAATCCACAACTCGTCACACCTCGACGTGACTTCTTTCACCCCTCCTCTCACTCTCTCTAACTTTTCCTCCATAAATCCAACCATGTCACTCCTTTCCGTCCTCCTCGCGACCAAGTTTGCTGCCGACCAACCGGTCGTCACGCCTTCCGACTCTGGCTCCATCTCCTCCCTCGAGCTCGACGCTTGCCCGAACCCGGCATTCGACTTTGATTCCGACGACACCCTCTCGACCTCTTCCACTTCCCTCTCCTCCCTCTCCTCTCTCTCCTCCAAACCCACCACTCCAACCCAAAGCCGCGAATCAGCAACCACACGTGTCCCTCCCGAAATCTGGCGCCAGATCCTCGTCGAGACCTTTGCTCTCCGGTTCCTCCCTTGTATCGCCGATTTTCAATTCTATGCACTAGAGACGCAATGCAAAGGGTGTACGTTTCGGTCGGTGGCGCTGGTGTGTAGGACTTGGAGGGCGATCGCGAGGGAGGCGTTTTGGGAGAGTGTGGAGGTGGTGAGGAGGGAGGATATGGAGGAGGTGGTGAAGAGGTTGGAGAGAGGGAGTGGGAGGTGGGTTAGGGAGCTGGATGCGTCGGGGAGGAAGTGAGTGTTTTTGTTCTATTGAATTGGGTGGCAGAAGGGACGGAGCTGACGAGCGAGAGGGTTGCTGCAGAGCGATGAACGACATGCCTGACCTCGTCAGCGTCGATGCTACTCCAGTCATGGTAGAAGCACAAGAGGACCTCCGTCGCCAACGCCAAGAGAGGTACGTCCTCCTCCTCCTCCTCCTCTTCCTCTTCTCGCTCCCCTTTCAACCACGTCACCCCCCACGCACTTGTAGAGAACGCCAGCTCCTAGTCCAGATCCTCGCCACCACGCCCAGCCTCACCAAGTTTGACGTCGATTTGGGCTTTAACACTCCCTTGCGCAACAACCCGACGATGCTACCGACGTCGATTCGGACGCTGACGCTGAGGAACTCGGAGCCGGAGGAGACGTTTAGGATTGTCAACTGCTTGCCGGAGTTGAGGAGCTTGACGTTGCGGTTGGCACTGTGAACAGCTCTCAAGCTTCATATGCCTGCATTCCCTTCACTCACTGGAATCCCTTGACAGCGAATGGTACATCCCCGAAGACTCGGACCTGAGCACAACGTGTCAGCTCGACAAGTTCGAGCTCTCCATCACTGGGTGGGCCGAGACGGACGCCCAGTCGATCCACCGTCTTCTCGCCAACTCGAAAGACACCCTGACGTCCCTTGCGGTGCGAAACAAGTGCGCGATCAACGCGTCGGCGTTCCTCCCCGTTGCTAGGTGCGTCGCTGCTGGCTACCTTTCGGGGATGTGAACGCAAGCACTGACACCAATTCCAATACAGGCAGCTGATCAAGACCTATGGATCAAACCTGAAGCATTTATCCATCAAAGACGTGCCCAACCACGGTCGACGACGCCCGAGTACGTCACCTTCTCCTCCCCCTTCATTCGGACCACGTAGACTCACTCACACCTCTCCCTCCACCAGCCGAAACCCCCCTCGCCTGGTTCCCGGACCTCAAGACCGTCATTGCTCTCCCCAATCTCCAGACCCTCCATCTCTCCGGAGTCCCACACTACTCAGCTGTCCTGACCGCGCTTAAATGCACGAAACTCGCGTCGCTCACGATCGAGGATTTCGACACGCTCCCGTCGATGGTGTTGCGAGAGATGTTGGCGAGTCCGAGCTTGAAGAAGTTGAGTGAGTTGAGGTATGCTAAGAGTGGGGAGTGGGAGTTTGAAGAGGAGGAGAGGGAGAAGGTGGAAGAGGATTGTAGGAGGAGGGGAGTGAGGTTGGTCCCGTCGTGGGAGTTGAGGAGGTTCGAGAGGAGTTGGTGGTAGTCATGGATTCCGGAGATGGATGTACAAGAGTGGAAGTGTAGAGATAGCATCATGTTGATAGTGTAAGGCAGTGATTGTTGACGGACGTTGCTGCTTTTCCGAGTCCGTCCCCGTTTGGGAGAGGCGGTGCTGTCGAAATCACGACAGAGGGACGGAAGACGACCTACAAGGCCGCTGTGCATCCAGAATAAGCTTCAAAAAACGACAAAAGACGGCTTGTATTTGATTCAAAACAGAGGGGAAAACTGAAACTACACAGAATAAGGGGAGAGGTACGTCCTATCACACATCAAGTCCTTCAAGTCCAACAGACACCCACTACTCCTCAGCAGACCCTTCGCAATCTATCCTACATATGCCATAAAATCCATCTAGTTCATCCTATCAGTGTCATGCATCCTGACCTTGTCCTCGACGCCGTTCTGAGCCCTCCTCATCCTCCTACTCCCGACCGCCTGGACCAACAGCAACACCGCCCCAATCGCGAGCGGCAAGACGTGCTCCATCGCTGATCCAGCCCCTCTTCCTCCATTTCCACCCAACATCCCTCGACCACCTCCACCTCCGATCCTCGTCGTCGCTGGGCCATCGATGGTCCTGAGGAACTCTGCGTACCCGTCGTCGACCGCGACCTCGCCCACGCGCCTCATCCTCACCATCTCGTCCATACTCTCCCCTCCTTCCCTCAACCCTGCCAATACACTCTCCAGATCCATCCCTTGTTCACCAGGATACGCTTCCCACCCGTCCCACTCGGGCCTCTCACTCTCCAACCGCGCTTCCTCCAATTCCTCCGCCTCCCTCCTCCCACGACGACGAGCTTCGACTTCCTCAAAGCTGTACGCCGTCCTCACTCCCATCTCAGCTGCAGTGGGGATGGTCGTGGCCCTCTGGCAGTAGATGATTCGAGCGCGACGGTTCCGCTCTTGCGCTGTCGGTGGCGCGAGACACGCTTCTGGCGCTGGAGGTGGCCTTGGGTCCGTGAGAGAGGTGGAGGCGGGAGGGGTGGGCGTCGTTGGTGCGGCGAGGGTGACGGGGAGGAGGAATAGCAGGAGGAGGGAGGAGGAACGGAGCATGGCGACGACGTGGAGGACTAGATGGTGGAGGTGGGGGCGATAAGAGTGGCGTGCGAGTGGCGGCGAGGCGATGGACGAAGGCCAGATGATGGGAGCACGAGGGATGCAGGAGCACCTGTAGATACTTCTAGGTAGATTTAGATATCTTTCGAATGGGATTGGAGAAAGAATGGAAGAATGGCTCAAAAGTTCGGACGGATGACAGCATCGCTTCGCGCAGCCGGGAAGTTCAAACTCGACTTGGAAGCGCACCCTGCCCGATCAACTTCTACTGATTGTCCCCATGGCTCCCACTTCACTGGCTCGACTTATCACCACGAGGGAGATCAAACACGTTCAGCCTGTGGGCCCACCAAGGCGGCTGCTCGATCCCAACGATCAGAAGGATGCCTGGAAACACACCACGTGGTGTGTTGTACACCCTTTTCCTCCGACAATACTTGAATGGTGACGACAATACATTCTCCTAAAAAACGATTCGACACTCATGGGTTCAGGATCCTCCAGTATACACCAGTCGCACTGTCTCCAGCCACGATCGTCTCCTCTGCGATCCGGCCCTTGACCTTGATCTCCGGAGCCACTGTTGAGCCCTTGCTATCAGCGGCCGGTCTTCAATCTGAAGAAAGAAAGAGAACAACGCACACTGAAGCCGAGAGTGGGGCATTGGTGAGAGAGTGCCGCTTGGTGGGGTGTCGACGGAGGTATCGACGACGGTGGTGAGGCCGGGGTAAGGGAGTGGGGAGAGGTGTTGCGGCGACGCGAGGTTCGATCGTCGACCGGTACCGAGCTACGAGGTCATGGTCAGTGAGCACATGGCTACTGTGAAGCGTTGACCGAGCAAGAACAAACCTGGTAGTGCTCGTTGTGGCCCCACACGAAGACGTCTCGGCCAAACTTGATTCCCCCAGGCTGCTCGACCGCGTTGTCCAAAACAGCAGCGATGTGCGTCTTGCCCACCGAGATACTCCTGATACCAATGGGCTCGGTCCTGCCTGCTTTCTCGCTCCCTGAAAGTACATCTGGAACGTCAGCTCAAGCAAAAAGACGAAAACGGAGAGAACGTACATTCTCTCAGTCCCGAAACAGTCTTCACTCGGACAGGCGTAGCAGCGTGAGCCCACGTCGCATTTCCCATGCCACCAAACTGCCCGTTTCCAGTCTGTAGTTGCGCGAGTACAGGTCAGCGACACGTGTCGACAAGGCTCAGCAAGAAAGGAAGCCACGCACGGCAAGCAAGTCAACAGCCTCCGACCCTGTAACGCCGATATCCTCTCTCTCCACTACAAAGTAGCTGATGCTTCCACCAGCACCGACAGCAGCGCAGTTAATCCTCGTGGCCTTGGGGAACGAGCGGACGAGAGGGATCTCGGTGGGCGTTGGGATGGAGGGGTACGAGAGAGAGGGTCCGAGGCCTAAAAAGACGAAAATATGAGTTACTGATGTGCTTCGTGCACTGATTGCCGAGCACTCACCGAGCTGACCATACGAATTGCAACCGAACCCAAGCACGAGTCCGTTCGTCGTCAGCGCGAGCGAATGGTTCGCGCCCGCCACGAGCTGCTTGACTGGGACCTCCGAGAGCGCCGGAATGAGCGACAGGGTCGTGCTATAAAGTCCGTCTTCCTCGACCTCAGCCTTGGTCAACGCCTTGCGATCCTCCTTCTTGAACGCGACGCCCTCGGCGAGTGCGACCTGATCGCCTCCACTCGGTGGGAGCAAGAGCGGGTCGATGTATTTCGGTGGTGCGGGGAGTTGATACTTGAGCTCGTTTAGTTCCATGTCGGGCACAAGCTGGGCTTTCTCGCCGGAAGCGAGGGTGACGCGACGGACGCCGAGTTGGCCGAACTGATTGGCGATGGGCGAGAGGGGAAGGGCGAAGGAGCGATGTTTGGAGGTGAGGGCGAGAAGGTGAGAGTCGCCTGTTGAGAGTGAAATGATCCTAGAGACAATAAGCTTGATCAGCGCAAAATTCACAATGTAAACAATTGCGAGGAAGTAAACAAACCTTTCGCCCCTCTGAAGCTTGACGTCCGTCGAGATCGTCGTCGGCTTCAACCCTGTCTCCTTCCGCCCCGTTACCCATCCGTACCACCCAATCTCCTCCTTGACACCTTCATCGTCCCCAACCGGAACGCTCAGCACCTGCCCGTTCCTCCTCAACGCCCAGACACTCTTCTCCGCGCAAGCGACCTGCACCACGTCCTTGCCCACAAGAATCTTCCTCGGTGTTGGTGCACCCTCAGAGGTCGATGAACCAGCTCCCCATACGAGGACGTCTCCAGCAGCATCGACTGCTACGCCGTACGAAGCGGCGAGGTCGAGAGCTCTGAGCGGGTCGGAGAAGGAGGGGAACAGCAGCGGTTTCTTGACGAGTCCGGTCCCGGGCGTTGTCGGTGATACGACGAGAGACGAATTACGACCCCATCTGACCCAAACCTACATTAGTACCACCCGCAACCCACCCACACTCAGTAGCTCGGAGACTCACAAGAAAACAGCAGGCGCGATCGAGCCAACCTTCCCGCCGTGCAGCTGAGACTGGACCTCGTAGCCTTTCGTCGACGGCGAGTCTGCGAGCAGAGGAGCAGCAGTCGAATAGTGGTATAGCGAGTACGAAACCAAAGTCGCTGAAGTGACGATCCACACGGGCGCTGACGATCGGCGAGCACAGCGAGCAGTGGCGGAACTGCTGCTCCCCAGAGTCGAGAACGGACGGCGAGAGAACGCCTGTCGGTACATTTTGAAGGTGTGCGAGAAGTTGATGTAAAATTGAGAGCGGTGGAGGAGGAAGAGCGTCCGATCGCGGGGAGCACCACCTTGTGATTTTCTGGCGGGCGCAGTTTGGCTGGCCGGAGCTCCGGGGTTCGCCTTTCGACGCGTCGTGACTGGTTGAATAGCGCATTCCGTTGAGAAAGAGCATATGATTTGAGGCCTAGCAATATACGCGTGGATTGTCGTCCAATACGGCCGGAAGGGGCACCGGGTCCGATCCTTCACGACTAGCCTACCTCGGCGAGAGACCACGTGGGTTTGCTGACGACAGATTCAGTCAATAAAAACGGTACAGAGTTCGGTTAATCGCCCTTCTAAAACCATTGCTGTTATAGAGGTCAACAAATCTTTTTGTTACAAGCAGGTGCTCTCCCGTTTCCGCAACACTCCTAAACAAGCTGCCTACCAATCCAAGCTCACACCTCACCCCCAGCCTCAGCACCTTCCTCGATCCCATCCAACTGGTTTTTGACGAAATCATCCAGCCAGCCATCATCATCCCCGTCGTCCTCCTCGTCACTCTCTTCGTCGTCCTCTTCCTCGTCATCCTCCTCTGGCAACAGATCCTCACTATCGAACCCATCGTCCTCCTCTTCCTCTTCCTCGCTCTCAAACTCCTCCTCCTCTTCACTTTCCTCCTCCTCACTGTCCTCCTCATTCGAAGTACTGGCAGCCGTATCGACGATCGAAAGCCGCGACTTCTTCTTCTTCTCCGGCAGCGGCGGCGAACCTAGGAACGGCGACTTGAGGAGATCGAACAGCGTCAATGGAGGAGGGTCCGATCGCGGCGACGTCGACTTGTGCAGCGTGATCGATGGAGCGACCATCGAGACGCTCGTCGAAGCAGTCGCGGTGGACGCTGAAGGGGCGTAAGACGGGGACGGGGCGGTGAACGGCACCGTCGTGATCTTTGCGCGTTTCGGACGACGGAACTCCTTTTCTGGCGGCTTGAACGGTTGGAGCGGGCGTTCCATGTGGTGGAAGATGTTGGATGGCGATGACCTCGCTGGTCGCGGTGGCGGACCTCGTGCGCCGCCGCTCTCGTCGTCGCTGCCAACCAACTGCCTCTTCCATCTCCGACTCTTGCTCGGCGTCCTTGGTCCCTCCGACTCCTCAGCATCCAATGTCCCGACAATCAAGTCTCCCGCTTCGTTGACCTCCACCGCTTTGGCTTTCCCCTTCGCTTTTCCCTTTCCGCCCTTCCCCTTCGTGACGACCTCGACCGTCTGCGGCTGCTGCTGATCCGCTCTCGATCTGCTCTGAGCCGCCGCCTTGTTCAACTTGGCCGCCAAGTCTCTCGTCCGACCCATCCCCGTATCCTTGCGCCACGACTTGCCGTTCGGAGCGGGCGGGATCTTGAGCACGACGGCGAACTTTGCGAGCGCGGCCTGGTGGGTGAGGGAGAGGCGGAAGGACGGGAGCGTGGAAGAGGCATTGGATGGGGGAGAAAGGTCGAAGTGGTGAGCTGCTGGTACTGATTGGCCTGATTTGGCGCGAGTTTTGCGAACGGGACTGTTTGAGGTCATGAAGTAAACAAGAGCGTCAGGAACCGCGCGTGCTGGAAAAGTAAACAATGGGAGAACGCGCAGAGAAAGAAGGAACACGCACATGGCCTTGACGTTCCACCCGCCCACTTTTGCGACCCTTTCAACAATCTTGGATCTCAACACCTCCTCGCCCTCGAGGACCCAAGTCTCCGGGACCGACTCGCCGTCCAAGCTCCTCATCACATTGTCGCACAACGCGTCCAAGCTCGTCGCGTCTTTCGGTGCCCACGCGCTCCTCCTCTCCTCGGTCCAGTACCAGACGTGGTTCTTGCAGATCGAGAACGGGGCGAGCGAGACGTTACGCAGGGGAAAGTCGGAGACGGGGCGGTTCTTCTTGCATTGCGTGCACTTGAGAGTGGGCGCGCGCGGTGGGGTTGGACGCGCAGAGTTGACGATGATGGGGTTGAAGGAGGGCGCGGTGGTAGTGAGGAGTGTCGGCAGAGCAGAAGGCGGGGTCGATGGTGGTGGTGGAGGTGTCGAGGCGTGGACGAGCGCGTGCATCACGCTGTCGAGGTGCGAGGACGACGGCGCGGGGCTGGGCGCAGAGTAGAACGACGGCGACGACGCTGCTGAAGGTTTGCGGACGTCGAGGAGCTGGGCGTGTCGCTGTCGTGTGTTGGGTGATTTGTGCGAGAGCGGGAGGTGCGAGTGGCTGCTCATCGCGTCGTCCCCTCGTCCGTCAGACACCAAACAATCCTCCAAACTCGTGCGCGTCCTCGTTCCTGTTCAGACGGTGGATGGTCGTGGACGAGGGTGTGGAGCTCTGCTGTATATATAGACAAGATGTGGCAAGAATTGATGCGAGTTGTGAGGTTCGGAACGGTCGAAAATGGTTGGATGTCAAGAGTGCCTTCGCGCCCTGACCGCGAGTCCTTCTGCGAAAGAGGGGGTCGAGTGCGGACGCGTCGCACGACTGCACAAAAACTCTCTTTGAGTTACGTTTGGCTCTCTGGGAAGACACTGAATAATATAAAGGTGTTTGTTTTCTATTACAAGAGTTGTTTCGGGGCGACGGTTCAAAGGAACGCTCTCAAATCAACACGTGTCGCTCACATGTCACTCGCACTCTTCCTTCTGGCATTTGGCCGGTGTTGGGTGACCGAGAGGCACAGAGGAAATACAATGTGATGAGAATTGTTGATGCAACGAGACCCGCGATAGATATTGCACACAGTTGTGGTCAAAGCACAAGGCCTCGAGCTTCGGCGGGCCCGCCTTTGTTGACTTTGAACCGCCCACTGCCCCACCGCTGCCCCTCGCCCCGTACCTCTCCCACGCTGCTCGCACCGCTCAAATCTCTCTGTAGTTTGAACATATAATTCTTCGACGACTCGCCGTCTCCCAATTTGCTCAACCGCACCGGCAGCGATGCCGTCAACCCCGCGCGCGTCGCCCAAGAAGGCCGCCCCGACCCCTCTGCCCGCTCCTCCCCCGTCAGAACCAGAACCAACACCAGTACCAGCAGCAGAACCAGCAACTACCGAGAAACCAGCAGACCCTACACCAGTTGCGGAGCCAGTGCCCGTCGCGGCGGCGGAGGGCGACGCGCCTGCTGTGCCGGGGCCTGCACCACCCGCCGAGCCCGAGAAGACGGCGCAGGAGGAGGCCGAGGAGGAGGAGGAGCGGCAGAAGATTTACGACATGTTTGCTGAAGAGTATGTCTTTGTTCCTTTCTTCAGAGGGGGGTGGTGCTGACGCGTTTGCCTCCGCCGCGCAGACATCACGACAGTCCGTTGTTGTTTGTTTTGATCGTTGGGGACGAAAGCGGGCACTAACGCGGCTCAACACTCGCTCTATAGTCGTTGTCGAATTGCCACTAGAATACCGAAGATCATTCACGCTCCTCACGGAGCTTGAAGAAGCTCAGCAGAGTACGTCTCCACCTGTCCTCCCCACCCGCCCTCATATCCCTCCCTGATCTCGCCTAACGCCTCTTATTGCACCCACCAGATCACACCAAAACCCTCCACTCCACACTCCTCTCCTACATCTCGACACTCGCCAACCCCGCCCCTGCCGCTCCAACAACCGCCACCACCGATGCCGCCGCACCATCGCCAGCATCATACGTCGACGACGAGGAGGGCACCATGTCCAATGCGACACGTGAGCTGCTGAGGAAGATTGCAGAGAGTGTAAGAGGGGCGGTGAGGAACGGCGAGGAGAAGGTTGGGCTCGCGAGCGCGTTGTACGAGTCTGTACGTCCTCTCGTTAATCCGTCTTCCTTCCTCTGGCAACGCTGACGATCAGCTTCACACTCACAGGTCGACCGCCAGATCATCCACCTCGACACCCTTCTCGCTCGCTCCGAAGACTCCCTCCTCATCGGCCTCCGAGCCGGCACTCTTCCCTCGCACGACGCCCCATCGACTGCACCGAAGTCGCCTCCAGGACGAACGACATCGTGGGGCGCGAGAGCGATCGAGATTGGCGAAGAGGAGGAAAGAGGCAAGAACAGGAAGAGGAGTCGGAAAAAGAAGACGACGGCGGCGCCGGCTGTTGAGGGCGCCGCGCCGAGTAGTGAGGGGATGGTCGTCGAGGCGGTGGATCCGAACGAGCCGACGTATTGCCTCTGTGAGAGAGTGTCGTTCGGTGAGGTGAGCTCATGTTTCCCTTGTTTTTCAGTCCTCACTGGACTGCCTGACTGACGATTCGTGCTCGCAGATGGTTGCTTGCGACAATGACGACTGTCCGAGAGAATGGGTGCGTTTCGACTTCCACCGCCTCCACCGTGCTGTTTGCTTATCGACGGTTGCTGATTCTACCCCCCCCTATTCACCTCTCTTCCCCCCTTTTGATTGTGACAGTTCCACCTCGGCTGCGTCGACCTCACCGAGCCGCCGGATGGATCGTGGTACTGCCCCGAGTGCAGGGAAACGCTGAATATCAAAGACACCAAGGGCAAGGGGAAGGAAGTCGAGGGAGGGAAGAAAAAGAGAAGAAGGAGTGGGTGGTAGCTTTCTAAAAGAGCAATAATATCACGAAAGCATCGGGACGCTGTCAACACTGCTTGCCTGAGCTGGGAGCGGAATGTTTGATGATGACGTGTCGGGGAGGGAAAGTGCATGCTCTCTCACTTGACCGTGTTGGACGTCGACCATCTAGTTGTGCATGATTTGAACCTTTCAAAGTAGCTGTTCTGCTCGTCTTTGAACGAGAGTAGCACCCGGCGGTTGCCCAAGTTCCTCAATTGGGAAGGTGATGCGGGGACGCTTCAATGAACGCTCGCCTAGCCTGGCGACGCCCTTCTGCTTCCTCCCACATCTTGCTCGACTTCAACGCCGACTTTGAAGCAGAAGACAATCCTCTCTACTCGCTGAGCCATCATGCATCTGTCTATGCTCCGACGCACCACACCGACGCGCCTCGTTGCCCAACAGCCCCACTTTCGCAAGAATGCTTCGCCAGGATCGCTTCAAACTCGATACGAACGAGGCTACTCTATCAGATCTGCTCTGTCAACCAGCCATAAATCTTCGTACCACTATTCCGATGATGAATCGTGATTCTCGATGGTGCTGCCACGTCGTTGGAGTCGGAGCCAGCGGACGATTTCACGAGCGAGGCGACTGTACGGATCGAGGGCCTCTCTCGTGGACCGGGCACGCGCGTGCTAGTGAATGAAGGGATGGAAAATGGTACTAGATGGTGTTATATATCGTGGTCTACTTCTAGGATCGCTGGCGCGGTCTGATACCAACGGTGAGCTACGTGTTCCACACCACACGAGCCTTGCGCCCTCCCGGAAGAGAGCACTGACCATTTCTTGCCCCAAAACCTAGCTCTACAGTTGGAGAAGCTTGTGATGCAACTCTGAGCTGTAGCGATTGGCTCACAAGTCAGCGAAAACGTCGTCAGGCCGTACACCTGCGGAGGCGTTCCGAGAGCCTGCCAGCCAAGTAGCGTCAGTACTCGCTCGCTCTCCCCCTCTCTCTCCTTCCTACCAGCTCCCCCCATATCAGCATCGCTCACAATGTCGTCCACCATCGGCAGTGACAGCACCAACCCCTTCTCCTCGCCTCCTCCTCGCCTCGTCTCCGCCGCCAGCAGCAGCAGCACCTCCCCCCCGCCGCCATTCGAGCTCAGCCTCAAGCGCCAGCGAGTCGACTCGGACGACCGCTACCAGAGGCTCAGAGGCAGGAGCTCACTCGACCTACTCAGCCCATTGTCGTCGTCGTCGTCGTCGTCGGTCGTGAGGACGGGGGCGGAGGAGGGAGGTGTGGTCGGCCCCGCCGCCACTGGGACGCTTCCTAGAGCCAACGGTGCGGATCAAGTCAGCAAGGTGCGTTCACTCTCTTCTCGCGGCGGTGGAGGTTGGATGAGGGGCCTGAGGGACGGTAGCTGACTGTTGGTGGGTGTGCAGGAGGAACACGAGGCGGTGCAGAAGAAGTTGAGGTCGGCGAACGAAAGGATCGCGAACCTCAAGCGCAAGGTCGAGTCGCTCAACAAAGGCGCCAAGAACCAGACGCAGTCGATGTACGAGATGCATAATCGCTCGTTACAGAAGGATATCAAGATCAACGAGCTCGAGAAGAGGATCGACGAGCTCGAGGAGCAGCACGAGGAGGACGTGAAGCTGGCGGCGGAGCACCTCAACTTGCTCGAGGGCGCCGGGGTCGAGCTCGATGTACTCGATGAGATGAAGTCGAAGGTGGAGCATTTGGAGTGGAAGGTGGTCGAGCGTGAGCGTGAGCGGGACGTGGCGGTGGGCGAGCGCGATGAGTTGAAGAAGGAGAATGGCGAGTTGAAGAAGGGAGGCGGGGGTGATGAGGCCGTTGTTGAGGCAAGCGGCTTTTGAGACTGATTTGAAGGTCAATGTCGAGGGTGCTCTTCTCACGATGAACTGTACGCCCCATCTTTCCCGGACCATCTGTGAGCTGAACAGGCACTGACGATCTGTTTTTCTACTCAGCCTATCAAGCCCACCTCTTCCAGTACGCCATGCTCAAAAACGCGTCGAAGACTCTTCCTTTCAGCAAGTCGGCTAAGTCAGGTAAGCTGTTGATTCATCTACTTCACCGGACGTATCCAGCCCGCTGACGTGGGCCCTTGTCCTTAGCTCGGCAATACGGCTCTGCGCTGCTGATGGAATACCCCAACATCATCAAAGACGGCAAGCCTAGCAACGAGACGAGGTCCATCCCCTACAGCTTCTACAAAGACGCCGCTCGTGGCCGTGGACCTCAAGATCACGCCAAGGTCGCTCTCGTTCACGCCACTGTCGACACCGTAAAGCTCCTCGAGACCATCACCACCTCCGGCCGTAAGACCATCGACGACCGAAACCGCCTCGTGCACCACAGGGGCGACATGACGGGCGACGTGTACGGCAGCCTCCCCTGGATCTGCCCCAACAACAAGGACGCCCTCATCGACCTCTTGAAGTACAACACCATTATTTCCAAGGACGGGTTTGACATCAACGGACGGAGTGAGGGTCCAGCAATCGATCAGCCCGCCGACGGACGTACTCGTCCTTTCGTCTCCACGCTCCTCCACTTCCATAGGACTGGTTCTTTGGTGTGAACGACGCGGTGGGAGGAAATGAGTGGGCTATCTGGTGATTTAACTTACTGTAGAATTATTGCTGCCAAACTCGCATTGCCGTCTTTAGAAATCTTGACCTTGATGTTTTTCATTGTGTTTCGTCTTGCTGGTTCAGAACCCTTGAGGGCGAGAGAGTTGGTCTTGGGCGAGCCGGAGTGGAGCCCCTTATACATTTCAAACTGGCCCCGAACCTTCGTCGTCCCGGATGGTGAATGGGTCCTCCGCCCCTCCTTGTGCACCGAGTCCATGCCCTTCCTTGGGCTCAAGGCAACATTAGCCACCTGGCGGTCGTGGTTCATATCCGGCTACGATTTACATCCACCATTTTTTGTGCCTTTTCGGTCCTTTTTTGTTGTCCCGAGCCTAGACCAGCGGCAGTTCCGTACGCTTCGTTGCTCCTGGAGTCATGAATGGAGTCTCTGCGGGCGATCGCGGTGATTTCCGTCGGAGCTGGGCCCTACGGCGGTTATTCTTCTGATCTTCAAGGCTTCCTCACTCCTTCAAGACACACGAGCAGAGAAAATAGATCCAAAGCGCTGTTTTGACTGGACCTTCCGAGCTTGGGAGGGGCCACGTCATCCCCGCCACTCGCCGGTGCACACATCCCTGCTCCTCGTTGTTTCGAAGCGACTGTTGGCCGTAGGGCTCAATATGTGGAAAGTCGGCCGAAACTTTGTCGTCCCGGATGGTGAATGGGTCATCCGCCCCTCCTTGTGCACGAGTCCTTGCCCTTCCTTGGGCTCAAGGCATTGTCAGCCGCCTGGCGGTCGTGGTTCACATCCGGCTACGACTTACGTCCCCAGTTTTTTTGTTTCATTTTTGGTCCTTTTTTTCGTCGTTTCAAGCCTGGACCAGCTTCCTACGCTTCCATGCGTTTTGGAGAGCATCTTTCGTTCCCCTCTTCATTCTGCTCCCGCCTGACGGCAGTCGAGCGCCCAGCAGCGCTGCTCGAGCCGACCCTCTTGAATGAAGTCATGCGATGAACCGTGTTCCACCTAAGCTCAAACCTCGACCAACTCAACAGCCTTCTCAACCCTGTACAGCACTTCCGTCCTAATCACATACTTCGCTCCACCAGCACCAACGGGACTGCCCTCGTGCAACGCGCTCGAAGTATCGCCGTGAGGGAAAACGAGGGCGCATCCAGCGAGAGGCTTGACAGGGTAGGCGTTCAACACGCCTTCTTGGGTTGATGGGAGGAAGAAGGTTGTCGCTCCGTTGTCAAAGTCGTCGTTGAGGTAGATCTGGTGGGGAGAAGGGAGAGTCAGTGAAGAAGGGAACAGTGACGTGGTGAGGAAGAAGGACGTACGAGGAACGTAAGGCGCGACCACTGGGGTTCAGTGGATGGTGACGAGTCGTACAGGTACTCTCCCTGTTCAAATTGGCATTAGTTTGAATGTTCATCAGGCTTTCACGGAGTGAGTGAGGGCAATCGGTACGCACCGTCACAGGGTCAGTACCTGACGCAGGCCAAGCTCCATCGATGTGAGGCCTGTAGATCGCACCAGGCACATATCGGTACACTGGAAGGAAACGTAACTTGAGTATCGAGTAGCACAGTCGTACCTCTTCATGAAGGAGCGTACCCCTAAACCTCCTGTTCAACCCCGTAACTTTTCCACCCCCAATCTCTTGCGGCAACAATCCTACCACCCTCTCCCAAACCCTTCTCTCGAACTCCAAATCGGCCAACCAATACAAGTTATGCGCCAACACGCTCTTGCCGTCTTCCGCTACCGGCTGGTCGGGAGCGAATCCGACCGCTTCGGCGTGTGCGAGAATCGAGCGACACTCATCGAGGGAGAGGACGTCGGCGAGGAGGAAAGTGTTGGGTACTGAGGGGACGTAATGGCGTGTCACGGGAGTTGTGGAATTGAGAGGGATGGTAGAGGATGCGGAGGCGTAGAGGAGTGCTGGGTGATGGTTGGGTGGGAGACGTTCGGGTCCAGGGGTATTGTGGACTGTGGGGTGCGAGTCAGCGCAGGAAAATCGCGATCGGAACAGAATAAGGCGAACTGAGTCTGAAAGAAGAAGTGAGAGCATCTTTGTCCGCTGCAGCTGCCATCCGACAACGCGCTATGGTCAGCCCCCTTTCCGCCTCCTCAAGCACAAACGAACGCACCAGGGAAGACACCGCTCTCAATCTCCTTCCAGATTCCCACACCACTCAAATCCCTCATTCTCCAATCTGACATCTTCCTCACTGGTCCCGCTCCAGGACCCGGAGCAGGAAACTCGATGTCGCGAGCTGACGTGCACCTGAGGATGCCGTCGAGGACGCGAAGGACTTCAGAGTCGCCGAAAGATCCGTCGGATCGGGAGGCGGCGTCGCAGTCTCGCTGTTTGGATGTGAGAAAGTTAGAAAGGAGCTAAAAGGAAGAGGGCAAAGAGACGCACGACCCAGCGCTGGAGAGCACCAAGCTTGGGCGTGAGCTTGCGGAGTCGCATCTCTGCGAGCAGGACGAGCGCATCCGTGTTCCTCGCCGACGACAAAGCCGATGAGATCCTCGACGTAAGTGTAGATCCTATAGTAACATCAGCTCGATGATCAGCGACCCCACCCACAAACCCATCGCCAGACGAACGCCCCACTGACCCTCGACGAAAACAGTGGCGGACACTCTTTGAAAGTCGAACACTGCTCCCCTCAACGCCTTGACCAACGCCTCGCTCTTGTTCGCCTTGAGCACATCCTCGTGCGTCGACAGAGTGTTGAGCGCTCTGACAGCGACGGCGACCTCGCCTGGCGCGAGCAGGCCCGAGAGAAACGCTGGGTCGTTGGTTTCCTCCGAGTCGGGCGTGTGGGTCGTCGCGTACGCCGCAGAGTCGGCTTCTGCCTGAGCGAGCTTTCTCCTTTTGGCGGCTTTGCCGGTCTTTCCCATGGTGGCTTCGAGGTGTGAACCGGTTGCGAGGTGGAGGAGGACGGCGGAGACGAAAGTTCTTGCTGTGGCGGAGGGGACGAAAGTCGATGTAGACTGTTTGGCGAGGGTTCTAGTCGATGCGAATCAGACTATTCCCTATTTTTTGTCGTACTTTTGAGGTGTGTCGAGGGAGGGAAGCGGGCGAGCAAGTGAACGGAAGGAGCACGAAAGTCGTCCACCTCGAAGTCGCGGGGCCAGCCTTGCGCTCTGCCCACCTCGGACCTTCGACAGTTTCGATTCGACACGAACCAGCACCAGACTTTCCATTACTTCTTCAGAGCTAGTTCGTCAGTCCTACACGCCTACGTCCACCACCGCCTCGAGCTTGTCCAACCTCTCTAGCGTCTCGTGAGGCCCAGCATCAACAACAAACACTCCGACGCGTTCGCTTCCGGGTCCTCGTTCGCTAGAGATTGCCCTCCATCGCCCTTCGAAAAGGGAACGAGCTCGATCCTACGAACCCTTGCATTCGACTACCCCTACCGCTCTCGCTCCCACCTCTCCATCCGACCCGTCATGGCAGAACGCGACTCCGCGACCCCCTCCATCGCTGGCGCAGACGCTGCCACCCCCGCTCCAGTCACCACCGCCGTCCCCAAAGCATCATTGAAGAAGTCTTACACGCCCTCAAGAACCAACCCACCGCTCATTGACGCGAGTTGGCGACTTGTTGATTCGCTCGAGCAGGAGGTCGAGGACGACGAGGACGAGTGGGAGGAAGAAGAGGTGCGTTGTCTTGCTTCTGATGAAGTGGCACTGTGTGATAAACCTCTGATTATGGTGCTCCTTACCAGGTAACGTACGTGACGCTCGACTTTGGGAGGCACGTCAAGCCCGAGTCGTACAGACAGCAAGAGCTCCAGCTCCTTGTACGCACTTTCCTCCCTCTGCCTTTTCCCTTCACGGATCACTGAACAGGCGACATATCCATTCACAGGCACCGGAATCAGCAACGCCGTTTGCTCAGATCGGAGCGAGCGTCTTTCAGGGACACCACGAGCGTCTCATCGGGAGCGAGATCATTCTCCAGCAGGGCGGTTCGTCCTGCTCTATTTTCTTTCTTTCATGTCTCACTGACGCTATTTGCTTGTTAACTCAACAGAAGACGGCTCCTACTCCCCACTCACGACCTCCACCCACCGCATCGTCTTCCACCCCGTCAACCTTACCCCTCTCGACTCCACCACCTCTTCAAAATCTAAAGCAACCGCCAAAGCAAAAGGCAAGGGCAAAGCCGCCAACGTTGACCCAGACGCACCGCCGAGGAAGAGGGGTAGACCTAAGGGCGCGAAGAATAAGACTACGTTGTTGAAGGAGGCGGCGAATTCGAAGAGTGGGGAGGAGCCGGTGAAGAGGGGGAGGGGGAGGCCGAGGAAGAATGCGCTGCCGGTGGTGGAGGATAAGGGTGAGGATAAGGAGGGTGGGGAGGGCGGAGAGGGTGGAGGGGGTGGAGGGGGTGGAGAGGGCGGAGAGGGTGGAATGGACGTGGATTAGGACGATGGGGAGGGTGCGCAGGGTGCGCAGGGGTAGCTTCGGGATACGTGGCGCCCTTCCGTCAGGAATGAAAGTGTGTCTCTCTAGACAGGAATCACGAGAAAGGTACGAGCTGTGGTGACTCTCACTGTGTTCTTCAATCAATAGCAAGGACTGCTCTGAAGCCTACTCCCGCCGAGCAATCACTGGTTGAGAAATATCAGCTTGCCCTCCACTGAAGGCCCGGAAGGGACGCACCACAGTTATCTTCTTCACCACTTGGGTCCAACCCCCTGCTATTACTGTACAAGCAGTTTTCAATTCATCCTGACAACGTCCGCAAGGCGACAAAGGCGATCGCATGACGAGCTCGTCGGCGACCAAACTTCTCATCGAATACCCAGGATTGGAGAACTCCCACCAAGAACATTCATCATACCCCCTGAGCAGACTAAAGCTACAAACGCTCCAGATGGTGTGCTTATTCACGCCGGCCGGGCAAGACCGACAAATAGGCACGCTGTAATAACTCCTCGAAAGAAGAGAATGTCGAGCCGCATCTACCACTCGGGAATGGTAGGCGATCTGAGAATCACGTCAGGTGAATTTGAATTAACCTACCATAACGAGCTCTTGTGAGACTCACGAGACGGGTGCTTTCCTCCTTCGTGAGCATCATCCAAGCATCGGAAGAACTCCAGTCGTACCCGAGGCTTCTGTATGCCGCACGCTGCAGCAAGTCTTCTTTGCCAAGTTGTGACGCGATGGAGAAGCTTTGGAGCGGGTAGTTCTCGGCTTGCTTGCTGTATACATCAAGAACACTTCAGCATTACTCGCATCCACGTGGTGCGCTTCGAGTAGACATACAAGAGTTCGGGGCTGATCGCCTCTCTCACAACTCGGCAGTTGTACTTATCGGAAAGACCGACAAGCTTCCCCAACGCGTCAATGTCTGGTGGTGACACGCTGCTTCTCATCGCCTCAAACAATGCTTCGAGCTCGTTGCCAGGTTCGGTGAGCCTGCACTCCTGCTTGTCGCCGCTGGGTAGAGCGGCGAACATGTCCTTGAAGATAGTCGAATGGAAAGCGAGGAACAAGGGGTTAACTTTGAACTTGACGTCGTCGCTGCTGATGATGGTGAAGTTGCCGTCGAAGCTCGTGGGATCGCTCGAGAGCGCGGCGGCGAGGACGTTGGAGGGTGCGTTCGACATGGTAGACGGGCTGATGGTGAGAAGAAGAGGAAGAGGAGCCTACCAAGAATATTCGAAGGTTGTGGGGAAGCTGCAGCGCATCAGTGTTGGGAGGACTTGGACGTGAAAGCGGACCGACGAGTTTCGTCGAACGGACCACAGTGGCCTTGCCAGCTCTGAACGGAAGACTCCCATGCTCACCGTTAATGTACGAAAAAGAGGAGCCGTTTTACTTGTCATTCTTGACCGGAAAAACTCCTGAGAAGCACTCATGCTCGACCTCTAAGCACCAGAACAGAAAAAAGGCATGCACCAGAACGGAAACAAGGCATACGACCTAGATGGAG
Organism: Pseudohyphozyma bogoriensis; assembly: GCA_024364755.1. NCBI lineage: Eukaryota > Fungi > Basidiomycota > Microbotryomycetes > Chrysozymaceae > Pseudohyphozyma > Pseudohyphozyma bogoriensis. The sequence goes on from JALBUQ010000002.1 coordinate 428,020, forward strand.
AACGTGATAAGGTCCGGATCTAGACTACATATTTGAGTTGACCACCAAACCAAAGAAGGCGAGAGTCTGGTCCGTGGAGCTCACTACTCATGATCCCAAACCAGCGCGTCAGTAGGCAGAGAGGCTCCGTGGAGAACAAGGTGCGATAACTTACAGCAACTACCTCTTTCAGCTTTTGCTCCCAACACCTACTCACAACACTCGGCGCCCTCCAAAACGCCCTCGATCCACAGGGACACGACGCCGGGGGCCACGTCGCGCTGCCATCCAAAAGCCTCGCCTGGATCTCGACCCCCGGATCTCGGAACGAGCACCACTTCATAGCTTTTATCGCTCTTAGCTCTGTGGTGACAGCTTCGTTCCACGCTGAGCGCTGTTCGGCGGTCCATCGGCACCCTGCGGATCCGTAGGAACGGGAGGAGGTGAGGCACTTCGCCACGTTGCCTGGGGCTGGTTCGAGAAGGCTGTCGCGGGCGAGGTTGAGGAGTTTGGAGTGGTAAGTTTGCTGTTCAAACCTAGAAGTCAGCTCTTATTGTGGATCAAGCGAACAAGGATTACTCACGAGACGCAAGCGCGCGGAATCGTCGGCAACGTAGGCCCAGCGGTCCATGTTTTTCCCCACCGAGGCAGCAGCCGCAGCCTGAGCCAACTCCTCGTTACCGCTCACACAGGCCATTGGAAAGACTCGAAGTGGGTCTTGAGCTACGAGAGGCCTGCAGATCGTTCAAAGGTTTAGCTATCCCGCAGAATGAAGGAGAAAATTGAACGCACCACAGTTGAGCCTGAACAGAACCGGCGAGGGAGAGACACTGATATTTGTCACACAGTCGAATTGTGACCTCAGCCTCGTCCAACAACTTGGGCTTTTTGCCCGCCAACGCCCGGAAGAAGACCTCAACCTCGTCGCCGCTCTCCGTGAGACGACACCTTTCCGTGTCCTCCACTTCCTCAACGTTGCCCGTGGCGAACATGTCTCTGAAGACTTCCGAGTGCCATGCGAGGAACCGAGGGTTGATACGAAACTCTCGACCGTCGGCGCTGAGGAGCAAGTAGTCGCCTTCGAAGCTTGGGGGCGTCAAGTTAGGGGAGAGGGGGCTCGACACGGCGGGGGTCGTATGGCGCGACATTGGAGAGACTGAAGAGATAGAGAAGAAGGAGAGAGGCAAAAGAGAAAACATCCGCCCTTTACAAGCGTAAGTCACTCGGTGCCCGCGGTAGTCAACTTGAGATGCCTCGTCAGCCACGAGACCACGTGGCACTGATCCGAGCGAACAGAAAACCAACGCGCGGAGCACAGAAGGATTTAGTCAATCCCCGTAGATAGCTCAGCTGCTTGCCAAACTTCGAGAGCCGGTGAACTTCTTCTATCCCATGCTAGATCCTGCACTACCTCCCCGGCTCGTCCTTCCTCCTCTTGCCCGCCGCATCCTCCGCCCCCTCATCGCCATAAGCCCTATCTCTCACCCCACCCTCCTCCTCCTCCTCCATCGCCTCGCCAATCTCCCTCCCCTTCTCCACCTGCCCGGCCACGGCCCTCGTGACGATCTCCTTCAGTTTCTCGTCCGTCTCCTCCGGACTCAGCTCGCCCCTCTCTGACGCTTCCATGATGAGCTGGACTTGAGCCATCAAAGCGTCTGTTGGTTCGTCGAGATCGGGGCTTGAGAGGTCGGCGGGGGAGGTCGAGTCGCCGGAGGTTGTGGAGGTGAGGGTGGAGGTCGAAGCGAGGGGGAGCTCGCCGGTGAGGGAACGGAGGTAGAGAGAGATGTGAGGGTGTTCTTCTTCTAACGATTGTGCGGCCTGCTCGTCCAACGCCCGGAAAAACACCATCAGCAATCAGCGGACGCGAGCATCGCGCGACGCCACTGCAAAGAAGAGAGGAAGCGTCGCGCACCGTAATGCCATCCTCGTTCTTCCAGTTTGGGTCTCCACCGAGCTCGATGACGATTCGTGCCATCTCTGCGGTCTCTACGACGAAGAGCGGAGTTTCGTTGTCGCTGTCTGCGACGTTGATGTCGCCGCCCTTTGAGACGAGGTAGCGCAGGATCTCGGGGTGGCCCCACGACGCGGCGGCGTGCAGTGGTGTGTCTATAGAGAGACATTAGTGAGGGTTCTGATTCATAGTAAATCATGGTTACGCACAAGTGTTCTCGTCAGGGATCGAGGGCGACATGCCTGCCAAACGAGATTGTTTTGGTGAGCCAACGCTGGACGAGCGCAAGTGAACGGAAACTGACCAGATTCGACGAGTTCGGTGACCCGAGCGAGGTTGCCCTCGCCTGCTGCCAGCCAGATATTCAGATTCGACATTGTTTTTGCTCGAGATAGTGTGAGTTTGTAGAGCGAGAAAGGGCTGACGTCGCGCTCCGGAACTTTTGAGGTTCACTGCCCGCTGAGGCTCGCGAAAGGCTTTGCCGTGAACCTCGCCCTCGCGCGCCAGCCAGACGTCCAAGTCGACGGCCGACAACGTCCATTACTTCCACACCTTCCACGATCCCCCTTCAAACTCTGCCAAGATGCAGCTCGTAAGGTAAGGCTAACGATCTCTGGTCCATCTGCTCGTCGTCCTTCCATCGCGATCCTTCCGTCGAGCCAACCGTTCGCAAACCTCCCACCACGCCTCCGGTCACTCGACCCGCCCCTCTCGCTGCCCACAATCCGATCCGACTCGTGTTCTGCAAAATCGTCTGGAAGCACAAAGGAATATCAGAGGGGTCTTGACACGGGACCGGCGTCGCTCGCCTGGGTGGAAGCTGGAGCAGGCGTGACGGGCAAGCGATGCACAGGGCGCGCGATGGGCGTGATCGGATACGACGCTGGGGAGCCGAGATGGAACAGCGATGCTTGTGATGGTGTGGCTCGAGCTCGGCTGTATAGCAAGGCTGGCGGCAGGGCGAGGTGCCTGAACGAGACTGGCGCGGAGTCAGGTCCAGGACGAGTGCGCCCGCTCACGAGGGACTCGTCCATACGAGTGGGTGTGGATTGCGGGCGCTGGGACGGATGAGATTGTTGAGGGACGGAATGAAAGAGGGCAAGGTGATGATGATGGAGGTTGGCGGGGCGAGCACCATCAAGGCGTGGTGAGGGACATGCTCGAGCGGAGTGATGTGCGCCTTCGGGGGTCACGATGGAGGTGGAGGTGGGGTCAAGAGGCTCGAGGAGGTTTCTCTGCCATGTTTTGCAGATCGAGAAGGAAGCATCCTGGCTTTGAGGGCTGGGAAGCACGAACACGCGGTACGGTCCAGTCGCTAGAAGAGCAGGTCGCTGACATCCTCTTCCTTGCCATCCGCACTTCCCTTGAATCCAACAGGTTCCTGGTAAGTCCATCAACATTCATTCCCACATTCCTGTAGATTCTCCCGCTTACTCCCATCTACCCGCGCCTACAGATGAAGCTCAACAACGAGACCGTAACAATCGAGCTCAAGAACGGCACCGTCGTCCACGGCACCATCACTGGTCCGTCCCCTCCCCTCCTCTCTAACTCCCTTCCCTCCTCAATCCTGAACACCCCACAGGCGTCGACGTATCAATGAACACGCACCTCAAGTCCGTCAAGATGACGGTCCGCTCGCGCGAGCCCCAAACCCTCGACTCACTCTCGATCAGGGGCAACAACGTGCGGTACTTTATCCTGCCGGATTCGTTGCCCCTCGATACGCTCTTGATTGATGACATGCCGAAGCCGAAGAAGAAGAAGGAGGTGCGTTGTCTTCTCCCGAAGCGAGCTTTGAGGGAGTGTTTGGGGGGAGCGGAGGTGCTGATGGTTGTTCTATTCGTTTGGAAAACACAGGGAGCCGCCGCGAGGGGAAGGGGTAGAGGCGATATGAGAGGAGGTGGACCTAGGGGCGGCCGTGGTGGAAGGGGTGGACCAAGAGGTGGGAGGGGTCGTGGGATCTAAGCTGTAATGCGTGGGACCGAGAAGGGAGGGAGAAGCGACGCATTCCCGCCCTAGACCGAACGATGACAAAAATGTAAACCTCTTTTCTCTTGCTTTATCATTACTGGGTTTGAAGCTGCACGTTGGTGAGCGGTGGGAACGAACAGAAACGCTTCGCAGTAAGATCTTAAATGACGACGAAAGCCTGAGAAGTTGTTCTCAAGACAACTCAAGATCAGAAAAAGTAGCTCTACAAGTGCCCATCAGTGTATCATGATATCCTCACAACCCCTGTCCTACCCCACCTAAGCCTCAATGTTGACACCCTCAACACCCTTCGCGACCTCGTCGACCTCCTCTGTCTTCTTCGAGTCCTCAGTCTCGGCCTTCGTCTCAATCTCGCCCTCCTTCACCTCACCACCCTCCTTAGCCCCACCAGGCACGACAGCGCCCTTGATGACAGCCTCGCTCAGTCCGCACTTGCCATCACCGTACTTCCTCCATCGCTCGAGGTTGGCCGCTTTACGCTCGTTACAGAGCTTGGTCAGGGCGTCGAAGTACACCGAGTGGTCCTGTTTGTGGTGTGAGATGTCATGAGTGAGAATGGGTGGTGAGAAGGAGGGAAGAATGGGCGCACGTATTCGAAGTTGATGTCGCCGCCGAACATCGACTGGAGCTGGGATTTGGGGACGAGCTCCGTCGCGTCGCTGCTGTTCAGGAAGCGAATCTGGACGTCCCACAAACGACATCAGCTCAGGCCGAGAGTTCTCGTGACAAGAAAAACACCACATACCTTGTCTTTGGTGACAGGGTCGACGAAAGGTCCGACAATCTTGTAGAACCTGCGTCCATCTTCATCAGCGGCTAACTCAACGAACCGAATTTAGAGTGACTACTCACACCCAGAAGACAGTAGGCACGTTGATGCAAATGGCGCGTCCCAATCGCTCGCAGTAGTAAGTCTGGAGGATGTCGAGCACCTTCTTGGCGACTGACGGCGGTGTGGGCTGCCCCTTTGAGTCGGACCGGTTCGAGCCGAGGTCGATGCACAGACAGAGCATGTCTGTTACTGGGACCGTGGCGGGCTGTGGGGAGGGGGGTTGATGAGAGGGAACGTTGCGTGGATAGGCGGAGAGTCGCGTACACAAAGGTCGATCGTGCGCTACAAAGTGGGAAGAGAGTTAGCCGGCAGTTTCAAGCGAGAAGCACGAGAAGCCTACTTCAAGACACCAGACAACAAAGTCGATCTGGCTGGGGTTCGTCTCCGTGTTTTGGCGGTACGGGTGCTGGTTGGGAAGAAAAGATATCCGTCAGACGCGAGGCAACGTGGCCGGGAAGTGCGCTTTGACGGACCATGTACAAAACAGGACGCTGGTTGACATCGTATCCCATCACTGGCCACAATCCAACGGTCAAAACGCGTGACTCGGTGCAGACAGAGCCCGAGAGACAACTCACCGATCTCCTGTAGACCGTCGAGAGTGGCGGCGCGGCCCCAACGTCAGCTCACCTCGGTCACGCTTGGCCATTTCTCACCTCCTCGTCCACCGTGCCAACAGAAACGCACCTTTCCAGTCTCGCCCTCCTTGCTGACCTCCTTGGCGCCCAACCCTTCCGTGTTGAAGTCGCGCCTCCAGACACAAGTGATCTCGGCGCGCTTTTTCGCGTCGTCGTAGTTCCACTTGCACGCCCGCAGACACCGCTGGAACGCCTCGTTGCTCCAGTAGCACTTTTCCACGTCGTTCAACGGCTCTAGCTCGACCTCCTGCCATGTCGTAGCCCCAATGTCAGCATCCAAGCGCGAAGGAAGGGAACCCAATCTCGCGCGAACGGACCTCCTCGGCGACAGGCGCGGCTCGGCGGAAGTACGAGGTAAGGCCGCGCGGTGGGCCATCGTTCTTGGTGTGCCAGTCCTTGAGAGTCTTCGGGAGAGCGAACCCAGGCTGGTTGAAGTGCGCGATGAGCTTGTCGAGCATCTGAGCCTGGGCGGGCGTGTGCTCGGGACGAGCTGGCGCGGGCGTCGTGGACGGGTCCGGGTGCGCGAGCGGGAGCGAGAACGGCGACGACCCGGACGGGAGGCTCAGTGTCGACTCGTAGGAGGGCGTGGCGTCGGCCATGGGTGCTGCTGTCATCCTGGGCGGGCGAGTGGGAGGTGACGGACGAAGGCCAAGCTCGAAGTTCGGACGCGAAGCCGACGAAGCGATCGCGCCCCAAGTCGAACCTGCGCCGCGGACCTTTGCTTCTCACTTCTCGCATCAATCTCGACATATCACGATTGGCAGTCATGGGCAGACCTCGATCACGGTCCCCAAGCGATGCTTCGAGTGACGGCGATGGCGACGCCGCCGACAACTTGGCCGCGCTCGAAAAGATGCTCGCTGCTTCGCTCGGGTACGATGCACCAGAGCCCGTACGAGCGGACGAGGAGGAAGACGAGCCACTCAAGAAGAAAGTGAAAGTCGAGATCCCTGTGCAGGCAGAGGAGAAGAAGGAGGACGAGGTCGTCGGCAAGTCTGCTCTGTTTTCCTGGACAGCTTTCTTGTGGCGCACGCGAAAGCTAACGCGTTGGGATGAACAGCGTTCCGACTGTTCAGTACATCAAAATCACCCACCCAAGTCGTCATTCACGAGAAGGAGGAGGTGCAGGTCGTGCTTGATCCTCGGATAAGGTGCGTCGGGGAGTCCCTTCACAGCGGCGGAGGGGAGGGATGCTGACCGGCGAGGCTGCCCTCGCAGAGATGTTGATGACGAGCCGGAAGAAGTCGTGAAAATGCGGACAAGAGAGATTGCATCGGTTGCTGTAGAAGGAGCGTGGTTGTTGTCTCATGCCGCTGCCGAACCCGTGCGTCTCGTGGCTCGCCTTGCCTGCCTAGTCCTTCCGCCGTGACTGACTTTCTCCTCCACCCAGATTTCCCATCACTCCGACCGGGTAACGACTAGAAAGCTTACTAAAGGCACTTCCTTATCCTCCCTCCCCTCTCTCGCCTACTTCAACGCCCACCTCCCTTTTAATCCCCCATCCTCTACCGTTGTTCCCATCCCCGCCGCATCCGAGCCCCAAACAACACCATCAAAACCGCGTCAAGTGAAGCTCCAACAACTGTTCAGGCCTTTAGAACGACTTCAAGACGTGCCGCTAGACGTGGTTCCGATCTTGAAGTGCGACCTCGCGGCCAAGGCGGGTGGTGCGGGATCAGCGGCAGCAGCGAAGAAGAAGAAAAAGAAGAAGAAGAAGGGTGGGGCTGTTGCGAAGGATAAGAAGAAGAGGTTGAGCAAGTCTCGGAGGGATGCGGCGAAGAGGAAGATCGTTAAAGCGTAGAGGGTCGGTGCCACGTGGCTGTGTTTCAGGAGAGGCTGGCTCTGTATCGGCATTGTAGCTCGGTGTTTGTAAACAATCATTATGGTATCGAATGTATTTCCTGGCCTTGGACGGATATCTTCTGCTCTGAGCAGCGAGGGGATGACCCGCATGCGCTCTCCCTTTGTGGATGCCTTCTCGTCCTTCTACCGCCAAAAGATATCCTCTCATCAAAATCCACAACGATGGATGTGTTTCCTGACTTGGCCGCGCTTGGAGCACCTCTGGACGGCGGTTTGGTGCTGGTGCGCACAGTTTGATCGCACTACTCCTCTTGCATACTCCCTGCTTCCGAGCAGGACGTGATGCGACAAACAAGTCCGCCACAAACCCCAGGTACTGTTTCCTGAGTCTCGCACTTGGAACCTGTCCTGAATATGTGCGGGATGGACTATTTCGTCGCCCATGCTTTGACGCGCCACGTCTCCTCGAACCCTCTTCTTGGCAGTAAAACAAAAGCACCGTATGTCTTGCCGAATATCTTTCCTGGCTCTCCTTCTTGGAACCTCTTCCTTGAAGCTGGGGAACACCGAATGGACCGCTCGCTCGATCGCGAGCCACGTCGCCATTGACCCTTTTTGTCCTCCGTGCAGGTCGTCCTTCTACAGCGAGTACAAAAGCGCCCTGTGTCTCAGCGGATATCTTTCCTGGCTCTGACTACTTGGAACATCTTTTCGACAGGCCTACGCGACCCGCCCATCGACCGTAAGCTCTCGATCGCGCGCCACGTCCGCCTGGTTCCCTTTGTTCCCCTTCGAACCTAGCTCTCTCTGGACATTGAATCGACCCACAACTCGACGCAGACGGAGATACGGGAGGTCTCTGGATATCAGTTTCCTGGCTTTTGCAACGAGGGATCTTCAGGACCCATTTCGAGCTCCCACATTCGTGTGATTACTGCAGGACGAATGGACACGTCGCCCTCGTACGCGTGCGACGAAATTGTGCGTTTTGTTTGTTGCGGCACCATCTCGTCGCCAGGTCAGGAACGCAGAGAGCCGCACTTTCTCTCACTTTCGTGCCATCGTCAAGGCTAGGTACGGCAGTGGCACCTGACTGCAGGTTGGAAGGCTGGTCCTCCTTGTAGCTCCATGGCTACGCGTTTTCCGTCGGGTCGGACCGATGGTAGACGGGAAGCAGAGCGACAGCAGGATGCTCGTGTGGTGCTTGATAAAGTTGGCAGCCCGAAGATGGAACATCTGCTCTGGGTATCAGTGGTAGCATTGAAGCTGGCAACCTAGTGGTTTCTCTTTCCTTCGCTCTCCTCAGATTCGCTGACGTGTCCATGCGCTGTCCTTCATCCGGAGGCGAGTATCGTTGCACTCGTACCGTGAAAGCAAAAGCGCACACCGAATAGGTAGCACCCCATGGGTAATTCTTCTCGCTAGAATGAGCGAAGCAGTGGTGCCGCATCATCGGTCCTCCACTGATGGGGATGCGACAAAAACTGACGAAAGCGACACGTTGCGCGGGCGTCTTCAGGAAATGATGTCGTGATTAGCGCCCTAGGCCACAAAGATGATCAGACGTTTATTAAGCAGTCGGCGACATCAGAGCAGAGCTGAACTTTTGAGCTGTCGCCGATATCGACGCCCTCGTCTGCGTCATTTTCTAATCGCCGACAGCCAGGCCTGCCACCTTCGGCCGACGGGCGCTATCGGCGAGGCTATAAAAGATTCGTCCGACCTCGTCTGGCAGCTCTCGTTTTCTGTTCATTCGCAACTCTGCACACACCGTCCAAACCTTCTCATATCCACCACAAACCTCCACAACACTCCACAATGATCGCTGCTCAGACTGTTCTCGTCGTCGGTGCTACCTCTGGCATCGGACGTGTCATCGTGAGTCTCTGTTGTCCGATGTTTCTCTGTGCTACGATCTCACTCCTTTTTTTTCTTCATAAGGCCGAGAAGTTCGCGACTTCCACTTCCCCCGCCTTCAAGGAGGTCGTCATCACCGGCAGACGCAAGGACCTCGTCGACGAAGTTGCCAAAACCCACGCCAACATCACCGGCGAGGTGTTCGACCCAAACGACCTGTCGGCCATTCCAGCTTTCTCCAAGAAGATGGCTGAGAAGGGTGTGACCTACACCATCCTAAACGCCGGGACTATGAAGGGGATGGACTTTAGCAAGCCTGAGGCCCTCGATATGGGGCAGATGCAAGCGGAGTTGAATGTGAACTACGTGTCTCCCGTTCATTTCCTCAAGGAGTAAGTCCTTCCATCTTTTTTGTTGCTTGCTGGACCAGACCTGACGGACAACTCACCAGATTCATCACCCTTTACAACGCTACCAAGACGCCGGCCACCGTCGCCGTTGTCACTTCTGGTCTGGCCCTCGTCCCCCTCCCTCGTTGCCCCGGATGTTCGTACTTTACTTTCTCCACCATATTTTTCATAGCTAACATAGTCGAACGATTCCTAGACTCGGCTTCCAAGGCCGCCCTTCGCGCGTTCATCATGGCGACACGTAGCCAGCTTCAAGCGGCCGACGAGGGAACCAACTTTGTCTCGCTTGTCGAGATCCTCCCGCCCGCCGTTCAAACGGACCTTCATGACCCCAAGGTACGCTAAACCTCTAACCAGGAGCCTTACCAGTCTCTGACTCCCTTTGTCCGTCGACAGAACCAGCCCGATCTCGCGGGAAAGCCTGCTCCTCCTCGAACTCCGTAAGCTCTTCTCATGTGAGCTGTACCGTCCACGTTTCTGACCGTTCGCTTTGTATTCTAGCCTCGACGAGTACACCAACGATCTCTTTGCTCGTATCATCGCTGGAGAGGAGGTCGAGATTGGCTACGGATTCGCGAGCAACAACCTGGCGACGGTCGGAAAGGCTCAACGTGCCATTATGGCTCACATGCCTCCAAAGTGAGGAACCAGTGAAGGATTCACTAGAGATATGTGTCGCATAAGTCTATCCGGATCCAGTACTTGTGAATACACAACCGCTTTTTTTCTTGTTCACTGAACGTCAAATGGGCCACGTCAGTGTCGTCCGTCCGAAGCTTTCGAGACAGCGGGTAGCGAAAAAGGCTGACACTCTCAGCATTGAACATTCAGATTAGTTGTGAGGGTATATGGTGCAGCACCAAGTGATTTCAGGTCAGTTTATGCGAGTGGCCGAGCACGACGAATCCGGCGCTGTGTCAGCGGCCAACGATGGAACTGTTTCAGATCGCATCGTGCGAGCCTCTTTCTGTCGCCCCTCGCGCCCTCGCCTCGTCCCTCACCTTCCACGACCTCGCACCTCAATAGTTCACCGTTCAGCGGTCAAGGATGGCACGAGCACGGCCGTCGACGCCTCCGCTGCAGCCTCTGGCGCTCCACTCCTCCGTCCTACCCGCCACTCCGCCGCCAAACGCGAGCACGAGCACGTCCTCCGGCAGCGCGAGCACGAATCTCGCTCTGTCGCAGTCGCCCCTCGCTCTCCTCGACGAAGACCCCTCGCCTCCACCGACACCCACGCCGTCGTCGTCGTCGCACCCGTCGACGAACCCGCTCGTCCTCCTCTCGTCAGCCGCCAGGATCCGCGCCATCTCGCCGCCAACGCCGGCGCCGTCCCCTCAGCCTCATTCAACGTCGCGCTTCCCGCCGCCGCCCTCACTAGCACCGGGATGGGCAGACCCTTCTTCAGGTGCAGCCGAGGAGGACGACGAGCAAGTGCTGGTCGCGACGATCCGCCAGCAGTTTGCCGGCATGAGCATGCAGGCCCGTCAACGCCTCCTCCAGTCCCTCATCGCTGATTCGCCCCCGTCCTCCCTGTCCCCTTTGCTCCCCATCATCACTCCACGGCTCAAGCGAGACTTCCTCCGCACCCTCCCGCTCGAGCTCTCGTTCCATGTCCTCTCGTTCGTCGAGGACGTGCGCACGCTCGCCCGCGCGTCCGCCGTTTCGCGCTTCTGGCGCGCGCTTCTTGAGGACGAGGGGACGTGGAAGCGGATGTGTTGGAAGTCGGGGTTCGGGAGCACAGAGGAGAGTCACTTTATGAGCCACGGGCAGAGGCTGAGGAACCTCGAGTTCGGCGAGAGGGAGGTGGAGGAGGGTACTCCGGCCGGCAGGGAACGTCGGGGCACGTTGAACAGGGAGGAGCTCAGCGAGTTTGCGGCGAGAGCCGAGAACTTTGGTTTGAGGACTGGAAGGGACAGGGACAGGGAGCTGGCGTTGAGCCCGACACCCAACGAGACGATGGCGTGGATGGAGCCGGTGCCTCAGTACCCGAACTTTCAGCCTGCCGTGGCGGATATGGATGTCGACGGCAGCGACTGGAACCCAACAACGACTGCGCTTCTTTCACCCCGACGGAATCGCCCATTGTCGCTCTCGCACGTCTCTGCCGACCCGCTCGCCTCGACTTCCTCTGCCCCGCACCTCCTCTCATCTTCCCTCCCGTCCTCCGCCAACCCCTCTCCCTCGCTTCCCTCATCATTCTTCTCCTCTACCTCCTCACCGCACCGCGAAGCGGCGTCGACGCCATCGAAAAAGCCCTTCTCTTACAAAACTCACTTCAAGCGAGCGTACCTCACGGAATCCGCCTGGCTTCGCGGCCCGGGCCGGCTCCTCTCGACCCAGATGTCGGCCGACGACGGAGTCGTCACTTCTCTGGGTTTTGACTCGGAGTGGATCGTCGTTGGAATGGCCACGAGCAAGGTCCATGTGTTTGAGGCTGGGACGGGAAGCTACGTCAAGACGCTGGATGGACACGAGTTGGGAGTGTGGTGCTTGACGCTGGTTAGTAAAGGTGGGGGAAGGAGGGAGGAGGACACGATAAAGAGGAAGGACTCGAACGCATGGGAACCGGCACCGACTTCGCCTCCCACAACCTCTTCCTCCGTCCCACCTAGTACGCCCCGCCGTCCTGCCCGGAACGCAACTGTCCATTCCGATCAGCCTGCTCGTCGCACTGGCGACAACCGCACGAGATTCACCAACGACTCGCCCACCAACTCGACCTTCTTCCGCCATCCTCGTGCTTCCGACGATGCGCCGACGAGTCCGGAAGCTCACCGACCTAGGCGAAGGAGCTTCCACTCGTTTGAGAGGCGGGATAAAGAGGGGATTCGGACTGGTGGGATGGGACTTGGAGCGGGCGGAGAGACCGGAGACTCGAGTCAGCAGGCAGGGGTTTGTGGGACTGCGAGGGGCTGGGGCCAGAGAGGGGCGATCGTCGTTAGTGGAGGGTGCGATAGGGACGTGAGGGTTTGGGACGTTGAGACAGGGTGCGTTTGCGTTCCCTTGTCATGATTTTCACGAGAACCGTTTGTGCTAAGGCTTTTGTCATTTGCCTTTTTTAAGGCAATGCCTCTGGGTCCTCCAAGGCCACACGTCGACGGTGCGGTGCATGCGCGTGCTGGACGGACGACCGATCGCTGTCTCTGGTTCGAGGGACGCGACGCTCAGGGTGTGGAACATCCAGACGGGACAACCGATCCACCTCCTTTCGGGTCACGAGCACTCGGTACGATGTATCGAAGTCAGCGGGAACAAGGTCGTCAGTGGAAGCTACGATGCCACGTGCCGAGTTCGTGCTTTTTTCGCTTTCAGGTTTGGATAGCATGCTGATGACTTGCTTCTGCAGCTATGGGACGTCGACACCGGCGAGTGTCTTTTCATCTTCCGTGGCCACATCCACCAGATTTACGCCGTCGCCTTCGACGGAATCCGCGTCGTTACTGGTTCGCTCGACTCCACCGTGCGCATCTGGTCCGCAACGACGGGCGAGCACCTCGCCCTTCTCCAAGGCCACACTTCCCTCGTCGGCCAACTCCAGCTTGATCCAGTGTCGAGCGTGCTCATCACGGGAGGGTCGGATGGAAGGTGCATCGCGTACGACTTGACGGCCTTCCAGCCGATCCACAGACTGTGCGCGCACGACAATTCGGTGACGTGTCTTCAGTTCGACGACCGGTTCATCGTCACTGGTGGAAATGATGGGAGAATTAAACTCTGGGGTGCGTTTCCTTTCTTTCTCTTCCTTCGAGCGAAGAACTGATGGGTCGGTGGAAACGCTTCCAGATTTCAAGACGGGCGCCTACATCCGCGAGCTTGCCGAGCCATGCGACGCCGTGTGGAGAGTAACGTTCCGTGACGACAAGTGTGTTATCTTGTGCCGGAGGGAAGGGAAGACATTGATGGACGTGCGGACGTTCCGGCCGAGTGACTCGGAGTTGCATGGTGATTCTTGACCTCCCTCCTTCCATCTATACCCCCTTTTCTCCTTGCGTTCTTTGATTTTTAGATACCTTGTTTTCTGAGTCATCATGTACAACCCCAATGTCGACACGTACTTATTCGCATCCTCTCCCACACGTCATCCGTTCCACGAACACTGCCTACACCATCGCGTAAATCTTAGCTACCCTCTCTGGCCATGTTCTCGAGGTAGTCTTTGAGTTGAAATCATTCAGCGTGATATAGATCCAAACTGTTGCTCCCCCGAAAGAGATGAGAGTTCGCGTCGCGCTGCTTCTCGTCGCTCCGCTCCGTCTTACGCGCGCCACACCCGCCCACACACCTCTCGCTCCTTCCTTCACCTTGATCCCTCACGAGACGGCGCGAGAAATGGCGACACTCACGCAGATGCGGACGACGATCAAACCGTTCCTTACCGTCCAGACGGCCAAGAACGTGCGTCGTGTTTCCGTTAGCTTTGCTCTCGTGAACGACGAGTGAGCTGAGCCTGAGGCTCGGTCTCTCGCGGTCGCCTGCTCGTTCTGTCGCTCGTTCTGTCGCTCGCTCGCTCGTTTCGCTTGATTGCTGACAATGAACTATCTCACCAGGTGCTGTTTTGGTTAGTCCTGCATCCCACTCCTCCTACTCCTCGCCAGGCGCCAGAACAGAGAAGCTGATCGCGAGGACGCAGGTACACGATCCACTACTGGTCCCTCGCGTTCTACCGCCACCTTCGCGCCACCGGCCTGAGAACAACCATTTACGAAGCATACCTCACTGCGGTCAAAGTGCGCCTTTCCTTTCCCCTCTCTTTCCTCGTTTGCGCGGGCAGCTGACATGGCGATTGTTGTTGTTGGGCACCGACAGCGAGCGTTTGCGCTCCTCCTCGTCGTGGTCCCTTCTGCTCGCCAGAAAGTCTCGTCAGAACTCGATGCTGCGACTCTCGACATCTGCTCCTCTGTCCGTGCTCTCCTCCCGTTCCTCCTTGCCTCCTCCCTAACCCCACCCACCTCCATCCACCACAGGTCGCCCCGTCGTTCGAGTCCTGTCCACCCGTCCTCTCGCTTCCCCAAACCGGTCTTTCATCAGAAGAACTGAGCAAGCAGCTCGAGGTCCTCGCTGACCTTCCGAAGACGAAATGGGAGAACGGGAGGGTGTCGGGCGCGGTGTACCATGGTGGAGAGGAGATGGAGGCGGTCTGGAAGGAGGCGTTTGGCAAGTTTGGCGTCGCGAACCCGTTGCATGCTGATGTCTTTCCTGGTGAGCCTTGCTTTCATGCATTCTGCGGAGACCTAGTCAAGGACAGAGAGATGAGATGCGAGGGCCCAAGGACGGAGCGCTGACCCCCCCCCCCTCCCATCTACACCCGCGACTGCATCAACTCCAGGTGTGCGCAAAATGGACTCCGAGGTCGTCTCGATGTGTCTCTCGCTCTTCAACTCACCCCTGCCAAAGTCCATTCTCGACGCGGAGGGAGGAGCGGGCACGACGACGAGCGGCGGGACGGAGAGCATCTTGATGGCGTGCAAGGCGTATAGGGACAGGGCGAGGGCGGAGAGAGGCATCACCAAGCCGGAGATGTGAGTTTTCGGATTGTTCTGGTGCTTGGTGGCGATTCCCCTTTCTGGCGGAAGAAAGTGAGGGAGAGACGAGCTGACGTGGTCTTGCTCACTCGACCCCTTTCCCCCTCCCTCTCGCCCTCTCTACAGGATCATTCCCATCTCGGCTCACGCCGCATTCGACAAGGCTGGCTCCTACTTTGGCATCAAGGTTCACCACATCCCTGTCGACCCCATCTCGCGCAAGGTTCGCATCGATTTGGTTCGGCGTGCGGTAGGTTTTGCGTTTCTCTTTTCTTGGTCATGCAGGCTACGAGTCGTGGGGACCTCTGCTTACAAGGATGAGGAACTGTTGCAGATCAACCCGAATACGATCCTCCTAGTCGGAAGCGCACCAAACTTCCCCGACGGCATCATCGACGGTTCGTGCTACCTCTCCTTGTCTTTTCTCACCGACTATTCAGCTGAACCCTTCACCTCTTCACTCGTCGTAGACATTCCCTCTCTTTCCGCTCTCGCGCTCGCTCAGTCTCCTCCACTCGGGCTTCACGTCGATTGCTGCCTCGGCAGCTTCCTCGTCCCGTTCCTCGAGAAGGCGGGCTTCGAGACCGAGCCGTTTGATTTTCGAGTGAAGGGAGTCACGAGTATCAGCTGCGATACGCACAAATGTGAGTTAGGATGTTCCTCTTCCTCGACAGGGTCAGAACGAAGAGACTGACGTTTTGACCTCTTCCCTTCCCTTCCCTTCTGGAATCATGCTCGCTCCACCTCACAGACGGATTCGCGCCGAAGGGATCGTCAGTCATTATGTACCGCTCAAAACAGCTCCGCAAATACCAGTACTCAGTCATCACGACGTGGCCTGGTGGAGTCTACGCCAGTCCGAGCATGGCGGGCTCGAGGTGCGTTCCTCTGTTTCCTCCGTCTTATCATCTAAATGTTGCGCTCACTTTACTTACTACTGGCTTCACAGACCTGGAGCCATCATCGCCGGCGCCTGGGCTTCGATGGTCCACCTCGGCCAGGACGGCTACCTCGCTTCATGTCGGGACATCGTCGGTGCGCGCATTGCTATCGAGGAAGGTATCAGGAAGGACTTCCCGGAGTTGTACGTCCTCGGCAAACCAAAAGTCAGTGTGATTGCGTTTGGGAGCAAGACGGAGGGAGGAGGGAAGGAGAGCAAAGGAGTGGGGATCTATGAGGTTGGGGATCGGATGAACAAGTTGGGATGGCACTGTGCGTCCTTCCTTTCTTGATCTCGTTTCTTTGCCCTTTACCTCATCTCTTTTTTTGACATTTAAATACAGTGAACGCTCTCCAAACCCCGCCCGCACTTCACAACGCCTGCACGCGTCTCACCGTCCCGGTCGTGGACCAGTTCCTCAAGGACCTGAGGACTGCGGTTGACGCGGCGAAGAAGGGGAGGGAGGAGGGAGAGAAGGAGGGAACAATGGTCACGATCTGTAAGTGTGGCTCGAGTCATTCCTTTCAGGACGATGGTGGGAGAGGGAGGGAGGGGAGCACGTGGCAAAGGAGAAGAGAAGCGCTGATGGGCCTGGATTTGTACAGATGGACTTGGTTCGTCGAGCCCCATTGGACCAGGTTTGGTTGAGGAGATGAGTTCAAGATGTACGTTCCGTCCGATGTTCTCTGTTGTCAACTAGAAAAGGGTATTGACGATCTCGTTGGCCCTTGTGCTTCAACAGACATGGACGTCGTGAGTCGCTCACTCTGATTCCCACCTCTTCACTATGTCTCCAATCTTCTTTGTTGGTCCTGCCTTTCTGACTTACTTCGTTCATCCTCTCTCTTTCTGCCCTCCCTTCTCGGACGTCGGGCTTCCCAGCTTTACGCCTAGACTTTCCTCGTCGTCGTCTTCAGAGCACACAACGATAGTACAGATATATACCGAAGGTGTAAGAACGAAGGGGTTTACCGTCGCAGATCACAAGCTTAGAGTGGGACAAAGCAAGCTAGAGAGATTCGTTAAAGTGGGACTCATCATCCTATGCTCGCCGTGTCTCGCTTTGGCGCCTCGCTATCTTCTTTTTCCGTTCTTCCAGATGGAAAAAGGTATGTTCTCGAATGCATTTCTTTTCTTTCTATTCACAAAGCAACTCTAGACCCCGGAGGAACCACACTAAAGATGAGCTTAAGCTAGCCCAGGAGTGTCCGCAACAACGTAGACGAGCTTGACTCCGCTGACCTTCATCAAAAGTGTCAGCAGCTGTAGTGATATATTGAGAGGGTGGTGAAACTTGCTTTTCCGGCACGCTGCCTCTTCCAGCCCTCGTTCACTCCTGACAACCCTCCGGGGATGATTTCCACTCGGTTCGGAATGAACTTCTTGCTCTCCAGCGCCTCCGTCAAGAACCTGAACGAGTCTAGAAGCTCAGGTTTCCTGTCATAAAAGAGTTATCAGCTTACTGCTTCTTGCCTTGCTGAAGGAGAAGGGACCTACTCAACGAGAAGCCTGGCGCCGGAGACTTGCATCACAACGTCGGAACGACCGTTCTTTACGGATTCGTCGACAGCGAGTACCAAAGCGATCACTCCACCGTTGGGACCTAGGCACTTGACAGCAGCCTCAGTCGACCCATTTTCCGAAATCGCGCTGAAAGAGACGCAAGAGTCAGCCTCCGCATTGCCTTATACATGGTCAAGTGAGCGTACTCGAGTACAAGGCTCAGATTTCCACCAGAAGCGGCTTTAATCTCCTCAATAGCTTGATCAACATCCTGGTAGTTGAGGACGATGTCTGCACCGAGACTTTTGACGTAGTCGAAGTTTCTCGGACTGCACGTGGCCACCACTCGGTAGCCCGAGAGTCGCGCGAGTTGGATGGCGTAAGCTCCTACCGAACTACTTCCACCCCAGACAAGGACTGGCGGGAGGTTGTTCAGAGGAAGCGGGAGTGAGACGCCGGGCGCGGGGATGGGAATTTGGAGGAAGCCGTGGATCCCTCCGACGGCGGTCGCGAACGCGAGTGGGAGGGTGGAGGCGGACTCGTGAGAGACGTGGTCGGGAATCTGTGAAAGAACTGAACAATGAGCTGCAATTTATTGTCAGAAGCCAAGGAGAGGGAAAGCCGACCTTGAACGTCTGCACAGCCTTTGCGATCGTGTACTGCTGGTACGCTCCTTCTTTCGGGTCGACTTGCGAGAGGAACGAAGCAACCTGGGAGACAAATTCGAAGTTAGAAAATGATTTTGGGCGGTCTTTCCCCCAAGTCTTACCCTATCTCCCACCTTCAGCGTCTTGACATCGTCGCTGACCGCAATCACTCTCCCGGAGAGATCTCCTCCTGGGGTGGCAGGGAACGCAGTCTAGAGCAACGACAAAGTGGTGTCAGCTTTCGCTGCTCCAATGCTGAGCTAGAAGTGACAGCTCACGATACGATCCATATCGACCCGCTTGTAATCCACGGGGTTCTGTGCAACCGCCACATTCTCGACCAACACTTCTCCAGCAGCCAGATTGGGCACTTCAGCTGTCGCGAGCGTCAAAGGCTTTGTTTGCTTCCTTTCTGATAACTCAGATGTATTAGCGGGTATTGCGTTGGGTGAGGGACCGCAGTAGACGAACCTGTCAGCTGGAGCGCGAGGCGGTGGGTGGGGTACGACGCAGAGGTCATGATGTTTCGTAGAGGAAGTAGTCGAGCAATAATGTTGAGGAAGTGTTAAGAAGGAAGCAAAGAGGTGACAAGAAGCCGGTGAGGTCGGTATTCGTCTCGAGTGGAGGTGGAGTGAGCTGAGCTCGGTCCTCAACAACGTCACTCAGAAATAGCGCCCGAAGTCACGTGGCAGACATGCTCGAAGCAAAGGGCTGTTTGCAAGCCCAGCCTTCCTTCGTGACTCCTGTCACCAAAAGATATCTTGAACAAGTGGAAAGCAAGGGCTTCGTAGAATGTGACATGAGCTTCGTTGCGAGACTAACGCATCTACTCGAGGCCTAACTGACGTGCTTTGAACCTACAGAATAGGAATTAGTCACTAGGTTTCATGACAAAAGAGCAATCAACTCACCTTGACATCTTCTTCGGCGGATCAGCCGGAGGAGCGGCCGCCGACGCGGGTGCAGACGACGCCGAAGCGTTCTCACCACCCACAGTCGCGGCCAGCCCCTGAGGTCCCGACGGAACTGAGATAGGCACCCCCACCGTCCTGACCACAGGTGGCGCTTTCGGCGGCGCCCCCGTCGCCGTCGTCCCACCCAACATCTGCGAGATCGAGCCCACACTCTGATTCCCTCCGATCCTCGTCCCCGTCGCAGCAGCACCCTCCAAGTCCCGCGCCGCCGAGAGTTTCTCCAACGCTGTGCGAATACTCTCCCTCTCTTCTGGAGAAAGACCGTCCTCGTCTTCGCCTTCAGAATCGGAGGCGCGACCGCGGTCTTGTCGGACTTGAGAGGCGAGAAGGGAGGGAATGATCATCTGCGCGGATTCGAGTCGGCCGGTGCGGAAGCGGGATTGTCGTGAGGTGCCAGGTACTCGACCTTGGACTGTCGCTTCGATCGGGACGTTCTGTGATGCTCATTGGATCAGCAGGGTTCCGGTAGAGAACAAGGGGGAAGCACTTACAGGTTGGTTCCACGTGTCGAAGCCCTCTGGAAGTCCATCGCCGCCCAACGGCCCGGTACCCGCACCAGCACCGACATTCATCCTCTGCCTATGATATTCCAGAGCAACCTCCCTCGCATGCAACACTGCGTCGATGTCGACATCCGACTCGTCCGACAAATCTTCGTTGCCGTAGAACCCAGACGAATCGCTGTCGCTGTCTCCGTCGGACGTGAGAGAAGGATTGTGTCCTGCATCTTCTTCAACGTCCGAGCCTGTGATCTCGTGGATCGATGCGGAGCCTGGTGTGAGGGGTTTCGACGAGGAACCGAGCGAAAGCGTATGAATCGGGCCTTGAGAGACGGCGTTGCCAGGCGTCGCAATAGGTGTAGCCTGAGGCTGTGATGGCGGTACTGGAGGAGCAGGTTGACGCTCGACCACTCCACCGACAGGATCTTTGGGCTTCGACTCGCGCTCCACGACGCCGCCGACTGCGTCTTTGGCTTTTGGTCCTCGACCAAAAGTCGCCGCCGGGTCGTTGACTGGGAGCGGAGCGCCCTGCCGAGCTTTCGGCGCCGAAGGTGCCTTGATGGGCCTCTCGACGACCTGCTCCTTGATCGGTCGCTGAGTCGGCGCCTTGGGGCCAGAAGGAGGCCGAGGGGTGTCGTTATCGTTTAGCGTCGACGCTGAGCTTGAAGCTTGAGACTGCTCTGTCGATGGCGGAGGACCGAGGATGATTGGCGCTCGTTTCTGCTTCGGCGGCTTTGGTTCGGACTCTGGGACGTCGAATACGACTTTGCGGTCAGGACGTGGCGAGCTGGGTCGGGAGGGAGGCTCCGAGGGCGGTGGCGTAGGGCGGTAGATCGACTTTGGCGTTGGAAGGACGTGGTGGAGAGGTTCGTGAGATTTTGGTGGGGACGATGGAGGGGTCGACTTGGCGGGAAGGGGAGACGAAGGTGCGAGAGGTGCCTGAGCAGGGGTCGGCGGTTGGGGAGAGGGCTTCGCGGCGGGCTTCGACTTCGATAGGAAACCTTTGCCGAACGATGAAAGGAACTCCTTGGTTGGAGGGTTGGGAGTGGGCGTTGCTGAGGTCGAGGGAGTCGGCTTCGGCGGGGTCGTGGAAGTGGCTGCTGGCGGCGTGGTTGGAGACTCCAACTCGACGATCCTCTCCTCAGGACCTTTCTCCGTCTCCTCTGCTTCCCTCGCCAACCTCAGTCGCTCGTTCTCCTCCTCTTCTTCTTTTTCTAGCTCGTCCAGGAATGCTTTTGTGTCGAAAGCTGGCTGGGAAGGAGCGGCAGCGGCGGATGATGGAGGCTGTGCAGCCGGTACGATGGGAGCAGGGGCGGGCGCGGTGGAATTCGAGGTGGAGGTCGGGGTAGCAGGAACGTTGAGAGGTCCTAAGATAGAATGAACAGGATCAGGTGCTGTCCCACGAGAGCGAGCCAACCGAAAAGCGCCACTCACGGACGATCTGCTTCCCTCCCTTCTTGATCAAGTACCGCATTTTGGGAGCTTCAGTTTTCGTCTCTGGTGTCTTCGTAGGTGCAGGAGCTGGAGCAGGTGTCGGCTCTGGAGGAAGCTCCTCTTGAATATCGAACATCGGTAGCCCCTCCTCGTTGAGAATCTGTGGGCCTCCCAAGTCAGCTCCCCCGCTCTCGATGTTGTGGCGCAAAATCACGACGCACCTCGCCGTTCTCGTTGACGGCCCACCCATCCTCCAACCCCGGGTACACACTTTTTGAGCTGCTCTCCAGCTTCTCCTTCGTTTCGATCTCCTTCTTGAGCTCGACGACGCGCTTCTCGACCTGCTCACGAGCTTTGGCGGCTGCTTCGCGGGCCTGCTTTGCGCTCCTCAGAGTCGGCGGTGCGGCTTCAGCCTTGTTGGACTGAGTGCTAGTGGTAGAGGTTGACGGAAGAGGAGCAGGAAGGGGCACAAGGATGTCGTTGGTGTGAACGAGTCGGCCATGAAAATACGCCAGAGGGCCGAATGGGATCTGCCGAAGCGCAACCTGTGAGCTCGAGCAACCCCGCCAACGAGAGTCGACATACCTGAGCGTTCCACTGAGGCTCATCTGTGATGTTTGCGAGCTTGTCCTCGAGCTTGCGGTATCCCTCGACGTCGGCCTCGAGAGCGGCGAGGACCTGCTTCAGCTGGTTGACCTCGGAGTAAGCTGCCGGAAGACGGGGCACGGTGACGGGTCGGAGTGCCGACGTCGATGCTGAGGCTGAGCTCATCGTCAGCTATCGCACGAATGTGCCGCAAGTCCAAGTCGTGCGAGTTGTCGTTGATGGTCCAAAGCAGAAAGTCCTCCGCGAAGCTCGCGCGCTTCCTTGCTCAGCCTTGGACCACAACAAGCCTCAGCATCGTCGAGCTTGCAGGACACTCGCGGACGGGACCATGGAGACTGGAGGAGAACTAGAGTGGTATCTGCGGCAAGCTATCGCCGGTCCATCGTCCCTGCCCATCCCCGACGACTCGTTCAACTGGCTCCTCCCCAACACCGCCGGCTTCGGCACAGGCGACCTCCTCGTATCTCCCACGCCAGCCGAAGCACCACCGGTACCTCCGACAGCATCCAAATCAAAGTCAAAGTCTGATGCTGCTGCTGGGAAAGCTCGACCTTGCGCCGTGAGTTTCATCCCTGGCTGGCCGAAGCCGGGAAAACAGTGGCGCTGACGGAGGGCGCTCGAGGCCAGCCTTGCCGCATGAGACGCGTCAAATGTCTGAGGGAAGATGGGATCGAAGTATGCATACAATGTACCAAGAAGGGCATAGCGTGAGTGCCCTTGTCGCGTCGATATATGCTCCGCTTACGCGTTCGTGTACCTCCTTTCGACCACAGATGCACCGCCATGCCGCCTCGTGCGAAACGGACGATCAAGCGGACTGGTCCTCTGATTGAGCAAGCTAAGTGAGTACTTGTGGTGGGAGAAACAAGCGGAGCAAGAGCTGACGTGCAACGTAGAGCGGCGTTTGGTGCGGCAGAGAGTCAGGCGCTTGTGCTTCCGCCGTCGAACTCAGCTCCAGCTCGCTTGAACAATACCGAACTCCAAAGCAATCTGATATCTGAACTTGTATCGTGTGCGTTTTGTTCCTCCGCCACTTGTCAAAGCTTACATGCGTCTCTTGCAGCGTACCTCGCGTTTAATTCGGGCAAGAGCATCCTCGTCGCCGAGCTAGATTTCCAGCAGCAATTCGAGTTGGCGGGACGACAAGTGCATAGCATGGATCCACAGTATCAAGTAAGTTTGCTCTTGTCATTCATGATGCAGCAGCTAAGCTTTTCGGCCCAGGTCCTCTGCTTCTCCCTCGTCGCACTCAGCTCCCACCACTCCGACCACCCCTTCATCATCGGCTCCTCCGCACCAAAGATGGCTGAACTCAGCCAGGCTTCTCTCGAGGGAAGGGATTTACAGAAGTGGGGGCTGGCGAGAACTGGAGCGTGCACGACGTTGGTGAGGAAAGCGTTGGAAAGTGTCGACGACCAGAAGGCGCTGAGGACGCCGAGTATGTCAACGATCGCGAGTTTGATGATCTTGGAGGATTTGGTGGATGGTGAGGGATGTTCTCTCGTGTCTCGGTGTGATTTTGGGCGCTGAATGGAGGATTGTTTTAGACGGCGATCCAAGTCGGCCGTCGTACGTTGCCGCTTACGTGGCTCACGGTCGACAGCTGCTCGGCAAGGCGAAGCCGACGTATAGGAGATTCGAGGGTAGTGCGATGCTCTGGACCGCTTACGTACGTTTCTTTTCCCTTTGACAGATGCAGACGGTTGACATTCAACTCGTCACAGGTTCGCGATGCAGTCATGTCGGCTGTGCATGGCCATTCACCGTCGTTCTCGGAGGATGATTTGATGGCTCTCTGCAACGGGTGAGCTCTCTGATGGGAGGGAGTTCTTGATTGTTACTGACCATCTTCTCCAGCTACCCGCGACCACCTCGGCTTCAAGTCATTCTGGACGCACCTCCGACCAACAAGTGAATCATGTCGATCTGCCGCTTTGGGACTTTTAACTCAACCTATTCTATTTTCAGACCACGGGCTGATTTTTGGCAGCTGTTCAACTCGTTCTTGATGGAGGTATGTGGAGGTGTAAGTAAATCAGACGGACCTTACGTACTGACGCATCTCTTCGCAGGTCGCCGATCTCGGCACCTTGGTTGCTCTTCGACTAACTGGCGGTAAGCACCACGGTTTTCTTGACTTTTATCTTCATTTAGTGACGGCCTCGAACCCAGTCCGAGCACGGCGCGCTCCTCGAATGGACGAAGCCGCTCTTCAGGAAGTCCTCGAACGCTTAGAACGGGCCCGACTCGCCGCCCTCGAGCTCGAATCCCGTCGACACCGCTACGACCTCCGCCCAGATCTCCACGCCAAAAACAGTCGGAAGTACTCGTTCACAGCCCGGGTGCTTCGCTGCTTCTTGTGCTACCTCCTGCACGACCTCATTGAGGACCGGTTGGAGGAGCGGACCAGGCCCGTAGATCCGAACGCCACGGGGTTGTTTGAGATGGAGTCTCCGCCGGAGAACGAGCATCAGGCGTATTGGGCAAACCTGGAGGGGTTCAAGACGGCCTCGAAGACCACGTGCTTCATGGCGTCGCTGGAGATTGCTTCGATCATTGAGGTGCGCGGCAGCTTTTCTCGTGTGACCCGATCTCTGATGATGCTCACTCTCGTTCAAAAGGTTACGATATGTGCTGGAGTGTCCACTGGTCAGGCCGAGTGGATCGACGAGAAGGTCTCGCGCTGGGTTTTCGCAGAAATACCAAAGTGGACCCAGTACCTCCTCTCCACTCCCAGCACCGAGGAAGGCGGTCCGGTCGGCTACAACTTTATCAAGAAACTCGAGGTGTTTGGATGGTGCGCCACTGCTTCGTACCTCCCAAGTGGCAGCACGCTAATGCTGCGCGTCCTCCAGGATCCAAAGAGCTTTGCGCTCCTACAGCTGGTCGCGTGACGTGCTCGAGACCTCGATGTTCCTTCAGGAGACGATTGCATTTATAGAACAGCAACAGACTCAGTACTGGAGCAACATTGTGTCAACCCTGGCCACGGACCTTTCGATGGACCATCCTGTCGACCAGCCGACGAGTTCCGTCTTCTCCGACGAGGACCTGCAGACGTTGTTGGGAGGAAGCGCGATGATGATGTAGACGTAGAGACTTGTTGTCATAGAAGTTGGAACCATACATCAACACATTTTGCACAGTGGCTTGCTTTTTGCTTGAGCTCAAAGTTCAAGGCTCAGGAGGCAGAGCCACGTGAGCGAGCAGTACACGGGTCTTTCAAAGCTCAGCGCAAGCACGCAAGAGAAGCTTCGCCGGTTTAAGGGCTCCAAGAAAACAGAAAACACCATTCAGGTATTTTGCCAAGCGATGTATACTCCTTTCCATAAGCACGGGAAGGGTGAATATTCCCCCTCTGGGAGGTCGATCGCTCCCAAAGGCCTTTCGCTCCCGTCGCACCCGCCTCCCCCCGCGTTTCGGACTCCATCTGGGTCGGAAGAATTTGAGGAAGGGTGGACAGGTACAACGCTCAGCAAGAGGCCTATCTCTCTCTTCCTTCTACCGTCATCTTCGCCTTCCGCCTCTCCGACCACTACCACCACCATGCTTGCTCCCGCCGCGCTTTTGTTCCTTGCGTCTTACGTGGCGGCCCAGTCCGCCGTCACTCCGCTCACCTGTGGTGCCGGCCAGAGTATGTGGTTGCGATGCCCATTCCTACCTCTAAGCTCATTGCTTTGCTTGACAGTTGCTGGATACACGACTTCCACTATTCAATTCAACAACACGTTGGCCGAGCTTGAGGCCATTGTCGGCCAGTTCTCCGTGCGCCAAGTCATCACACATCCGAGAGGGGCGTATACTGATACAAAGTACAGAACGAATCATGGGAAGGACTTCCTGGTGTATCTCAGGCGTCAGCTAGCAGCGGTGTGAGCCTCTACTCTGGTCGAAACACAATGCCGGCGACGGCAAAGAAGCTTACATCAGGCTGCCACTCGTGCAGGACAACGCCATCGGGTCGGCTCGCAACATCAGCTTTGGGGGAGTCACTCTGGCAGAAAGTTTGATCGGGTTCAACCAGACGAGTCCCTCCGAGCAGCAAATTTGGGAACTCGCCGTGCCTGTGGACTGGACCCCTTACGGGCTTCCGCTTGTGCTCAACTCGTGAGTGTTTCCTGACTTGAGGAAACTCGTTCAGAATACTGATCAAATGTGTTGAATCTCTGCAGATACCATCAAAATCTCACTATCTCCGAGCTTTGCGGCGGTGCTGCTTCGCAAGCTGAGTGGACGATCGACTTCTGCATCACCGGAGTGAATGTAACGGAGTCAGCCTACGCCATCTTCAACGGTGTAAGTCTCTTCTTCTGCCGTTAAGATTTGACTCTGACCAGTCTTCTTCCAGTCCATCTCCCAAGCTTTTGCTAGCCTAACTTCAATGGTCGGTCATATCCTTTACTACAATAAACCATAGCTGACCGCTGCTTCCACGCCCAGCTGGGAAACACGACCTTCACTGGCTGCCCCACCTCTTTGCAGGATAACACCACTTCCACTTCCACCTCCGTCTCCACTACCACTATCACCTCTGCGGCGGGGGCTGCCGTGCAGACTGCCACTGGCACCGCCTCGTGAGTTCCACCTCCTCTCGGTCCCAACCGCTCGATTTACTCACATACTTTGTCTCTCTTTTGTCAGCTCGGTTGCCGCAGCCACGACTGTCAAGTCTGGAGCTGCAGCTCCAGTCTCTGCCGGTAAGCTGTCCTTCATCGGTTTGCTGGCTTTCATGCTTTAAAAAGGGTCTTGGACGAAACACGTCGTTGTCGGTAGTAAAGGTGGATGGTACTAGACAACTTTACTCCGGAAGACAGTCATTCACATATAAATGCAGTTTCATTACTCACTGGAAGTCAGCGATGCTCCCAGCTGGATATCTTACATCAGGAGCTTATTCATGAGAGCCGCGAGAGGAGCAATGCTGGTAGGGCGGGACGAAGAAGGACAACAATGAACGAAAGAGGGGAGAGAGGAGAAGAGGGAAGTAATTTGACACAATAAAGACCACAACAAGACCACATCAACAACTAGACGCGTCGAAGCTTTTGGCCAGAAGACAGCCGTGAAGTCAGCTGTTCGGTCTCTGGCCGTAGAAAAAGCGCCGCCGAGGGCGGCAAAACTCACAGACCAATCATTTCATATAAGAGCTCTAGAATTTCGATGGCTCTTCCTCCGCTTCGCTGTTACGGAGAGACTGGTCAGCCTGCGTCCGCCACGAGCGCGATTGAGGAAGGGTACGAACGCGCAGGCCTGGGTGGAGGATGATTTTGGCGCTGACACCGGGCCGGAATCATCAAAACATTCAGACATACAAAGAAAAGAGACGGAACGTACAATATGCTCAGCAAGACCGCTGGCACGCTGGAACGTGGCGCCACAGACCGGGCACCTATGGAGATTGTGGTCCGCCTCCGTACAGCCGAGATCGTGGTGACGCGGTGGAGGGAGCCTACCGAGGGCTGGACTCATAGGACATCCCCTTTTACTCGTAGAAACACTTGATGGGGAATTCCCCGAGATGCTGGAGGGCTCATCGGTGAACCTGAGCACAGAGGGAGACGATGGAGGGAAGGCTGGAGGCGTCATTGTTTCGGATCAGAGCTTCCTCACTGCATAAAGAGGACCAGCGAACATAAAATCAAAACCAATCTTAGTGCGGGTAGAATTGGTGTGATTGTGGGGCCAGACTGCTAACCGTTTTAGAGATGAGCGAAGACTACGTTCAAAGGTGCAGGCCGGGCTGGAAACTGGGAGGGAGCGCACGAAAGGGAGACTCCACGACCGCAAGCTGGTGAACTTTTATCTTCTGAGCTTCTGATTGAGAGAGAATGGTAAGTTCACGCACTCTTGATGGAGGCGGTGTGGACTAGTACGCGGGGCGACGGCGGCAGAGTACAGATCCAGAGAGACGGTCGGTACGGGGGAGTCCGAATGTTCCAGAGGTCACACCGAAATGTGATGCAAAGTAGTGGCTAGTAATAAAGAGATAGAGGCAAAAGGGCAGCCTTTGACGACCTGACCATCCGCGTTGCGCGTCGGCACAGTCCGAAAACCGTCCCTCGACGTCACGCACCCTCGGACCTGCGGGAGACCTGTCCGATGGAACATCCCTGAGCAACGAGAACAACCATCATAATCATCAGTCCTTTTATTCATGTTGTCCAGATAGCGGGAGCAGGTTAGCTCAGAGAGAAGGTTGCGAACGCGAGATCGCGTTCAAGGGGTTCGTCTACAGCACCGCCTCTCACACAGTTGCGGCTCTTCAATGACGAATTAGTACAAAGTGTGCGCTGCAACATTACACCCACGACAACCTCCCTCAACCCATCTAGTTCTCCAAGCTCTTCGTCAGCTTCTCGCCCTTTATCACCTTCTGCACCTCCTCGAGATCCAGCGTCTCGTGCTCGACCAGCGCCCTCGCGAGCCTGTCCAGCTCGACCTTCTTGCTCCTGAGCAACGCCATCGCCCTAGTCTGAGCACCCTCGACGAGTCCTCGAATCTCTCCCTCAATCGCGGCTTGCGTTTGTGGTGAGACGTTGTCCGCGTCATCGGTGTGCGATACGGGACCGATCACGTCGCTGAAGCCTGAAAGAGCAGGGGCGCAGAGTCAGCCGCCTGAGACTTTGACGGAGGAGAGAAAGAGAAACAAGACGCACCAAATCGGCGAACCATGTTCGACGCCATCGAAGTAGCAGACGAGATATCCGAGCTGGCACCATCCGTCACATTCTCCTTTCCGTAGATGATCTCCTCCGCCACACGTCCTCCCATCGCAACGTCCAACCTAAAGAGCTTCATAGTGAGCAGGTGCAAGAACGAAGGGGACCGCCTTCAACTTACTTGGCACGGTATTCCATCAGTGTGTGGGAGTTTTTGTCCATCTCGGGGAGCATGAGCGTGTAGCCCAAAGCCTGTCCTCGCGGGATGACGGTGACGGATCTAGCGCACGAGGACATCAGCTTCGCATCTCTGAATCGTGAGGCGCAGGAGGCAGAAGGAGGAAACTCACTGCAAAGGGTAAGCACCCGGGGTATACAGCGCCACGAGAGCATGTCCACCTTCGTGGTAAGCCGTCGCGAGCTTGTCCTTGTCAGTGATGTACGCGCTCTTCCTCGCCGCGCCCATCATGATCTGCCGCGGTGCGTATCGCTCATCAGCAACCCGTTCAACTCGCCAAAGAGCGAGAGGCAACCCACCCTCTCCTTAGCCCACTCAAAGTGGCTCGCTCTCACAGCACTCGCGTTATCCGCCGAAGCCTTGACGGCGGCCTGATCCCACATCCAACAGCACCACGTCAGCGCTCACTCCTCTAGTCGACACCAAACAAAACACCACGCACCTGGTTCACCAAAGCCTGCAAGTCTGCTCCAGAGAACCCAATGGTCCCACGGGCGATCGTAGAAATGTCGACGCCGATCTTGTCGTAGCCGATGTTTTGGAGGTGGTGCGTGAGGATCTGCATGCGGCCGCGAACGTCGGGGAGGGGGACGACGACGTGGCGATCGAATCTGGAATGGAAGGAAGTCAGTTTCAACTATGAATGATTGTGAAGACTGAAGGAGTAGACGAACCGTCCAGGACGAATCAAAGCCTTGTCGAGCGACTCAGGGAAGTTGGTAGCTGTTGTCCCACAAACCCCATCAGCACCTTCTCCTTTCCTTCCAATGTCAAAAACGCCCAAACTCACCACCAATGAGGATAACACCTTCACCAGGGTTGAATCCATCCATCTCGACGAGCAACTGGTTGAGCGTCTGCTTCGTGTAGTGCTGGTCCCTCGGCGATCTCTTGCCACCAACCGCATCAATCTCATCGAGGAAGATGATGGCGGGCGCGGCTTTCCTGGCAGCGGCGAACAGCTCACGAATACGACGTGCTCCCACTCCGACGTACCTGTGCGGGTGAGAAAGAGGGATCAGCGTGAGGTGCGTGGGTGCACAGAAGCAACGCGACTTACATCTCGTCAAACTCCGATCCAGAGGCGCTGAAAAAGTTGACGCCAGCTTCACCAGCGACAGCACGAGCCAAAAGCGTCTTTCCAGTTCCGGGAGGACCTGATCAACCCACATCATCAGCACCCCGCATCTTTCGCTTTCACCCCCGGCGTGTCAACAAAAAAGCTCGAGACTCCCAACTCACCAGTAAGCAACACACCCCTCGGCAGCCTTCCACCAAGCTTTTCAAACTTCTTTGGGTCCTTCAGGAACTCGACGATCTCGTACAGCTCCAACTTTGCCTCCTCGACACCGTGGACGTCCTTGAACGTCGTTCCCCTTCCGCCGGCGTTACCAGGGTCGGGAGCGGCGGTCGGTGAGAAAGGAGAGGTTTGGGCGGTGGCTCGGAGGATACCAGAGGAGTCGAGGAGGAGGGAGAGGAGGGAAAGCCTGGAAGTATGAATGTAAGCTGCTTGCTCGGGCAACGAAGAGGAAGAGAGCCGGGAAAGTACGCACAAAAGGAACGAGTACAGCAGCGTCACTCCCACAAACTTGAGCATTCTCAACAAGATAGGGCTCTTCGCTTCCTCAACCAACACCCTAATTGGCTCGCTCTCGGTCCCAACTCCTCCACCCCAGCCCTTGAACGCTCCCGTCGAGATGACCTTCGCGTCGCCGCCTTTGCCCCTCCCCGCTACTCCCGAGAAAAGCGTCGTGATCAGTCCTGCTGGCGAAAGAGTTCCTAGTGGTGTTGCTGGTGCTGGTGACGGGGTTACGGCGGGTTGAGAGGGGGCGTCGGTGACAGTGGTGGAAGCGACGATGGGGGACGATGCTGAAGCCCCGAGCAGCTCCGCACGCTTGACGGGCGCCTCCGCGATCTTGCTCAGCAGCTCACCAGAAGTAAGCACCTCGCTGGCGTCGAGGTTCCTTTGGCTCGTGGCGAGGTCCGAAGCTCCAGCGGCGGAAGCGAGCGAGGTGAGGTAGAGCCTGAAGGCTTCGTCCGACTGGAGGAGCGGGTGCGCCTGTGCTGCCTCGACTGGTGGTGCTCCAGCCTCGCCAGTACTCACACCTTCCACCGCAGGGGTCGCAGGAGTCGCCGCAAAGATCCTCGTCAATTCCTCGTACCTCGCCACGACCTCCAACCTCTCCTCCGTCCTTTCCCGCGCGACGAGCTTCTCAAACAGAGCGACTTGGGCGTTGACGTCCGCTGGAGATGCTGATGCAGTCGAGCGGAGAGAGTTGAGCGAGCTGACGCCGAGGAAGGTGCGGTGGTGGGGGATCTGGGAGGGCGCGAGGAGGGTCGATGGTGGGAGCTGGGGCGATCGAGGGAGGAACTGCTCGCGCGAGGAAGGGAGGCTTTAGCTGGAAGAAAGAGGGATTTGTTCTGAATATACGAAAGAGAACACGTACAAAACCGACTCTACTTCTGCCCAAGGCGGATACGGCGCTGCTGGTGCTCAGACACCGCGAGGACGACGAGGACGACGAGGACGCCGACGCGGCCCCGGCAGCGGCGACAGCAGACGCACACGACTGGAGCGACGCCCTGAACGCCGTCAGGAAGGGGGTGCTCATCTGCCTGCTCCGTGTGAGTCTTTCTATGACTAGTTGTTGGATGTAGCGATGTTTGTGGCCAGAGTCGAAGGAGCGAAGCAGCGCCTTCGCGCAAGTTCGGAGTTCTGGGCAGATGCCGAGATTCGATGATGTGGCGTAGTTCTGCTGTTGCTTGTTTTCCTTCATTTCTCTCTTTCACCCCATTTAAACGAACTAACGACAAAATTGACAATTGAATCACATGATGCACTACTCAGAAAACCACGTCTCCGCCCATCGCACGATGCTTCAATCCACAACGTTCTTCAGGCTCGGCATATCGCTCTGATCCGCGCTCGGGTCCCTCACAAAGTAGAACCAAAGTCCAAACAACACGATCCCCAACAGGATCCGGTAGTCGATCGCAGGTCCTCCAGCCCCGACGCCGCCGGACGGGGTGGCGCCCGATAACGTCTGGCCGGAACCGGGGAACAATGGGCCCGTCGTGGCGCCGCCTGTGTGTTTTCGGATGGCAGCCTCAATGCTGGTAGTTGATAAAGGAGATGTGAGGATCAGGACAGAAGGAGGGAGGAGGGTTGGAGCTTACGCTGGGGCGTTGGCGCCTCGTACTTCGTCAACCTTGACGCCGCCTTTCAGCTGTTTGGAGTGAAGATAAGCCGATCAGCTGTGCACTCAGAGCGTAATCACCATCCCCACTCACGAAGACAAACGTCGGCATCGCCCTGTTCATTCCAGAGAGCGCGCATTAGCTTCGGCTGGGGTACGCGCTCGACAGCCTCCACGACGACTCACCTGATTCCATACTGCTTCGCGACATCCGCTGCAGCCTGTCGAAAGGTGCTCTATCGTTAGCATGGGGATCTCAGAGCAGAAGGGAAGGAGGGGACTGACATCCACATCGACCTTGCAGAACGTCGCGACGCCTTTGTACTGGGTCGCCATCTGCTCGAACCTGTCGTTCCCCTATATTCAGCTCCTCCTTTCACTCATCTGGACCCTATCCAGAGACTAACTTTGGCGCAATGGCATGGCACGGTCCACACCCTGTTCATCCAGCGAGTCAGCTCCCGCGCGCACACTCGTGCTCTGGCGGGAACGAGCACTCACAAGTCGCATGAAAGTCGATCACGACGAGTTTGTCCTTCTTCGCCTCGAGGAGCGAGTTGTGCTGTGAGAGCGACGTGAGGTGCGTGATGACACTCATTTCCCTGGCTGTTGGTGCTGGTTCGTGTGCGGAGCCAAGGGAGGGCGGCCGAGGAGAGGGGGCGGCGGGTGGGCGAGATGAGGTCCGCGGAGCTCACTTTGTAGTCTGATTAGTGAAGTAGAGTAGCGATACATTCTTTGTGATTAAAGCTGGAGGGTCGAAAGTCCTAAGCTTAAGAGTCACGAAAGCCACGTCAGCGCTCCCGGCGCGACTTTGCGAGCAACATCGCGCCGCTGTCAGGCTGACGAATCTTGCTCCCAAACCCCTCCCTCGGCTGCCCAAAAAGCTTCATGACTTTGTTCTTCTACCTCTCTCTATACTCTTGATCCTCGTTCAAGCAGTCGACCGGCCATCTCCCACCGTCCTCGTACGCGTCCAGCTCCATCCCGACCTCGTTGTACCTCCAACGAGCGCCTTCCCACTATCGCCAGACTTTTGTGATGCCAGCCACTACGGTCAAAAGGACTGTCCACGTCGTCAAGCCTTACACTCGCACGACGGTGGCTCCCAAACGCGTCGCAAAGGACCGTACTGCCGACGCGTCGCGTCCGGCCAACACAGACGGTAGTCGAGCGAACAGCTCTAAAGCTGCCCCAAAGCTTAAGGATGAAGTAGTCTGTAAGTCAATCATCCATTCTCGAATGGAGAAGGAGCTGACGGCGCCTTCCTGGGCAGTGCAAGGCGTCCCTTTCCCGACGGGCCTGATCGAACGCGCCCGGTTCCGCATGAACAGCGGCAAGCCCGTATCAGCTCACCAATGGAAAGTGTACGACTACATCACGACCAACCTCCCCGCCGGACAAGTCACGACGTACGGCATCCTCGCCGAAGCGCTCGGCAGCAGCGCTCAAGCTAGTGAGTCTCGCTCGGTTCCTCCTTCCAATCGTAAGGCTCGAGGTCACTTTTGTTGAATATTATTTCTGGGGCAATAGTTGGAGGAGCGTTGCGAGACAACCCATTCTTCCCTTTCGTCCCCTGCCACCGAGTCATCGCTACGACGCGGTACATTGGAGGTTACCAGGGCGAATGGAACGCGACGACGGAGCCTACCAAGAGGAGGGGGAGAAAACTCGAGCTGTTGAAAGAGGAGGGAGTGCAGTTTGATGAGGAGGGGTATTTGCCGATGGAGGTTGAGCTGTGGAGGCCACCGAAGGGGGTGGTGAAGAAGTGAGGACGGCGGCCACGTAATGTTTGTCCAGAGCTCTGATAACGTGGCTCCAACTTTGGCGCAGTCTATCCATCACCATCATCTGCGACGAGAGATCAGTTCTCCTTGGGCGTTGATACAAGCTCTGTCGGATAGCTTTTGTAGCACTAGAGAAAGGTTGAAAATGCTCCCCGACAGTCCTGCTCCGACGATACGCCTGGATGCCGCACACAAGTGACTCCAAGAACACCAAAAGGCTTGAGGTTGGCGTCTGGCACCGAGGCAAAAAGGGACCGAAAAGGAACAAAAAAACTGGGGATGTAAATCGTAGCCGGATGTGAACCACGACCGCCAGGTGGCTAATGTTGCCTTGAGCCCAAGGAAGGGCATGGACTCGGTGCACAAGGAGGGGCGGATGACCCATTCACCATCCGGGACGACAAAGTTTCGGCCGACTTTCCACATATTGAAACCTACGGCCAACAGTCGCTTCGAAACAACGAATGTGTGCACCGCCGAGTGGCGGGGACGACGTGGTTCCTCCCAAGTTTGAAACGTTCGCTCAGAACAATGCTTTGGAGCTGCGCTTTCTACTCCTTTACAGAGGAGATATTGTCCTTGAAGGATGAGAAAACCCTGATGATGAAAAGAATAATCGCCGTAAGTCCTCCACAGACTCTCACTACCACTCCAGGAGCACCGACGCGTAACGAGATAGGGGCTGGCTTGGCTGCTGAGAGGCAAAAAGGGCGCCCGAAATGCACAAAAAATGATGGATGGAAATCGTGGAAGGATAGAACCACGACCGCCTTGCGTCTTTAAGTGCGTCGCAGAGGCCGACGGACTTGTGGATCGTGCACAGAGGAGGGCATCTGGCCCATGCACCATCCGGGACAGAAGTGTTTTCTGCCATTTTTGGCAGCTAAGAGAGAGACCACGCAACATGCATCAATTGTACGAACGGTGAGACCTGCAGTGGCGAGTGGTGTGGATGACGTGGTTCCATGGTCGTAGCGTTTCCTGACAGCGACGCTCAGGAGCTGCTCTGTTGCTCCTACTTGAGATATAAGACTACGTATAGATCTAAAACACTCGCTGCCAGTCAGCAGAATGGCAATGCTGAACTGCCGCGGTCGTCCAACGGAGCTGACTCCAATCACGACTCCAGGAGCACCGAAGCGTACGGAACTACCGCTGGTGCAGGACGACAAAAAAGGACCAAAAAAGGATCAAAAAAGAACAAAAAAATTGAGGATGTAAATCGTAGCCGGATGTGAACCACGACCGCCAAGTGTCTAATCGCCCTGAGCCCGAAGAGGGGCATAGCCTCGTGCACAGAGGAGGGCGCATTACCCATTCAACATCCGGGGCCGACGAAGTATCGAGTGGGATTCAATGGAAAGATAGGCTGCCTCACAACATCTGGTCAAGGGTGGCAGAACGGAATGGCGCGACGTCTCATCGCATCAGTCGCCCTCCTGGTTTCTCAGAAGATGTAGGAGTTTCCCGGCCTTGATGTGCAGGCATTCGCACTGATCCATCCGCCGGCAAGGTTTGAAGGCAGAAAAAGGACGAAAAATAGTGGATGGAAACCGTAGCCGGATATGAACCGCGATCGCCAACGTGTCTGACAGGGTTGCCGTAGGAGCCGTCGAAAGGCTTGGCCGCGTGCACAGAGGAGAGCGGGACTGACGCCCTGCCCTTACACCATCCGAGACAAGAAAGTTGAGATTTTTTGGTGACGAGAAGGTGTTTGCTCTCCTCCATGGTCCGCTAGGTCTTTGGGCAGGGGTGGTTTGTTGGCTCCGGAGACGTAGCTTTGCATTGGCGTGGTTCTACTTCCCACGGATGCTCCCCGCTTTCCAGCACAACGTGTTGCATGGTTCTTTTATGACTTGGATGCTGCTTTCGCCTCAGCTCTCGATATGAAGCGATCGGTGGCGATCCTCCGTGCACCGCTTTTCACCGCCACGCCGGCCTCCGGCCGCGCCCCGACGCCTCTCCTATCCTTCCCTCCCTCCACCACTTTCTCGTACCATCCATATTCCCACCACCTACTCTTCTAGCCGCGCTATGATTAAACACCACCATCGCCCGGAAGCAGGCTACACGGACTCAGACGACGATGAGAAGGAGCCTCTCAATGACAAGGATGAGGAATCGGACGGCACGGATTCGGGGAGCGAGAAAGAAGGTCATGGTCATGGGAAGAGAAACGAGGATCTAGATGAGAGTGACATGAGTGACGACGGAAAGGATGACGACGAGGAAGAAGATGGTGGAGGAGATGACGAGGGGCGGAGACACCGACCGGCCGGACGACGAAAACGGCGGAGGAGGGGTCATTATAAGGAAGTGGTGAGTCCAATCTGGCTTTTAATGGGATCCAAAGCTAATAATGTAATCAAGGACTCGGAAGAGGACGATGAAGGGGCAGTCGACGACGTCGAGTCCCAGCGACAGAAACGCGCCGTACGTGCACCACTCTGCCAAGCTTAGCTTCGGGGGACGGAGGAGATTACAACAGCATATTCTGATCCATCTGTAGCAGCATCATCAGTCAACAGAGGTCATGGGATGGGTGATTGGCGGGATAGTGCTGCTCATCATCGTCGTGGGAGCAATCCTTGTCATTCGCGAGAGGTCATTGAGCTCATCAAGCTCCTCGGGCTCCTCGGATACTGCCACTGCCACTTCTGGTAAGATTTTCTTAAGTATGAATGTGCCTTTACTACCAGTATTGACGGGCCTAAATTTTGTCACAGCGCCCGCAACTGAGCCAGCTGCCACGTCAGCATCCTCGCCCGCGGCCTCTCCAGATACTCAGAGCGCTGAAGCCTCGAGCAGCAGTTCCGAAACGGCTTCTTCTTACTCTTTTTCGTCCTCTTCCCAGCCCTCGTCGCCTTCACCGGCTTCCTCTGCCACGAGTTCGGCAGCTAGCTCTCAGAGTGCGGGCAAGTCGAGCAAGGGCACGCCGACGACTGACGGCAGTTCTTCGTGCGTCGCATCCTAGTCTGGCTTCAACGAGCTCGCCTCATGAGTGTTTGCTATTTATGGGCAGTGGAGGATCCGCATCAACAACTAGCGCAGCGAGCGGCTCCTCGATCTCCCTTGACGCCTCCACCACCGTCTCGAACACGCGGGTATGGCCAGCGGTCGCTCTGACGGCTCTTGCAAGCCTCGTGCCTTCCCCAATGACCAAGATATGGTCGGAGTTGGAGGCAGCAGCAGAGAAGTACAATCTTCAAGGACAGCTTTTGGTCGGCGTGGCTATGTGAGTGCGGATATGGGCCACCTAAATGCGCAGACGTCGAGGGCTGACTTTGAGGGTGATCTCTAAGGGTCGAAAGTACTGGAGGAACTAATGAGGGATCAAGTGGAGCTGGGATGTACCAGTTCACCGAGTCAGTCGATGTTGACTTTTCCGTCGTATTTGATCGCGAAAGCTGATTTTCTTTCAGTGCCGATACGTGGGCCGTGTACGGAGGGTCAGCGTCCGCGACGGACGACGCTGCTGCTGTCGGTGCTGCAGCCCACTACATTTCCGACTGTATTGCAGATACGGGTAGCTTGTATGATGCTCTTAGGGAGTACAACGGTCCTGTGGGGAGTGGAGGGTCGGCGACGTACCGTGAGTTGGCTATGTGGTTCGCGCTTTCGGGAAGAAGCTGACGGCCCTGTCTTCTGTAGAGACGGATGTACAGTCCTACATGGAGGGTAAAGGTTACTAGTAGGGGCTCGGAAGCCATTGCCATCTTTAACGAATTTGCGTTTTTTTTTGTGGCTGCACTCGTTCGAAGTTGCGCGTTCGCCACGTCGTCGTTAGCACAGCGGGCGCTGCAGAAGCAAGCCGTGCTTTCCGCCGTTGCCGAGTAGTTCTCGCCATTCTCACTATATTTTACAGTCAGTTTTCTATGAGGGAAGATCCGACGAAACGATAAGAGTTGAACTTGCGGGCCACGGATCCCGCTCGCCCCCAGTGCTCAAAGGGGCCGAGCGTACTCAAGCGTTGGAGCGCCTCAAATGACGCGCGCAGCTTCGAAACATTCACCGCCTTGCCCGCATCCGTCCCCTCCCTTGTCCTCTGCCCTCACCCGCCCCAAACCTTCGACGGAGGCTCAGCAAACCTCGCACGACTGGCCACAACTCTCACTAATTTCTCAGACCCACCCTCGCCCACCCTCCCAGCGCGCACGACCTCCCGCCAGCTCGCGCTTGTTTGAATCCTCGTCGTCGCCACCGCTCCTCCTCAGCCGTCGCCCAACATGAGCGGGTTCCTCACGAAAATCGCGCACAGCAATCGGGTCTCGATGGGCCCCAAGGACATCAAGCCCCTCGCCGACCTCATCAGCGCAGAGAAACGCGCCGTCGAGGCGTAAGTACCCTCCCTGCCTTGCCCTTCCGTCCCTCGGCGTTGGTCGTGTGCTGCTCAGCTTTTCGCGGAGACGCCGAGCCGGAATTGGCCTCGGAGAGTGGATATAGAGAAGAATGAATGGAGATAGCGGCAGATGGTTCAGAGGCCATTGGCGTTGGCGTACGAGCGAAGCAAAGCTGACGTTCCTGCGGCGTTCCCTCACGACAACAGCGTCCAGCGCATGTCGACCGAGAGGACAAAGGCATCTTTCGCGCTCAGGGAATGGGGCAACGCCGAAGGAAACGATCTCGGCGTGAGCCGTCGCTCCTTCCATGACCCCGAGGCGGAGCGCAAAACTGACCTGGGGCACAACGCGGCGCAGGACGTCTTGACCAAGATGGCGATGCTGTTCGACTACCTCTCGGGCGCAGAGAACACCTTTGCTGAGCACGACAACACTTTCAGGTTCGTTACGGATCACTTTCCGAGACGCGAGCGAGGAGGAACCGGGCGAGCTGACGTGAGGACTGCTGGTCGCGCAGGATGCACTTCAAGTCCATCAGGACCAAGGAGGAGCATTTGGCAAGTCTGAAGCGCAGCAAGGACAAGTTGCAGAGCAACATCGAGAGTCAAGATAAGAAGGTGCGTCTTGCTGGTCGTTGGTTGACTCGGAGGGAGGTCGTACTGATGTGCGTCTTGTCACGGTTGCAGGTGTCCAAGATGAAGGAGGAGAACAAAGTACGTTTGGTATGCAAATATGGCTGAAGTGGACTAGCTGATCGTGATTGCCGCAATAGGATCTGCCAGCGGCCACGACCAAGCTCTTGGAGATGAGGCAGGAGATGGTGGGGTTGGAGAACACCGTCATCAACGAGGAGACCAAGTGAGTGCATCGCGACGATTTCCACGTCCAACAAGACCTGATTATTCCATTGAATAGGCTGTCGGACTTCAAGCGGTCCACGACGAGGGAGGCGATGAGCTTGAAGGTGCGTGCTCGGCGCATTGTTGTTGTCGCTTGGAGGGATGAGCGCGGAAGCTGACCGCATTTGAATGCAGCTTGGAGCGATCCTCGAGTTGGCCGAGAAGACTGTGATCATTGGAGAGATTGGCAAGCTCATCATCGACGAGATTCCTACCGAGCGAACGGAACCCGGCATGCCAAGAGCTCACTACCAAGGTGCGATTTGCCTCTCGACGGAGGTCAGGGGGTTCCGCTGGCTGATCTCACCGAGCTTTCCAGGCTACGACCGAACGGACGAGCACATGCACGAAGCGCTCCGATGCCTTGGAGAAGTCGTGTTCAACCCTACGCCACTCTCGCCTGGACCCGATCAACCCGGCACGGGCGGAGAGGAGAGGCGCGACTCTGAATGGGGTGGAGGCGCCGGCGGAGCTTACAACCAGGATTCGTACCATCAGCAGTACGCCGACCAGCACCAGCAATACGCCGATCAGCACCAACAGTACCCCGACCAGCATCAGCAGTACGGAGACCACCAGCAGAACTACGGCGGGCACCAGCAGCAGTACGGCCAGTACGAGGAGACGCTGGAGGAGCGTGGTGGTTTCCGCGAAGATGCGTATCAGAGGGACGGCGCTGGAGGAGGATATCAGAACGGCGAGCACTCGGGCTTGCACGTCAATACCGACTACGCCGAGGGAGCAGGAGGAGCAGGAATGCTGCCGGCCATCCAGGCCACGTCTCCGCTCGGGATGACGGAGGAAGAGGGTCGCGAGATCAGGAACGAGACGTACGCTGAGGCTTCGGCGCGTATCGGAGGACCGGCAGGAGGACAGGACAGCTCGATCGTCAACAACCGCTCGTCGCTCGCATACATGGACGATGACGAGGCGCTCGAGAGGGAGCAGGAGGAGCAGCGTCAGCGGGAGGAGGAGTGGGCGAAGATCCAGCAGTCGCCGCGCTCGCCGACGATGGAGGAGAAGGCTCACTTCGCGCTGCCAGTCCTTCCGGAAGCTGAGCGGAACGCTCCATACCCTCAAGAAAAGTCCGCCACCTCGCCCACCTCCCCATCTGCTTACTCCGCTGCTGAGACGACGGCACCGGCGCCAGCTCCCGTCGAGTCCTCGCCGGCACCAACGTCGTCGAACTTCTACTCGAACGCTTACGACAACCAGGTCTCGCCGTTGACTACCAGCGCGTCCAACATGTCTCTCAACAACAACACCGCCAACTCCGGCATCTCTGGAGCGTTCGTCCCTACCCGGAATGCGCGCCCAATCCACATTCGAGGCGACTCGGCCCTCGGTTCGAAGCACGGTGACGTGTACGTGCCCAACACGAACGGCGCTCAGTCCGGTCTTCCACCAGGTGCTGGCCCTGGTCCGTTCCCGAGCGCCGGTACCTCGGGCTACAACTCGAGAGGAGGAGGAGGGGATGCGAGCTCGATCAACTCGGGGAGAATCACGGCGGGCGCATTTAGGAGACAGCCGCCGCAGAGCCAGTTCTCGTTGCCGCCTGTCACTATGGACGACGGAAGGTACCCTTCGGAAGCGAACAGGATTAGGGATCAGTACTATGCGAGCAACGTGCCCTTGCCGGCGAACTCGGCGAACGGAGGTGCGGGAGTGGGGGCAGAGGAAGCGCCGAGGTTCGACACGTCGCCGTTGCAGGTCCAGCAGAAGCGGATGGCGCCGACGAGGTCTGGGAGCGTGCCTGTTCCTGCTAGTGATGCCGAGTCGTATGGATACCCCAGGTGCGTTTGATTTCGTGTCGCCGAAGGGGAGGTGAGGGGTCTGGGGGACTGACCACGTCGATACTCGCAGGCAACGCCCTTCAATGGGCTCAATCAACGACGGATGGCGTTCGGGAGAGCAGCAGCAGCAGCAGCAGCAGCAGCAACCACAAGACGCTCAGTACGCCTCTCACGCCCCACCATCTTACGCTTCGGGACCCGTCTCGCCGCCGTCGTCCAACGCTGGACCTGGGTTCGGGTCGTCGCAGTTTGTTACGAGGCTGGACTAGGGGAAGGAAGGAAAGAGAATTGAACGAGTGTCGAGTTGTGCATAGCCCCACCCTCTATCTTATTTCTAGCAATACCAAAAGCGCGGTGAATCGATGTATTATATCCATCTTCTTGAGATGTTTCTGTTCGTCGAGACGGAGTGGACGGAGAATCGGGTTTCGCATCATCGAAGCAAAGGCCTGGTTGTGTCTCACTGTTGAGTTGTCGTCAAAGTCACAAGAGGTGGGCCAACGTCGTTCCGCTTCACCGTCTGACGTTGTGCCCGAATCGGAGGGCCTTGAGATCTCAAGTCACGTGCCCCGACTTTGGGACGCTCGGCTGCCTTCGCTCCTTCCGCCCCTCGCCCTTCCTTTCCGACACTTCAACTTGTCACGGCCTGTCTGCGTACAGTGTCAATTTTAGTATCTGGACAGATTTACAGTCCATCCCGCTTTACATACCCTTCCGACGACCGTTCGAGCGCTTCCTTCGCCGCCGCCGCCTTCGACCTTCCCCCCTTGTCCTTCAACAAAGGGGCTCATCCACCGAGGACGCACTCTTAGTAAGTCGCCCAATCTAGCATTCATTATCAATTGTGCCATACAATCATTCTCTGCTCTACCTACGCTCGTCGACCTTCCTCCTCTCAAGCCCACGCCCAACGCCTCATGTAGAACGATCAGCTAACTCCTGTTTTTCGGCGGCCCTTGCAGGCGATCACCCCCGCTCCCACCAGTTCTCACCTGCAAACATGTCACTCTTCTCGCGCTCCTACATCCCAACCTACGCTCTCCCCACACCCTCCCTCTCCTCCACCAGCGCGACCGCCTCCGAAGAGCCCCTCGAGCGAGTCACGCCCGTTCCCTCCTCCGCCTCCGCTTTCGTCGCAGAAGAGTCCGTCGAGCCTGCTCTCGGGCAGTTGGTGGATATTGGAGGAGAGTATAGTTTGATGGACGAGGAGGAGCCAGTGGCGGAGGCAAGGGAAATGACGGCGACGGCGTCAGGTGGCGATCGTGCGTCTCCGCTCGCCTCGCGCAGGACGTCCGTGCTCGGCAAGGCCCTCTTCCCGCCCAAACGTGCGTTCATTCCTTCATCTATTATCATTCTGGAGGTATTCCCAGCTAACTCTGATCTCAACGACAGCGATGCACCTCGTCGGCTCGCTCCCGACTTCGACGAACAACAAACGTCTCTCGCTCCAGCATCCCGCACCTTCCACCCTCCAGTCCTCCTCCAACCCTCCACCCCGTCAACGAAAGTCCCTTTCACCACAACACGCCTCTTCGCGCTCCTCCGCTCTCCACTCCTCAACCTCAGGCTCGCTCCTCGCCAAGCCGCTCCTCACTCAACTTCACGAGCTCAAGTCGCGCAACGCCGCGCTCGTGAGCCAGGTCCAGAGGCTCGAGGGAGACAAGAATGGAGCGTTACACAAAGCTTCTGAGAGGATCGCGGTGCTCGAAAAGGAGGTCGCGGGGGTCGATGGAGTGAAGCTCGAGTGTGAGGGGTGGGAGGCGGAGGCTGTGAGATTGGGACTCGAGATGGAGAGGGAAAAGTTTAGAATTGAGGGGATGGAGAGGAAAGTTGGGGAGCTGGAGAGAGAGGTTGAGGATGAGAGGAGTAAGAAGAGGAAGTTTAAGGAGTTGGGAGTGAGGTTGAAGCTCGAGCTGAAGGGGAGGAGGTTGAAGGAGAAGTGGGAGATTGCGGTGATGGACGCCGAGGATAGGAAGATGGATGCCGAGATCATTATGGCGCAGTGGGACTTGACGGTTGAGAAGATGGAGAGGGGGTTAGAGAAGATCCGGACGGAGGAACTCGAGGTGCGTGGCTCGAGGCTGGTGACGTGTGCAGGTACTGACCAAACATGGGTCGCAGGAGGAGCTCCAACTCAAGTCTACGAAAGTCTCGCAGCTCACTGCCTCTCGGGAGTCCCTTCTCGCCTCGATCGACACCATCAAGGGCGACCTCTCGACCGCCAAGTCTGACCTCGCCAAGTCGAAGAAGGAACTCAAGAGCGAGAAGGACGCGCACGCCGAGACGACGAAAGCTCTCACTCTCGCTCAGGGAAGTCTCGAGGCGACGCTTGAAGAAGTCGTGGAAGAGCGCAAGAGGGCCGACGAGGCGGAAGAACAGCTTAAGAGTGCTGGCGATGAGGGCAAGGCACTGGAACAGCAGAAGAAGGCGCTCGAGAAGGAGAAGAAGGAGAAGACCAAGTTTGAGAACGAGCTCAAGGAATTCAAGGTCCGTTTCCTTACACCTGTCCCCTTCACTGGAAACCTTAATTGACTGACACGTGTTGGTGTCGCCATAGATCAAGCTCAAGGAGACTCAAGCCGAGCTTCGCGACGCGCTCAAGACCGTCTCTGCGACCAACAAGAAGCTCGAGTCGGCGCTCAAGGAGAAGGACAAGGTCGAGGCGGCGGCGAAGAAGCAGAAGGCGGCGGCATCGTTGGTCGACGTCAAGGTTCTCGCGTCGAGGAAGCGGAAGAGCTTGTCCCACGATGGGTCCGACCCCGTCGAGCAGATTGAGGCGACTATGGAGGTCGAAGACGAGTCGGAGCAGGAAGAGGAGGAGGAGGAGGCCGAGGAAGAGGAGGAGGAGGAGGCTGAGCCAGAGCCGGAACCTGAGGTCGTCAAGAAGCCGGCGAGAGCTCGTGCGGCGAAGAAGGCACCTGAGCCTGTCGCTGCGCCGGCGAAGCCGACTAAGGCCGTCGCTGCACCAGCTCCACCGTCGCCTGCACTGTCGGTGACCTCATCGGAAGACCTCTATCGCCCAGTCGCCCGCCAGGCCCGTGAGGCGTCCCCCGCTGCCGCACCAGCGAAGAAGAAGGCGGCGGCGAAGGAGGTGGAAGTTGAGAGCAAGGAGAAGAAGGCGGCGGTGTTGGCGGACAAGAGCACGAATGGGAAGAAGAAGAAGGACGAGGTCGCGGCCGCGCCAGTGCCGAAGAAGAAGAGGGAGGCGAGTGTGGCGGTGGACGAGGAGGAGCCAGCGAAGAAGAAGAAGGTCAAGCTGTTTGGTGGACCGAAGAAATTTCAATGGAACACGATCGAGGTGAGCTTCCCTTCCTTTACGGGCTGTTCGTCTTAGAAGTGTGCTGACGTGGCTTTCTCGGGACAGAATGCGGAGATCAACGGCTTGGGACTTCCTTCGGCTCTCTCACCGACAAAGGTTGCAGCACCAGCCAAGTCGACGCTAGGCAGCTTGTTTGGCGCTCCTTCAAGACCGTCCATCTTTGGCTGAGTCCGATACGGTCGTGGATAGTATTAGGAGTGTTTTGTCCGTGTACCACCCAGAAGATACCTTAGTCTGTTTAGTCGTGTTTATCAGGAAGGAGTGCAACTCGAGATTACTCGTTGCTACACATTCTCTTCTTGCGGTCTGCTCGCGCCGTCCGGCTCCAGAAGGTCGCCGACGCCGAGGGCTCGGGCCCAGAAGGGAGAGCGGCAGTCAGCTTCAACTTGGCTGGCTTCCGTCCCTCGCCTTTTGCTATACCACCGACAATTTCGATACATACTTGAGGAGGCGGATGGACGCATAGATCTCGCACGACCACGACCACGACCACGACACCACAATAATGATGAACATGT
Organism: Pseudohyphozyma bogoriensis; assembly: GCA_024364755.1. Taxonomy (NCBI): domain Eukaryota; kingdom Fungi; phylum Basidiomycota; class Microbotryomycetes; family Chrysozymaceae; genus Pseudohyphozyma; species Pseudohyphozyma bogoriensis. The sequence goes on from JALBUQ010000002.1 coordinate 472,358, forward strand.
CGAGCTCGTCGCGCCTCGTGCGCCCCAACGGCGGCAGCTCCACCTCCCGTACCCTCGCCCTCGCCCACCGCCTCCTCACCACCTCCGCCTGCCGATCTTCAGCAGAAGCAAGCACGAAAGCACCGCCAAAGACTCTCGCGTTCCAGAAATCCCTCCCTCGACTGCCCGTCCCGCCGCTCGAGCCGACGTTCCAGCGGTACATCAAGAGTCTCCGTCCGCTCCTCCTCGACGACGCGCTCAAAGCCGGCAAAGGCGAAGATGCTGTCGCTGAGGAGATCAAGCAGAGAGAAGAGTGGGCGAAGGACTTTACGAAGCCTGGAGGGTTGGGCAGGATCTTGCAGGAGCGACTGAGGGGTGCGTCGCTCCGTCCTTGCATCGCGGCGACACGAGCTGACTCTGAGGTTGGTCAGATATCGACCGCACGACGCCGAACAACTGGCTCGACGACAAGTTTTGGCTCAAGACGGCGTACCACAGCTGGAGGGTGCCGCTGCCCGTCAACAGCAACTGGTGGATCCTCCTCCAGGACGACGTTGGCATCCCCGAAAGCGTTAGATCCTCGGTACCACCCACCAGTGCGTGATTTTTCGTGTCTTTCGTGTACTGGAGCTTGAGTGAGCGCTGATTGGATTGAATGGTGTAGATGAGTACACGGAATGGCAGGTCAAGAGGGCGGCCAAGCTCACCCAACGTCTCGTCGACTACAAGCTCAAGCTGGATAGGTGAGCCTTTTGCGGTTGTTGAGAACTGGACTTCTGAAAGCTGACGATGCTTTCAACCATTACTCTCATCATAGACAAGAAATTTATCCCGACGCGAGTCGAGCAGGTCCGTTTTGCATGAATCAGTACACCCGGTACGGGCCTCCCGTTCATCTCACGATCCTGACTCCTGTTTTCTCCCTTTCTTGTCCCACACAAACTGACCAGGCCGGGCTTACCGGTATTGGCTCGTCCACAGAGTCTTTGGCGTGACCCGAATCCCTTCCATGCCCGTCGACGAGCTCGTTCATGCCACGCACCCTCACCCCTCGACTTCCATCGTCGTCATCGTCAACGACCACTACTACAAACTCCCCGTCGTCACTCCCGAGCTACAGCCTGTCGACATCCAAACCCTCGAAGCAGGCATCTGGGCCATCGCGGTGGACGCGGCGTCCCGGCCAAAGGGTGATGGTGTCGGAGTCGGTTCAGGAGACGCGAGGGACGACTGGTCAAGGAACCGCGAGTACCTTCTGGCGCTGGACCCGCAGAACCGAAAGACGATGACAGAGATCGAGGACTCGATGTTCATCCTCTCGCTCGACGACTACACGCTCAAGTCGGAGACGTACCAGTCGTCGTCGCCGACTTCGCGGACCCCGGACCTCGACGCTCATCTCGTTAATGCTGCCACGGGTGGAGGAAACGGAAGGAACAGATGGTGGGATAAGGGCATCAGTATTCATGTCGAGACGAATGGGCGGGCGGGGATGTTGGGTGAGCATTCGCCGTGCGACGCGTTGATTCCGAGCTTCGTGGCGGATGATATGCTGGCGGAAGGAGTGGGGAAGGAGGGAGAGAGCATGAAGGGGAAGAGTAAGGAGGTGGAGAGACTGGATTGGGTGCTCGATGAGACGGCGAAGAAGAACATCGAGAGCGCGCAGAAGGTCGTTGAGGCGATCGCGGAGGACAGTGATGCCAAGTGTCTTTGGTACGAGGCGCATGGCGTCGAATGGATCAAGAAAGTCGGTGCGTGCTGTCTGGTCTTTCTCAAGCTGAGGGTCGCTTACTGACTTACACCTCTTTCTAGCCAAGCAATCCCCCGACGCGTACCTCCAGATGGCGCTCCAACTCGCCTACCACAAGACGCACGACGTCCCGGTCGCGACGTACGAGACTGCCTCGACCCGACTCTTCCTCCACGGCCGAACCGACGTCATCAGAACGCTGAGCGAGGATTCGTGGAGATGGGTGCTGGCGATGCGGGAAGGGAGTCGTGATGTGAGCTTTCTCCCCTCTTCCTTCCACGTGGCCTTGCGCTGACCAGTGAAGCACTTGCAGCCGAAAGAGCTTTACGGCCTCCTCTCGAAAGCGACGGCCGCCCACACGGCGTACACGAAGGACTCGTCCGTCGGCAAAGGCTGCGATCGTCACCTCATGGGCCTCCGCCTCCTGCTTCAGGAGGGAGAGAACCACCCCGTGTTTGAGGACCCCATCTTCTCGAGGTCGCAGGCTTGGATCTTGAGTACGAGTGGACTCAGTGCTGGAGAGAGGTTTTTTGGAACTGGGTTCGGGACGGTGTGGTCGGAGGGGTATGGAGTGAACTGTGCGTTTCCTTTCTTTCTCTTTTCCGACCTGAGACGATAGGGCTGACCTGGTGGTGAGCAGACCTTTCGGGCAAGGAGATTATCAAGTTTGGCGTCGAGTCCAAGAAGTCGTCGCCGGAGACGTCGTCGGAAAAGTTCCGACAGAACTTGTTTGACGCGATGAATGAGATGAAGGAGATTTGTGAGCAGGGGCAGTGAGTTGACGGCGGCGGTAATTATGGTAGTTGGCTTTCATCAGTGCTTTCGAGTTCTGTTCTCTATACCCCCGTAGCTAGTTTTTTTGTGTTTTCCACCACGTTGTGTTTCCTTTTGCAACCCAGTTACAGCTTTGCCTTGATGTCGAGCCAAGCGAGTGCAGGTCTACGTGGTGAGCGAGCAGGCCGCGGCTCGACCGCGGTACTGTTTATAGGTCACCGACCCTGTTTTTACAACAAGAATAGCGTTCGCGAACAAGTACGAGTATAGGATTGCTCCGCTTCTGGTGAGTTTGGACGCCGTTGAAGACAAGCGAGGGTACCGGAGGCGCGTGGCAGGTCTCGCGCCACGCCAAAGACTCGGCAAACCAAACCGGAGCCGAGTGATGTCGGACTTTTGGCTCGGCTCCAATCTGGATATTTGGCAAATCGTGGGGGATTGGGAGCGAGTCAACGAGGCCTTGAGCTTGGCGGGCGCGATTCGAGCGATACGCGTGGGTTGGCGACGGATTTTGGGAGCGGACGTAACGCGCATGCCGAAAAACGCGGCAGGTCATGGTTCTCCCTTCTTTCTCCTCTACACCACCAACCAGGGCGATTGAATTTCACATCATTCTAGAGTAGGCTCTCATCGATCGAAGAGACACGATGGCAGCACCGGCACCCCCTTCCCTCGCTCCTACGCTCGTCGATTCCGACAACGAGCCTCACTTCCTCCCGAGCCTGAGCGAGCTGGAGGAGGGCAAAGTCGGCTCACGCGGTGGCAAGGGCCAGGACGTGGACAAGGAGGGGTCGACATTTCCATCTTCGTCACCGACACAAGGAGGAGTGATTGAGACAGGAGCAGTGGAGAAGGAGAAGCCGTGGCCCGAGGTGCCGCTGGGACTGGTGCTGGACGCGGTGCCAGACTCGCGGTACCTCATGCTCTCGTTCGCGAAAGAGTCGGCCCATCCGGCGGATCCGTTGACGTGGAGTTATGCCAAGAGGTATTGGTTGACGTTCCTGGCGGCCGTGTTGGTCATGAATGTGCGTTGCGCGTTGCTCTATTTCTGGAAGGTGGATGCGACGAGCTGACCGAAAACCCGGCCCGATCTATGCCCATTTTGTAACCTTGTTGATGGACGAACAGACGGCACTGGCATCTTCGGCTCCGTCTGGTGCTGCACCGTTCCTGCAAGAGAGGTTCGGACAGAATGTCGACGTACGTGCTCCCTCTGCTTCGTCCACCCTTGGAATGCCGGCGCTGACCCACACGACACGACCCACAGACGGTGAGTTTGCCGCGCTCTCGTGACTTGCGCTTGACCAACTGCATTATGCTGACAGCTTGGTGCAGGCATTGATGTTGACGATGTTTCTGCTGGGATATGTCTGCGCCACGTTCATTGCCGCCCCACTCTCAGAGGCTTACGGCAGGAGGGCGACGTTTCTATGGAGTACTATCTTGTACACCGCATTCTCTGGAGGTGCGTTCAGACTTTGAGGTCGACTTGAACATTCTCAAGCTTACTCATGTACCTTACAGCTTGCATTGGCGCACCAAACTGGGGCGCTTTGCTAGTACTCAGGTTCTTTGCCGGTCTTTTCGGAGCAGTGCCTCCAACTGGTTCGTCTGACTGCAAGAACCTTCCTAATTATCGTCGCTGATCGGAGCTGCTTCCACACAGGGTCTGGTGCCGTTTGTGGTGAGTACAGGTGATGATGCATTGCGAGGACCACGAGCTGACTTGCTGTCAGGCGATGTTTGGACGGCTGAGGAGCGAGGAACCGCCATGTCCTACTATTCTGTGGCCACCTGTATGTTCCCAATCGCTTCTAATCTCCGCCTGCATGAACTCAAGCTGACTCTTACTACTCAGTCGCTGGACCTGCTGTCGGACCGGTTCTAGGAAGTTTCGCTGCCGCCCGCATCGGCTGGGAATACGTCTTTGTGATCCTCACCGCCATTTCGGGCGTAATCCTTCTCGCCGTCGTCTTCGCCTGTCCCGAGACCTACCCTCTCGTCATTCTCAACAAAGTCGCTCGAGAGCTTCGCGAATCAACAGGCGACGATCGGATCGTGTCGAGGTTGGAGTTGGGGTCGATCCTGACGCGGGACTTGGCCAAGTTGCCGAGGATGAAGAGCGACGCGAAGAGGATTCTGGCGACGCCGTTTGTGATGCTCGTCCAAGAGCCTACTGTCATTGCGATTACTTTGTATATGCTGCTGGCTTACGGCATGATCTACTTGCTGTGTACGTTCTTCCTCTCCTCAGCTTTACGCGACACGTACTCACCTCCCTCACCTCGTCACCAGTCGTGGCCTACCCCCTCATCTTCGACGGCGTGCACAACCTCGGAGCCGGCTACTCTTCTCTCCCCTTCCTCGCGACCATCGTTGGAGCCGTCGTATCCGTGCCCTTCACGTTGTGGTACCAGAAAAAGTTCCTGCGCGATATCGAGGAGAATGGAGGGAAACCGGAGCCGGAGATGAGGTTGCCGATGTGTGAGGTTGGAGGAGTTTTGATGGTCATCAGCTTCCTTTGGCTTGGATGGACGGGTTATAAGACTTCTACGCCTTGGTGAGTCGATTTGTGGCGGGTTTTCCCGGCGATGGAAGGCTGACGTGTTTGATGGTATAAAGGATCCTCCCGGCTCTGGCTGGAGTCCCACAAGGCGTCGCTTCGATCTTCATCTTCAGGTCCCTCCAGACCTACCTCATTGACACGTGAGCGCTGCTCCCTCTCCCGTGACTCCCATTCGAGACTGACTTTGATCCTCGTTGCTCAGCTACGAGAGGAACGCTGCCTCCGCCACCGCAGCAGCAGTGGTGTGTCGCTCAGCTGCCGGAGCCGGGTTCCCATTGTTTGCCGACGGGATGTTCCACAAGGTCAGTTACCTCCCGCCCTCGTGCTGCCCGCAAAGCACGACACTGACGTGGCTGCTTCTGCGTGTTCAGCTGGGGATCCAGTGGGGATGCACGTTGTTGGCTCTCATCATGCTGGTGTTTGTTCCTGTACCTTTCATCTTCAGAAGGTGCGCTTCCATCGTTGTTTCGTGCCCGGTGAGGTTTCGACTGACGGCTAACACCTTGGGGTAGGTACGGAGCACGGATTCGCAAGGGATCAAAGTGGGCATCGGGCCGTTGAGTTTCAGTATCTATTAGACGGCGTTTGTAGTCTATGTTGTATCTCTAGATGGCATTCATGATATACTGCGGGGATGACCCTGGCCTGAGGGTGAATGGCTTTTACCTTTTCCGCTGACAGCCACGTAGGCTCAATACTGGGCGACGTCGGCGGAACTACAAGGGCACAGCAAACCACTGAGCTTCCAGCTCTTCTGGATTTTTCAATCAGCACAATTGGGATCAAGAACCATGCAGGCTCGAGGCAGCGAGCGTCAACGAAAGATTGCAGATCGAGCCAAGGCGGCGTGGCTGTCGAGGGCCGGATTTCAGGAACGAGCCAAGTAGCTCCACAGCATTTGAGCTTTCTGGCGAGACAGAGGAACGTGTCGGCGCTGGTCCTAGGTCCTGGTTCGTGCCAACAGCGTGATCTTGGGCGAATCGACGACGATCCTCACGAGCTGCTGCACCAGATCTGAGGGAACAAGGTAAAGAAGCATTCGTTCTAGTAAAGTAATATCAGTCCACATTCGAATCACCGCAAGAATGATGAGATTTGTGCACGTAGTGGCGGAAAGACAGCCAACGAGAGCCCGCGCGAATGCTGCTTTTCCTCGTCCCGTCAACGCGCGCTCGAGCACGACCTTCGCCCCTCGCTTGTTGTACACCGGAGGGAGCGAGCGGGATAATATCAATAGTAGGAGGGAAGGCTCTACATGCTGAGGGGCGCCTCGTGGGGGCTGAGGCGAGCAGCAGCAGCGTCCGCTCAGCAGTCTCCGAGGTGCGGGCTCTGCGGCACGCGACTCTTCACCGGGACGAGCTCGGCCACAACGTTGTCGGGGACAGTAGATAGGAAGGGAAAAGGAAGAGAAGTGAGTCTTCGGTGCTGCAGTGGGCTGGGAGCTGGGGGTGGTGCTGATCTCGCGGTGGAGCAGATCCTAACGAGCTTGCGCCCTCCTCTCGAACAGCTCGCACGGAGCTCGCGACACTATGTGAGATTGTCAACGACGCGGTGAAGCAATTGGAAGCTGACATGTGTCTCACTCAGGCCTCAACGAGTGCGCCGTCACCACTCTCCGACCTTCCTTTCTCCGAGTCCACCACCTCCCCAAACTCCGGCTCGTCGCCATTCTCCCAGCTCGCCGACGCAGTCGCCTCCGGCCATAGACGGACGACCATATCCCTTCTTAGTGTCCTACCCGAATCCGACTGGCCGAACCTTCCCAGACCGCTCTTCGACGACCTCTTCGACTTCCTGTCGCCAACGAGTCATCCAGAGGTTTGGACGAACAAGCCGACCGTAGCCTGGAAGTGGCTTCGACGTCTCATGAAGATTGCAGAGTCGAATGGGTGGGAGCTACAAGATGGGCAGATGGTTGCGGCGTTCGATGCGGGTGTGCGAGCAGAGGAGGTACGGCGATCCAGGACGAAGGAGAAGGACTGGCTGCGACCGTCGAGGGAGGAGCTCGCACGACGGGCCTACCTCGACTCGATGTGGTTCACGTACTTGGATCTGGAGCAGCCAGACAAGCCGGAGCAGGACGCTCAGATGATAGAGCGGTACGCGCTGGCCGTGCTCTTTCGGCAGAGGGAGGGGCCGTTCATGGATGCCTACCGCTTGGCCATGAGTCGGACTCATCGACCTACCCGACCTACACCATCGCCACTCGCATCGACTTTTCTCGCCATCCTCTTGCGCGACAGACCGAAATTCGCGCTCGCCCATATCCACGTCATGCTCGAGGCGAACCGCATCCCTACTCGGCAAGAAACGCTCCGGTTGGTCAACTCGGACTCGCAGGAGGACTTGTACGAGGCTGCTAGGGAAGCCCTCGACGTGTCCGCGGCCAACATGGACGAGATCTATGAGCGCCGCCTTCACCGGATCTCGCGCGACGAATGGGCGGACAAGTACCCGTCGCTCGCCTTGATTCGGTGGTTGGCTTTCGAACGTCGACCTTTGGGTCAAGCAAACGAACCGAGTAGAAGGGAGTGGCTTTATGGTGCCCTGCGTCTGTGGGAGGTCATCTACGGCAACGATGGTCGAGGGCGCGAAGCGGGTCGACTCCTCGCTACCCTCGTCAAGGAAGCGTGTGCCCTCGAGGTTGAATCACCGCAACCCCCGACTTCCTCCCAGCTACCTCCTCCCCCTTCCTCCATATCTCTCGCCGTCAAGCTCGCCTTGGAGTTCCTCGACACTCCCGTCCTCGTCCACCTTTCCCACCAACTTCTCCGCGCCGTCTGCGTCGCATCGCCTTCCGCACCTCTAGCGCGCGAACTCTACCTCGGCATTCGAGATCGAGCTCCACCGACCAGTCGATGGCCTCACCGCTGGGGTCCAGAGCAGGTGACGGAGTATCTCTTCCTTCTTCGCGACAAGGACCCGGCGTTCACCCTTCGGCTATATTTCGATTGGACGGGCGACGGCCTGCAAGTCACTCCAGCGGCAGGGCTGCGAAGTGTCTGGAAAGCGATTGGCACGAGAGGTAGCGTCGAAGAAGCGGCTAGGCTGATGGGAGATTACGAGGAGGCAGGGAGGGTCAACTATGTCCGAATGGTGTCGACGATCCTGCGCGCGTCGTGCGAGGCGATGCACCCCATCAAGACTGTGCGCTTGCTCGACTACTTCATCAACCTCGGAAGCACGCCCATCTCTCTTCCGGTCTTCAACGCCATTCTTCAAACTCTCGCTCTTACGACTCAAGACCGTCGCAAAGACGTCACCCGCTATCTCCAGCACCTCATCAGGAACGGTCCGACGCCCGAGACAGAGACGTGGAACGCTCTGCTCGCGTCTCACGCTTTTCGTCCGCAACTCGGCCTCGCTGATATCGACGCTCTTGGGCATTCCTACAACGCGATGCTGAAGTACAACCTCAAGCCCGATCGCACGACGTTCTCGATCCTCGTCCACGGCTTCCTTCGCGCGATGGAGCGTTGTCCGCCAACGAAGATGCTTGCGGCGGCGCAACGAGCGTTCATCGCGGCGAGTGCGAGGAGGATATTAGTCAAGGGTCAGCAAGCTGCGAACCTCATGGTCAAGTTGGCGGAGCGGGGACAATTCGAGGAAGCGAAAGAGGTTGGGGAGAAGTGGTGGCGCGATGCGGATAGAGTCGCTAGGGAGGATGGGCAGCAGTGGAAGATCGTTGAGATGGGTGTCGAAGGGAAGGAGGTGTTGGAAGCGAGGACGGTGGTGTTGAGGCTGGAGAGCTTCGCGAAGGGCGTGAAATGGATGGGGAAGGAAGGGGATAGGAAGGTCGAAAGGAGGGAGCAGCCGGATTCGTTTCCGCTGGACCGGGAGGGAGAAGTAGAGAAGGTCAATAAGTTCGACCAGTCGTTTCGCTGCTGAAACTCGACTCGTGCAACAAGCGATCAAGCGATCTTGGGAAGCGGTTTAAGAGTTGTTTTCTCTCGAGCGAATCGTTGATGGGGCTGTCTTGGACGGGCCCACTCTTCTAAGAGTGTTTTTGTGCGAGATCGTAGCTTAAGGACACACCTTTGTGAAGGATTGTGGTCTCTCCAGCACCTCCTACACGTGCTCCTGATCCACAACTCCAGGAACATGGTCGCGTGCGGCGTCGGAAGCACCCGGCCTGGCCCACCGGACACGACAAAAAAGGGAATCAAAAAACTGGGGACGTAAATCGTAGCCAAATATGAACCGCGACCGCCAGGTGTCTTATGTTGCCTTGAGCCCGAGGAAGGGTACGGCCGCGTGCACAAGGAGGGGTGCAAGCCCTTTCACCATCCGGGGACGACGAAGTTCCAGCCAAGTTTTTCCACATATCAAGACGTACGGTCAACAGTCGCTTCAAAAGAACGAGGAGCAGAGATGTGCCAGCGGGCAGACAACTGCGGCGGGGATGACGTGGTCCCCCCCAAGCTCAACACGTTTGCCAGCACAATGCAACGGAGCTGGTTTTTCCTACTCGTACACAGATGAAACACGTGCTCTGAAGGGGTGAGGAAGTCTTGATGGTCAAAAGAATGACCGTCGTGGATTCCAGCTCCGATGGAACTCATCGCGATCGCCCGCAGAGATTCTATTCATGACTCCAGAAGCACCGAAGCGTACGGAACTGCCGCTGTCCCAGGCTCAGGACGACAAAAAGGGACCGAAAAGGAACAAAAAATTGAGGATGTAAATCGTAGCCGGATATGAACCACGACCGCCAAGCGGCTGACATTGCCTTGAGCCCAAGGAAGGGCATGGACTCGTGCACAAGGAGGGGGGTCTGCCCATTCAACATCCGGGACCACGAAGTTTCCGCTCGGTTTTGAAATATATAAGGGTCCCCCCTCTGGCTCGCTCAAGACCATCTTTCTTGCCCGTCATCGTGTACCGCATAGTTTCTAAACCAGGAAAGCAAAACGCGCACAAAAGCATCAAGGTCAAGGTTTTCAAAGACAGCAATGCAAGATTGGCAGCAATAGTCGTACAATAAGCAAAGTCACTCCATGTCCCCCCTCTTTCCCTCCCGCCGCGTCGTCCACATTTATCGCGTCATGCCAAAGAACCGGTCCTGTGGAAGCGGAGGAGCGCCGAGACGAAAGCACGAGTACGTCCGTCGGCGGGCTGATCGATGGCCGGACCCTCGCTCCGCTTGTTAATGTCGAATCCATCCTTGGAAATGATGGTATTGTACTTCAAGAGGTCGATGAGCGCATCCTTGTTGTCAGGGCGGATCCAGGGGAGGCCGCCGTACACGTCGCCCGTCATGTCGCCCCTGTGGTGAACGAGGCGGTTCCTGTCGTCGATGGTTTTGCGGCCGGAGGTGGTGATGGTGTCGAGGAGCTTTACGGCGTCGAAAGTGGCGTGAACAAGAGCGACTTTGGCGTGATCTTGAGGTCCACGGCCACGAGCGGCGTCTTTGTGGAAGCTGTAGAGGATCGACTTCGACTCGTCGCTAGGCTTGCCGTCGTTGACGATGTTGGGGTATTCCAACAACAGTGCAAAGCTGTATTGCCGGGCTATGAACCAGTGCCCACGTCAGCGGGCTGGATACGTCCGGTGAAGTCGGTGAACCAAAAGCTTACCCGACTTAGCCGAGTTGGCAAAAGGAAGATTCGCCACCATTTTCTTCATCTTTGCGTGCTGAAAGAGGTGGGCTTGTTAGGCTGAGCACAGAAACAAATCGTTAGTGCCTGTTCAGCTCACAGATAGTCCGGGAAAGATGGGGCGTACAGTTAATCGTGAGAAGAGCGCCTTCGACATTAACCCTCAAATCAACCTCAAACGCGGCTTGCTTCAACACCGGCCTCATCACCCCCATCTCCCTCTTCAACTCGCCATTCTCCTTCTTCAACTCGCCATTCTCCTTCTTCAACTCATCGCGCTCGCCCACCGCCACGTCCCGCTCACGCTCACGCTCGACCACCTTCCACTCCAAATGCTCCACCTTCGACTTCATCTCATCGAGTACATCGAGCTCGACCCCGGCGCCCTCGAGCAAGTTGAGGTGCTGCGCCGCCTGCTTCGCGTCCTTGTCGTGCTGCTCCTCGAGCTCGTCGATCCTCTTCTCGAGCTCGTTGATCTTGATGTCCTTCTGTAACGAGCGATTATGCATCTCGTACATCGACTGCGTCTGGTTCTTGGCGCCTTTGGTGAGCGACTCGACCTTGCGCGTGAGGTTCGCGATCCTTTCGTTCGCCGTCCTCAACTTCGCCTGCACCGCCTCGTGTTCCTTCTGCACACCCACCAACAGTCAGCTACCGTCCCTCAGGCCCCTCATCCGACCTCCACCGCCGCGAGAAGAGAGTGAACGCACCTTGCTGACTTGATCCGCACCGTTGGCTCTAGGAAGCGTCCCAGTGGCGGCGGGGCCGACCACACCTCCCTCCTCCGCGCCCGTCCTCACGACCGACGACGACGACGACGACGACGACAATGGGCTGAGTAGGTCGAGTGAGCTCCTGCCTCTGAGCCTCTGGTAGCGGTCGTCCGAGTCGACTCGCTGGCGCTTGAGGCTGAGCTCGAATGGCGGCGGGGGGGAGGTGCTGCTGCTGCTGGCGGCGGAGACGAGGCGAGGAGGAGGCGAGGAAAAGGGGTTGGTGCTATCACTGCCGACGGTGGACGACATGGTGAGCGATGCTGATATGGGAGGAGCTGGTAGGAAGGAGAGAGGGGGGGGGGGGGAGAGCGAGCGAGTACTGACGCTACTTGGCTGGCAGGCTCTCGGAATGCCCCCGCAGATGTACGGCCTGCCGACGTTTTCGCTGACTTGTGAGCCAATCGCTACGGCTCATAGTTGTATCACAAGCTTCTCCAACTGTAGAGCTAGGCTTTAGGACAAGAAATGGTCAGTGGTCTCTTCCAGGAGCGCGCAAGGCTCGTGTGGTGTGGAACACGTAGCTCACCGTTCGTATCAGACCGCGCCAGCGATCCTAGAAGTAGACCACGATACATAACACCATCTAGTACCATCTTCCATCCCTTCATTCACTAGCACGCGCGTGCCCGGTCCACGAGAGAGGCCCTCGATCCGTACAGTCGCCTCCCTCGTGAAATCGTCCGCTGGCTCCGACTCCAACGACGTGGCAGCACCATCGAGAATCACGAATCATCATCGGAGTAGTGGTACGAAGATTGATGGCTGGTCGACAGAGCAGATCTGTTAGAGTAGCCTCGTTCGTATCGAGTTTGAAGCGATCCTGGCGAAGCAGTCCCGCGAAAGTGGGGCTGTTGGGCAACGAGGCGCGTCGGTGTGGTGCGTCGGAGCATAGACCGATGCATGGTGGCCCAGCGAGTAGAGGGGATTGTCTACGGCTTCAAAGTCGACGTTGAAGTCGAGCAAGATGTGGGAGGAAGCAGAAGGGCGTCGCCAGGCTAGGCGAGCGTTCATTGAAGCGTCCCCGCATCACCTTCCCAATTGAGGAATTTGGGAAACCGTCGGGTGCTACTCTCGTTCAAAGACGAGCAGAATAACAACGTTGAAAGGTTCAAATCATGCACAGCTAGTTGGTCGACGTTCAACACGGTCAAGTGAGAGAGCATGCATTTCCCCCTCCCCGACACGTCATCATCAAACATTCCGCTCCCAGCTCAGGCAAGCAGTGTTGACAGCGTCTCGACGCTTTCGTGATATTATTGCTCTTTTAGAAAGCTACCACCCACTCCTTCTTCTCTTTTTCTTCCCTCCCTTGCATTTCGTGTGGGTGGGTGGGGCTGGGGGGAGCGTAACGTTACGCCAACCAGGAACCAGGAAACAGTCTGAAGAACGAGGTTCGTCCCCTCTGATTGGCAGGTGGGAGCGCCTGACGGGTTTGAAAAGACGAGAAAGATTTCTGATAAATGACGGCAGTACAGATCCTATGAAGGTCAGGCGGAACCACGATACACAAACTTAAAACAAACGCCCTCTCTCGTCCTGCCGACCAACCAACTCCACGTCTCCTCCTCAAGCATACTTCTTCACATCCTCCTCCGTAGGACCAGAAGGCCTATCCGTGCTCGCCAAGTTGCACTGCCAGAACGCCCTCTGTTCCTCAGGCTTGAACGCGCCCGTGATAGTGCTGGAGACCGCCAACATCACCACGTCAGCTCTCTTCTTCCCTCCTCCAAAGCAAGCAACGCGGAAACGAAAGAAGAACGCACTGCAAGACACCACGGTTGTGGAACAAGGCGAGGTCGTAAGGCTTCCAGTCGTGCGTGTAAACCAACTTCGGCGCGATGCCGGGACGCTGGATCGAGTACACCAACTCGCGGACGGTCTTGAGGTCGGTGATGTGCGCGCCTTCGGGGTAGAGGGTCTCGGGGGTGGCGGTGGCGCCGGCAGGGAGGGGGTCAATGTACTGGTTGTGGGGAAAGAGAGAGGTGAGTGTTGGGTTCGGGGTCAGCGAGGGAGGGCAGGGAGGAACACGTCACTCACGAGCGATTGGATGCCAGAGGGGTGGACTTGGAGGTGGAGATTGCCGTTCTTCGCGTTCTTCCAGAGCTGATAAAACAAAACAAATGAGTTGAATCTCGATCTGGAAACGAAAGAAGAATACAGCAGGACGCACCATGGGATAGATCTTGATCTTGTCCTCGCTCCATGGCGGGAGGTCGTCGCGGTCCATCTCTTTTCCTTCAGAGTGCATACCCAGACCAGTCGAGAACGCTTTGGCTGGAGTCATCCATACGTATGGATCTTAAAAACATCCAAATCGTCAGATAAATATGTTCTTCGGCGGCTGTGTAGAGAGGGAGGCGTGGAGGAGGTAAGACCCTTACGAGGAGAGTACTGCACTTTGGTCCTGTAAAAAGCAGCGTTATCAGCTCCAGCTCTGCGCCCTTCACCCAAATTCAAGCAGGAAACACGAGAAACGCACCTGATCGCCAAACTCTTGAGGTGCGCGGGCAGCTGATCAAACATGATCTTGCCGCTCACGAACGCGGTGCCCCCAAGCGGGACCTCCAACTCGTCGCCCGTGCCATCATCATACCTCACCGTCTGTTTCTTCCCCTGCGGCACTCCCAACCCATACAGCGTCGTGACCTTCGGCGGGTCCCTCTCGTACAACGCCGCGTCAATGTGCCAGCGGTAGAACCTCGTGATGCCCGCTGCGGACTCTTCTTCGGTGAGGATGTCACGGTGGAAGGACTGGTGGGAGGGGTGCTTGAGTTGGGTTGGCGAGGCGAGGCCTTGGAGGATGGCGGGGTCGGTGCAGGGGCCGTTGCCGATAAGCTGGACGGGGGTGCCGGGGATCGTGCGCAGGTCGGGGTGCAGGATCGACTTGGTGTCTGGTCGGCCTACAGCTCCGTGTCCGTCTAGAAGGGAGGTAGTGTGAGTTTGTGAGTGGGCCCACGTGCGGAAGGGAAGCTTACATTCGGCGGCGTTGGGGTCGAAGAGGTTGGTCAGGGCGTACTGACCGGCGGGAGTGAGGTGAACGTCGGGGAAGAGGACGACAGAGTGATTGTACAGCAATGTTTCGATCCTGATAAAAGTAGAGAAATATGGCGAGCTGATAAGCACCATCGCCGCGCACCCATCCAGCACCGAGCCTGATGAAGCCAACGGCGACGCACTCTTTGAACTCGTCGTCCGAGATGTTGTTGATGTCCTTGACACCATGAACGACAACTCCGAACCCTTCCTCCTTGAGGAGCGGGTCGCACGAGCCTGCCACCAATCAGCTTCAGTGTTGATCCAGACGCGCGGGGTTGTTCGGCCGACAAGCGGTGCGGCACTCACTGGGGTACGGCAAGGGCGAGGTGGTGAGCAGCGGGGCGGCGACCATTGGCGGCAAAGTCGTGCGAAAAGTCGTGCGAGAAATGGAAAAAGTCGTGCGAGAAGTGAGGCGAAGGAAGGCAAGAGAGCGAGGACCCAAGCCCCAGGTCATCAGGTGCGTGCCGGAGCCAGTCCGTCGACCCCCGCGCCCGACGTCCGAGCAGCTTTCGGAGTGGCGTTGCTTTCCCGTTGGTTCCCATCCGAACTGACCACGTCGACATCCTGTCAGGCAGAAATTAGTGAGAAAAATGAAGGACGGAATATGACACGTGGCGGAGGGAAATCCGCGGAGGGGAACTCACTCAAAAGACTGGGGCCGTCCCCGCCGACACGCACCTTGACTTCGCCCCAGTGCCGTCGACGCAGGTTGCGTCCGTTCGACGCTGCCCACGATGGAGCTGGACGAGATGCATCCGGCTGTATCTCAGCCTTCAATCAATGAAGAAGCTGAGGCATCAGCACCAACGCCAAGAACAATCATCGGGAAGAAGGCGCTGTGGAGCCTGTGTCTGCAGCATTTCTCGAGCCAATGGGGGAGCAGGTGCGCCATTCTAGTCTTGGAGTATTGGATCTGAATGTTCTAACGTAGTCTGCTACAGATCAATGGAGTTTGCGATGTACCTGTACCTCTCCCAACTCTACCCCTTGTCCCTCCTCCCCGCGTCCATCTTTGGCTTCTTCAGCACCGGCAGCGCCGTCAGTCTCATTCCTTCCAGCGTCCCCAACTACTCTCTAACCCCTCACCCTTCAACCAGATCCTAGGAGCAGGTTTCATCGGCAACTTCATCGACGCAACGCCCCGCCTCCGCGCCGTCAAGCTCTGCATCGTCCTCCAGAAAGTCTCTGCTGGGACGGCATACGCACTCTTCCTTCTCCTTTTCCTCGAACTCAGGAGACAAGCCGAGGACGCATTGGAGACGAGTCAAGCTCTCGTGTGGTTCCTCTTTTCGTTGATCGTCGTCGACGGCATGGTGCTCAACCTCGCGACTGTGAGTTGAGGGGTTTTCGGGGTGACGTGTCCCGTCCGCAAAAGTCTGATTTGACGGATGATCGGGCATCAAGATTGCGATCAACGTAGCAGTAGAGCGTGATTGGGTGTCCACGATCGCCGAAAAGGACCCAGAGACGCTCACGATGCTCAACGCGTCCGTCTTGGCTCGCTGCCCAGCTCGGGATCTCGCTCGCTACTTGGGCTGACCCTCAATTTTCTCGCGGCGAACAGGTACCTCCGACGGATCGACCTCATCTGCAAGCTGGTTGCACCCCTTTTTGTGTCGCTCCTGTCGACGGCCGTGTCGTACCCCTTTTCTATTGCGTTCTTGTTGGGGTATTCGGTGGTCACGCTCTTCACCGAGTTCTTCTGTGCGTTGCCCTCCTTCCCTACTCTGAATCGCTCTACATCTGTCAGCCAAACTCACAAAGAATGAGTATACAGGGATTCAACTAGTCTACAAGAACCTCCCCATCCTAGGCACCGAAGAATCCGAGCGTCGAGCCCGCGCCGCTCTCGAAGCACAGCCTCTCTCCGATCCCACTCCCACGCCCAACACCTTCGCAGCTCGAGTCGCCAAACTGAGGAAGAAAGTCAAGCCCACTGCAAGACAGATGGCGTCGGATTGGAAGGAGTTCGTGCTGAACCCGATCTTCCCGAGCTCGTTGGCGATTAGCTTGCTGTATTTGACCGTGTTGTCGTGCGTGTGCTTTTTCTCTTTCGAGACTCGGGTTGGGAATGGAGGGTGGGGCTAACCGGAAGAGATACCTACAGGTTTGATGGAACGATGTTAACGTGGCTCAATTCGCATAGCTACTCCGACTCGTTCGTGGCGGGCATGCGAGGGATCTGCGTGAGTCCCGGCTTCGATTCCAATACCCAAGTCGTTTCTCTCACTCCGCCCTCGCTCTACAGGTCGTCACTGGTCTCTTCGGGACCGTCTTGATGCCGTGGCTCGAGAGGAGAATTGGAGTGGTGAGAACAGGAAGCTGGAGCATCATGTGAGCTGTTTGTCGTCTCTCGCTAGGTGTCACAGCCCTGACATGCCGTCGCAGCTCGGAGGTCCTGTCCCTCATCCCAGTTCTCCTCTCCTTCTTCATCGGTGCAGCACCCGAAGGAAAGCGAAGTGTTCCCTGGAACGCCGCTATCCTCTTCACTGGTCTGCCTTTCCCCTCCCTCCCTCCCTCCCACCCACTAACACGTCACCCCTAAACTCACAGGAATGGCGCTCTCCCGCATCGGCCTCTGGTCCTTCGACCTCTGCCAACTCAAAGAACTCCAAACAGTCCTCCACGATCACCCCCGCAGGAACTCCATCACGGCGCTCCAATCCTCGCTCCAAAACGTCCTCGACCTCCTCAAATACATCCTCACCATGGTTCTCTCCCGCCCGAGCCAGTTCAAGTGGGCTGCGGTCGTGAGCTTTGCGAGTGTTGTGGGTGGGGCGGGGAGTTATTTGTGGTATGTCAAGAAGGAGAGGGGACATGTTTTCCATTTGGATTGGACGGAGCATTTGCTGAAGAAGAAGACTTGAGACGCGGACGGACGTAGTGAGGGGGTAAAAAACAGGTTGCGGGGGGGTGTTCTTGCTATTGACTATGTATCTCGCACAACTAGAGTAAAAAAGAACTGAGACTAACTGGAATGTACACAAGGAATTCTGCTTTTTTTGCTGTCGCTACGGGAGAGCGTGTGAGCTAAACGTTCGAGAGACCGAAGGAGGAGAGACGCGAACCCACCTTCGGTTCACAACCACGACGTGAAGAGCCTCGCCGCTTCAGCCTGATCCAGGTCCAGCGGCTCACTACCTCCCTCAAGCACCTTCGCTGCTCCGCCACCACCGCTATCCTGGATCCTCTTCTTGAGCATCTTGATCTGCTGCAGCCTCTTCCTCCAATTCGAGCTGTACTCGAGCTTCTGCGTCCCCTGCCTCGCCTCGAACCCAACTGACGCGAGATAGATCTGAGCGAAGATGTTGGAGTGAAGACTGAGTTGTCGAACAAAGTCCGGTAGCGAGGCGCTCGTGACCATTTTGAACGCGCCGAGGGGACCGACTTCCGGCATGCCCGGTCGACACTGCATCGTGACTTTGAAGAACTCGTCGTTCTCCGTCATCCCCGGCGCCATCCAAGGGTTTCCAGCGGGGGTATGAGGTTGGATGACGATGTTGACAAAGTTGAAGTCGCCGGGGAGGGTGTCGAACGCGAACTCGCTGCCAGAGTCGTTGTACACGATCTTGACGAAGTCGTTCCCGATGTGCCGTTTCTTGAGCGTCGCTTGTGGGTCGGTCTCCGGCGACGTCGGCATGAGGGTCGCGATGTGAAAGACGATCTGCGAGATGTCGTCGTCCCAGATGTACGTCCACTTGCCGTCAATGTCGGTCTCCTGGTCGAGTCCTCCCGTGTAGATGTCCAACTCGCGACTGCCCTTCAAGCGAACGAGACGGCCCAGCGCAGAAATCAAGTTGATGTACGACTTTGATCCATGCGTGTTGTTGAGAATCGCGCGCTCGGTCGTTTGTCCTGGCCCGGCGTAGAGCACGCCGATCTTGTGAAAGTCGACGATCGGCATCCGGTCCAACGCCGCTAGACCACGCTGGGAGGCGGCGTCGTTGGGTACGAGGAGAGGTGGAGGGACCTTGTTGAAATCTGGGAAGGCGGAGAGCTGGAGGATGAAGAAGCTGGGGTCGACGGAGAGGAGACCGGACTCGAGCGTCGGCTGCTGAGCGGAAGTGGCGGCGAGGTTGACGGATCTCGCGATGGTCGTCTCCTCGATGGTCGTGCGAACGGTTGAAGTGCCGGTCACTGTCGCCGCACGAGCTCGGTGGCCGAGATAAGGCTGGCTCGTGGGGCTTGGGATGGAAGCCAAAGCTTCGCTGACGACGGAGGGTATGCTCGAGGCGACTTGAGCGGTCTCGCGGTGGCGAAGGTACATCGCGATCGAGTCCGAATCCGACGACGAACGAACGCCGCTGATGTTTTGCTGTGAGAAGTAAATACTGAGCACAAATCGAGAATACTAAAGGGAGTCGACTTACCAGCTCCCACAGCATCCTCACCACACCTGATGGTCGCCTGACCGTCACCTCGACCCATGCCGGCGCTGCCAAGCTCTTGATCGTCACCGTCGCAGTACCCACGATCCACGTCTTGGAAGAAGGAGGGCCTGGAACAGCACCAGCCTTTGAGACGGAGTTGTCGAAAGCCGAGTGCCTAGGACGAGGATCGGCGTTCGAGTACGTGTATCGGGCAATCATGTCGAAGCACACCTCAGTCGGCTCGTCGATCTCCGGCTTCCCCTCGTTGGCTTGAATGAGACGCCGAGTGAGGAACGGGACGTATTTCGGTCGCTCGCTGAGTCGCAACGCGAGGTACCACGACGTGATGGAGAGGTAGGCGAGGAGGAACACGTATTGGGAGAACGCGTATTCGATGCCCTCGCCGTCGGCCGTTTCAGGGTTCTCCAGCAGTCGCTCGTTGTGCGCCTGGATGTACTTGAGGGCGATGCCGAAGACGGTCTGGAAGTCGAGCTCGGTAAAGTTGGCGTAGAGGGAGGGCTCTTGACCGATCCCAGCGATGAGCTCGAGGATGTGAACGCCGAGCGTGGCCGTCGAGATGATCTTTTGAAGGTGTCGCACGATCTCGGCGAGGTACTTGGTCATCGACGGGCGCAGTTCAAAGGTCGCCATCGCGAGCGCGTGGATGCAGACCTTGGCGGTGTCGCGAGGGTTGCCGAGACCGTAGATGAACGACTCGACCATGTCGTCCTGCTGGCGCTTGGTGAAAAGTCCTCGATAGGCGATGAGAGACGTCAGGACGACGTAGGCGGCGGCATGAACCTCAGCTCGCTTAACGGAGGAGGGAAGCGGGATCTCGGAGAGGAAGCTGATGCCCCGAAGGCCATTGCACAGCTGGGTGCGAAGATGGTGGAGCTGCAAGGCCGCACGAGGTCCACAGGCCAGGTGCTTGTTGCTGAGCTGCTCGGGAAGATGGCAGAGGATGTACGAGACGAGTTCCCAATCCTGTGCCGCCTGAAGGAGGTTGTTGATCGTCCTGAGGTACTCGGAGACGGGGAGGACGACCATCGCCGGCTCGGTGTACTCCTGGTCGGTCACCTCGACCTCCCTCACCGTGAACTGGCCAGTTCCTGGATCCTCCTCTTCCGTCCAGCTTCGCATTCGATTGTGGTCGAACGAGGCGAGGCCCTGGCCGCCCACCGAGCGAACGTCCTCGCCAAAGTCGAACGGCAGCCTCTCCGGAACGCTCCACAGCGTCGGCATGGGCGGCGGAATAGAACTCTGAGTCCCACGCCTGTTTGACAACCCTCGGCTCGGGCTCCGATCGACGCTCCTCACGCGCACACGACTGCCGCTGGCGTCCCTGCCGCCTCGCTCGAGCTGGCTCTGTCGAGTCGGGCGACCTCGAGGCTCGGGACGAAGGCCTTCGTCAGCTCCGATTCCTGCTGCCGACGCGAGAGCATCGCTGGCGATTTCGGAAGAGGCGGGGGTCGTGATTCGACCGAGGATCGAGGCGGAGGCAGTGATGTCGACGTCCTTGACCCAATGGATGCGGTGAGCGGCGTCGGCGCGAAGGCGGACGAGCCACTGAAGGATGACGACACGTGTTCGAAGAGGGAGGGTAGGCTCGGTGCCTTCGGCGGAGTGTCCAGTGCCAGTGGGGTCGAGGAGGGCGAGGAGGTCGCGGAAGACGAGGATGGCCCGTTCTGAAGCGGAGGGGGTCGACCTGGCGAGGCAGAGGTGAAAGATGGAAATGAGAGCGAGGATGGCGAGGAACGGCACGTCGTTGCCTTCTGGCGTTGGACCTTGTTGAACGGTCGGGGCCGAGATCGAAGGCGAAGCTCGCATGGCGCTGGTCGAGCTCTCCGTATACCTCGACGAAAGAGCTGCGCCTCGCTTCTGCTTCGCTGACGAGCTCGTGGACGCTGAATACCGATCTGGAGGGCGCACCGCTCCTGTCGCAACCTTGACAAGAAGTGATCGAATCCTCCCGAAGAGATCTTGACCGCCCGAGCTGGCAGCCGACTCCTCCATCGGCAAGACGTCCCTCGCGATCTCGACAAGCAGCGTCAAGAGAATCTCAACCACGTCGACGTCGCTCTCCGTCTCAAAAGTCGTCTCCAGCAACGGCATCACCACAGAAGACACCAGCTTCTGTCTCAGCTCCTCGAGAGGTCGGAGATGGGAATGGAGACTAGCGAGGAACTGCAGCGCGCGCTGCCGTGTCGCTGACGATGCCGCTCGTCGAGACGCTCGAGGCGAGTCGGGTGCTGGCAGGCGGTAGAACGCTCGCACGACTTCTTGCGTCCTCTCGAGCCATTCGGGGTGAGATGGCAAGCAGAGGTCGTTGCGGTCCGACTGCTCGATGACGGCGTGGGCATGGGCGTCTGACAGGTGAGGGGCGAGGGAGATGAGGAGGGTAAAGACGCGCTCGGAAGGGCCGACGAATCCTGGATGTTGCCAGGCTGCGACGACACGTTGGAGCAGCGTCGAGAAAGCGTCCAAGACTCCTGGTCGTTGCTTGAACTCTGTCGGCTCGCCCTCTTCGGGTTCCTCTGCGAGCAAGAGCAAAAGTGAGCAAGCCACGTGACCGCTTATGGCAAACCGAAAAGACTCCACCGGCATCTTCGTCTTCCTCGCGATCTGCAGCATCCAAAAAGGTTCAGTGAGGAACTTCCAAAGCTCAGGAATTCTCGACTCACCACTCCAAATCCATGGCTTCCTATTCGCCGCCTCCCAAGCCCCAATATGCCACATCGTACTAGTAAGCACCTCAATCGCCATATCCCACTCCTCGTAACTGATCCCACCCTCCTCCTCGCCCGCCTGCATCACCCCCATAGCCCCTTCCTTGGTCTTCACCGCCAACCGGTCCGCCGCCTCCAGTCGCTCTTCGACCAACCGTAAGACCTCGGCATCAACGTACGCCGACTTCCACAACAGGATCCTCCGGATGTTCTCCCACAGGAATGGCAAGCCCAGGGAAAGCATTGACGGCCAACGAGACTCTCCCGTCGAGCCCGACGTAGTCTCGCCCCTCGCAGTCGCTTCCGTGTCCGCCGAGTGTTCCTCAAACGCTTTCCTCAACGACCGCAGGGCGCCAACAAGGAGGAGTTCCGGTGCTGGTGGTGGAGGGCTAGTCGTAGGCGGAGCGACGAGGGTAGCTCGTAGGGACTTAAGAGCCTGGTTCGCTGGAGAACGGAGGAGGTCCCGCATCAGAGACAACGCCTTCTCCGGGAGGATACTGGGCCTCATCCTCGACTTTGAGGAGTTCGAAGCACCACTAGCGTCGACCTCGACGACTCCGACGAGCCCTTCGCAGCCGACGAGCCTTGCCACGACGCCCACGATCTCTTTCAGGATCTCGTCCCCCTCCCGTCCATCAGGTCTCTCCATCGATTCCTCCAACAAGCCCGGGATGTTCCTCGGCACCACATCTCCCGCGACTTCTCCGTAGCGCACGACGGCGCCAACGAAGCCCAACACGCCGGACTCTACGTGGCCGCCGAAATCGCTTTCCTCCTGAAGTCTCGAGATATCGAGAGCTGCTCTGAGGGCAATGAGAGTCGAAGCTGGGAAGATGTGGGGTGCCGAGAACTTGTGGAGCGCAGTGAGGAGCGCGAGGGAGCTGGTATGCCGCGAGGGGGTGGGCGGTGTCGTGTGAATGAAGGGGGTCTCCATCGTCGGGTCGAACAGGGGTGAAGGGGGCGGAGGGTACGGCAGAGAGTCGGTAACGAAAGTGCATAGGAGAGAGACGAGTCCAGGGACGTCGGAGAGCAGCTTGCCGCCTTTCGTCATTGCCGACAGCACGCCGACGAGGGCCTCGCGATCCGCGTCTGGCAGGACCCACCGCATCCCTGATTCTCCGTCGGGGATCTCGATCTTGGCTTCTACTGCCCATCTCCGTACTTCACCCCAATAGATCGCTTTGTCGCTCTCGCTGAGCCCGCCTGTGGCGTCCAAACTCGCGTCGATGCAAGCCTGGAGGAGGTCGAGCATCGCCGCTCGGACTTCTGGCGGTGACGTCTCGGAAAGAAAGTGCGATTGGGAGAGGTAAATCTGGAGAGGGTTCGGTGTTGGCCGCCGTGATGTGTTGCCTGGTGTGCCCGGCAGAGATTCGTTTTTGGGAGAAAGAGGGTGCGCGGCGAGCGCGTCGGAGAGGTTGCTGGCGGCGAGGGTGGGAGGAGGGAAAGGGTAGAGGCCGACGCTGGTAGCCAACAGCCGGAGAAGAGGTACGAGTGGTCTTGGATCAGGAGAGACTTTCGACAATCGTAAAAGTCGAGGGAGGATTTTCGAAGGCGGCAACACGGCGTCCGTGTCGTGGTCCTCGACGAACGGAATCTCGCCAGCCAAGATTGCTTCGATCCCTAGCGGGCCCGGCACCTCCGGCGAGCTCGGGAGCTTCGGTGAAGATAATGTCGGTAGCCTCGAGGACGATGCTATGGGCGAAGCGGGGAGACTGGGAGTCGCGGCGACCGTCGGCGGCGATTTCGATGCCTGGGCTATCAGCCCGCCCCTCGATGGACCAGCCAGGACCTGTCCCGACGCTCCCTCCCTCCTCATCGTCCTCGAAGGCACCGGAAGATCCGGGTCGCTCGTGAGACTCCTCGTGGTCGACAACGCCGTGCCCGCGCTCGGCGAGTGGCTGCTGCTCGCGGTCCGCTTCGAGACCTTGACGCCCGCTCCTCGACTCGAGCTGCCCGTCAGGCGTGGTTTCGGTGATGGTTCGCGACCTCGGGAGGTTGAACGGTCTCGGCTGGAGCTGGACGAGGGTGGGGCTTGCGCCACCACGCTCCGACGAAGGCTTCTCAGGACCGAGGCGAACCCGCTGGACGAGGACGGAGGGGCATCCTGCTGAGTCGATAGAGAGAATGGAGGTGGCATCCTGAACCTGTAGTTACGTGATTCCATCAAAGTCAAGTGATAAGAGTTTAGCTCGCCGTCCGCGTCCCTCTCCCTCGAAAGTGCGTCAGGACAGAAAACTCACGTGCTTGACTGGGTCGTTCGAGCTCAACGCGATCCTCCCCGGCAGCACTCGAGCACACTGAACCCTCCTTTCTCACTATATTCAATTCCAAGCAAGGTAAGACTCAGCAAATCGCCGGGGGTGCGCCATGTCGAAGGAGATTGGATTGTTGACGAGGCGTTGCGTCTTGGTTCCTCCGCCTCCACTTGACCAGCGTTGCTCCCCGCTCACACAAACGCTCGTCCTGCCCACGCTTCCAGTCGTAGCAGGACCTTGTTCCTCCACGGTCCTCCCCTGTAGCCCCCACCGTCCCCTCCCGAACCCTCACAAGAACACCGCTCGTCCGTCCCTTGCCCCCCGTCCGCCTTCGAGCTCCTGAGTGGCAGCCTCGCCCGCTCCGCCAGTACCAGCAACATGAATACATACCTTATCAGCCACTACTAGCAATGGCGGGTCCGTTATTCGTTCAACAGAGGCGAGTAGGCGAGTGCGAGGCACGGTTGGTGCGTCCGTTGTGGGGGGTTGGATGGACGCAGTACGAAAGGCGAAGGCGAAAACCGGGTCGGCTCGTTCGAGCTGGCTCGGGTTGCTGAGCTCACAAGTTCGACACTGTCACTACCTTCTAGAAGTTGTGGTAATCGAAACGTCGGTTCGAGGGGCTGAATGTCGGGAGCCAGCGCGCAGGGCAAAAGTCAAGGCAAGCCGAACCCGCCCAAGCTCGAGCTTGCCGGCCGACGCGCTCTCACAACCTTGTTTTTGTGGAGGTCCATTCAAATTGCTCTGCTCGCGTTTGAAAACCCCTTCGCAATCGAGATAAGAGCAACGACGAGGTAGAGGGGAATATTTTGCAGGAAGTAACTGGTTTCAAAAAGGGTACTGATGTATGTTCAAGAGCGGGGGAATGTACACTCGAAGGAGGAGGGGTTTACGTGGTCCTTGCTTTTCCTTTATACAAACCTGCTCAGCCCCCACAGATCAGTCGCCTTGTCAGCCAAGCTCGAAAGTATAGTGAAAGAAAAGAAGACAAGAACTCACGTAGGAGCCTCATCGAAAAAGAACGGCTCGGCGTCCTTCGCGGACCTAGCCTCATCGCCCAACAACATCGCCAACGAACCCCCAGCTGCCGGCTTCTTCTGCTCCCCCTCCCCCTCCCCCTCCCCTTTCTCCTCCTCAGCCTCCTCCCTCACACTCGACTCTACAGCCCTCACGAACCCTCCATGCCGCTCCGGCGGCGACGTCGAAGTCGACGAAGTCGGGAACCTCGATCGATTACGTTGGTCCGGCGAGCGAGAACCATTCGGTAGGAACGAGGCGCGGTACGACCCACTCGCTGTGGTCGTTGCTGAGCGTGACGAGTCGTACCCGTTACCGTTGACAGGAGTGGAGGAACTCGACGACGTGTCGGACGGCATGCGGGTATGAGATCGGATCGGAGCGATGGGCGGGAGGTCGCTAAAGTTTGATGGGAACGCGGGTGAGCGGTCGGAGGAGTGAGAGTGGAAAGGCGGTGGAGGAACAGGGAACGTGCTGCCCCTTCTCAACGCATCTGGCACCGCGTGCGTTGGCGGCGGGGGAAGGAGAGGGGGGAGGCCCGCAACCGACTCGCGCCAGTATGCGCTTCCCGGACCATCTCGAGATGGAGGCGGAGCCAGCGGTTTCCCAGGGTTGTACTGGCCTATCGGATCAGTCCTCGCCGATACCGGTACAGGCGGGGGAGGTGCCCATCCGCTCCTCGCGTAAGCAGCCCAAGGCGGTGGTGCTGGAGGGCCGTGGATCGACTCGGGGCCAGTTTGGCTGGCCCGACGCTGACGAGGAGGGCCGCCTTCTCCTTCCCAAGAGCGTTTTCGTGGGTGGGTGGAGGAAGGGCCGCTGGGGATACGGCGGCGGTCGTGGGCGATTGGTGGGGGGAGGGCGGATCGAGAGCTGGCTGACGTGGCGGTCTCGTGGGTGTCGTCGTCGTCGCGCAGAGGCTCGCTGTTTTCGTCGTCGTTCCTGCGGGACGGAGTTCAGGAAGATTGCTCATGACGTAAGGATGAGCGCCAGCTTACTTGTTTGGGCGACGGATCCTCAATCGGAGACCCTGCGATGCAAACGCGCGTGACAGGTCCGTCGATTCTACACGTGCCCCCCCATCGAAGGTCAGCAGCAGAACCTTAACTTGCCACTCGAAGGAAAACCACTCACGGCCCATGCCCGGAAACCTCTTGCTTGAATAAACCTGAAACGTATCCGTGACGATCGAGCTACAAAAGTGGACGCCGTCCCTACCAAAGCGGTGAAGAAATTAGAGAGGGTACACAAGGAAAGACGCGGGATCCGGACAAGGGCGACGTACTCGAGAATCTCGTACATGCTCATCTTGAACCGCCATTTGCCCTCAGTGCGTACGGATAGGTCGGGAAAGACAAAGCCTGAGGGGTATTTTCAATTGATAGGGAATAAAGAGAGAGGAGTGAGGTCAGCTCGGGCTGTAAGCGCTAAACGATAAACGACGTCGCCGCGGGTCACCGAAAGACTAACAGCTCTGGTCCTTGAGGTGAAACAGACTGCATCAAAAAAAAGTGATAGAATTCGTCAGCCACCCAACCTCCGACAACCAATCCCGCAAGCGAAGCACGAGCACCAACTCACCTCGACACGACGCTGCCAGTGACATGCTTCGTCCTCGACCCGGAGAGCATGTACAGTTCCTCCTCACTATCCTCCGGGACCAGACTCGCAAACATGAACAGCGAGTGCGTCAACGTCGGCGAGATAAAGTCGGACTCCTTCTTGCTCCCGCCTTTCGATCCTGGGCGTCTGATCCTCAGTCGGATGATGGGCGGCGGGTCTATCGGACGGCGGTCGGCCTTCTCCCCAGACCCGCACATCCTCGCTTGTTTGGGCTGTTGTCGGACCGTGAGCTCGTAAGCGCTGTTGGGAGGCAAGGGCATGGCGGGCGGGCGTCAGCTCAGAAGCCACCCAAAAGACGCGGGATGATGGGGGATGAGCGCAAGGCGTGTGATGATGGCACACCGGTCGGACCGAAAGCATCGGAAGGGCCGAGCGAACCAAAGGTTAATGATAGTTTTGGCAGAAACGTGGAACCAGAGAGGAGGCTCAGAGGGGCCCATCCGGGCGCCCACAGCGCGCACCAGGACGACCAAACATCAGCCCTCACCGCCCGGTCTTCGTCGGACTGCCGCCCCCTCCATCCCAGAGCTAGCACGATCCTCCTACCCTCCAGCTCCTCCCAATGATCAGCGACCCTCATCCCGTCTCAGCGAGGACGACGCGCGGTGGGTGGTGCTACGGCGAAGGCTCCGCATCGCCGGCCCGCGAAGAGCGACGCAAACGAAAGGAGGACAGGGGAAGACTCACGACGCGCGACGACGGAAGCCGGGCCTGGCTGCTGCCTGAGGCTGCTGCTCCACCACTTGACTCATGTTTCGCTGAGATTGTCGACAGTACGAAGGGAGGAGGGAGGAAGCGCAAGCGAGGCGGACGGGCGAGAGTGCGGGAGTCGGGTCCCTGCGGCTGCGAAGTCAGTCAGAGGGTTGGCTTCTCGCGGATCCAAAGCTAGCGTCGTGTGGCTGTGAAGACCACGATCGGACGCCAGTTCCGGCCCCCTTTCTTTGCTATAACTTGCACTTACGACTCTGTAACCACAAGTAGTGGTCCTTCACAGCGAAAGCACCCTGAATCGCACGACCCATGCTCGTCATTGACCCCCCCTCGAAACGCACAGCGTTGACGCGCAGCCCGGCCGAGCACGACTGAAACACACTCTCGCCCCACGCGAGAGCGCGATGATCAGGTCCGTAATTGAACCAAACCCTTGCTCTTTGTTCTTGGAGCCCTAAACTCTCTTCATCGTGTTCTATCACCGACCCACAGTTTTCTTCGGCCAACATCCTCCATGCCCGCCCGCCTGGGTCTTGACGGGAAGTAAACAACCGCGTACACAACAGTCGAACACCTGCGTCATACCTTGGTTCAGGAGAGGGTAAACCCTCAGACGCGTCAAAAGAAAGAAAGGAAAACGTGTGCGTTTGTATGCAACAAAAGTTCGACTCGTTTCAGACCACGCCTGCCCTCAAGCTGCCTCCGTTGGCGTCGACGTCCCCCCTGCCTCCCCTTTCTTCTTCTTCGGCTTCCCATTCGCGTCCTTCTTCTTCTTCTTGACCACCTTAGTCACCACCCCTTCCGTCGCTTGCACGTCCTTCGCCGTCGTCGCAGTCTCGCCCTCCGGCGTCTCAACAACAGGCGGTGCACCACCACCACCACCAGCACCCGCGCCCAACTCCATCCCCTCAGGCAACTCGCCATCCACGTCGATCACCATCGGAGGAGGAGTCGGTACTCGGGGTGGCGGTGGAGGAGCGGGAGCAGTCCCAAAGTTGAGGTCGAGCTTGACGATCGGGATCGAGTCGACGTCCTCTTCGGCAGGCGTGGCCGATTTCGAGCCGACGTAGTAAGGGTCGTCGCGTTGGCGTTCCAGTCGTTCGGCCTTGAGCTGGAGATGGTACTTCTGTTAGTACAGCTCGTGAGATGAAATAAAGGACAAGCAAACGCACCCTAGCCATCTCCTCCGGATCCTCGTCCACCTCCCTCCTCTTACTCTTCTTGCCCCCCACCGCCTTCCCCTTCCCCTTCTTCTTCCTCCCCTCCCCCACAATCTCCTCTTCGCCTCCCCTTGGCCTCCCAACCGGTCTTCCGAAATCATCCACCTCTTCCTCCACCTCGTCCAACTCCAACTCGTCCTTGATCGACGTCGTACGTGGCACGATCACGAGGTCGAGGCTGAGTCCTTCGGGTACGCCAACAAGACCCTGAGCTTTCGGGTTGACAGGGTTGAGCTCGTGAGAGAAGAACATGGGTGAAAGAAGGGTGAGACAAGAAGGAGGAAGTCGAGTAGGCGCAGAGGTCGAAGCGAAGCCCTGTCCATCGTCGTCGTCGTATGGCTCTGTCGAGCTCGACCCGAACCCGTTCTCTGGGGGAGCAATAGGTCTCGGTGCGTCCAGCCCTTTCCTCACGAGCTCCAACAGCTGTCCCAGCTCCGCCGCTCGTTCCTGCAACTCGACATCCGAATTGGAAGCACAAGCCGCGAGCTGGCCTTCGAGCGCAGCCGTGACGGACCGAACTTGTTCGAGGTCGGACTCGTCCCAGTTCTCGTGGAGGGCTGAGAGCCAAGAGGCGTAGACTTTGACGCCGTTGTGGACGTAGAGGGAGATGATGTGGGAGGGCACCGAGGTGGTCGTGCTGGAGCCGAAGAGAGAGGCGATAACGGGTCGAGGATCTTGAAGTTCCCTGAGAGACAGAGAAAGGATTAGTCAAAAGACCAGAAAGTATGGGTAGAGCGAGCTTACTGGCAGTATTCTCCGCAAATCCAAGCAGCCGCGCCCAGAACCTCCGCCACGTCAGCCGCATCGCCGTTCTCCATGAACGTTTCGTCTCCCAACAGCGTCGCCATCCTCCTTACTGCCGACGGTCGGATAGCCTTAACTCGAGCCGCAACGTCGATGAACTGATTCTTCAGCTTGATGCCGAGGCTCGTCTCCGAGGAGGAAGGGTCGTGTGGGAGGGTGAGGGAGAGGTAGGAGAGCTCGACGAGGATATCGAGGTACCACTCGAAATTGGAGACGTGGGCGTAGGTAGAGCTCGAGCACATTCGGATGATTAGAGCGACGAGAGAGGTGCGGTAGGCGGTGGAGAGGACGGCGGGAGCGGGGGGAGTGCCGGCGGTGGAGGTCTGCTGTGCTTTAAGGGCGGCTGCTGCCGAGGCTGTTGTTGCGGAGGGACGGAGGTGGCCCATGAGCTTCTCAACCGTAGGGTGGAGAGATCGGCGATCGACCTGGATGACCATATATCAGCCTCAAACGACTCCTCCCCGATCTCCTTCGGGCGGACGTACCATCCCCTCGACGAGGTCGAGTGCCCTCATTCGGATCGACATGTCGGGATCATCGACACAAGTCATGATCGTGTCGTGGTGGATGCTGACAAGGTTTGGGTGAGTCGGAAGGATCTTGACAAGCGCGACGAGGGCAATGTATCGCACTGAACGGTCCACGTCAGCCTCTTGCACCTCCTCAACTGCCCACACCCATAACTCACAGTTCTGATCGACATCCTCTAAGAAGCCCTTGAGCTTCTCCACACAAGTGAGAGCCAAAGCTTCTCCCTCTCGGCCGTTCAGCATTCCACCGACGATCGACGTCTGAATGCACTCGTACAAGAGACTCATCGCCGGCGTCGTCTCGATGAGCTCCGTCAGTGGCGGCACGAGCTTCTTGACCAATCGAGGCTCTTCTGGCGTGAGTACGGCAAACTAAAGAAGCGTTTCTATCAGCAAAAGTGTCGTTCCCGTTCGAACAAGCGCCAACGCACCAGCTTAATGATCTTAATCAGCATCCAGTTGTTCGTGCTCGCCGTCAACAGCCCAAACAACTCCGGCGCCAACGGCAAATACGTCCTTGGATCCTTCCTCGCCAGCTCGCAAATCAAGTTCACCGTCGCCGAAACAACGCCGACATCGTCGTCCGCGAGCCTTTCCCTCAGTCTCTCGACCCACGGGTCCTGCCCGCGCTCTTCCCGA
Source organism: Pseudohyphozyma bogoriensis (assembly GCA_024364755.1). NCBI lineage: Eukaryota > Fungi > Basidiomycota > Microbotryomycetes > Chrysozymaceae > Pseudohyphozyma > Pseudohyphozyma bogoriensis. Next base: position 502,725 of record JALBUQ010000002.1, read on the forward strand.
CCCGAGCTAAGCTCGACGACCCCAGGCCAAGCTTTGACGACTCTCCACATTACGAGCATGGTTTGTTTTCGGACTTGGGCGCGGGAGTGGGCGAGCATCGAGATGAGTTCGGGTGCGAGGTCGCGGGCTAGGGAGGGGGTGAGGAGGAGGGAGACGGCGGAGAGGGTCGATAGGAGGTGAGCGACAGTGAGAGACGATGGAGAGGTAGAGAAGAGTGGGGTGGGTGGTGAGAGTAGGTCCTGTTTGGCTGGATATCAGCACAGTCCTGCGGCCTCCGGCATACCCCACTGACCTTCTTGACGAGGTTGACGACAAGGACGGCGACTTCGGTCTCCTTGTCGAAGCATTGCGAAGCTGCGAGGTATCCGATGGACTTGATGTGGTACTTGGTGCTCGACATGCATTCGACGATTGCGAACGACGCGAACGATATCGAGTGGCCGAGCATCTCCAGCTGCCGGTACAGGCGTCAGCTCGCCCCCCCTCAAGCCCATCTCCTACTCAAACCACACTCACGTAAACAAGCTTCAGGACAGCGGCGGCCTTGATCTCAATGTCCTTGTGCTTGATCTCCTTGCGCGTCTCTTCGAGCGCTTGACGCAACACGCTCTGCTCATCGTTCTTGTTCGCGCGGAGCGCCTTGATCAAGCCTGGTCGCAAATGTGATCAGCTTCTGCTCAAGCTGTTGATCTATTAAACAGAAACGGACCAGCCACATCCTGTTCGAACATCTGTGGCTAGTGATGCGGGCGTGCGGCACCTCCACGACGTTGGCGACGAAGCAGAGACGACGAGAGACGAGAGATGGAAGGTGATGGAAGAAGGTGTGCCCTGTTCAGATGTATAGTAGTGTTCAGTGCACGAAGTCGTGCTTGACGAGGTCGTGAGAGTTGGCGGCAATGGCGAGCGGTCGGGAGGTCAAGGAAGCTGAGCGCATAAGCGGGGGCGCACTACAACTCCCCAAGTCCACGGTGCACGCTGCCAATCATTCGACACATGTCTTGACCTGAACTTTTCACAGTATATTTCCAAGTAAATTTCTGATTCCTGTACTTTAGAACACGTCTCTATTACAGTCTATGGGCGGCCAACACTTCTGCTCTCTCCCACGCACCACGTCACCCCCTTTCCATCAAGCAAACGACTTCCAGTCGTGCGAGCTTTCCCAAGCGTACGCAAACTTGTAGACAGTCGCTTCATCGTACCATTTCCCAATGATCTGCATACCGATCGGGATCTTGACGCTCGTGTCGTCGGGAGGCGAGAGGAATCCAACGGGAAGACTGAGGGCTGGGTGTCCGCTCTGCGATCCATCCGTCAGCAAAACTGTCACTCGAGTACCAGAGCCAAAAGGTATATTTACCAGGTTGAAGGGGTTCGTGTTGAACGTCATCCCAGCGGTCGGACCCATGTGAGCGAGAGGCGACGTGGGGTTCTCCGGGAACTTTTTAGGGACCCAGGGCAGGGTCGGGCAGATGAGGACGTCGTAGGTTTCAAGAAGGGCGTCATACTCATCTTTGAGCTTGCGAACGAGGTTGACCGCTTTCCCGTAAAGCTGCAGAGACGGGACGCCAACTGTCAGCCCTAAACGGCGCCACGTGGAGATAAGCGAGGTCTGCGTACCGAGGGAGGAAGGTGCTCCATGGCGTAGACGCCGTTGACAATGGCTACCGAGAGATCTTAGCTCTTCAATTAGCCATGTGGACAATATAGAGCACTCACTGTTGGTGACGGATGGCCATGCCTTGTCGAGCTTCTCCTGCGTGAACGGCGCGAGCTTGTCCGTCAAGTCGTTCAAGTACATCCCACGGCGGCCACCAGTCTTGCCCATAAACCCATTCGTTCCGTTGATCCTCTCAATGACCTGTGTACATAGACCATCAGCCTTGTCTGCGCAAGTTCAGTGAAACGTGTCCGAAACTCACCATCCACAATTCCGGCGCGACGAGATGCATCGGCGCATTAACGTCCTCCACCGTCGCGCCCAGCCCCTCGAACTCTTTCGCGGCCCTGACAACCAGCTCAGAGACCCTAGGGTCCGAAGTGACGACGTCGAGGGTTTCCGAGATGATGCCGACTTTGAGGCCTTTCACGCCAGTTTGGGCGAGGGTTGAATAGTCGGGGACGTTGGAAGGGGAGGGACAGCCGGATTGTTGACGGTCGTCAATCCCGTCGGAACCGGCTAGGACGCGGAGGAGGAGAGCGTTCTCAAGGACCGTCTGCGGGTAGAAGGTTAGTGACGTGGTCTTGCCGCAATTCGACGTTGTTGTGTTTTCGACGGCCCCAATACCCCTTCGCTGATGCCAAGTCGTCGAGCAATGAATTACTAAACCTTTTTGGACCCTTGTTTTCCCGTTCCTCGCAGGACCTTTCATTTGTGAGAGACCGATAGAAAGAAAACGCTCACCTTCGTCATCGGGCCAGTGTGATCAATGATGGACTCAAGAGGCGCGATGGCGGTGTAAGGAACCAGTCCATGAGTCGGCTTGAGACCAACAATGCCGTTTGCAGAAGCTGGCATACGGATTGATCCGCCCTGGTCACCTCCGATGCCGAAGTCGACGTCGCCTCGCGCGACGAGGACGGCAGTTCCAGAGGAGGAACCACCGGCGGAGTAGCCCGGAGCGTAGAAGTTGTCGATGGGACCTGGGAATTCTCACATGTAAGATGGAGGCAATGGAGGAAGGAATAGAGGGCTTACCAGTAGCGGCGGAGTAAGAGCTCCCCCAGAGACACATGTTCTCGCAAACGCCCTTTCCTAGAATGGTCGCTCCCGCTTCGAGAACTCGAGTGACAACTATGGTAGCATGTTTAGCAGGTGTTGAACAGATATTAGGAAGGAACCCACCAGTAGCATCGGTGTTGGGCACCCAATCGTCGAACATGTCAGTCCCGATTAGACAGGGAACCCCCTTCAAGGAGATGTTGTCTGCCGCCAGCCATGTCAGCCATTCCTCGATCCAATGCACTACCCAAACTACTCTCTCACCCTTCAAGCAAACCGTTTTTCCTACCAACGACCCGTTCGCCGACTTGGTCGTCGTATCCTTGACAGTCGCTTTCCACGCCCACGCGTTGGCGGGGTTCTCCTCTTTCGTCGGAAACGCAACGTCGGAACGAGGAAACCTTTCTTCGTCCACAACGGGAACATAGTCGTCCATAGCCAAGACTCGACAGAAGGCTTCGTGTGCGGCGGCGTTCATCGCGGTGCTTGAGGGGAATCCAAGGGCTGAGCTGGAAGTCGACACGTGGGGTGTGGTGGAGGTGAAGGACGCACTAGTCTGCAAGCTCGTCTGGCTTGAGTGAGAGACCAAGTTTTGCCATGTCGGTTGTGACCATCTCCGTTGTGACTGGGTTGCCCTCGTTGACCGCGAGAGAGACGAGCGACATGGTTACTGCTGAACTACTGAGCGGTACGAAAGCTGGATGTGGCGATGAGCTGAAGCTGGTGGGGATGAACCAGTGCCGTCAAAGAAGCAGAGGTAGCGGTGGTAGTGATGAGAAGGAGAGGAACGAGTACAAGCGTGCTTATCGGCACGACCACTTTCGGAAGATGCGCGCGACGCGGCGGCAGCGCTCTGCGTGGTTTCGGCAGGTCCATTTAGCGCATTTGCGGCACGGAGCCAATTTTGATGCAAATTTCAGGTAAACAAAGTGTTGTTTGTACGAAACCGCCATTGTCGAATACGGTAAGAGATGGAGTGAGATTGAATTTGAAAGCCGGTCACTTCCGGTGGCTCGGCGCTGAGCCAAAACACGTGAGCTCCGACGAGGCGGCCTCCTTGGCCTTCCACCACAACCTTTACCGAAAGGCACTATTCAGTATGATGCTTCGGAAGCCTCCGACAGTATCTAGAGCAGGTTCAAGCGTCGTAAGTCAGCTACTCATCCATAGGGATCCCGCCACTGAGCTCCTCCGGCCTCCAGCTGCTCCGAGCCTACTCGACGCCTTCGTCCTCCCGTCCAGCCTTTGTCGTTCCCACGCCAACCTCCCACGCTCACCACCCACCACCACCCGAGCCAGCCCACAAACCCCAGCCATTCATCCCTCGCCCCTTGTCGCGAGCCGCTCAGGTCAAAGCGCTCTCCAAAGCCACCGACAGCTCCACGACGATCCACCTTACCTCTGCCGCGTCCCCCGAGTTCTCCATCACTCTCCCGAACCTCTTTCTACGAGATTCGTCGGCTCACCCCTCGCACCTCCACCCCGCGAGCCAGCAGAAGCTGTTCAGGACGACCGACATCCCGCTCGATGGCCAGTTGATCGGGTACGGCGTCCATGAGGTCGGTGGGGAGGACTGTTTGGTCACAGAGTGGAACAAGGCGGTCGAGGGGGTGGACAAGAAGACCGCAAAGCTGTCGGTTGTGCCCGTGTCGGTCATCCAGAAGCTCGTGGAGCGCAACAGCGTCGGCGCGTTGCCGAGGTTCAGGACGTGGGCGAAGCAGGAGCTCGGAGAGGGACCCCATGAGGCCCAGTACTTGGAGTTTATGGTGTCGACAAATGCGTTGTACGAGACGTTGACGCCGTTGTTGGAGACGGGGATCGTGCTGGTGAGGGGTGTGCCGACGAAGGAGAAGGCGGGCCACTTTACGGAGTTGAGGAAGTTGGTCGAGCGGATCGGGAGCTTGAGGAGGACGTGGTATGGCGACTTGTGGGACGTCAAGGCGGAGGAGGGGAGCAAGAACATTGCGTACACGAACCTCGATTTGGGACTTCATATGGACCTCACGTGAGCAGCATTGTTTACTCCTTTTTCCACCGTTTTTTTTTTTGCGCTTGTATGCTGATACTTTACTATACTTCGAATCTATAGACACTTTGAACGACCACCACGCTACCAGTTCCTCCACTCGCTCCTCAACGCCTCCATCACTGGCGGCTCCTCGTACTTTGTCGACTCGTTCCACATCGCCTCTCTCATCCGCACGCTCAACCCCTCCGCCTACCATGCCCTCACAACCACTCCAGTCCTGTTCGAGTACAAGAACGGCGGCAAGCACACCCGGTGGGCACGGCCGACGATCGAGCTCGCGCCGACCGGCGAGATCTGGGCCGTCAACTATTCGCCGCCGTTCCAGGGTCCTCTGCTGCTCTCTTTGGAGAGTGCAGCCGATGAGCTGCGGCTGAAGGAGTTGCACGAGGCGTTGAGCTTGTTTGCCGAGTTGGCGGCGAAGGAGGAGAACACGTATCGCGTTCAGTTGGAGCCGGGGGACTGCGTCGTGTTTGACAACAGAAGGGTGTTGCATGCGAGGACGGCGTTTGAGTTTGTGAATAAAAAAGAGGGGGAGGAGGGGGAGGAGAGAGGGAGGTGGTTGAAGGGCGCGTATATGGATGGGGACGAGCTGTGGAGCAAGTGGAGGGTGTTGGAGGAGGAGCGTAGAGCCGGGAAGCTGAAGTAGAGCATTTGATTGTGAAGAACTGGTAATCATCTGTCGTTTATACCTACCAAAGCGTCGAGCGGTCGGCAAACCACGCCACGTCAGTGCATCTGCGCACCGTCCTCGGACATTGCCTTGACCGCCAGTGACTCTTGGGGCTGAGCGGCGACGCGGGTCAGCTTCCTGCGTAGAGGGTTCTCTCCTTGACTGGAGCTGAACTCGTCGCCAGACAGTCGCTTCTTTCTATAGATAATCACTTCTCGCACGAACATCCACCAGCCAGGCATCCCTGCCGCCTCCGCTCGCCCAATGGCCTCTCAGTCGCCGTCGACCGGAACCAGAGCCTCCACTTCGCCCGTCAAGCCGCAAACGATGGCGACGCCTCCTCCCCGAAGGAACGGTCGACAGACGCAAGACATCAACCATCGTGCGCCTCCTCCCCTCCTCTCGCTGCTGTCCGGCGCTCGCGAGCGCTGACGCCACTTTGACTCTGCTGGCCAGTGTTGGGCTTCACGCTTCCGCCGAGAGCGCCGCCGCCACCGTCTGGCCCCCGTCGGTCAGCAAAGAAGCACACGACGGTGTACGACAAGGCGAGGTACCTCGCAGCGACGTTCAGGTTCATCGTCAATCCGACATCTGGTGAGTCCGGATCAGCGCGCCGCTTCGCGCTTGTTGTTTTGCGCGCCCGACCGAGGCCAGTCGAACGTGGGTTGACGTGTTTTTCGGTGTGATTGTAGACTACACGGCGTTCTTTGCCGACCCGGACCTGCATTTCGCGTGGGAGGACATCCTGCAAGTCATCGTCGACACTTCGTCGGCCTTATCCTCCGCCTCGACCTCGACCATCGACCAGCCCGTCGAGCAGAGCGGTCATGGTGCGGTTCCCTCGTGCCCCATCTGCTTGAGTGAGCCGACAGCTGCTCGAATCGTGAGCTCCTCTTCCTTTGGCCCGTGGAAACGCGAACGCGCCCGAGGTTGCTGACATTACCCCGGCCCCACCTTCCCCTCCCCTAATCTAGACACGGTGTGGACACATTTTCTGCTTTGCTTGCATGTACGTCACTTTTAGTAATGCTAGATTGTTGAGTTCGCTCATCAGATTTCGACAGGCTCCACTACCTCGCTCTCTCTGAGGGTCAGAGGTACCGCAAGTGCCCCGTGTGCTGGGACGCCGTCTACCCTAAGGACCTCAAACCCGTTCACTTTCACTCGCCCTCTCTCGTCTCTTCGCCCAATACACCCCCATCGCCGTTACCTTCCCTTTCCGAAGAAGGCTCCCACCCCGCCAAACACCGTCATCACGCCGGCGCCACCGACTCTCACCACACGCTCCCCACCGAACCCCTCAAGATGCGACTGGTCAGACGACCACAAATCACGACTCTCGCTCTACCGAGGAGTTCTACGTGGCCGTCCGAGGCCGTGCCTCCGTTGAGAGCGCCGTGGCAGTTCACGCCAGACGCGTTGTCGTACGCCAAGTTCATGCTGGGAGCGCCCGAGTACATCAAGGAGGAGCTCGAGATCAACCTCCGGGACTTGCAGAAGGAGATTGTCGAGCTGAGGAAGTGGGGTCTGAGAGGCGGGACGGATGAGGAGCTCGGAATCGAGTTTGTCAAGGTCGCGATCGAGAAGGTCGAGGAGGCGATTCGAGGGACTGAGGCGCTCAAGACGTCGACGGTGATGACGGCGAGGAAGAGGGCGTTGCGGGAGCTTCAGGAGATCAAGAATGCCAAGGGCAAGGATGCGGTGCCTCCACTACCGCTCGTGTCCGAGACGAGCTCGAGTGAGGTCGAGGAGGATTCGTCGGCGGCGTCCGTCGCTCTCAAGAAGCTCTCGCTTTCGTCCAACGCCCCGCCGCTCATTCCGTCCTCAACGACGGGCTTCGGTCGACCTCAGAAGAAGAACGACGTTATCCCTCAGACGTCGACCGACGTCGATTCGGCGTACCTCTTCTACCAGGCCGCGACGGGCCAGAACATCTTCCTCCAGCCGCTTGACATCCGGATCCTCAAGTCTCATTTTGGGACGTACGAGGCCATGCCTGATACGCTGGAGGTCCTCGTCGAAGGCCAGGACGAAGGCAGTATGAACGACGAACTGCGGCGGCGGTGTCGATGGCTCTCGCACCTCCCCACAGCGGCCGACGTCGTTTTCGTCGAGACGGATCTCTCGAGGGTCGTCTCGAAGGCAAGCTTGGAGCCCTACGCCACGGCGCTGAAGCAGAGGAGGAACAAGCGACGGGACAAGGCCAAGAGGGAGGACAAGGCGAAGCTCAAGAGCGAGCTGAAGGAGATGGAGTCGCGTCCGGCGTACGCGTCGCAACAACACTACAACGGCGTGTACGACTACCCGAACTTTCCACCACCAGCGTCGACCTTCTCGCAAAGCTTGGAGCCGGCAGCGTTTCCGGCGACGATCCCTGCTGAACCAGTTGGTGAAGCCGACCCAGCGGCGGCGAACTCGGGGCGGACGACGGTGTGGGGGACAAAGTCGTTTGCGTCGAGTTTGAGGCCCGACTCGTCGAGAGGGAGGTATGAGGAGGAGGATCTGGAGTTTGATGATAGATGGCACGAGTTTGAAGAGAATCTGAGTCGGGGTGGTGGGAGGAGGGCGAATAGTGGTGGCGCGTCGACGGGGTCGAATTCGGGTGGTGGGAGTGGGGACGTGCAGATTCGAGCGGGGAAGAAGAAGGGGAAGAAGTTGGTGTTGAACTTGACGGGTGGGAGGGGGTGAATGGGTGGGTTGATGGGCAACGTGGTGGAAGGGGAGGCGGGTTGAGCACCGAGAGGCGGTGTAGACACATGTTTTCTAGGAGATCTTTCTAAATCATGTTTGTTACATTATGCATATCGATCGAGCTTTCGGGCCATTCATCTACACCATTCGACTTGATCGTAAGAGCGACGAGATGAGCTCCACGGAGCAGCGATCACTGCGCCGCGCGCCGAGTGAGCGCTCCTCCGGCCCTCGGTTCCTCTACTTCCAACCAGCATCTCGTGGCAAGGACCGATGGCGCCACGAAAAGATGCCACCAAGGCAGCAGCACCAGTCAGCGCTCCAGCCGGCTCGACCCCAGCACCCGGCAGCGGCACCGCACCCCGCGCGAGAGCAACCGCAACACGTCCGCGACCTGGTGTCGCCTGGTTCGCCCAGCGCGTCCTGAGGGTCCTCGGGTTGGGGTATGCAGCCTACACTTTGTACCCTAAGCTGTTTCCGAAGGCTTTGGAGGAGATCGAGGTCGTCGGGAGCGCGAAGGACCTCAAGATGAACTTCGAGCCGATCGCGTTGGACGCGGAGAGGAGGAACGCCGTGCTGGAGGCGTTCAAGGTGCGTTTGCGGATTGTGGGAGTGTCTGTGAGAGTGTTAGAGCTGACATTTGTGGGTGGGTAGCATTCGTACGGCGCGTACGAGCGAGACGCGTTCGGGTTTGACGATGTACGCACTCGCGTGTGCTCGAAGGTAATTAGTGCTCGCGAAGCTGATGACGTCTGCGTTGCAGTATCACCCAATCTCTCACACTGGCTCCAACATGTCCCCGGCCGGTCCCGTGGGATAGTGCGTCTACTCTCACCTCCCTTTCTCCACACCATCACCGCCGACTAATGCTTCTCCTTCCCGAATCTAGCTTCATTGTCGATTCGTTGGACTCGTTGTTGGTTATGGGGTTGAAGGACGAGTATGAGAGGGCTCGAGCATGGGTCAAGGACTTGTCGTTTGATTTGGACGACAAGTACCACAACTTTGAGGTGAGTTCGCGGGGTAGATGCGGGTGAAGGAAGGGCTGAGAGGGAGCGTGCTGACGTTTCCCGGCTTGGTTTGATGAAAGATCACGATTCGTGTCCTTGGTGGACTCTTGTCGGCTTATCACTTGTCAGACGGCGATCCCCTCTTCCTCGAGAAAGCAGTCGACCTTGCCGACCGTCTCATGCCCGTCTTTGATACCGTGAGCTTTTTCTCCACAATCAAGTCATTGAAGTTAACTGACACTTTCTCCTCTAGCCGTCTGGAATCCCGCTCAGCTTTGTCAATCTCAAGAAGAGGGAGGGCATCGCGGACGCCGACAACAGAGGCTTGTCGAGCGTCGCCGAGGCAGCGTCAGTCCTGTCCATATCCCTTCTGTGCTATCGTAACCTGACACATCTGCAAACGAAACAGGACTCTTCAGCTCGAGCTCAAGTACCTCTCGGAGCTTACTGGCAACCCAATTTACTGGAAGAAGGCCGAACACGTGCGCTTTTCCTCGTCTGTGGGCACTTTTCGAGCGCTGAGCATTTTTACAACTCAAAAAGGTCATGGATATCATTCGCGATCAAGAGAAGAAGGACGGACTTGTTCCCATCTTCCTCTCGTTCGTTTTGTTCCATCTATGCACCTTCGCAACGCGATTGATCCGAGATGTCTCGCAGACCCGCCAACGGGAAGTTCTTCTTCTCCGACATTCGCTTGGGCTCGCGCGGAGACTCGTACTACGAGTGAGTGCTGAGCTTCTATGAAGCTCGTAGCTGTGCCTGACGCATAGACGACAGGTACCTCATCAAGCAGTACCTCCAGACGAACCGCACTGAGGAGGTCTACAAGGAGATGCACGACGAGGCGATGGGTGGAGTCAAGGAGCACTTGCTGAAGAACAGTCCTATCAAGGGTTTGTTCTACACGAGCGAGCTGCTGCCTAGGAGGGATAGGACTGGCGGAATGTGCGTTTCGCTCCTTCTCTCGACTGCGTCTCCACCTTTTCCTGCGACGATAACTGACCGCGTGTCGTTGTTGCACAGGTCTCTCGAAGACACTCCGAAGCAGGACCACCTTGTCTGCTTCCTCGGCGGATCGCTCCTCCTTGGTGTTACTGAGGGTTACGGTCCTCTCCCTCCTGACCGCGCGTCGTTCTCCGAAGACGAGTCGGACGACTTCATCGCTGGAGTTGGACTCATCAAGGGGTGTATGGATACGTATCAGCAGACTAAGACTGGTCTTGCTCCTGAGGTTCGTTCTTTCCTTCGTCTCTTCGGGAAAAAGGTAAGAGGACGTACGAGAGCTGACGTGTTTCCTCCACCAATATAGATCGTCAACTTCTACAGAACTGTTGAAGAAGCTCGAAAGGCAGGTAGAGAGTGGTTCATCAACTCACGTGCCATGGCTGCTCCCAACCCTCCCATCGACGCCCGGAACATTCTCAGACCCGAGACGGTCGAGAGTCTGTTCATTGCGTATAGGATCACTGGAGACCCGATCTACAGGTGAGATTGCTTTCGAGAGTGGCGAGTGGATGGTGACGCTGAAAAGGTTGTGTTGCAGGACTTGGGGATGGGAGATCTTCCGCTCGTTTGAGAAGTACGCGAAGCTCCCTGGTGGAGGGTTCGCCAGGTGAGTTCCCTTTGCGGCTAGAGCCGCAATGGACCTTTTGGTTTTGATGTACGCTGACAACGAACACCTTCCATCTCTCAGCATTCTCGATGTCGACGAGGTCCCAGTCAAGTACGAGGACAAGATGGAGACGTTCTGGATCGTTCGTCCTGATTTCCGCCTGCTTCCACGTGCCCGACACTGACCAACGTCTTGCAGAGCGAGACCCTCAAGTACCTCTATCTCTTATTCTCCGAGCCAGAGCTTGTTCCGCTGGACAAATATGTCTTCAACACGGAGGTGAGTCGCGTCTGACCTGGTTTCGGGGAAACGTGGTTGTTGACACCGGTGATGTGATGTCCAGGCGCATATCCTTCCAGTATTCACCCGAACTGTTGTGGTGTAAAGCTTATCTGCGAGGAGTTGCAATGTGATGGCAACAATAACAATGCCTGACCACTCGAAGCGGCTGGCACCAAAGCTGAAGACATCGGCCAGCACACGTGTTTCGGCAGTGACGGACGTCTGGTCGCGAGACTCAGCTTATTTCCCACGTTCGACACCTCACACAACAATAAGGCTGTTTTTCGATGTCTCTTTGTTGTCTTTTGTGTCCTGCTTTGCACCAGAAGAGCTGGGAACCCGATGTTAACCGGCCAACTCCGCCGCCGCCGCCGACTGCACTGCCTGTTTCCGCACCTCGCTTTTCCAGTGGCTTGACCAGCCTATCGTAACTCACCGTCTTTTTTGATTGCTGATCGCTACAGTGGTGTTTCAGATGGGGCTACTGGCGTGCACGCAAGCAGGCACGGCGGAATGCAACCGGCCGAAGCGTGCTTGCCGAGCACGTTCGTGATTTCCTGAACGGCAGTGCTGTTTTTCTTCAGTTGGCGAGCAGAGTGAGCAGAGGTGAGGTCCTACAGGTTGGCAAGGGATTACATATCTTTGTGAATTCTGTGTTTCAAGTGCAGAGTCAGGACATAGACACTTTTCGTCACGCCCGTGAGCTGACCTTCGGGCACGTTTCCGGTTCCCGCAGCGCCGGACAACGAGGTGTCCGTCCTGGGGAGGCCCTTGGCCACGTTCGTGCACCAAATTCACCGTCCATTTGTATCGCAGTGACCGGTGCACAGAACAGTCTCCGACGGAGCGGCGGCTGACTTTCCGCCATGACTTTTTTCTCTTCTTGTTTCTTTCCTTGCTGCTCTCGTCTCTCACGTCCCGACAGAACCGCGACTACCGATAGTCATGTTGTTCACGACCTCGCTCGTGCTGTCGGCGCTCCTGGCTCCTCTTGCCAGCGCAGCTCCTTCGGCTCCTACCACGACCTGTATCACCGACCTCAAGATCGAGGCGTGCAGCGACTTTGACTGCCAACTCAAGGACTACCACCGTATCGACGCTGGGCTCACTCAGAGGGACAACGCGACTTGTTAGTAGAAAAAAGAGGGTCATGTAGTTACTTGCTTTTTCTGAATCTCTCATTCACAGCCTGGTCGTATGTCTTCTACAAGACCGAGAAGGCGCCGCTCTCGAGCTGCATCACCGACTTGACCGTCGTCGAGGAGGGTGCCTCTGGACCTTCTGGATCCGAGTGGAGCAGTGAGTCCCAGTGATAACTTTAAAGCAAGATGCTGTGTCACTAATGTTTGCCCTCGCCATCCAGAGGCCGCCGGTTCTGCTCACGCTGGCCTCACCTCCGGCGGAGGACCGACGATCCACGTGGCCCGCTCGGAGGAGAAGCAGGCCGAGGGCCGCGTCGTCGACTGGATCGTCCTCAAGCCCGGAAAGTCGGCCAACTCGACTGAGGACTTCCAGCGCACCTTCGTCAACCTTGGTCTTGGAGAGGCGGCTGGCGAGGCTGCCGTTGCCGACTGGAAGCTTTACAAGTTGGTGCTGCCTTCGAGCGTCCACGATAATTCGCTGATGGCACTCCTTTCTCCAGCTACATCTCGAGTGGATGGGTCTGGCTCATGTACTCCAACGCTGGACCTCGCCGTAAGCTTTAATGATTACGTGGCTCTTGTTGTCGATCTGAAACTCACAACCTTTTCTTCCCACAGAGGCCATCACGGACATCCGCGTTCTCGCTTGCAACCAGTCCTCGGACGCTTCCGACTGCGGCATGGACTGGATCAAGGCTGGTTGGCAGCGTAGGGACATCGATTTGAAGTGAGTGGCTTTTCGAGGAGCTGTCGGTTGATTCTACTCGCTGACCGCTGACATATTCACAGCGGTCCTACTGTCGGCAACGGCTCGCACGTCTTCCTCTTCACCACGACTGCCGCCCAGAACGACAGCAAGTGTGTGACCCACCTCGGCGTCGAGAACTCCACCGACGCTTTTGGAGCCATCAACGTCGACCTCAAGTACGTGGTCACTGCTTTCGACCCTTTCGTGCGGGTGGAAGGCGCACACACGTGGCGTTTCCTCTGCTGACTGGCCCTCTTTCGCAGCGACGGCACGAACGGCACGAGCATCTACCTCGCAAAGTACCGCGCTCGCTCCCAGCAGTGCCTCACCTCCATCGTCGCGCAGTCCGTCTCCTACTTCACCCCTCTCCCCTCCTACATCCCCGTCCTCGATTCCACCGGCCAACCCGCCGACCTGAACCTCGGTATCGGAGCGTACGCCGACGAAGTCTACCTCCTCACTTCCACCGCCAAGTCCCTTGTGATCCCCGAGAAGCCGGAACTGTCGTTCAGGGAGGACGGGACGTTCAGGATCTCGCACTACTCGGACTTGCACACGATGCAGCAGGAATACTTGTGCTTGAACGCCCCGGAGTTCATTAAGGGGAACTGTACGGAGAAGTTTGCGAGCTCTTTCATGGAGAGGACTTTGGACTTGCTTGATCCCGATTTCGTTGTCCGTTCTATTCTTCTCGGCTTCGGAGCCACGTCGCTGAACACCCTACTCGAAGGTCATCAACGGCGACCTCTTCAGTGAGGACCAGCGCAAGATCGATGGTCTTACTTTCCCCATGCAAGCTATGGCTTCCGTCATGAAGGTTCGTGGAGCATCGTTGTCCTCCTACTGACAGATGCTGACTTTTCCATCGCCACGTCCAGGTCCTCCACCCCATCGTCGACCGTGGCCTTCCCTGGGCCGTCACTTTCGGTAACCACGACGGAGAGGGCGACAGCACTGTATGAACTACTCCCAGGAGGTTTCAATAAAAAGCTGACGTGAGATTCGTTTTGCAGGTCGAGGAGTTGATGAGGATCTACCAGAACGTGCCGGGCTTCATCGGAAGTCGTGGCGAGGCCAGCTTGCCCGGTATCGGAAACTATGAGGTCCGTCTATCACACCCACCAGCTACTCCATATCCACCAGACTACTAATACAATCTTTTTTTCGACAGCTCACGATCAAGAAGAGCGCCAAGTCCAAAGACGACGCGTTCCGCCTGTGGTTCTTCGACTCGCACCCCGCTTCGCCTCGTCCCAGTGATGGCTCGACCGCTTTCGATTGGGAGGGCGAGGACTACCACACCAAATGGAATGGAGTTGGATATGGAAAGATTCAGCCTAGCCAGATCGGTGCGTTTAGCTGTTTTCCTGGTTTTCCTTGAGTTGGAGGAGGGAGGCCGTCGACGGTCTTGACTGACTGTTGGTTTGTGGCGAATTCGGTCAGAGTGGTACAAGTCTCATTCGAAAAAGCTCAACGAGAAGAAGAAGACCAACGCCTTCGTACGTGCCCTCTCGCCTCTCCGCGTCTTTCCTATCCTGACCCAACACAACAACAATAACAGGCCTTCTACCACATCCCTCTCCCCGAGATGGCTCTTGCCTGGCAAAAACAGACCACTAGGTCTTTGAACCTCAGTGGTACTCACGGTGCGTGCTTTCACCGTCTGAGGAAGGGGAAGCCAGGGACTTGAACCTGATGTCACCACGTGTTCCGTAGTCGAGCCTCTCTGTGTCCAGGGTCAGGGTTGCGAGCAGTACGTCGGTAAGTCCAAGCCCATTTTCAAAGCTACCCTTTTGCTCTTGTGTAACCAAGAAACCTCTACAGACATCACCAAGAACAAGGTCGGCCTCTTTGAGGCTTTCGAGGAGATGGGCGACGTCCTCGCCACGTTCTCCGGCCACGATCACGAGACCGACATTACTTCCAAGATCCTCTTCAATAGCAGTGCGACTGAGGGTATCTGGATGACTTGCGATGGCAACTCTGGTTACGGAGGTGAGCACTGCCTTCGCTCTTCCCTTTTCGAGGAGTACCACGCCACGTGGGGAGGGGTTTGCTGACGCCTTTCACGGACTGCCACTGACTTGCAAACGCAGGATACTCCTCCGGAGCTGATGGCTACAACAGGGAGATGAGGTTCACGGTCATTAGTGACCACGGCGACCACGCTTTGTCGTACAAGGTCATCGACGATGTGTTTGCGGGCACGGTGCACCGGAACGCTTCCGAGCCGATCGTCAACTTCTTCTAGAAAGAGGTGTGATAGAGAGGGTAGAAGAGAAGATAGAGAATGCCTTGGGTTAGAATCCTGGGAATGAAATAGAGCTGCCGAACACGGGCGCCATTACCGTCGTGTCTGCACTTGTTGCCGCCTGGTCAGCTTTGTAAGGGTACTGAAGGGAAGAATGATGGGACCCCAGAATTAACGAGAAAGTGAACGTTTGGAAGCGAGAGTAAGTCGCACCACGTCAGTGCACTTCCGAGCAAGGCAAACCCCCGACTAGCCTGGCCGCCGCTCCTCGAGCTTGCCGCCCTCCGCCCTCCGCTCAGCTTCCAACTCCTCTCCCTCCTTCCGCTCCCTCCATCCACACCTCCCACCACCCTTCAAAACTCACACTACTTTGCTCACATCCCATATTCTTCGACGATGCCACCAAGATCCAAGCAAGCCTCTCCAGCCGTCGCCTCGCCCGCCGTGTCGGACGCAACCTCTGAGCCAGCAGCAGCAGCAGCGACGAAGAAGAGGGGTCCAGCGAAGAAGGTCGTCGACGAGGTCGATTCGGACGAGAGCGAGTTCGATAGTGATGAGGACAGTGACGAGAGTAGTGATGAGGAGGATGCCGGGCCGGGGTTGGGGTTCCTCATCAGTGGTGGAGGCGTGAGTCTCGCTTCCCCTTTGCTCCACTTTCTGTCCACTCTCTCGATCTCGACTGTTTCGGCATTCTTGATTGCACTTTGTCATGATTGAGCTTGTGGCTGACTACGACTTTGTGTGTGGACGGAGACAGGACTCTGACGAGGAGACGTCCGATGAGGAGTATGTGCCTCGCGGAGGCGGAGCGGCCGACGACGACGAGATAGACGGCGACGACGACGATGAGGAGGAAGGCCCAACGGAGGAGCCAGAGGAGATCGAGCCTCGTCCAAAGCGAAGAAGGGTCGCCGCTGGAGGCGCTTGAGTGGACGGCTGCATTGCTCCTGGGAGGTGTACGAACCGAGAGATATATTGGGCGTGATGTTTGAGTTTTCTTGGAAGAAATGTCCAGATGAACGAAGAGGTTTGAATACATACAGTCATAATTGAATGCTTGTAGCACCTTCTGTCGGCTTCGCGAGACTGTCCTGTCCTGCACGGGTCGTACTAGCCTGCCGAGCGAGGACCACGGGATTGCTGTCACTCGACTGACGGCCTGCTCCTGTGCTCCACCAAACTAGCTACAGTATTCACTCTTGCCAAACCCTGTCTTCGCCCATGTCGAGCCCAGAAAGCCACGTCATCCTGGCGGGCCGGGCGTCATCCCCCGGCGACAAACCAAAAACTTTTGACGGGCTCCTTCCTTGCGCTCCGTCGCGTGCGCTCGTCCATCCCTTGCACTACTTCCGACGCCTCAAAACTTTCATCAAAAAAAGGCGGACGCCCATCGCACTCAAGATGGCAGCAACGACGCCTCACCCCCATCACAAGAAGTCGCAGATCCCGATCCCGTCCTCGCCTTCGCCGACTCCTCCGTCGCCGTCCGCGTTCCCGCGTCTCGGCGGAGCTCCTTCAGCGCCAACAGAACCATCAGCACCAGTAGCACCAGCAGGAGGTTCGTACGCCAAGATCGCCTTCGTTCCTACCGCGCCGCCCGCGACCGTTGTCGCCAAAAAAGAGTCGCCCTCGCCGACCGCTTCCGCACCTCCTCCGTCCAAAGGCCGCACCCCTTACTCTCGCCCACCACCCGCCAACGACGCACAAAAGGTCGCTAGCCAGCGTCTGGCGAAAGCTAAGAAAGCTGCCGCCGCCGCCGAGAAGAAGGAGGTCGTGCAGCGCGCGGTGCCGGGTGCGGCTCCGGGGACGGTGAGGGCCAAGAAAGCGAGCGAGGAGCGCGAGGCGGCGGAGAGGGCGAAGAAGGCGCAGGAAGAGAAGGAGAAAGCGGAGAGGGAGCGCGAGAAGAAGGCGAAGAAGGCTGCTGCTGCTGGGAACGGCAAGGGCGGCAAAGGCAAGGGCGGAGCAGCGAAGGAAGGCAGCGCAGGGCTGTCGGACGTGAGCAACAGCAAGCGGAGGTCCCTCGCCACGCCTCTCCCTCCCTCTTCGAGCCCACTCAACCCCTCTGCACCCGTGTTCACCTTCCACGCCGACGCGCCGAGCTTCATCCCGCGCGCTTTCTCCCCCGCGACGTCCACTTCCACGCCCAACGACTCGCCCGTCGTCCCCTCCGAGTCTCAATTCTCCCCTAACCCTACAACCGACGTCTCCATCGAATCAACGCCCGCTTCCCCAGCCGTCGACTCTGACGCCGCCGTTCCCTCCGAGGCGCCCCACACCTCTTCAGACGAATCCGTCTCGCACTCGCAAGAGTCCTCCACGACTTTGAGCACCTCTGAAGTAGCCGAAGAGTCCCCGATTGAGGCTACCGGGCCCCCATCGCCGAGCTTGAAAGAGTTGGCGATCGAGGCGGAGGACGAGGAGCTCGAGGAGGGCGAGATTCGCGAGGAGAAGGAGCCGCAAGGGTCCGTCGTCGAGAGCTTGGAGGAGAAGGTTGAGGAGGTGAAGGAGAGCTTGCCGAGCGCGGCGGAGGTCAAGGAGGAGGTTGAGGCTGCGGGTGAGAAAGTCGAGGAGCGAGCGAGCGACGTGGCGGAGCCTGTTGTCGAAACTGTCAAGGAGGTAGCGCAGGACGTCGTGGAGGCCGTCCCGAGCGTCGAAGAGGTCAAGGATGTTGCTGAGAACGTCGAGGAGGTCGTTGGGGAGAAGGTAGAGGCCGTGTCGACCAGCGTGCAGGAGCAGGCTGCGCCCGTCATCGAGGCGGTGTCGGACGTTGCGAGCAAGGTCGAGGAGAAGGTCGAGAGCGCGGTTGAGGCTGTCAAGGAGGCTGTTCTACCTACCCCGATCGAGGAGGAGCAGTTGAGGGCTGTGGAGGAGGCGGGCGAGACGAAGCCTGAGGTTGAGCAGGAGGAGGAGGCGAAGCCCGAGGTCGAGGAGAAGGTCGAGAGTGTGGTCGAGGCCGTCAAGGAGGCTGTATTGCCCAAGTCGATTGAGGAGGAGCAGCTGAAGGCCGCTGAAGAGGTTGGCGAGACGAAGCCTGAAGTCAAGCAGGAGGCAGTCGAGGAGGCGAAACCTGAGGTTAGGGAGGAGGAGCCAGCGACTGAGACGCCGGTCGAGGAGAAAGTTGCCGAGGTTGAGGTCAAAGAAGTCCCAGTGACGCTGGAGGAGGCTTTGCCTAAGGTTGCTGAGGCTACTTCTGTCTCCGAAGAGGTTTGTTGTGTTCAGTCTCTGCGCTCCGAATGTGTAGCTGACACGTGTATCCCGCAGGTCGCCGTCGCTGGACCAGTCGAGGAGGAGATTCCAACGACTGTCGAGGAAGTTGTCGCCCTTCCTTCCGTTGACGACGTTCTGGAAAGTGCGGCCGAGGAGGTCGAGAAGAGCGTCGCTGAGGAGAGTGCGCCGGAGCCTGCGGCCGAAGAGCCTAAGGAAGTCGAGGTGCCGGCTGTTGAGGAGTCTGCTGTTGAGAAGCCAGCAATCGATGAGCCAGCACCAGCTGTCGTCACCGCTCCGGCTGTCATCGAGTCGACCGCTTCGGAGGTTGAGGAGGCCGCTCCCGTTGTCTCGGAGCCACCAGCACCCGAAGAGCCCTCTCCCTCCGCCGAGGACTCGACACCAACTCCCACCGCCAACGATCCCACCCCTTTCACCGACTCCATCAACGCCTCCATCTCTTCCCCCGCCCCTGCTCCATCTCCCGCTCCCGCCGCCGAGGCTACCGCTGAGCCTGAGGTCGAGCGCTCCCGATCCCCTTCGCCAGAGCGTGAGGGCGACGCCCCGGCGACGAACAACGCCGACCCACCTTCGTTGACGATGTCGGTCATCTCGGCGTGGAACACGTCCAACTGGGCGCAGAAGATCCCGGCGGTCGTCGCGAGCGTGGCTATCAACTTTGCGTTGCCGTTCATCACTGGGGTTATGGGAGGTGCGTTCTCTTCTTTGTATCCAAGGAGAAGTCGGACTTAGTACTGAGATCATGATTTACCAGGTATCGGAGAGATGTTCGCAAAGAACTTCATCACCGTGCGTATGGGATGGGCGGCGCCGTTCCCTCGTCGTGCGACCAACAACGGAAGGGCAAACACTAGCAGCGTGGGACTCGGTGCTGGAGGACAGTTCACGAGGGGGACAGAAGCGGGAAACCAGGGCAGCCCATTCGAGGAGTAAAGGAGATTAGCTTGGGAAGAGGAGCTTAGGTGGGAGGAATGACTGGGTCAGTTGGAAGGACGGTTTCGTTTGTATGTATTCCGCATTGCGTACCGCGTCGATGGAGATGTTTCTTGTGACAAGAGAATCACTATTCATTTTCTCCGCTCTACCCTTTCGCCATGTCTGTCTGTGCTTCGTTCTAGATCTCCTGGATTTCGTGCTGCGCTGTATACCGCATATCTCGCATGACTGAGCATCAGGTCTTCTCTCATACGCTATGGAAACTTCCTCCTCGCGTGCTGCCTGACTAACCTGACCTAGGCCATCGGTAGTGCGAGAAAGCTCTTCCAGTTCCTTGCCACGTGTCCGAGCATTCGGCGTTGCACGACCAATCAGAGCATTTGACAGCAATGGACCAGCTAAGTATAGGTAACATTCTTTCTCTCTTACAGCTCGTGAAGTTTGCGGTGTTATTGCGCTGAGCCACCCGAGTAGCACCACTCGAAAGGGACCACGTCATCCACTCGTCGTCACTCCAATCTCGCTATCCCGCCGTCCACTGGCTCAATATCTCATCAGAACCCCTGATTCTCGCACCTTTTCCAGCTCGCATTCTGCCGAGTCTCTGAGCCGCCGCTTGTTGCCGCTCCCCGCAAACGCAACGTTTCGTCAATCCGGGCGATTGCACAATCACGACATGCAGCTCGCCATCAGGTGTTGACCTACGCTAAGCTCTACCGGGCCCTACTTTCCTTCCTTTTTCACTACTACCATCTACAATCAACACGAATCACCATGCCACCAACAGCCACTGAGACCATCACCGAGTCGCTTGGAACGCTTCGCTTCAAGGCGTCTGAGAGCGACAAGCCCACGCCTGGGCCAGCAGCGGCCGGCTCGAAGCCTTCGGTGCCGTTCGAGGAAGGCTACAAATACGCTCGCTTCCTCCCGACTTTTGATGCTGGAACCAAGCTTCCTCCCCTCGAGCCATTCGAGCATGTTGACCCTGGTGCGTGCATCCTTCCCTCTCCCGTTTTACGCACGCCTCCGGTCGCTAACTCCGTCGTGGGTGGTGCGTAGGATTGGCGGCGCTGAACGACCCTGAGCCCCGCTCGTTCCTCAAGGACGCGACGGAGGAAGAGTTGACGCCGGATTTTGGGTCCGATGTCAGTGGAGTGCAGTTGCACAAGTTGAGCGAGAAGGAGAGGCAGCAGCTCGCGCTGTTTGTCGCGCAAAGGGGTGTGGTTGCGTTCCGGTGAGTTCAGTTCGGGTGAAGGATGGAGGATGACACAGGGGCCGGAAACTGATACGGGTAGAAACGATACAGTGACCAGGAGTTCATTGATCAGGACCCCGAGTGGCAACTGAACGACTTTGGCGCGTGAGTCTCGGGCTGGGACACGTAGCGAGATCACGCCATGCTGACGCCTTTTCTCCTTTTCTTTATTTTTCTGCATTCGCTCAATCTCCTCATGATAGATTCTTTGGCCGCCTTCACATCCACCCTACTTCCGGCCAGCCTGCGGAATTCCCCCACTTTCACTTGGTGTACCGAGATGGAGGAGGAACGCTCAATTATGAGACGAACGAGCACCTCACTTCGTCGGTTTGGCATTCGGATGTGAGCTTTACTTCTTCAGCACTTTGAGGTGCTGTCTTGATGCTGATGGGTCGTTCCTCTTCAGGTCACGTACGAGGAGCAGCCTCCCGGTTTGACGGCTTTGTTCCTCTACGACTCTCCTCCCTCTGGAGGTGACACTGGGTGCGTCCAGTACCACTCTTTCTGTAAAAAATCCCTAGCTAACATGACCATCCACTCTGTAGATACGCCGAGTAAGCCGCATTTTCCACCCTCACCCCAATCCCCGTTCAAGTCTAACACGTGTCCTTACCCTTTCCAGCCAACGCGGGGCCTACAAGCACCTCTCGCCCGCGTTCCGGAAGATCCTCGAAGGCCTCGAAGCGACCCACTCGGGCGTCGAGCAAGCCAACTACTCTCGTAGCGGCAACCGCGGCGGAGTCGTCAAGCGCGAGCCGGTCATCAACACGCACCCGATCGTGAGGACGCACCCAGTGACGGGGGAGAAGGCGTTGTTCGTGAACCCGCAATTCACGAGAAGGATCGTAGGACTCAAGGTTGAGGAGAGTGATGCTGTAAGCTCAACCCCTTCGCTGATCCTTGCGAGCTCCTCCCAGAAGCTGACACGTCGCGCTCGTTTTCCCGCAACCAGATCCTCAAAATGCTGTACGACCACATTGCGAAGGGCGCTGATTTCCAGACTCGCCTTCGCTGGAAGCCTCGTACGGTCGTGCTGTGGGACAACAGGATCACGGCGCACACGGCTATTGTGGACTTTTCGAGGGGCGGCGGCAGACGACATGGGTCAGTTCGAGCTCTGCTTTGGGGGTTATCTAAAGGAGCTTTCTTCTGACCCTTTGAGTGGTGGCTTTTGTGCTTTCCAGAGCAAGAATCACGCCTCAGGCTGAGCGACCTTTCTTGCGAAAGGATTAGGGAGGGGTGGACACGTATTTTGCCGGTGAAAGGACAATGCGCTCTAAGCACAAAACATCAATGTGAAAATATAGCACCAACTTTTTTCTGTTCTCTCTTCTTGACTTTCTTTGAGGAGGGGTATATACGGGAAGAAATAAGCTTTGTGGCAGTCGTGGTCCGCGCTGTGCGAACGAAGGTCGCAGTTGCGCCTCGGGGGTCCGGAGATTCGAGCGCTCGTCTCGTCGACTGAAATAGGACGAAACGTTGGTTGTGCTCTTCCTCCTTCTCTCTATTTAGCAAATCTTTCGTACCGACCTCCAAGGAAGAACGAAGTAAGTTTGGACGGCTCCCGTTGCACCTGCCCAACTGAGCACACACGGGACCATCGCGTCCGCGTTCGGCGAGCCCCTTCGCTTCCTCCCGGACACTCATCCTCCTCTCGTCCGGTCACAGGCAACACGATGGCGCTCCCCCCGAAGAAACGCATCATCTGCTTGTCCGACGGAACGTGGCAAGTGCGTCCCCAGTTCTGTCGATACTTTTCTCTCGCCCGCCTCCGCGCGCGTACTCGGCCGGACGGACCAGCTTGTGGGGTGGCGACCCGAACAAAGCTGACCTTTCGCGGCGGAGAGCAGGACGGGCTGACCCAAGTCGCGAGCGGGTATACAAATATCACGAGGCTGTCTAGGGCGCTCAACAAGTACGACACGAGGACGTGAGAAGCCACCCCTTCCTTCCACCGCGCAAGTTCTGTTGACTGACCTTTGGGTCGCCTCCGAGCCCAGCTCGCCTCCGATCCTTCAGATTGTGTTCTACAGCAGTGGGCTCGGTAGTGATTCCGGAACGTTCGGAAAGCTTGAGGGCGCTGCTGGGTCGGAAGCGGGGCTGGCGACCAAGATTGAGGAGTTGTACGAATTCCTCAGCGCGAACTGGTGTCCCGGTGATGAGGTGCGTCCTTTGTCTATGTGCCTGATTGATATACTTTCTGATTCTTTAATGCTCACAGGTGTTCCTCTTTGGATTCTCCCGCGGCGCTTACGAAGGTCCGTTCACATCACCTAACCTCCGCGTCGCTACGTCCGCTGACGTTGACCCCCTTTAGCTCGAATGGTCGCCAGTATCGTCGACAAAATCGGCTTCCTCAACCCCACTCAGATGGAACAGTTCCCAGAGCTGTTCGTCGCTCTCCAGAAACAGGGCAAGAACCCCGACAACGCCGAGATCCGCGACTCGACAGAGAAGCTGTTGACGCCGTTCCGCGCTGCTGCCAAAGTCCAGGCTCAGGAGGCTGGCAACCCACCTTTTCTCATCAAGTAGGATAACCTTCTTGTTAGCTGTAAGTGACATTGCTGACACATGTGCCTCATCAGCTGCGTTTGTGTGTTTGACACGTAATTCAGGTTCTCTTCTCACGAATGAAGAACGTAAGCTAATCAACATGCTGACCAGTGTCGGCTCCTTGGGCCTCCCCGTCGAGCTCATGAAAAAGTCCCCTGCAACCGCATCTTTGTTTGGATTCTCCAACACAAACTTGGGCTGTGAGGCGTTCGCTTCCGAACTGCTCCTTGTGTGAACTTGGCTGACGTGGCCGTTGGTTTAGCGCATATCGAACTCGCCCTGCACGCGTTGGCCCTGGATGAGACGAGAAAGGACTTTTTGCCTGTAAGAGCTTCTTCTGCCTTCTGACAAATGGACGTTCTGACGCAAAGTTCGCACAACAGACCAAGTGGAAGCAGACGCAGAAAGGGAAGGACAAGGGTCAGGTCCTCAAGCAAGTCTGGTTTGCGTACGTGCTTTGAGTTCTCCAAATTTCTCGCAGTGTGTAAGAATCTCATTTGTGCAGTGGCTCTCACTCCGACGTTGGAGGAGGGTGGGACCAACACGACCTCGCCGACATCACACTCGCCTGGGCCGTCAGCAACACCGCCAACATCCTCTCGTACGACCTCAAGTGAGTTGACTGGTTGTTTGTCAGAAGAATATTGTCTGACCTCCTTCTCACAGGTACATCAATTCGATCCCGAACCCGACTGCGCCATACGGACAACAACCGCCTCACAAGTCCGTTCCCCTTTCCCTCCGTTTCCCTCCCCTGCAAGCACTGACCACCTCCACTCTGTGACAGCCCTCGTACCGGAATCTTTGCCCTCACCGAAGCCGTCGTCCGCAAAGCCCCCACCGAAACGAACGACATCACGCACGAGACCGTGCACCCGAGCGTCCTCTGCCAGCTCAAGCTCTCGCAATCGTACCGCGGAGTCCTCACCACCACGCCTTCCCTTGTCGCTCCCATGCCGGCTGGGAGCTTTGAGGGTGTGTTTAGGGAGGAGTGGAAGGGGAAGGAAGGACAGGCGGTGAGGCCGGTCCCGGTCAAGCTTGCTGCTGTTACGGCGCACAAGCAGGGCTCGGTGGAGAAGGCGGTGGGGACGGCGGCGGGGGTGATTGGTGGGTTGATCCATAAGGTTGAGCATAGTCTGTGACTAGGAATTGGTGTGGTGCTCGAGGAGATTTTTTCTTAGTAGCTTTGACTTTGCAGTTCATTCTTTTTATTTTGTGCAGACCAAGCTGGCCATGTTTGTCGCTCGCCAATACTGGCTATGGCAAAAGGAGAACTGCAACCACTGTCAACTCTGTCGACAGCTCTCTTGAGCTTGCATCCAACAAGCAGCAAACCAACAGCAGGGACGACCAGGGGTGGCTACCCGCGGCAGGCGGTGTTTTCAGGTACACGTGGTGCTTCCATTACATGAGCGGTGCTGAGTCGGCGGCGGTTATGGCGCTCGGAGATAGCCCGGCGCGGGCGCGTGCCGTGTTGCCGACGGACGCAAACTTCTGCCTCGCTCCTTTCTTCGCGTCTGTCTCTGTCGTTGCAGCTAGAAGGTGCAGAGTCATCCAGGGGGTTTGCTTCTTTGCCTACTCCACCTCCGCCTCCACCTCCACTACCGGACACGTCGAGCTCGGCAACCACAGTCAGCGCTAAAAGTAAGCACAGACGAGACGCGTGCTCCCGGGCACGGAACAACCTCGCTGATTCGAATCGCCCTTCTGCTATTTTTTCTCGGCCTGTGTCCCTTCAGCACCGGACTTCTCCTTAGCTACATCACAGTAAGCTCGGAGATCAGCAGCGGGCGCCCACGAGTAAGCAGCACAATTCAAACCTCCGAGACGAATGTCCGGGCAGCAGTGCGCCATCAACTCTCGCTGACACAACTGGCCCTGCTCGTTTTTCGCCCTCCTCACAGCTCAAACCAACGTCGGAACACTCGGGATCCCTTCCTCTTGACCTCTTCTCCAACCATGGCGACACACAACTCCCCTGCCCCGACCCTCGTCGACGACGACGCGTCCTCCGGCGGTGCCCACAGCGCTGCCTCGATCCCCAAAGTCGCGCCCACCGCCTCTCCCGCCAACGCTGGCGGTTCCTCTCCGGCATCTGTGACGAAGGCTCTGGAGACGGAGGAGGGGCCACTGTATGCGGGAGAAGGGACGGAGGAATCGCCGTACGCGGTCAAGTGGTTGCCTGGGGAGCCGGGCAATCCACAGGAGTGGAGCAGTGTGCGCAAGTACACGATCGTCGCTAGTGTGAGTTTCGGGCCCTGCAGTTGCTTCAATGGTGCTCAGTAGCTGATTTGTCATTGGCATCTATTCAGGTTGCGGTCTCTACGCTGTGTAAGTCGGCCACGCCCCTCTCGTCGGAACGGTGGAGGCAGGGTCCTCCGGCAATAGCGCGTCGGAACCGGCACTGACTCTTTGCGGGCTGATGATGGGAATGGAAAAAAGGTGTATCGTTTGGATCGTCGGTTTACGCTGGAGGAATCAGTGACATGATTCAATACTTTCATGTTTCGACTGAAGTCATTACGTTGGGTGAGTGCTCCCTTTGCTTTGGCTGGACGGCTGGTCTGGCGGGGGCGCTGACGCGATGGTTGGAAGGACTGTCGTTGTATGTTCTTGGGTTTGCGGTGGGACCACTTTTGTGGGTGAGTGTATTTTGGGTAAAGCAGATGTGGGTGTGGACGATAGGCGCTGATGATGAATGCTTTTTTTTGCAGGCACCGTTCTCGGAGCTCCTTGGACGTCGGTTCATCCACATCGTCACCTACTCGCTTTTCGCCGTAAGTCTCGGTCATGTACATGTTAAAGCACAGGGAGGGAGCCGCCACGCAGCCACCAGGGCCGCCACGGCAACGTGCTCGCCCACCTCGCGTCAACACGTGTCACACGAGCTAATTTGCTCATGGACCTCTTCCCTTCCAGTTGTTCCACATTGGCGCTGCGGCAGCCCGCAACATCGAGACTCTTTTGATTTGCCGATTCTTCTCTGGGTGAGCTTACTTCTCTCAATGGGGCGAGAAGGGAATGTGCTCATCCCGCTGGCGGATGTAGATTCTTTGGCTCAGCACCTCTCACAAACTCCGGTGAGTAGAGTCTGGAACATTCACAAAGCCCATTATCTGATAAAGCTGTGCAGGCGGAGTTATTGGTGACATGTTTAACGCCAATGAGCGAGCGCTCGCCATGTCGTGCTTTGCGGCGGCTCCGTGAGTGAAGCCTCTGAAGAGAGGTAATCACGCTGACCACAACTACGTTCAATCAGGTTCCTTGGTCCCGTTCTCGGTCCAATCGTCAGTCCGTTTGCTTCGGATCCATCATAGCAACGTGCTCACTCCGTTCACCGCACTCAGGTCGGCAACTTCATCGGCGAGAACACGAGCTGGCGCTGGATCTTCTGGGTCGAAACGATCTTTTCGTTCGTCATGTACGTTATACATGCGCTCGTGCCAGAAACCTATGCGCCAGTCTTGCTTCGATGGAAAGCGGACAAGCTGTCGAAGGAGACTGGGAGAGTTTACATGTCCGAGTTTGACTTGAAGGCGCCGAAAGGAGGTGAGTGGAGGACTTTTATTTTGGGTTCGAAAAATTGAGAAAACGAGCTGACAGCATGTTTCTTCGCAGAAACTCTTGTGCACAAGATCAAGATCAACCTTACCCGTCCTTTCATCCTCCTTTTCCGCGAGACGATTTGCTCGCTCTTTGCGCTTTACGCCGCTGTTGTCTGTAAGTCGACGCTGACCTTCCGAAACATCTCAAGTGATTGATTGCTAACTCGATCACCATCTTTCCAACCTCAGATGGAACACTTTAGTGCGTCGCGGCGCTCCGCCTTCTCAGACCACCATCACCGCCGCCTGCTGACCTGACTCATTTCCCTAGCCTTCTGTTCGGCGCTTTTGACATTGTCTGGGTTGAAGTCCGAGGATGGTCACCAGGATTGGCTGGATTGCCATTCATCGGCGTCGGAGTCGGTACGTCGGCACTCCCTCTTACACCTTCCATGATCTCGAAGCAGTGCTGACGTGTTGTATGTGCAGGAATGGGCCTCGCTATTGTAATCGTAAGGCTGCCAAACCAAAGTAAGTTGCTATACAAGAGCACGGGTTGACAGCGCTCTCTGCAGAATGTTTTCGTCAACAAGAAATACGGACGGGACGCCGCCGCGGCTGGTGGCAGCCTTCCTCCCGAGGCTCGTCTTCCTGTTTGTGCTCTCGGAGGTGCGATGCTGCCTATCGGGCTTTTCTGGTGAGTCTTTGCTTAGGTAGTGTGGATGCCGCGACGAAGGCTGACGTGGCGGGTTTGCAACTAGGTTCGCGTGGACTTGTGGACCTAGTGTTCACTGGATTGTTCCCTGCTTGGCTGTCATTCCCTTCGGTTCGTCAGAATGATGATTAGATAGAAACACGTTGCTGACTTGAGCTTTCCGACAGGCTGCGGCATGGTTCTTGTCTGTGCGTCGACGTGTCCTCCTTTCCGTTTCGGCAAAAGCTGATCACACGTTCGCTCGCAGTCCTCGCCATGATGAACTACCTCGTCGACACGTACCTCTTCTTCGCCGCTAGTGCCCTCGCGGCCAACTCCGTCCTTCGATCCATTTTCGGAGCTGTCTTCGTAAGTCTTGCTCGCGATTGCGTCCTAGCAAACGTCCACTGATCCTCATTCTTCCGTAGCCTCTGTTCACGACCCAGATGTTTGATCGCCTGGGCTACCACTGGGCTCTCACTCTTGTCGCTTTCTTGTCCCTCATGCTTGTTCCCGTAAGTCCCTTCTTCATTCCATCCCTTCACTCAGCTCGAGCTGACCCCCGCTGCTCGCAGATCCCCGTCCTATTCTACATCTACGGCGAGCGCATCCGAGCCAACTCTGCCTTTGCACCCGGCCACAAAGCCGCTCCTCCACCCAAGACTCAAGCGGAGAAGGATCTCGCTGTTGAAGTTGCCGAAGCGGACTTGGCGCAGGAGGAGGATCTCGAGTTGGCGAGGTCGCGCTCGAGGGCCTCTGCGGCGGCTCAGCAGAAGCCTTGAATGCATGGAAGGGGGTCGGTAGAAGAGAGCAGGATTGCACATGATCATCTCACATAGAACTCGTACTCGTAATGGCTTGAAGCATCTGCAAATTAGCAGCCTTAATCATCATCGTTCCGCGACCCCCCAGCCACGTGTTTCCACTCCATCAAGCCGCGCCTCAGACACAAGCTGATCAGTAGAGCCCTTTCCTAAACTTAAGCAACCTCCTTTGTCTGGTACTTTGAGATGGAGCTCGCCCGAGTCCTTCTTCTCCTTCGACTGACCCGTCGGTGGTCGGCCCAGGCCACACGGACTCGCCCGTCGGTCGAGCTCGGCCGTCGTCGCCCGAGCTACCGTTATCTTGGCCAGACTTTCTACTCTCGCCTGCTCTTTGCTTTTCTTCTACTCCACCACCTCGCAACACAACACACAGTCGTAGACAAGAATGGCCCCATCAATCCCTGGGCTCCCTATCACGCCGTCGTCCGTCAAGCTGTCAGAGGAGGAGCGCAAAGCCGGCAAATGGTCGCGCGCGAACATCCAGCGAGCTGTAGAGTTGATGCACCGGTACGTTTGATGCTGCATGTTGAAGTTGGAGTTACAGAGCTGATGAAAGGGATGCTGAACAGTGATGGACTATTGGTGATCGAGAACATCATCGACAAGGAGGATCTTATCAAGTTGCGCGACGACATGCTCGTCACCGCGAGGGAGGTCAAGGCGGCCAAGACTGAAGCTACGGATTACAACCATGGTATCATGAGTAGTCCGTCCTTTTTTGTGGAATGTGTCATGCGCATAGCTGATGAATCTCAATGCGCGAGCAGACTTTCTCCAGGCTCCGCCGCTCCAGAAACAGGCCCTCCGGTTCCCCTCCGTATACCAGAACCCGTTCTGCGTCCAAATCGCCGAAGCGTACTTGGGTCCAGACCTCCAGATGCCATTCATCACCGCCAATGTGTATGTCCCCCTTTCCACACCCTGTTTTAACATCAGCTAACAAAACCACACCAACACCACGCCGCGTCCTCCAGCGCGATCGCTCATACGACCGAACGCCAACCAGTGCACAAAGACGCTTCCTTCATCCACCCGACCGCACCCTTCATGGGGATCTTCAACTTCCTTCTCTCCGACTTTACGCCCGAGAACGGGTCGACCGAGTTCTGGTTGGGGTCGGCGCAGAGCACGCTGCCGGTCGAGCAGATGTGGAGGTCGAAGGAGTCAAAAGCCCCGACTTGTGATGTGAGGCCAGAGTTGTTGGACGAGAGGAGGAAGACGAGGGAGCCGAGTCAGGTGACGGTGCCGTTTGGGAGCGTTCTTTTTCGGGATGTGCGCACGTACGCGACTTTTCATCTCGGGTGCCTGGATTAGTAGAGATTGTGCTAACGCCGAGTTAATTTTTGGTGATAGTTGGCACGCGGGAATGCCGAATCCTAGTGATGAGGATCGTATCATGGTCGCTGTAGCCTACCAAAGCAGCTGGTTCCCTCGCGACAACCGGTTCTTGGTGCGTTCTTCCACATTTTCCACGTTCGCCCAGGCGCTAACCCCACTATTTTCCTTTAAATACAGGTCCCTGAATCCTCGCGAGAGCTGTTCACGAGTAACCCAAAAGTGAACGTGCTGTGCAAGTACGTGCCGGACAACGAGTGGGTCAAGGTGTCGCAGCTCTGGGGCAGGGATGAGCCGATGGAGTTGATCTACAGGCCCAACCCTGACGGGTGGGTCACAATTGGGGAAGTCGAGCCAGAGAGTAAGGCCATCGACCTCGACTTTAACCCGGCGGCTCATGGGTAGAGAGTTTGAGGGCGCACGTAACTTGATGCATTGGACCCTTACACGTGGCCTGAATTTCCCTTGGCAGCATCACGGCAAGATAGCACTTGTGTTGCAATTTCTTCGAGGGTGTGATAGGTGAAACGCAAATAACTGCAGATGAATCAAGCCACGTCCTGGACGCTGACACCTTTTTGGAAGCTAAAGCGGAGTGTTCGAGCTCCGACGCGTCTCGTAGCTCCTCTCGCTTCGACCACGACTCGCACGACCACTTGCACGACGCGTGCACGACCGCTCACACTATCGAAACTGCTCATTCTCCAGCCTAACATCGTCGTTCTTTTACCCCTGAATGGCGACTCAGTTCTGGGTTCGTCAAGGGAACGAATCGACCCTCGTACTCCGGTTCGGAAACCTCAGCACTTGCCTCGATGCCGACCTACCAGTCTTCTCCGATACAAAAGTGCTCTACTTGTTTGGAAAACATCTTTGTGGCGGGATTGATGGAAGACTGGTGAGGCAGGAGAGCGAACAAGAGGAGGTCGTCGTCGAGCTCGGAGAGTCGTGGTCGGCGGGGAGGTTGAATAGCAGAGGGTTGGGAAGGACGGGCGTCATCAGGTTTACCTATGAAGTTCCAGTATCCGGTGTGTCTTCTCTCCTTCTTTTAGACCGGCAGCTCTTATCGTTGATTGAGATGGAAATCAGGAAGAACGGGCTGGCATGGGGAGGGACGATCGCTGACTCTTTGGGAGGAATCATGCAGAGGAGATCCAATATCCTTACTTCAAGGATCTGTACCCGGCCGTTCGCCCGTCGTCCAACGAGCGCGCCGAGTTTGCCCCCGCCGCAACCAACTCGCTCCTCCTCCGCACGTTTGGAATGTGCACTCTCTCAGGGAAGGAAGACATAAGTTATTGTCACCTTATTCAAGCTTCAAGAGGAGATGCAAGTCCTTTTTTTCTGTGCTTTTGAAGCCTGAGCTGACACGACGCGCGCGTGCTAGATCTTTGAGCACTACATCCTTCCTCGAGGGACCGACGATCCAACCGTCCTCGGCCTCGGTTCCGCGAAGAATGGGATCATGCTCAGTCAAACCATTCACACCTCACAAGAAAGTGGAGCTCTCATCCTCCTGCCCGTGAGCATTCGCTTCGTCGTCCGACTTTGTTTACTTCTGATGCTGAACACGTGTACCTTTTTTTTTTGTCGCCGCCACAGCTCCCACTCGAGACCGACCCTGCTCTCGCTCCTCATCCAAACTCGACCCCAACACAATTCGCTCTCATTCGCGCTCGTTCCACTCTCTACATCCCCACCGTCTCTGAGCTCCCTCCGACTTTCGACTTCCTTCAAAACCCACCTCACGAAGAGTTCTCGTGGAAGCCGAAGCACGACCGCATCGTCCAGCTCCCGCCTTACTGGCTGTGTATTTACGTCTTTGTGACGGGTATGGTGGCCCAGTATGGCGAGCCCGAGTTTAGGGACCACGCGAGGCAGCAGCAGTACCAGCTGTTCGCCGAGTACGACGAGCGATCCGAGGCGGCGGAGACTATGGGAAGCGCGGACCCGGAAGCCGAGAAGGGACGGGGGTTCTTGAAAGAAAAGGGAAGGGCAAGCGGTTTAAATGCCGTGGTTGAGCGCTGGAGGGCGGACGTCGACTAGCGGAATCGCTCCAGCCAGATGCGGTCTCGCCCGCCCGCACACTCCTTCCAAAGCTTATCAAACACTAGAAAATTGCATGGTGCCTCTTAGTTTCTCTCCTGTACTTTGTGTTGTATCTGTGATGTCTCTTTCGCGCTTCCCGTAGTAGAAACCACGTCAGCTCAGTTCGGATGTGGCTCGAGCGTGTCTGTGGCAAACTTGCGGGGGTGTCGCGTCGACGCGTCTTTGCGCTCCTCTCGCGACCGCAATCTTGCACGCGCACAACCATCACCGACCACAACTCGCATCATCTAGCGTCCAAACTTGTGCCACGTATCTCCAGG
Source organism: Pseudohyphozyma bogoriensis (assembly GCA_024364755.1). NCBI lineage: Eukaryota > Fungi > Basidiomycota > Microbotryomycetes > Chrysozymaceae > Pseudohyphozyma > Pseudohyphozyma bogoriensis. The sequence continues at coordinate 534,627 of JALBUQ010000002.1, forward strand.
CGGCCTACCAGCTACCAGCCATGCCGACGTTCTTCTCGATCCGACACGGCGGCACGACCGAGCGCGTCCTCCACTTCCACCCAAACTCCAAGAGCGTCTCCAGCGACGCTCCCACGTTCAGCGACACGAAGATGCTCTACCTCTTCGGGAAGCACCTCTGCGGCGGCCACGATGGCCAGCTGGTCAAGCTCGAGAATGGCGTCGAGCAGGTCGTCGGTCTTGGCGACAAGTGGACGGTCGGGAGGTCTGGCCAGAGAGGCGGTGCGGTGTTCACGGAGTATGTCTATGTCGTACCAGACTCTGGTGAGTGCTTCACTCTTTTTTTTTTTGAACAAAGCGAAGCTGACTTTGAGAGCATATTCTCAGAAGAAATCTCTTACCCGTACTTTAAAGATCTCTCCTCCGTCGTGCGACCGTCAACGAAAGAGCGTGTCAAATTCACCGAGCCCTCCGAGCGAGCGCTCCTCCTGCGAACTTTTGACTGTTGTTCGCTTTGTGCGGTTCCAAGCTCCGACCTGCAAAACTGTCACTGGATTAGAGCCACGCGTGGTCGCGTATGTTACACCTACTTCTCAAATCTGTGAAGCAAGTTGAGCTCGTGCGCGTGTACATACAGGTGTTTGACAACTATATCGTGCCTCGAGCCATCGGAGACGATGAGGACTCGACAGTCACGAGTCTTGGGAGTGCGAGGAATGGCATCAAGCTCTCCCACGTCCTCCATCGCTTTCAAGAGACCGGAGAGCTGCTGCTCCTCCCGGTGCGTTCTCTTTTTGACTTGTCACCTATCCTCTTGCTGACGTGGTGGACCCGTTTGTTGAAGCAGCTGCCTCTGGAGACGGATCCGGGGCGAGCTCCCGCCCCCAACTCTACGCCTACTTCTTTCGCCATCATTCGACATCTTCGTACTCGCACCATCTCCTCCATCTCCGACCTCCCCTCCACCTTCGACTTTGTCAACAACCCCCCACACCCCCAATTCGCTTGGAAGCCCGAATACGACGAGCAAGTTCAGTTGCCACCGTATTGGCTCCTGATGTACACCTTTGTCTGTGGAATGGTTGCTCAGTATGGCGTTGAGGGGTTCAGGGAGAAGGTTAGGAGGAGGCAGGACGACATTTTCCGCTCCTTCGACGACCGCGCCGACGACGCCGTCACGACGGGAAGCGCCGACACCGAAGCTGGGAAGGGGGATAGAAGTGAAGGTGATGGAGACAGGACCGACGGTGGGTCAGGGAGACCAGGCGGCGCTGGAGAGGGAGGAGCGCGTCCTCCTGCGCACGACGACGACGACCCCCGGACGCCACGTGCGCCAGGCCAGCCGCGTCAGGGACCGGGGGCGGGAGCGGGAGCGGCGGCGGCGGGGCAGACGTTTTCGGAGAAGATGGGAAGGACGAGGAGCTTGAATTTGATGGTCCAGAGCTGGAGGGCAAATGTCGCTATGCTTTCGAGCTCAGAATCACCCCTCCCCGATGCGGTCTCGCCCGCCCTCGCCCTCCTCCCCAAGCTCACCAAATACCACACTATTGCTTGATACCCCTTCGTCTCTATCGTGTAGTTTAATTGCTTTGTGATGCCCATCCCGCGCTTCCAGAAGAAACCACGTCAGCGATCATTTTCCGAGTGTGGCTCGAGCTTTTTTGCGTTGACTCTCGCGGCGACGACGAGCGCCTCGCTTCGCTCGCTGCTCCATCGCCGCCCAGCAACCGACGTTCACCTGCGACCAGGACCCTGGCAGCCCCAGCACCACGATGAGCTTCAACTCGTCCGCGCTCCCGTTCCTGCCGCTCGTCGAGGCGACGCCCGGCGCCGATCAGCTCGCGCTCGTCGCCGCCATCGCCCGCATCGCGCCGTTCCTCGTCCCGTCCTCGCTCGCCGAGTCGACGCTCGCGGTCCTCCCAGCCTCAGCCGAGTACTACATCCTCCAGGACGAGCCGCTGTCCGCCGACCAGGTGTTTGCGTTCCTCGACGGCGGCGCGCGCAAGTTTGTCACCAAGGACCTGGCGCTGCTCGGCCAGGTCCCCCAGGATCGCCTCGTCCTCCGCCTCGACACGGCGACGGCCACCGTCCTGGCCGACCCTGCCGTGCTCGCCGCCATCTCCGGCGTGCTCCTCGAGACGGCCTCGTTCGCGGAGAACCTCCTCAAGTCGTTCCGCACCGCCCTCAGCCTCGCGACCGGCCGCCCGCGCGACCTCTTCGTCCTCGCCACGACCAGGACCGACGAGGTGATCCTCGGCCAGCCAGCGGCCCTCAAGCTCATGCGCAAGTCCGTCAACGGCACCTCCGTCCTCCCCGTCTCGTACCTCTCCACCGCCGTCACGACCAACATCGCGCCCAAGCCCGAAGCCGGCAAGCTCCCCATCACCACCCTCTTCACCTCTGCCCTCAGGAGCGACCGGCCAGACGGCCTGTTTGCGACCGTGCCCGTCTCGACCTCGTCCGTCCCCTCCCCGCTCGGCCTCGTCTACTCGTCCGATGCGTCCATCGCCAACTCAATCATCTCCGGCAACGCCGTGTACTACTCCCGCTCGAGAAACGCCTTGTGGAGGAAGGGCGAGACGTCGGGCGCGATGCAGATGGTCGAGCGTATCAGGATGGACTGCGACGAGGACGCGATCGAGTTCCGCGTCCTCGAGACGGGACCCAACGGCGAGAAGGACGGCTTCTGCCACATCCCCGACCAGATCTCGTGCTTTGGCGGTCCGTCCGGCCTCGGCGAGCTCGAGTTGACGCTCAAGTCGAGGATGAAGGAGGCTCCAGCTGGCTCGTACACCGCGAGGCTGTTCTCTGAGCCCGCGTTGCTCAAGGCCAAGATCATGGAGGAGGCGGGCGAGTTGTGCGAGGCGACCGAGAAGGACGAGATTGCTGCCGAGGCGGCTGACCTCATCTACTTTGCGTTGACCAAGTGTGTGGCTGCCGGCGTCGGATTGAAGGACATCTCGAAGGTTCTCGACAAGCGGAGCCTCAAGGTCACGAGGAGGAAGGGCGACGCGAAGAAGGAGTGGGTCGAGAAGCTTGGTTTGAAGCAGGAGCAGGCTACTGGCGTCGCTGGAGGCGTCGGAGCACCCGGCGAGCTCCCCAAGGAGGCCGCACAAAAAGTCGTCGAGGCCACGTCAGCCGACGACACCATCCGCTGCCAGACGTTCGACCTCGCCACCGTCGACGCCAAGCAGCGCGCTGCGCTCCTCAAGCGCCCTCTCATGTCCTCCTCTGACATGATTGCTCGTGTCACGCCCATCATCGACACCGTGCGAAATGGCGGCGACGAAGGCCTTCGCTCCCTCGTCGTCAAGTTCGATCGCTGCCAGCCCGCCTCGAACCCCGACTTCCCTCTCGTCCTCAAAGCGCCTTTCGCTCCCGAGTCGATGGAGCTCGACGCGAAGGTCAAGGCCGCGATTGACCAGGCGTACCACAACATCGCCGTTTTCCACGGCGCGCAGATGGACAAGGAGAAGACCACGCTCGCGATCGAGACGATGCCCGGCGTCGTTTGCTCGCGCTTCGCCCGCCCGATCGAGAGCGTCGGTATCTACGTCCCTGGCGGAACCGCCATCCTCCCCTCCACCGCCCTCATGCTTGCCGTCCCAGCTCAGGTCGCCAAGTGCTCTCAAATCACCCTCGCTACTCCCCCTCGTCCGGATGGCACCATCTCGCCCGAGATCGTTTACATCGCGTCCATCACTGGCGTCAGCTCGATCGTGCGCGCTGGAGGCGCTCAGGCCGTCGCTGCCATGGCGTACGGAACCGAGTCGGTCCCCAAGGTCGACAAGATCTTTGGCCCTGGAAACCAGTTTGTGACGGCCGCCAAGATGGCGGTGTCGATGGACTCGGGATCGTCTACTGCTATCGATATGCCTGCTGGTCCCAGTGAGGTCTTGGTGCGTTCCTAGTCCAGCTTGGCCTTCGTGAGTTTTCGCTAATCTAGACTCTCCCCCACTCTGCAGGTCGTCGCCGACGAGACCTGTGTCCCCGCCTTCGTCGCCTCCGACCTCCTCGCTCAAGCCGAGCACGGAATCGACAGCCAAGTCGTCCTCCTCACCGTCGCCCTCCCCGACTCGACCATTGCCGAGATCGAGTCCGAGATCCACTCGCAGGCGCTCGCGCTCTCGCGCGTCGACATCATCAGGAAGAGTATCGCGCTCTCGCTCATCATCAAGTGCAAGGATATCGAGGAGGCTATGGAGTTCAGCAACGCTTACGCCCCTGAGCACTTGATTCTTCACACCCATGCGGCGAGTGCGTTGCTGGATAAGGTTCAGCACGCTGGCTCGGTCTTTGTGGGTCCCTACAGTCCCGAGAGGTGAGTTTTAAACGCCATTCTTTTTCCAAGATACTGTTTGCTGATTGGGTTCGCTGCTTGTAGCTGTGGTGACTATGCTTCTGGAACGAACCACACTCTTCCTACCTATGGTAAGCCTCTCTCTTCTCAATCACGCCACGTCAGCTTGCTCATCCTCTTTCTCCCTTTTAGGCTACGCTCGGTACATTCAATTCTTCTGATCCGGCATCTTTAGAGGCAAATCACTGATCTTCTTGTGCTGCTAGTCAATACTCTGGAGTTTCGACGTTGTCGTTCCTCAAGCACATCACTTCTCAGGAGCTGACGCTTGACGGTCTGCGAGCACTCGGTTCGTGTTCTCCTCTTGCTGTCTTCTCTTGCGCTCCGTCTGACGCAAGCTTTCCATCATCAGGACCTGTTGTGGAGACGCTTGCGACCGCCGAGGGGTTGGATGGCCACCGCAACGCTGTGACGGTGCGATTGGAGAAGATGGGCCGCACGGCTTGAGATGTTGTCGGCGTTGGGAGATAGGATTCGCTTGAAGATGATAGACCACCCCTTGTGTTTTACCCTGTGAGAAAGATAATAACAGAGAAACACCTCCGCCATTGTTTTATTTACACTATTATACTGTTTTCGGCGAGAGAGGGTCTGCGCGTACGGCCGACGAGCTGCGAGCGGCAACAAGCTCGATCTGCGTGCGAGCCGGGGCCGGCCAGGTCAGCTCTACCTCGTACTCGTCGCCGCTTTGCCACATACCACGCCACGCTCCAGCTCATTAATTACTCGCCACCATCCCCCCTTTTCTACTCTTCTCGCCGTACCTTCCACCATCGCCTGCGCTGAGCCCGCTCCCGTCCTTCCTCCGCGCGCCGCCGCCGCTCTCCTCCGCTCCTCCATCAACGGCGCACGATGGCACCACCAGCGTACCGTGACCTCACGGATGAGGAGCGTCAGGAACAGGAGCACATGAATGATGCCCAGTCTGAGCGGTCCTCGTTCGACGATTGGCTGGAGGACCAGGAGATGGAGATGGGAGCGTCCGTCGTCTCGCTCGGCAACTTGTCGACGGCGAGTGGTGGAGCGAGGGTCGTGAGTGGTGGAGTACAGAGTAGTGGGAGTGGTGCGAGGGAGAGGGAGAAGAAGGTGCGGAAAGTGATGCTCGCGTGTGCTTGTTGTTTGTCGATTGGGAGGTGCGTACTCGCGATCGGAACGGGAGTGCGATGGTGCTGATGGAGGTTGATTTGGGGCCAGTCATTACGGTTCCTACGTTCTCGGACCGACCAAGACGAAGATGAAAGGCTCAGAAAGCAACTTCGCGTCCCTCATCTCGGCGTCGCAGCTCGTCAACACGGTCACGCCGCTCGTCGTCGGGTCGTTGGTCCCCAAGTATGGCGTGGAAAAGTGTGGGTTGGCTGCCACTGGTACGTCGTACCTGACTCGATCGTTTCAATGAGCGGAAAGTGGCGCTGGGAAAGGAGGATGCCGTGGCGCCACTCCTTTCACACCGCCACTCTTACCAACGAAGGCCACGTCACTGACGCTGTTCCTCCCTCTCAGGGGTGGTCCTCCTCGGACAGTTAATTGTGTGTTGGAGTCAACGGAACGGACCGGAAAGCGAGAGCGTCAACGAGATGGTCCTCGGTCAGTCGCACTTTTTGGTGCGTGGGGGCTTGAGCAGTTTAGCTGACACGAGGTGCACGGCAGGGTTGTTGATCTTTGGCTTGGGTATCGCCCCCTTGGCGGTTGTTCAAGTATGCTCAAATTACAGGTTTCTCCTGTTCTTCAAAGGCGCTGATTATGTGCGCACTTTAACAGGAAGCGATCGTCATCGGAGCGAAACGCAAAGGCTCGAAGTCGGTCGGACGTTCCGTCGCCGCCGCTCTCGTTTTCGGCAAGACTGTGCGTTTCTTCTTTGCTATGCTTTATATGTTGAGTCTCACTGTTTGCTCGACCTTTCCAGGCATCTTTCCTCGCATCCGCCACGGCCGAACCCCTCGCCTCTGTCAACGAGCGACTACCATTCATCACGGCGGCAACGCTTTCGCTCTTCTCGTTCTCAGCTTGTCTTCTCTACGCGTACCTAGCCAACAGCATTGAGGATAGGTCCGACGACGCCGAGACGCTGGAACATATCCGGAAGCACAAGCGCATCGTCGGCCCGAGTGAAGTCAGCACGTTCGGAGACCCGTTCTTCCTATATCTCCTCGTCTGGTGAGCTTTGACTTCGCCCGATTCACAAATCTAAAGGATTCGGTCTGATATATCTATGATTCAGTGTGCTGGCTGGCACGTGGTACACGCAGATTCACCTGTCGCCTTCGTTGCTCGAGACGATCTTCGACATGTCCGACTTGCAGTCCGCCGAGATCGCTTCCGTCATCCCGTTTGCATCGATATTTGTAAGTTAAAGTTCCTTTCTTACCCTATTTTCTCAGCGCCTTGAAAGAACCAAACGCTTCTGCTCGCAGACCTACCCCCTCGTCGGATGGGCCGTCGACAAGAACCCTCCGATACTCCGCCACCTCCTCCTTGCCGTGCCGATGCTCATGGGGATCACCTGGATCCTCATACTACTATTTTCATCACTCCTTCCGGCGCTGGTGGCGATCATCCCTCTGGCCCTAGGGAACGGACCAGCTCCCCTTCTTGTGGTCCTCGTCGTTTCTCGTATCGTATCCGCCCAGTGAGTTTCGAGTCCTTCTTCCGTTCAAGTTAAGCCAGCATTTCTGACCGCTCGATGCCACAGTCATCTCCCTACAGCACTCGGGCTTCACAAGTCGGCGGAAATGGTGAGCGCTCCACTTGACTTCAAACCACGACGTTCACCCCAGCTCACTCTGCACGTTCCCCAGGCCGGAGCAGTCCTCTTCCAAGCGCTCGCCGCCTCTCTTCTCTCAAGCTCGACACCCAAATCTGGCTCATTCCGAGTCGTGCTCCAGTTCCTAGCCACGGCAGCGAGCCAGCTCGGCGCCGTCGTCCTGTTGTGGAGATGCGTTGCGCGTCGAGAGGCGTCTGTGATCGCGTACGCGCCCATCGACGAGGAGGTGCAAAGGATAGAAGAGGAGCCGCAGGTGGAGGTGAGAGGGAGTAGGAGTGATCGAGAGACTGGACGAGGTGTGGTTGCGATCAGAGTGTTTGCGGGGTTGATCGCCGTTGCTTGGACAGTCTTCCTCGTCAATTGGTTGGGGAAGGGCTAGGGGGTGAACGATGGTAACGATGACGATTGTGATTAATGATAACGATAACAAAGCTGAACCGTACAGGTGGGTGACCCAGCACCCTCTAATGAATCCGTGTATGTGTATCCACTCCCACCCCAAGCTGGGGCCTCCCCCGCTCGAACCACGTCACGAAGACGCAGGAGCCTCCAGCGGTGCTCTCCCCATCCTCCCCCTCCCAGTTCCTGCAGGCCCCTCACATGATCGTGCAACCTTTATCAGCGCTCCCAGCTCCCGGCTTCTCCGTTTTCGCCTCGTGGCCTCCCTGCGGGTCGACGAGGATCCATCGCACGCCGCACTCGTTGCCGTCAATGTCGATGAAAGGGCGCGCTTCAGGGTCTCGGTAGTAGTACCTGAATGAACATTAAAAACAAAACCTGATGTGAGCGGAAGTAGGGGGTGAGAGTCAACGGAAAGAGAAGGGGGGAACGCACGGTCTGTTGGCTGACCCGAAGAGGCCGTTGTTCGCTTTCTGAAAAACACACCACATGAATCAGCAAACAATCCTTGGTAGGATCCCACCCTCACTCGAAAAACATACCAGTTGAGCTCGTGTCGGCTGGATGACATAGATCGCCGTCCCGGGTCCCGTGTGAGGAACGACCTCGTACCGCGATCCCGTGGGCCGAGCCACGACGTGGAGCGACGAAGGGCTGAACGAAGGGTCAAACGTCGTGATCTTTGGGACGTGCGCGTGCGTCGCGGTGGCCATGATGATCCGGTGAGAAAAAGGGGTGGTGGTTTGGGGTGTGTGGGCTTTGAGAGAAAGAGGAAAGAAGGTGGCAAATGGAGAGAGGAAAGCCAAGAGGGAGGGCGGCAAGATGGGTACGCTTAAAATGGACTCACGTCCTGCAAACAAAGGGCCGCCGCCCGGCTCTCCCCCAGTCCACAACAACGGGGCGGGGCTGGGGGGGCGCTGCAAAGGGCCCTTCCGGAGCGCACGCAGAAAGGGAAGCAGCCTCATTCCCTGCTAGACTAAAAGGGGTGTGATCCCTTCCAAGATGTGGGGAATCACCTTCTGGACTGGGCAGCCACGCGGTTGCGCCTGTCCTCGTCGCATCAATTCCGCCGCGAGGACAAAGGGAAGTCGAAGGACGGGAGCCGTCGTCGGGACCGAAGGCAACCCGCCGGAATTTTCGAGCCAGAGAGCCGAGTTGTGTATCTCCGATGGATGTCGACACAAGGAGGCAAGCTAGACTGCAAAAGGTAGAAGCGAGGTTGAAGATGACAAAAAAAGGTCGACGCGCCACGTATCCCTACCGGCCCCACAAGCAAAGCCTCCTCCACCCTCTCCTCTTCCTCCCGCCTCCCCCTCACCTCTTTCTCTTTGTTCCAGCAAAGCCTTTGAACCGAAGTCCATCGTCCGAGTCGTCGTCCGAGTCGTCGATGACGATGGGCGCTTGAGCGACCTTGCGCGCAGGCCGCTTCGCAGGCTCCTTCTTCTCCGGCGCCTTCGCTTTCGCTTTCGCCTTGCTCGTCGACGCAGCCGTCTTGGAGCTCGCACTCGACTTGGCAGACTTGAGCGTTGGGGTGAGACCATCCGAATCCCCATCGTCGTCCGACGCGAGCTCGTCGACCTCCTTCATCGTCACGTCCGACGCGTCGTCGTCGTCTGAATCCTGAGCACGAGCCTTGCCCTTGCCCTTGCCCTTCGCCGGGGCCTTCGGTTTCGGCTTGAAACTGAGCTTTGTCTGACTTGGGTCCGCCTCGTCGAAAGTGTCGCGCTTGGGCTTCTTCTTCTTGCTGTCTTTGTTCTGACTTTCGTACGCTAGACGATAGGAGGGCCAAAGCACACGTAAGTACGAGAGCGCTGGGCGTCATCGACACAAAGGGGGAATGATAGCGCGAACCTTTACCGAGACCGTAGTCGTCAATGTCGGCAACGACGAGAGCGGGAAGGACGCGTTCCTCTCGCGGGACTCGGGGCGCCGTCGAGTTCTTGGGCTAAAGGGAAGCGAACGTCTCGTCACTCTTCCGGATTATTCTTGGAAACAACCAAGAAAGAAGAGCTCACCCTGAACTTCTTGAAGTTGGGCCTCCCTGCCCACTGAGCGTCGACCTCGATGTCGTCCCTCGCTAGCGGCCTCTCCCTCCTAGCCAGCGCGATGACGTGGACGTCGAAGATGCCCTTGCCCGTCCTCTCTTCGGGCCACTGCTCCGGATGCTCCCGACGCGCCTGATCCTCTTTGATCATCCTCTCCATCTCGTCCTCTGCGTCCTCCTCGTCCCACTCCGCTCGATGACCCTTCTGAGCGTGCATCTTCGCGAGCGCGGGCTTGACAATCTTGAGCGCGTTGAAGTCGTCGTTGAACGCCTGGTCGAGCTCCTTCCCCTTTCCTTTGAGTGTCTTCATCCTCAGAAGGTTGCTGTTCGTCTTGTCGCTCTCCTCGTTCGCGGCGCCCTTCTTCCCAGCGACCGCCTTCTTCCCCTTCGCAGCGGGAGGGGCAGGCTTGGTCGACACCTTCTCCTTCTCCTTGGGCGTCTCCTTGACCACCTCCTCGGGCCTTTCACTCCTAGCCCTCTTCTTCTCCTTCACACCCCTCGACCCTCCCTCGTCCGCACTCGAAACCGCTTCGCTCGCATCCCTCTTCTTCCTCCTGCTCGTGCTCGAACTCGAAGCGATAGTCGGATCCTCCTCGTCCTCGTCGACGACCGAAAGCTGCGTCGCCTTGCCCTTCTTCCCTCCAGCCCTCGCTTGGGACTGAGACGAAGTCGAGTCGTCCGAGTCGTAGTCGGATCGCGCTTTCTTCTGCGGGCGACCGTCTTCTTCCTCGGCGATAGGCTGCTGAGCAAGGCCGGCTCGCCTCTTGAGACGTGGCTTGGTGAAAGTCGGGGCAGGCTTCATTCACTCATCAAAAGTCAGCCAATAATCGACATAGAAATCCAGATAAACAGTTACCATCGAGGAAGAGTCGACCTCCATCCCACTGCTCGCCGGCACCGTCTCCTCCAACGTCTGAGCGTCGGCCTGCGTCCTCGGGCCTCCAGTCGCGACGCTCGACGCCCAAAACTCGTCCACACTCGAGGCGTTCGTCTTAGCTCTCCTCGTGAGCTAAGAAGCAAAGTATGAGTTAGCGTTTTGCCTAACCTCGTCATGAAAGGGGATGATCACGAACCTTGCGAACAGGGGGAACGACGACTTCAGCCTCTCGCCTCGGGGCAGGGCCAGCGGCGGCACCAGCTCCCGAAGGCCCAGCTTCAGCTCCACCTTGGTTCGCAGGTCGGTACGTCTGCTCGTCAGGATGAGTCCCCGGAACGCTCCTGAACGACGAAGCTGGCGTCGGTGGTGCCGGGGTCGATTGAGGTGCTGTGGAGGGCGCGAGCAGCATCTCTGGTGATGGAGAGTGGAGCAGGGGTCAGCAACGACGCGATGATCGGGTCGTCTGAAGAGGTAATAGAAGAGAGACGAACGAGATTCATTGAGTACAGGTTCGGCAAAGAGGATCGAGATGTTGCATTCGTGGATCGCGCCAACGACGTCGTGACTCGAGGTATACGACTTGACCCCGAGCCTAAGTCACAAACGTGTTCTTTTCAGCTATCACTTCACACACGAAAGACGGAAACAAATCGGAAGACGCACCTCTTGGCAACACCTCTGAGCACGCTAGCGTTCTCCGGCTCGCCATTGGAAACCCCGACGGAGAAGGAAGAGTTCGGCGCAAAGATGAGCGACTTGAGCTGACGGTCCTGGATGCCTTGGGAGGCCTTGAATTCGTCGATGATCGAGATGATGGATTCGATCGACGCGTCCTGCTGAGGTGGGTCGAGAGAGATGAAGTGGCCTCCTCCAACCTCGAACATCCGCCTGTCCAGCGAGTCCTGTCGAGAAAGCCGCCCGATGTCAGCGAAGGTCAACCACGTCATCTTCAACCTTGCTCGCCCTTCAACGAAAGGAAACTCACAACGTCATTCCCACTCCTAAACGAGACTCCCAACACACCCTCAAACAACCCCTTCCTCCTCTCGTCAGGCTGGAAGCTGCTCTCCGTATAATCCCCCTCCCTGTCCTTCGGCACAAACTCGGCTGGGTCCGGCCACTCCGCCCAATCTTCCTCCAAAAACGAGTGTCCCCAGTACCTCCCCCAATCATACCCAACGTCACTATTCATGCTCAGCAACTGCTCCTGGACCGCCGTCAACCCCTTCTGCTTGTCCTTCGCTTTCTTGACATCCTCCTTCGCGCTCGACTTGGGTTCAAACTTGTAGAACAAGTCGATGTATTCTGGTGCGTCGGGAGGGCGGGGAAAGAGAGCGCCCTTGAGGAAGATTTGTTCGAGGTAGAGCTGGGAACAGATTGGGGTGTTGAGGAGGGATGCGATGCAGATGGAGGCGGTGCCGCTGATTTTGCGGACGATGAGGTGGGTGTGGTGAGGGAGGAAGATCTTGTAGGCTATTTTGATGCCTGTGAAAGAGGGGTTTGGTGGTGAGAGGGTGGGATAGGGGAGGAATGGGATGGAGGGACGGACCGAGGCTGGACGCTTCCGCGGCGTGCTTGTCCTTGACCGTCTTGTTCGGACTCGACGCGTAGCAGATGATGACGGGCACCCATTTAACCCTTGATCACCTTCCACGTCAGCTTATGGTTCATCCAGAACTTCCATAAAAACACCACTCACGTCATGGAGTACTTCCTCGCCTTGGGGAAGCTGACGACGTCGCCTGACTGCAGCTCGTAGCTCTCGCCCGGGTCGACCGACTTGAGCTCGCCGTCGCGCTCGACAAAGACTATGTCGGGTTTCGAGCTGAGCGGCCTGATGCTGAGCGTGTAAGGGTCGAGGTTGGTCGCCGAGTCCGGTTGGTCCTCCTGCCGTCCGCGCATCAATCAGCACTCCACCCCCTCCTCGCACCAGTTTTCAATGGGGAGAGAAAGAGAACGCACAACCATCTCCCTCGTCCACTCTCCAGTAGTCAAATCCCAAGCGCCCTCTTTTGGGATCTGCGGGTTCTTGATCCGAAAGTCGACTGGCGTGTCCTTTGTGTGCGTCGTGACCTCGACGCCGTCCTTGTTGGTCGACACGACGGCGAGGCTGCTCCGGGCGCATCGGTAGGCACGGTCTGGACGGAGGTAGTGCGAGGATTCGGGAGGGATCGACTGCTCTTTGTCTGTTGCTCGTGAGCGCGCGAGGGGGGTCAGGTCGTCAGGAGCGTGCGCGAGGGAGGACGAGAGGGAGGGACTGACCGTCGTCCCCGTTCTGGATGGTGCCTGTGATGACCCACACCATTCGTGCTTACTTCCACTTCCTCTCCTGCGAGAAACTCGTGCGAGATTTGAAGCGTTCGCGGTGGACGAGAGGGCGAACGAGAGGGGCAAGCGCCGCGCGCGCGACTTGGGGCTGATGGTCAGACTTCCGAGGACTTCCTCGACGCCTTGCTGAATGTCCTGTACCTTCGAATAGATATCAATTCACTTTGAAGGTGAACCAAACGACCGCGCACCTCCCCACCCAGGTAAGTCTCACAAGTCACGTGATGATCAATTTTGAACGCGTCGCGATGTCGTTTGCCCTGCCCACCGCGCGAGGGCTGCCTGCCCATCAACGGGGCGTTCCGAGACTCCCGAACCCAGAACGGTCCCTGCCCACCAATGATCATGCAAATTATGGAACCCCCTTTCTTGCCCACCACGTGTTTTCCAGCGTTCCACAACGATCCGCTTCCTGAGCAGGACAGCAACACCCGTCAAACCACGTGTAAGTAGAGCTGCAGCGGCAAGACGCCTCTCGTTGAATTTACCTTTCCCGCGTGCGTTGGAAGGAAAGTTTTTGCTTCACATTCCTCCCGGCAGCCGGATCAGCAGCGAGGCCATCCCACACACGTGGTGTGGCTCAGGGCCGCAAGCTGATCCTGGCTGGCCTTTGGTGGGACGGTGGAGGGAGAACGCAGGCAGGTTGTTAGGGGTTGAGGAAGTGTTTTTAGGTAGAGTATGTGTAGTAATTGTGACTTATTGTAACAAGAAGTGCCACGAGAAAGTCGTGCAAAAACACGACGCAACAACGGGTCGCATGGATCGACGGCAGCGCCCCTCATCTCGGCGTGGTCGAGGGCGAGGCGGTCGAATGAATTCCTCGGCTCGCTCGCTCCACCCACTTTTCTCTGCATTCGACCACTCGCCTCTTCATTTCTTGCACGACTTCTCAGGGTAAAAGTCGTGCACCCTCGCGTCCAACTCGTTCTCGTCCCATCGACGAGCGTCCCGTCCTTCGTTCCTCGCACCTTCGTTCAACCAAACAAACCCCTCCCCCGCCCGCTCTTTCGCCCTCGTCCGCCTGCCGACGATGCTCCTCTCGACGGCGGTCGTCGCCCTCCTCGCCAGTGCCAGTCCAGCACTCGCCGCCTTCCACGCCTCCACCGCGCCCGCGAGCGAGATCGTCCAGGACGCCTACATCCTCCAGGTCGACGCGTCGTCCAGCGCGCTCAGAAAGCGTGGCGTCTTTGATCCTGCCGCAGTACGTCCCTCCACTTTCCATCCAAAGATAGATGCCTCTTCATAGAAATAGAAAGAGTGTGATGGTGGTCAACTGACTGACGGACTCGCTCGTCGCCCTACCCAGGCCGTGTCGAGCGTGCTCGCGAGCTGCCAGGGCCAAGGCATCAGCTACGCGCTCCGCCAGTCCTTCACCGGCAGCTCTGGAGTCTTCCACGGCGCGAGTGTCACCGTCGATTCCACCGTTTCTGGCCATTCCCTCGCCGCTCTCGAGGGTGTCACCGTGCGTTCCCCCTTTTGCCCTACCCACACCGGCGGCAGATCGCTGAGCGAAGCGAGCGCGCGTTTTCTTGCGCCTCTCTTGGCATAAACAGAACGTCTGGCAGGTCCATCGCGTCAAGCGGCCCTCGGTGCCCACCACCCCGGATGGCGCAAGTTCGACTGTCTCTGCTGCTACCGACTCGAGCTCGGCTACGAGCACCACCTCGACGAGGATGCAGAAGCTCAAGCGCGCGTTGATCCCCTCGGCCGACTACTACGGCCCGCACCTCATGACCGGAGTAAACAACACCATCGCGAATGGCCAGATCGGCTCAGGGCAGAAGGTGAGCCCTTCTTTTCACTTCTTTTTTGAAGATTGTTTACTGATGTTTTCTCCGATGGACCCACCATCTAGATCGCGTTCGTCGATACGGGCAAGTCACGTTCCTCACTAAACACGGTTTACGTTTCCCCGCTCGCGCTGACCCAGCATTCCTCGTCCCTTACCCGATACAGGCGTCGATTACAAGAACCCAATCCTGGGTGGCTGTTTCGGTACTGGATGTCACGTCTCGTTCGGATACGACCTCGTCGGCAATGACTTCACTGGGAGCAACACGCCCGTGCCCTCCGCTGATCCTTGTGAGTGCCCCTCAAGCGGTGTAAACAGGCGAGCTGGCCCGCTCACCGTGCTTTCTTTGCAGACGTTACCTGCGATCCGCATGGTTAGCCTTCTTTTTCTGACTGTGTTGCGAAGTCTTGCACTAGAAAAGATTTGACGTGGCCCGTTGTCCCGCTCTAGGCACCTTTGCGATGGGAGTCGCTGCCGCGTTGCCCAACCAGTACGGTTTCCTCGGTGTCGCCCCTGGAGCTACCTACGGCATGTACCGAGTGCGTCTCAATTCGAGATTTCTTCTCTTTCCAGAGGCGTTGACACCCCCTCGTGCAGATCTTCGGATGCAACGAGGACTCGACCGACGACATCGTACGTTGCCGGTTTCCAACGCCCACCCTGCTTGGCAACTCTGACGACTTGCTCTCCTCAATCAGACGTTGGCGGGATACCTCATGGCTGTCGACAGTGGAGCCGATGTCATCAACCTCTCGTACGGTGGAGCTGCGGGCTTCCTCGACAGCTCCCCCGTCGAGATGGCGATCAACACCGCGACTGCCATGGGCATCATCAACGTTGCTGCCACAGGAAACTATGCGACTGAGGGTGCGAGGTTCTCTCCGATAGAGGATAATTTCGAGTAGGCACTGATGTCGTGGAATCCTGCAGGGCTCTTCTTCGCCTTCCAGCCCGCCGCTGCGGCCACTGCTGTTTCCGTCGGCTCCACGTGCGCTTGATTCCTCTCGCCGCCACGCGACATCAAGTCACTCACGACCCACCTTTCCCTCCCACAGCGCGGCCAAGTGGCTCACAGCCTACAAGGGAACAATCTACGGGCAGGGCTCGTTCAACTACCTCAACCCCACGCCTCTCACCGCTCCCAACCCCCTGCGACTTTACTTCACCTCGACCGACTCGAGCATCCTCAACGACGCTTGCGATCCTTTGCCCGCTTCGACGCCCGCGCTCAAGTACTTTGTCACGGTCGTTCAGCGTGGTACTTGTACTTATGCGACCAAGTTTGCGAACGTCGCTGCTGCTGGAGGGTGCGTTTGCTTTTGTGTGGCTGGAAGGGAGCTTCAGGCTGCTGCTGACGGGGATTGGTGTTGCAGACAATACGTCATCATGTACAACGCTGAGGGAGCTACGGAGCAGATCTACCCTACTGTAACCACCACTGGTTTGACTGCCGTCGTCGGCATGACCCGCACTGATGGTTTGGCTGTGCGTCGTCTCTCGTTCTGCCCTCCCAGCGTCCGAACCACTGCTAACGTTTTACTTGATAGCTTCTGGCCAAATACGTGAAGAACAAGCGCATGTTGATTGGATTCACTGGAGCTCCTACGGCCGTTCCTTACGTCTTCAACGATGCTGATGGCGGACTCATGAAGTCTGTCCTGGTCTCCCTTTTGACAGGTGCACCGCCTCATGAAGCTGACCTTTCCTCTCGTTCTTCACCTCAACCAGCATCTACTCTGAGTACGGCCCCACGAACGACATGTTCCTCTCGCCCACCCTCACTGCGCCTGGAGGAGTCGTTCAGTCCACGTACCCCATTGAGGACGGATCCGTCGCCGTCACTTCTGGAACGTCCTTCTCGTCGCCGTTCGTTGGTACGTCACCTTTCCACCGTCTTCTTCAGGCTCGACTGATCACTGATGATGAATGGTGACTTTTTTGTAGCTGGAGCCGCTGCCGTCATCAAGGCTGCTCGTCCTCTCGACAACCTCACGCCTGACCAGATCTCGGGCTTGCTTTCGACTACTGCTCAGCTCACTCCTACGGCTATCGGAAGCTCCGACTACGTCACGGTTGCTATGCAGGGTCATGGTAAGCATCTGAAACCAGCTGTCAGCGAGACTACGTGCTAACACCGAGAACGTGGCAGGTCTCGTCCAGGTCGACCTCGCGCTTGCGGCTCGATCCCACTTCTCGCCATACCGCCTTTTGCTCAACGACACGGTTTACTCGAACTACTCTCAGACGATCACGATCCGCAACACGAACCTTGTTTCAGTTACTTATACCGCTAGTGTCGTCGCTGCTGATACTTTGGGCACTTACGAGACTGTGAGCGCCTTGCATCTTCGATCCGCTCATCGTCAACTCATTTTTCTTTTATCGTTCCCCAGGCCGGAGACATCCTCATCAACCCCTCCCCCGACACGCTCTCGGGCGTCGCTGCGACCGTCTCCCTCTCCGGATCGAGCTGGACCGTAGCCGCCGGCGCGTCCGTCCAGATCACGGTCACCGTCACGCCTCCAACGCTCTCGGGGGCGAACGTTGGGACGTTCCCCATCTACTCTGGATTCGTGCAGTTCAAGGAGAGCCCCGTGCTGGGATTGGGGTCGGCTTTGACTTATTCTGGTGAGAGGATATTGTTTTTTGGAGGATGGAGGGCAGGGGTGCTGATGAGACTCGGTTGGCAGTGCCTTACCTCGGTATGGTCGGTGCTGCGTTCGATATGCCGGGTGAGCTGCTCTCTTGATCAATCAGTTACACCGGAAGCTTACTCTTACTGCTCTGCAGTTCTTGATTCTACCGACGTACGCCACGTGTCTCTCGCCTACCCTCCCTCAGGCTCAGGAGCTGAGCAGCCTCTCTTCTTCGCAGTACATCTACGGACCTGGCTACTCGTACCCCTTCATTGTCGGCAACGACATCCAGACCTCCTACGCGACCTACACCATGGCCGCCGGACCCACAATCATCTTCCGCCAAGCCAGTGAGTTCCTCCGCCTCCCCCAAATCTCCACTTCCATCCGCTCACTCCCGTAATCCCAGACGCGTCCCCACTCCTCCGCATCGACGTCGTCGACGCCGACGTTGATTTCACCGGCACCATCTCGACGAACAACAACGCTGCTCGTCGACTCGTCCGTAGCGCCGTCTCTGACACGACCCCCGCCAAGCGTGCCGCGAGGGCGTTGTTCGCCGACACGCCCATCCTCGGCACGTTCTACAGCTTTGCCAACAGTCCGAGGGACTACCTCGTCAATGGTGCGACTATTGACCAGGAGTTGCCGTTCTCGGGAACTTGGACGGACGAGAGTGGGGCGAGCGTGACGGCGACGATTGGGACTAGGTACCGCTTGTTGTTGAGGTTTGTTTCTCCTTTCTCTGCTCGCTCCTTCTTTTTTTTTCTTTCTTTTTTTTTGTTCATAATGCTGACCTGGATGATGCTGCAGAGCACTCAAGGTCACGGGAGACAGGGTCTACGAGGACCAGTGGGAGAGTTGGCTCTCGCCCGACTTCTCGTTCACCGCCTAAGAAACGAGGTTGGAGAGAAGAGTAACTAAAAAAGGAGGAGGAGGAAAAAGGAGTGGGTCGACGGACTTTACCCAGGTGGTGGTGCCTTGTAAGATTTGCGATTATAGAGAGTGAAAAGTAGTTTATCGGTTTCTTGGTTTTCCTCACTTATCTTCTCAGTTGGGTGAGAGCAATGGTCTGGCCTCATGGGAGACGTCTGAAGACTCTTGAGTTCACTCTTCGGGAAAGCGGTTCATGCGATACGGATAAAAACAACAAGAGCTACACCATGCCTCAATTTCAAAACTCATGCTTGTCCCACAGATAGTCCTCCCAGCTCGAGAACTTGACGCTCTTGGCCAACATCCCGACCGTATCCCTCGTGAGCCTACACTTGAGCTTCACGCCATCCATCATCTTATCGGCCGCCGAGACCCTAGTCAAGAGCTTGAGTTGGACCAAGGTTGTTACCTGTGGGAAAGCGCGGGTGAGAAGAAAGGAGAGGAAGAAGAGGGGGGGGGAAGCGAGAGCGCACCAGCATCCCGACATCGATCGTGTGGACCGCGTACGCCTCCTCCCCATCTTCAGCGATACTTTTGAAGATCGCCAACAGCCTCTCGATGGGGAACGCCTTCCCTCCGACCAGCTGAGCCCTCACCGTCTGCGTCATCCCAAACCACAATCAGCACGCGTGTCGCACTCCCTCCCTCAGCCATCAAAACAACTCACCGCTTTCCCACCCCCAACAGTAACTTTCTTCGGACTCCCTCTCTTCGCCTTCGTCCCCTTCTTCGCGATCTCGTCATCCTTCTTCACGAAACACCTCACGTCCGATTTTGGCGGGTTGTACGAAGCGTAGTAAGAAGCAATGAGGAGGAGTCTCGAGAGTACCGGAAGGGACTTGGCGAGTGCGGCGGTTGGGAGTGAGGGAGTTGTTGTCGATTTTGTTGGGGAGAGGGGGAGGGGTGCGCCGAGGAGGAGGGGTGGAGGGAGGGTGTCGGTTGCGAGAGAGAGGTGGGGGGCGGAGAGGAGCGAAAGTTCGGCGAGGAGGTCGGATTTGATCTGTTGGTGAAGTCGAGGGATGTCTTTGTGTGAGATTTGAGCTGAATGATGCGGGTGGTGTCAGGTTTCGATGGGTGATTACCGAGGGAGGGGAAAGAAAGAAGGGGCCACGTACCAGGACCTTCAACGCAGCTCAGCCACTTTGGCCAAAACTTGGCGCAGAGGTACGCCAGCTCGTCGAGGTTCGTTCCGATTGTGCTAGAAAAAGTTGAGGAGATGACGTCGGCGAGAGAGCTGAAGAGGGTTGAGAGGGATTTGGCGTCAAGCGTGGAGGAGGCGGTGGAGGAGAGGGAGGAGGAGAAGCGGTGGGTGAGGATTTTGGTCGCGTCTGGAAGAGGAAGGGTGAGTTAGGGGTTCAACGAGGTGGAATTTAAGGATAGCATACCGGATGAAGAGAGAGGGGGGAAAGTCAGGAGCGTGGGAGAGGCGAGTCCGACCATCGCGTCTCGTGCTTTCGTCCAGCTTTGCGATGAGATCAGGATTGTAGTGATGGGCAGTGCGGACTGAAAGTCACCCATGGTATCTGTTAGCTTCTGAAATCAGGGTTCGACAAGTAGAAAAGCCACGCACCAGCTCTGCCAACCGATAAATCACGCTCGCCAGTGTCATGCCCAACCCCGTCTCTCTCGGTGCCCCACCGACATTGCCAGGAGCCGCAAGGTCGTGCAGCAGCTCCGCATTATCTATCACAATGAACCTCCTCATGGAGGGCCAAGAAGAGTCTTCCGGCGGCGGCGAGCCGAGGGAGAAGACGGTCGAGAGGAGCGCGATGAAATGGTCGGGTGAGGACTGGACGTGCGCGATCTGAGGTTTCGCTGGGAGGGTTTGCGACCATTGGAGTGTCGGTGCGGGTTCCACCACCACCACCTCCTCCTCCTCCTCATCTTCGGCTCTGTCCACGTCCTCGTCGTCGTCCCTCCTGGCGCGCTTCTTGCCCCTGCCGTTCGCGGCCCCGCTCTTCTTCCTGACGACCTTGACGTTCGTCCGCCCGTCCCAGTTGAGCACAGCACCCTCCTTGTCAGACCAGTTGGACGGCCAAGCGGCAAGGTCGTTGGCGATGGTGTCGAACAGCTGCTTCGTCGAGTGCGTCGTGCGGAGGTCAACGAACGCCGCGCGCGGGAGGAGTGACTGGATGGGGTTCGAGGTGCTGGCGTAGCTGTTTTCTCGGAGTAACAGGACGGTGCTGATGATGGATCGTGCGAGGGGCGAGGACGAGTGAACGTGCAGCGATGCGGGCGGGTGCGAGGCCGTGAGGGCCTGGCTGAGCGACGTCACGAACGGCAACAGCGAGTCGAGCTGGCTGAGCAGTTCTGTGCTGATCTCTTCCGAGCTCATTCTGGGTGTAGATGAAAAATTGATGCGAGAAGTGCGAGCAACAGCAGATTCAACCCAAAGGTGCGCGGAGCGCGACGCGTCGGCTCGACGCGCGTATGCCAGCGCACAGACCGCAAAATCGAGGGTGACACGTGGCAGGTTTATCTGCCTGCATCTTCCCAATGATTCGTTCTGTAGCTTCAGGAATGCTTCCAAGCCAATCTCCACATCGAATCGAGCTAGAAGCACACGTTTTTGTGCATGTGAGCTGATCGCCCAGCATGTGCAGTTCCCACGCTTTGAGCTAACTCTCACGCGGGAGGAACCTCGGAAGGACTCTGTGAGTTTGCTATATACTCTTACAGGCAGTCATCGATTCCGGGAAGGCTTGCTCTGTTTCTCCGAACCCGGGTTGGGCGTCGCTCGAGGCCGTCACGGCACCGCTCGCACGAAGCGCCGGCGCCCCGTTCGCCCAACCCGGGGGTAGATGCGGTGAAAACTAGTGTCCGAGGCAGTCAAAGGCAATCAAAGGGTGTCATCTAATTGTACCTACAAGTGGTAACTACTTCCACTCTCGCACGAGGAGGCTGGGTGCCCAGCCTCGTTCCGCCTCCCCAAAGAGGAAGGTCTGCCGCAATCCTGGGCGGCGCCCGCTCGAGATTCACGCCGAAACGCCAAAGTCCGCAAACAATCGCCTCGAGCGTCAGTTTTCTGCCCACTTTTTCTCTTCCTCTCCTCACTCGACACCTCCTCAACTCCTCTTGAAAGCTTTCGATCGTGCGAACTTGAACCAGCTTCCTTTGAGCCAGCAGACAAACCACACCACGTCACGCGTCCATTCGCCATGCTTTCTCCGGCGTCGCTCCTCCCAGCACTCCCCTTCCTGTCCCTACTTTCCACCGGACTCGCCGCCACAGCAACAACCTCCCTCAACACGCTTTACTCCAGTCCACACACCGACCCCGTATGTTGTTGTTGGCTCTTCCAAACCTCCAGGAGTGTCAAAATCACCTGACTTTTGCTCGTTGTTGTTGCTTCGTCGACCCAGAACACCGGCACAATCCTCGCCGATGGATCAAGCTACATCACTGGTAAACTCAACGCCAACGTCCTGTACCAGGCCTCTGGCAAGCTCTCCGCTGGAGGATGCAGTCGCATCGGCGGAATCTTCCCTGCCGTGCGTTCCTCCCGAGTTCTCCTCCGACCACCGCCTTCCAGGACTAACATCAAGCACAAACTCAGTCATGCTACGTCATGAACCTTGCAGCAACTGGTCAAGTCGAAACTCGCCGGCTCAAGCGCCGCAACAGCCTAATCTTCGACAATTCGACGATCGCCGACCTTCCCATCCTCACCACTTGGACTCCCAACACCCCAGGCCTGACAAACGAAGAAAAAGCGGCGGCAGACGACGAGGACCTCGATGCGTACTTCGCTGCTTTCCCAGAGCAGGAGCAGTACAGGTGGGCGGCGACGGGCGGCGTCGATACGAGGCGAGCGAAAGTGAAGCGTGTGGAGGGGGACGAGGGGGAGTTGGTGCCGTCGAGCACGCTGTCGGCGAGGGCATCGAAGACGAGTCAGAGGAATGAGATTTACCAGTGGCCTGGAGCGGCTTCGGGGGAGACTTGGCAGTATACGTGGACGACTTTGTTGCGTGGAATCCCGTCGACTTCGTGAGTTGCTGAATTCAGGTTGCGTGGGCTGAGAAGAACAAAGCTGACGTGCGCTTTTGCTGTTTATTTAGATCTCACTACTTCCGTATGCCGATTTTGATTTTGATTCTTGACCTGAACTTGTTAGCTCACTTTCTCACATCTTTCCGACAGACTCCTGGCAAATCCTTCGTCGCGATGCGTCTGGCGGACCAGTAGTCACGCTCGACTGGAAGGCCGGTCTCGCCGTAATCACCGACTCGGTCGTCGGCTGCAGTGCTTGTGTCACCGCACCTCTAAAGTGAGCTCTCCTCGTCTCTTCCTCGGTCCTTTCACGAGCTGACCATCATCCTCTCTTCTAGCGGCTTCGTCAACAAGCCCATCTACCACTCAATGAACATCACCTACGGTGTGGGCGGTACAATCTCCTACAAAGCAAGATCCGGAGTCGAAGACCCTTTGATCACCTACCAAGCGACTCACGACATGGGCAGTAGCTGCAGTCTGAAGGTGCGTCTTCGCTTTACATTTCTCCGTTCCTGAAGGCGCGTCCTGACAATGTCCCGCACGAACAGATGGGATCCTACCGCCTGTCGACCGACACCAACAAAGCGACAACCAACTTTGTCATGAACTACCGCGCTGTCCGAAAGGCCTAGACGAGGGAAAGGAGCCCGGCACAGGCCGCTCAGGTACGCTGCCACGTGTTTTCTCACTCCCGAAAACGAAACTGATCGAGTTGCCACGAACAGGCTCATACGGGTGTACGAGGGAGGTAGACTTGCTGTTGTGACATACATTCCATTCCATCCACTCGTTTCTGGAAGTTTGTCTTGAAGAGAAAAGCAGGTGACACGACGGTGGGCGGTGCTCTGGGATCCACGACGAGCGGAGCGGAATGTGATGGGCGTCGAGAGCCACCCCTCAGGGCTCGCGGGTCGGTCGTGCTTTGTTGTTTGACTGCTGTCTTCCTCCTGTGTTACTTCTTCCCCACCGCTTTCGATGCTGTTTCAAGACGTTGCGCTTTTCCTCGTCTTCGCAAGCCTTTCTCACGCCGCTCCGTGGTTCGACTTGAGGGATGGGGTGCCCATGATCCCTCTACACGAATCGCGTGCCTTGGACCGGAACGTATCCATCGTTCTCCCCCTGACACAAGTGAGGCCGAACATCAAGCGAGCGGACGGGTCGGTCGACCTGGACTTGCTGAATGAAGAGGTCGCCTGGGCGCAGAGGTGAGCAGCGCGGACCTTGGGATGTTTTGAGGACACGTGTGGAATGGGGCTGACGAAAGGTGGGAATTGCAGAAAGTACAAGATTGTGCGCACTTGGTCAACTTTGTAAGAGGTTGAGCTTACTTCTCTGATGTAGAATCTGAGGAGGGTGGAAGCGCTCCGTGAGGCGGCGCCCGAGACGCGCTTGAGGGAGCGCGGTCAGGTCGCTCTTACCATGATCTCGAACGCTGGTCAGTTGTCAAAGAGCTTCGATCATGAAGAGCAACTAAACTCTCACTGTAGTGTACTCTGCACCAATCACGGTCGGCACCCCTCCTCAGACCTTCTCAGTCTACCTCGACACTGTGCGCCGTTGCCCGTCGTTCGAGCGTAACGGCTCTACTCACTATCACTGGTTCCACCTAGGGATCCAGCGACTTGACTCTCGCAGATATCAGTTGCTCGAGTCCTGCGTGTGGAAGTAGACAGCGCTACAATGGCGCAGCGAGCAGCACCTCCGCGAACAGTGGTCAGAACGTTCAGACGTGTTACGTCGATGGCTCTTGCACTTCTGGGTCCGTCTTTCTGTCACCAACGTACACATTCAGGAGATTGAGCTTACCCTTTTTGGCTTCACAGGAAGTCCGTTTCTGACATCGTCACTTTCACCGGAAACACGGCGTCGCAAACATTCATTTCTGGGACCACGTTGAGCACGTCGCTTCAATTTATTGCGACTGACGGCCTGTAGGTTACTCGATTTCTTCTGACAACGACAAACCACTTCCTTTTCTTTCATGTTCAGGATGGGAATGGCGTATCCGGCATTGAGCGCCACAGGCAGTTCTTCGGTGCCGTTCTCGCTCTACAACTCTGGGGCGTCCCCAATCTTCAGCCTGTACTTCAGCAGCGTCGCGGGGCAGTCATTTGCTACTATAGGCCAGCGTGAGGTTTTTAGCAATAGTGGGGACTGAGCTACCACTGAAGACGTCAACAGCGCCAAAGAACCGCATCCAGTCCAACAACTTCCAGAGATACTTCATTAGCAAACCCAACAGCTACTGGCAGGCTCCAGCCAGTACGTAGCAGCTTGAATGTCTCGAACAAATTACCTCTGAATCGTTGATTAGGCCTGGCCAACGTCAACGGGAAAGTTGCCGTTTCAGCAAGAGCAACGCATATCTGTACGTGACGTGGCCGGACCCTTGCGGGATCGCTGACTTCTCAACTTTTTCCCGCTTTCAGACGACTGTGGCACGACCTTGATCATTGCACCTCCAGTACGTCTCCTCCCCTTTCCAACCTTCGCTCCACTCTCGATTGACGAGAACTGCCCGCATCTTCCCCCAGTCCGCCGCCGCCGAATTCTGGGCCAACGTCCCTGGCTCCGCCCCACTCGCAGGTTCCTCTACGTACTACACTTATGTCCTTCTCCTTCTCCTTCCTTCCCACTCCTTCTCCTTACTCACGCACCACCCTTCTTCATCAGCCATGCGCCAACCCCCCAAGCATCTCTTTCACGCCCTCCAAATTCCGGACGTCCTACGGCGTCGCGGAGGACGACTTCAACCTCGGGTACGTGAGTAGTGACCCAAGTAGGTGTGTTGGCGCTGTGGTGTCCGTCAATGTCGGTCTGGGGTCGTCGTGGATCTTGGGTCTTGCTTTCCTCAAGGTCCGTCCTTCTCTGACTGAATGGGTGGGGTTGAAGCTGATTGAGGAATGGTGCGAGCAGAACAAAGTCGTGGTTCACAACATGCAGTCAGGTCAGATCGGGTTCGCGGTGCCGAGGAACTTTTGAGAGGGCAAGGAAGATGGAAGGAAGAAGCGCAGGGAGGCCACGTGGCACGACGAACTTTGGTTGAAGGGGGTGGTGCTACACGCGAGTGACATTAATACTGTAGACATGTACATGGGACTGCAATGTGGGGTGCTCGGAGGCCCACAAACTCGAAATGGAGAAGCGACGGAGAGCGTCAGCGTTTGCGATGGTCTTGCTCTTTCCTCCCACGAAGAGATGTCAGTCACATCGAACAGAGCAACTAGGGTAAAATGCATGCGTGCAAAACATGGATGGATTTAGGTATAGAGACGGCCAAGACTGAAAGCGCTACTTTTTTGTGTGTTTCTCTTCTCCTCCCTTAGTGGCGCGGACGCTTCGCTCCACCACGACCACCACGACCACCACGACCGCCCCTTCCTCCACCGCGTCCTCCACCACGTCCACCGCGACCACCCTTTCCTCCACGTCCACCGGAGAAGGCCTGCTCGGCATGGAAACGGGCACGCGAGAGGACGTGGGTGCGCTCCTGCTCGGCTGTGGGTTTGAAAAACGGTCGGTCAGACAACCCGGTTGAACAATAACAAAGGAAAAGGACGAACGAGTAGCACGGATCCACTGGACCTTCCTTCCCTGCCAAACGCCAAGAGTCGAGTTGATCTTCTCCAAGAGCTCGTCGGTGACCACGTCGCGGAAGCTGGCCTGACCCTTGACGGGGTACGCCTGCGGGCCGGTGCCGGTCGAAGTGGGAGCGGCGGCGGCACCCTCGGAAGCAGTCGCGATAGTTGGAGGAGCGGTGAGCTTGACGGGGAACTCGGACTTTGGCTTGACGTCGACGTCCATGGCTGGGGTCGAGGAGGAGGGGAGACCAGCGATAGGGCGGTCGAGGAGGGTGACGAAAGCGGGCTTGCAGATCGGCTCGAGCTGCTTCTTGATCTCGATGAAGTTGAACGCGTCGCCGTTCTCCTGCGCGCCCTCGAACGAGCCGTCGAGCTTGGCGACGGTGAAACGAAGGACCTTGTTGACAGGCCACTCGCCCTCCCCAAGACCGACCTTTTCCTCGTCGAGGATCGTGACTCCGCCGTCAGTCTTGCGCGCCGTGAACCTCACTCCGTCGTAGAGGACCTCGCGCTCGTCGTGCTCGTCGGCCTCCGCCTTGCGCTTCTTCAGCTCCGCCTTGCGGTCGCCGACGATCATGGGCTTGGGGAAGCCCTGGGGCCCAACGAGAGCCTCAGCCCAGGCGTTGAAAGGCTTGTTGACCTTGCCGTTGTTGCCGGCCTTCCTCTCGTAGGGGTTCTTGGGGACGGAGGCATCAGGCTTGGAGTCGGGAGCGTAGATCTTGCGCTTCATCTCGACGTAATCCGCCCTGGGCGCGAGAAGAGCGTAGAATCAGCTGCTGAACATGCAGCACCAGCAGAAAGATGCATAAGAGAACTCACTTGGACATGATCTCGAGCTCCTTGCCCTCCCATGAGGGCTTGGGGTCGAGGGCGAGGAATTTGGCGACAGCGTCCGCAGTGGCAAATTCGACGAAGATGGAGCCCTACGCATTCGCGGAAGCGCTCGTCAGCGAAAAGCCCTCCTTCACAATAAAAAGGATGGTAAGCTCACCTTGAAAGCACCACGGTTCTTCATAGGCTGAGCCTTGGGCTTGTCAGCGGGGGGAGCCTTGTCCTCGCGACGCATCCTCAAACTCTTGACAGTGCCGACGTCGAGCCCCTTGGCCCACTGCTCGAGCTTCTCCTGCAGCTTGAGCTCGTCCTCCTTGATCTGCTTCTTCTCCTCGTCCGTCTCGCCCTCCTTGCCAGCGGCAGGGAAGCCCTTGGCGTAAACACTCCTTCCGAGGTTGTCCTCGGGGCGCGAGAGCTCCGTCGTCCTCCTGACGAACCACTCCTTGTCGGCACCCTCAGCGCCAAACTGGCGAGCCTCGACGGCCTTGGAAGTGGCGGTGATGGCAGCGGCGACGTCGTCGATGCTGCCGAGACCGGTGGGCGCGGGCTCGAGGTACGGCTGCATGCGCTTGAACGAGGTGAGCTTGGCGAGGGGGACCCAGCCGAGGTGGAAGGGGTCGTGGGAGGACTGCTTGCTGGCGGTGAGGGCTGACTTGGGGACGTCGGCAGGGACGGGGGTCGCGAGGACGGCTTCGGAGGGCTGGTTGAACGAGTCGGACCAGAGCGTGAAGAGGAACTTGTCGAAGGGGAGGTTCGAGTCGCAGAGGTAGAACTCGACTGTGGGTACACCAGGTGACGGTCAGCCAACCTACATCTTCGTATAACTTTTGACGGGGAACGGTGCAAAGTGTGCGGGAATGACTTGATGTTGGAGCACAAAGAAGGAGGCAACTCACTCTGAGTGACGGCGGCGTCGGCGACCGACTGCCCAGCGGCGGGGGCGGAGGTGTTCTCAGCAGACGACATTTCTTTCTCTAATAATTGATGCAAGAAATGGAAAAGTGTCGTCGAGATGGAGCGAAGTGAAGGGGACGGGTCAGAGGCGCCTCTGAGCTTCCCAGACTCAGAAAAGATGGCGGACGCTCATTGTGGTCCGAGCTCGGCGCAGAGCAACTCTCGCCGGTTTCCTCGGACTTTTGGTCTTGACCCATTTCTCGCACTATCATCCAGCAGGTGTAGGAGTGATGGAGGAACAAACTGTACCAACCGCGTCAACTTCTTCGTGGGTGCCGACAACCTCGCCACGGCTCGTGGCCAGCTCCGCCGCTCCTCGACCCAGACTCCGACCATCGGACGCGTTCTTTAGAGACGCCAAAAGGTGAGCTCCTGCTCTGGCTATAATGCGAATCAGTATATTCAATCATTCTCTTGCTCTTTGTAGCTGCTACGATGGAACTTGCGTCCTCGCAGCGGCGGAGGACCGCTCCCTTTCGCTCTACCCTCTGTACGCATCCACAACTACCTCCATCGCCCATCAATCCACTAATCTCACAATCTCAAACCACCAGAAGTACCTCTACGCCTCCATCAACGACCCTCTGGTCCCCAACCCGCGTCTACACACCGTCCGATGCTCTCCTCTCCTACGAATGGTTCCCCGGCGCATCCCCCCTCAACGCGCCCTACTTCGCTTTCTGCGTCGGAGTCAAGGACCATCCTGTGCACCTGCTTGATGGGAACGATCTGAGGGTGAGGGCGAGTTACCCAATAGTAGATCACCGGGAGAGGTTCGTTGCGCCGCACAGTATGGCGTTCTCGTATGCTGGATCGAGGTGCGTGTGCTTCTTCGAGGCGTCTTTTTTGTGCTGATGCTAGTAGCTGATCTTAATTTGCTCAATTTTGGGATATAGTCTGTGTTGTGGCTTCGAAAACGCGATCGAGATCTTTGACGTGGCCTGTCCCGGCGCGGCAGGTCGGCGGTTGCGCACGACCTCAACGCGGAGCAGTCGAGATGGACAGAAGGGTCAGCATTACCCTTCCTTCCTTTCAATCTCAGTCCTCAGGTCTTGCCCCGTTCTCCCCAGGCATCATCTCTTCCCTCGCTTTCCGACCCGACGGGAGCGGACTCCTAGCGGCCGGATCCTTCTCCGGCACAATAGGGATCTACGACACCTCCATCGCCGACAAAGGAGCGCTTATCGCCGTCCTGCCCTCCTGCGACCCCGGAGGAATTACCAAAGTATATTCCTCCCCACCCCCTCCTCTGTCCTCCCTTTCTCTCGTACTAACACAGTCGGGCTCGCAGGTCGCATTCCACCCCTCCTCACACCTCCTCTACTCAGCCTCTAGACATTCAAATGAGATAGAAGTGTGGGATACGAGAGACCTTTCGCAGAGCTATGCGACGTTACACCGGCCTGCGGATACGAACCAGAGGCTGGGGTTTGATGTCGATCCGACGGGGACGTGGTTGGCTGCGGGGGATTTGGTGAGTCAGTCTGTGCAGGTGTAGGAAGGCTTGTTGCTGATTCTGGGACGATTGGGGCTAGAATGGAGTGGTGTCGGTCTGGAAGGCGGACGTGACGGAGGAGCATCCGGATCCTGTTGGGTCGTTTGTGGCTTCAGATGGTGCGTTCCCCGCCTCGTTTCCCGTGACCTTCTCTCTCAAATACTTCACCACAAACAGGAAACCCCATCGGAGCAACATTCTTCACCTCTGACGGCTCGCACCTCGTCACTTGTTCAGGCTCACGGCGACACGTCATCGAGGACGACAGTGATTCCGACTCGGAGGAGAGGGAGGAGGAAGCACTTTCGATAGAGGATTCGCTGAAGCTCTGGAAACTGGAATAGTAGAGCTGATTTCAGAAGGCCTATTTACTGCTTGCTGGGTTTCTGGAGGAAGCCGTGGTCCGAGAGCCACGTCGAGACGTCTTGGGCGTCTCGGGCGAGCCAGTCGGCTTTGGCTCGGACGGTTTCCAACCCCTAGAGAAAATAAAAGGATTAAGCTGTCGTGCTTTTTTCAAGGAGAGAGGACCGTAGCCGAAACTCGCCTGCTGCAGAGCTTGCCTGTACGCTGACGTGTCTTTGTCTGCGAAGAACGCTTCCACCGCGTCGGCGTCTTGGTGGGAAGTAAGTCTGAAGAGAAAAGTGCGTGGGGTCAGAAAAAGTGCTTTACAGAGAAGAAAAGAAGCGGAATGACGATTGGAAAGCGAGCTGGACGACTTTGCCGAGGTTCATCGACCCCGCGAATTGGTGCTCGAGCGCTGCCCATCCGCCTTGAACGAGTTGCCAGACTGTGCGCCTTGACACGGGGTTCTCGGCGAGTCCCTGAAAAAAACAAGAGAGTGCAAGTTGGCGTCAAGTGCCGTTCTCAACCGAGAGAAAAGGACGCACGACGAGGAACTGGCTCATCAGCTGGTCCGACACCTCCCCGCCCAACATCAGTCCAATAGTCCTCTGCACCAACGCTGGGTCCCTTGCAGCCGTAAGGCCCGCCAAAGCTGCCATCTGGTGCTGAGGAGTGGGAGGGTTCTTGTAGATCGCCATGACGATGTTGTACTCGGCTTCGCCGCCGTGCTTGATCGCTTCGCTGATGATGACGGGAGCGAGGTCGATGGTCGTTGCGTCGCCTTGGCCCATTACCAGGAGGTTGAAGGAGGTTTTGATGTAGTTCAGAGCTCTGTGATATCGTGTCAGTTGAGGCCCATGGTTTTGATCGAGTCGACTCACGCGGGCACCTCAGCCGCCGCCGCACTCGTAACCACCAAAATGCGCAACAACTGTCTCCCCTCACTATCCCCCTCGACATGAGAAAACCCAAAGCTCTCAACCAGGGGCCCAAACAGCGACCTTGCGAACGCATCAAGGGCCTCCAAGACGTCTTCGTCTTCCTCCCACCAAGTATTCCGCATCCGACGGAGGTAGGAAGACACCTCGGTCCACATGAGGACTTCGTCGTCCGTTGCTAGGGACTTGGTGGCCTCGATGTAGTTGAGAGTGGAGGAGGTGCGGGTGTAGCCGGATTCGGAGAGGACGATGGCGTCTTGCAGAATTCCGAGGCTGTTGGGGACACGTCGGCCTGAGCATGTGTTGAGAGGAAGAAAAGTTGGAACATACCGATCTGAGACTGAGAGTGGCGAGTTTGGCTTGCTAGCCGCTTCTCCAAGTCGGGAGAGGTAGTCAGGAGGATAGCAGACACGATCTACACTCTGCCACGTCAGCGAAGGCAATCGAGAGGTGAGAGGGCGTGACGCACAGAAGCCTGAGGTCTCAGAGTTGATAGTGTAGAGATACTTGGTGTCGAGCGATACGTTGAGCGTCTTGCTTGACATGACCACGGGCGCTCTGCGTGTTCCTTCCCCCGCCAGCTGGATATCGAGAGGGATCGACCAGAGCGTCGTGTCCTCTTCTGGTGCGAGGTTGGCGAGGAAGCGGCTCTGATGGAGGCGTATGCCTCCTTTCTCTTCAGTAACAGTCACGACGGGGAAGCCGACCTGGAAAGCATGCGGCGTGAGAGTGAGATCGAGGGCAAAGCTGACGTGGCGAGACATTGCTCACCTGGGTAGTCCAACTCGACATCAAAGAGCCCACGTCCTGTCCACTGACCTCAGACATCGCACTCCACAGATCGTTGCTCGTAGCGGAGCCGTAGAGATGTTTCTTGAGGTAGTTTGAGCTGTTGGTTGCGAGGTCTCAGCGCGCTTCACCACTGTCGGTAGCTCCGTGAAGTCGATTTACGTTCCCCGAATAAAGGCTTCCTCCCCAATAAAGTGACTCAACATCTTGAGGATCGCAGAACCCTTTTCGTAAGAGATGGAATCGCTGGTAACGTGGCTACATCAGTACATTCTTACCGACGTGCCCCATGTGAGCCATGTGTCACATGTGGGCCACCAGCGCGGGTGTACGGCTGGAGGAAAGGGAACGCTGGAAAAACGCACAAAACCTGCATTACCGTCGACTCTGCGTCGTCGGCACACTCCATCTGAACGGGGTGGGAGTTCCGAAGCGCGTCGAGCGTGAGCGCGGCGGTTCGGTGGAACTTGATGAAGGCTGGGTGGACGTTCCACCCCGGTCGGATCTCGTCGAGGACAATGATCTCACCCATCTGGATAGGAAGGGAGGCTAAACCCTGCTACGAGTCTGTTGTCTGTAGAGGATGCTGACGCACCAGTGTAGCGAATCCCTCGTTCAGCCACAGGTCATCCCACCATGCCGGGGTTACCGCGTTGCCGAACCTAGGTGAAGCACGAGATATGTCAGACCACAAGATTGCGCTACAAAGGGTCTGTGTGTGTCTCACCATTGGTGACTAGAGGAGAAAGCATTTCGTTAGAGTAGCTCGGTCTCGTGCAATTGATGCTCACTCACGCTGCCTCATGCCCAACCGTCGCGACGACTTGAAACATTGTCGCCATTCCACTGCTACTCGGATCGTGAAGGAGCTGAGACGTCCGTCCACAGATCAATCCGTAGTTCTCCTGTTGGCAATAACGTATCGATTCAGCTTAGTTCCACGTCGAAGAAAAAGACACGTGGTCTCACCATCGCCTGTGATTGAACTACCAGTTAGCGTAATTCACCACCGTTGCAGACCTGAGAGCACACACCCCTGCATCGAAAGCGTCGCAAACCAAGATATCCAACTTGGACAAGGCGTAAGGAATGTCGAACAGCTGCAAAGCCCCAAACTTCAGCAAGGAAACAATCTGGCAGGAAAGGCAACTGAATGGGTTGACGCACCTTCTCATAGATTGGCATAACAGAAGAAAGCGTATCCAATGCCAATTTTCCCATTCCTCGCTCGATGTGGCCGAAGGGCGTTGCGGCGTGAACTCTGAGGGGGATGGTCTGCTGAGTGAGAGGTGACACGTATGACGAGGCGATCGAGCTGTTTTGTAGAAGTGTCGAGTTTTCAGCTTTCTTTCGGATTTGAACAGGAGAAAGCACACCGACCTGAAATGTCCGACGGCCCAGCACACAAGGTAGGTCGATATCTTTGGCGTCTCTTCAAACTCGACAAGCTCCCATTCTCCTCCCAACACGACTGCTGACACTCCGTCAACCTCGCCGAGCCTTCCTTCTTCTCCAGCCAAGAACTCTTTGGTGATGATAGTCGAAGTCGGGAAGGCTCCTTCGGAGGACGCTCGAGAAACCTCCGCCGTGTTCGCAAGGGAGGTGAGGCCTTTTGGTGAAATGAGGGAGAGGGTGAACTTGGCTTTTTGCGCCGGATGGTCGAAGCAAGGCTAAAGATATTCAACAGCTCAACGAATACTTTCTGACACCTTGAGCACTACGGATGGTAGACACTTACGAAAGCGCGACGAGCGAGAGCAGGCTGGAACGACGTGACGGCGGAGTACCTGGCACCGCTCGTTTCGGCGTCTTCGGGGTATGGAATGCGGTAGTACCCTAGGAAATCGTAGTAGCAATGGTTAACTCCCTGTGCTGATGCGCATATGAACAAGAAAAATGACGTGTACCTAAACTCCCGCCCTCCTCAAGACTTCCCTCCCACGCGAGGCCCAAAACCACCTTCTCGGCTGGAAGCTCCTTGCTGAACTCAATAGTCACAGTTTCCGAGGCCTCGTTGAGCTTGAACGCCTTAGCAGCGTATCGCTGATTGTTGGACTCGAGCACCGCGACGGCGCCGATGAGACGGAGAGGCGAGGCCGCATTGAAAGTGATGGATGTCGTGTGCTGGCTCAGTTCCACGCTGCGACAACGAAGACAAGAAGTCATCTCTGTTCAGCTTTTTCGCGTAAGGAGTAGGTTCACGCACGTGAGTTCCGACACTCCGCTGAACGAGTCGAACGCCGCCGCCGTCCGGATGACAATCTTTTGATGCGTGGGTGTGCTGTCGTCCTTCTGATGAGCTCAAGCGAGGGAGTACCTTCAATGAGGACTCACATGGTTGTCATGGTGTAGGTGGAGAACAACTCTCCATCGTCGACGAAAGCGCGGGTTAGGCGCGCAAACAAAAGGGAGAACAAAGGGAAGTTTCAGGTGCGCAGCCCCTTGCAACCGCCACTGTGAGCCGGCTTTGACCGGAGTTTACGTTCACTCAATACTTAGTCAAGTGTCGATCAATCAGAAATAGGGCCAAAGGCCAGGGTTCCTTCAGCCCCACGACAGAGCGCCACGTGGCCCCCCGTTGATGTTTGCAGCCGGCGCAAGGCTAAGTCTATCGTATTGCAAAAGGTCTTGGTACAAGAAGTGGCACAGTCTAAGAGTGTACAAGAGTGCTTCAAGCATCTTGCAGCTGGTGGAGTAGGATTCGTTAGTCCACACAGTCGCGAGCCCTGAAAACCGTCACACGCACCACACAGCTGGCCGACTTCTCATCCCAGACGTGAGCATCGTCACAGCTCCAGATCTCACAGCGTCCCTCAACTATATGACCATTGGGTCAGTAATCGAAAAGGTCAAGAAAAGGAAACGAAGGGCGACTCACCACAGCCAACAGCCTCAACACCGGGGATCGCGGTGCAATCCACACCTCCCGACGACGCGCACGCTCCACACTGCTCAAGGTTGGACAGCACGTCGACGCACTCGAAGCCCGACGAGCCACTCGAGAGAGGGCAAGCGCTGTGCGAGGCCGGGCAGTCGGATCCACGAGGGGCGTTGTCACGACGAGCGCGGGCGCGGGCGGAAGCCTGGACGGCGTCGGCGGCGTCGGCTTGAGGGAAGCAGGCGAACGAGTCGGTGTCGCAGACACCGGCGTTGCAGAGGAAGTTGCCGACGACACAGCCGTCCTACGAGTCGCGTTACATAGTTAGCTTTTTCTTTCTTGGATGTAAGAAGAGGAAAAACAAGGGAGGAAACACACGTAGCAGATGGCGCCCTCGGTCTCGTCGGTGGATCCACCACAGACGCCCGCCGAGTTGACTTCACCAAAGTTGTCGTTGCAGTAGATGTTGCCCAAGCACTCGGAATCGGAGCTGCAAGTCGCGCCGAGAGCACCACTGTGAATGCGATGCCGCACACGTTAGCCATCCCTTCCTTTCCTCCTGAACCCGCTCAACGGAACAGTGAAAGCCGAAGCCTACGTACGTGCAAGTACCATCGGAACCACAGCTTCCATTGTCGCATTGTGTGTCTTCACCAGTCTGGGTCGCGTCGCACCTAGAAGAGAACAAGCAAGGGCCAGGGGCGTACGTGGCGTCAGTTAGCGCGAACTGTGTTGACTGGCCAAGGTAAACAACACGGCGCGGAAAGCTTGGGACTCACGAAGCGCCCGTGAATCCACAGAAGTAGTCGCCCGATGCCGAATCAATCACACACTCAGAGTTCTTGGGGATGTAGCCGAGGTTCTTGTATCCTCCGCCGTCGACGTCGCCGTCTGCCGTGCTCAGAGGTCAGCGCCGTCCCTCCCTTCCCCCGGAGAAAGCCCAGACGGAGGGACAAGACTCACAGTTGCCAGATAGACTGCCAGTGTCAGCTGCACAGAAGCTGATGCTAGCAACAATGGTGGCGTAGTCGCCTGCAACACCAGCAGAATCGAGCACAACACCGTGTGGTCTGTCAGCACCGCCTCGAGCGCGCGCGTGAACGGAAGCTGAACTGACAGGCATCCTGGTTCGCCGACTTGACACCAGTAGTGGTGTCGGTGGTGGTGCATGGGAAACGAGCGACAGTGCCCATGGCGGCAGTGACGGCGGCCGAGGCGGCGCCCGCAAGCGAGAGGACGGTCGCGACTTTGGCGAACGAGGGCATGGCTGCTGGTAAAACGAAAGGTAGAACGAGTTGTCGAGGTGTGACTAGCACTGAAGTGATGGCACAAAGAGAGAGATTCCACCAGGGAACAGAAAAAGTATGGCGAGATGTGGACGGAGGCCAAAGGGGGAGCACGCGTCGGGCCTCGCTGAAGTCTTTGACGGGTTGGCTGGCCATCCGCCCAGTTTGGGGCCGTTGGCGCGCGCGCGGCGCACTGCTGCGGGTGAGTGATGATTGCCGCCAGCCGTTCCTCCTTGTTGGTCGACTCTCCCGGTCCGGCTACAACGATAAATCGTGTCACTTTTGGCAGCTGCATGTTCGTACTGCGGTCAAGCCCTCCGCGCTCGTCGCTTTCCTCGTGTCGCTCAAATCAACACGTGTCTCGCTGGGCTTTCTTTGCGAAGTCTTGAGAGCTGTCCCCCGTATAGCATAGCTCCTTTTGAAAGCTTTTTGCTGCCACTGAAACGATGGGCAACTGCAAGTGCCGAAAGAACTCTAGAGAGAGCAGACTCGAGCTCTGGGCGCAGTTGGCGCTGTGCTCTCCGGACCGCTTGGCAATCGTGACAGTGGAAGAGCGGTCATGTGAGTACAGTAGTGGAGGTCAAACTTGAAGCTGGACTAACCTTTACAAGAAGTGACACCAGCGGTGCCAGACAGCCAAAATGGGTCGGCGGGCGCTGCACGTGTCGGTCCTGCCCCCTTCTGCGTTCCCCAAAGGCACGTACACCTACCTTTCTTGTCATCTACATTGCTTCTAAAGCATAACGAGTGCTGAACTAGCCCAGATCCGAAGTGAGGAATGCAACGATCAGAACAAACAGCCGGTGGTTCTCACTCTCCACCGTTGGGAGCGCCAACGGATAACGCGTCCAACTCTTGGGACTTCGACGCGTCAAATCCTCGGGCTCAAACCAAATCATGAGGGATCCCAGTGATGATATTCCTTCGTGAACGACTCGTGGTAAAGGGCTACAGATGAAAAAAATGGGGGTGTGGGTTGCTTGGTGTCTTCCTCGAGGAAGAGAGACCGAGAAAATGATGAACGAAAACTAGAACGGATGGGGACCTCAGACCTGTAGAGGATGAACGTCAGTCTCGAGCTAACAGCCATCAAGGTACAAAATAACTTACCACACTAACGAACTGCACAAGCTGCCTGATATGAGGGGCATTGAGCCACGCGGGAACGTAGGTTCTGCGAAGGGGAACAGATTAGCCATGCGGACACGTGTTGGTAAAGGTGGGCAGCTCACTCGATACCCGTGACCTCGCGAGCTGGATTGGAACAGACTATCAGCAATGTTCAAAAGGTGTCGAATCACAAGTAAAGCACTCACGCAATGGAACTTCGTACGGGCCTGCCTCCTCGACCTCTGGCGGCAGTAGCAGGTGATCGTTCTTGTCTCCAGCCACGACGCGAGAGTTGACGGCACGCAGGATCTCCGGTGAGATAGGGTTCTGAGAAAGATAAAGTGGGTTAGCAGCGGTTTGTGTTGGAAAGAAAAACCGTCGGTTCTCACCTCATAATCAGCCACGTAGTCTTTACGAAGTCGAGCCAGTCAGCACGCGAAGAGAGGAGGAAAGGAGGGCAGGGAAACGAACAGTTGGCAATCAACTCTGTTGAAAAAAAAAGGTTGATCAGTACACTGCTCAAGCCATCAAAAGGAGCGGATCACTCACTCTGAATCTGGGTCGGCGTGAGCATCCAGCAGACACTACGAGAGGACAAACGCTGAGGTCAGGAGATATTCGTCGAACACAGCGGTGGGTGGTGGAGGAACGCACTCGTAGATAATCTCGATATCGGCAAGCGAGGCCTTCTTGAGCTGCAGCAGCTTAGTGGCCTGCATGAGGTGCTCGAGCTGGAGCGTGCCTTCGGGCATGTCGTGGGACTTGCACCATTCCTCGAGACGCGTGATGTTGCTGCGAAGAAGGCGACACATCAGCCTTAGATCACACAGAGAGAAACAAAAGCGAAAACGTACTACTGGATCTGCATGGCACGCTTCCACGAACTGAAGTTGCGACGCATGAGGAGATCGTTGAAGCTCGAGACGCCAATGAGCTTGAGCAGCTCGGTGACGGCCTGCTGGACGACGCTGTGCTCAACGTAGTACGACTTGAGGCTCTTCCAGACCTTGTTGAGGAGGTTAAGAATGTCGTCCATGCTGAATGCGGGCGCCGTGTTGCCTCCGACGAGACGGTTGAACAGCCGTCCTCCTGAATCGCTCGTCACGAAGCCGGGCAGCGACTGCGACTCGATCAAAGCGGGGATGACCATCTTGTGCAGGCGCTTCTTCGTCTCCTGCATCCAGGTGTGGTAAATGTTGTACTCGAGACTGTCGAGGTCGTGCTTGACGATCGTCACGAGTCGCTCGTAGTCGTCCCAGTCGTACTCGCGTCCGATACCGTCGCCGCCCGGTCCGATGCCCTGGAGGATGTCGCTCTCGGCGATGCAGACAAACGAGAGGATCTCGTGGACGTTCGACAGCCAGAAGATGCCCGGGACGATCACCTCCTCGGCTTGGAAGGCCTGCAGTTATGAACAATGTCAATGGTGCTAGTAGGAAAGAGAGCCAAGAGGAAAGACCAACCATCACATGCTGCTGAATGGTCTGCATGACGTTGGCAAGGAAGCGCTCGCTCTCCCGCATCATGCCGTACTTCCACATCTCGTTGGTGACGAGACTGATGAGGTGCGCGGGGAACAAAACCTCCTTCGGCGACGGTGGGTTCTGGAGATTCGGTGACGGGATCTTGAGGTGACGAATGATGCCCGACAGGACGTCCTCGTCGAGCGGTTCCTCGTCCTCGAGCAACTTCATGATCTCCTCCGCTGGGTCGTCGTACACGTCGGGAAGGTAGCCCTTGCCGGGCTGGAGACGCCTGACAGTCTCCTGAGGGAAGGCGACCGACACGGCGCGAGGATCCCACCGCTCGTCCTCAAGGATCGTTCCGTTCTGCACCTCAGCACCGACATCGGAATGGCGACGAGCGCGACGCTTCGACGTTCCGATGAGGCCGGCTGCCGTGGCAGCGGCACCGCCAGCGACGGCTGCCGCACCGGTACTAGGAGCGACGGGGGCGGTTCCATTCGCGTCGGCACTCCTTCCCGTCGCCATGTTGAACGTCCCGGCCTCCGGCCGCGGCAGGGGCTTCTGCGTCGTGTTGATGGCGACCTGGCGGGCGAGCTGCTCGCGCAACGACGAGAGCTCGGCTCGCAACGTGGCGACGGTTGACTCCTCCTCGGCGGCGGCAGCTCCACTCGCGACGGCCTCCTTGAGCGCGGCCTGCGCCTCCTCCATGTGGATCGTCTGCTTGTTGAAGTCGGTGGTGAGCTTCTCGATCTGCGCCTCCTGCTCCGCGATCTTCTTGACGGACGCCTCGAGCTTGACGTCGAGCTCGCGCTTCTGCACACCGAGAGCCTCGAACTCCAGGAGGGCGACAGTCGGCTTCGAGAGTTCGGCGTTGAGCGACTTGGCGCGACTGTCGGCCTCGTCGTGCTTCGTCATCCACGACTGAAGCTGCTCCTCGAGGCCACGCAGCTTGGACTGGAGGTCGCGGTTCTCGGCCGTGCGCTTCTGAAGCGACTGGGTGAGCTCGACGACCTTGTTCTCGAGTTTGTACGAGACCTCCTTGAAGTGGACGACGGAGCGAGCCTCGTGCTTGAGCTGCTTGAGCTCGTTCTTGGCCCGATGCCGCCGCACGCACGACTGGATGAGGACGATGCGTTTCCGATCCCGAGTGTGGTTTCGCCGAGCGATACTGTGATATTAAGCCTGTCAACATCTTTCAGACCACCTATGAGGGCAGAAATAGGACGTACACTCCACGGAAGAGACTCTGGAGCAAGATGGCAGACTTGTTGAGTCGCTCTTGCTTGAAGTTTTGACGAACGGAAAGTCCTCGAGCGACTATGAACCGACGCAATTAGGTCTGAGACACACCACAGCCACGAAAAAACACAGTACGCACTGCTCTGAATGGCGACAATTGCCTCCTTCGCCCGCAGGAACTTGTTCCTCTGAAGGTAACCCCGCGCGGTCCTCTGGATGAGCAGCGCCGCCTTCTCCTTCCTCAACGCCTCGGCCGCCCTCTTCGCCAACGTCGCCCTCCAAACCGTCTGAATCCCGATCGCCGCCTTTCGGATGTCGCGGTATTTCTTGACAGCCATGTGACGACGGAAGTTCTTCTGGATGAGCGTCGTGAGGTCGTTGAGACGCTGTGTGCGGAGATGCTCGAACTGGGCGAGGAGACCGGCTCGGAAGAAGATCTTGGTGAGACCGATCTGGAACTTGTCGGCGTCTTTGATGTTCTGCTCGAGGATGCGGGTGCAGAGTGTCCGGATGTCCGGTCCCCACTGGTCCGACTTGACGAGCTGGTAGTACCTGTGAGCGGCCGCGTTAGCTTCTTCCAAGGAGAGAGCAAGAAAGCAAGAACGAACCTCTCGGCAAACTCCTCAAACGTCCATCTTGTCGGGTAGCCCGCACAACTGATCCTGATCGTCTCGAGCACACCACAAGCCCTCAACTGACCCAACACCATCTGCGGCTCGAACTCCCACGCCTTCTTCGCCTCGTTTGGCTTGATGCACCGAATGTAATGCGCGTTCGTCGAGTCGATCGTGTCCATGAGACTGATAAGCGACGACTTGAAAATCGATCCGAGCGTCGGCTTCCTCGCCGTTCCTCCCCCAGCACCACCCCTCCTCCCTGGAACTGGCGTACTCGCCCCACTCCCCGGCGCTATGCTCGCCCTCTTGTTCGCTGATGCCGTCTCCTTGGCCTGCTCAG
Organism: Pseudohyphozyma bogoriensis; assembly: GCA_024364755.1. Classification (NCBI taxonomy): domain Eukaryota; kingdom Fungi; phylum Basidiomycota; class Microbotryomycetes; family Chrysozymaceae; genus Pseudohyphozyma; species Pseudohyphozyma bogoriensis. The sequence goes on from JALBUQ010000002.1 coordinate 574,598, forward strand.
CCGCCTCAGCCGTCATCGTCGCCTTCTCCAGAACCTCCTTGAGGAACTCGTTCGTCGACGCGCCGAGCAGCGCGAGATGCTCGTCGGGCACGGTGTCCCTGTTCTTCTCGAGGAAGCCCTCCGCCTCGTACGTGACGTCCAAGGCGTAGTGAGCGATCGTGAACGCCGAAGTACCGAATCGAGGCTTCTTAAAGACGGCGGCGTTCTCGGGCTTGCCGACGGTCGAGTAAAGCTTCTGGACGAAGTTGGTATCGGAACCTGACGGGAGTCGCGATTCCTCGTCGAGGAGCGAGAGGATACCGAGCTTGCCCTCGATGAGGTCGATGGTCGGTTGGTTGTCCGAGTAGTCGATAAACGACCACTTGATCTGCTCGCGGACGTACTCCTCCTGCTCGAGCTTGAACACGTGGGCGTTGAACTAAAACTACAAGATCAGTTTCTGCTCTGATTGGAGTTAAGGTGAAGAAGGCGCACCTCCTGCTGAAGCTTCTCGTTGGCGTAGTTGATGCAGAACTGCTCGAAGCTGTTCTTCTTGAAGTGCTCGAATCCGTAGATATCCTGCGGGCCAGCGCAAAGCTCATCAACGACCTATCCCCTTAAGCTCGTCCAACACACAAAGCAGCTTACCAAAACACCGATGAAGCTCTTGACCTTGCCCTCAATCTCCGGACTCGTCAGACTGTCGTTCACGACGCTAACCAACCAATCGAACATCGATGCGTAGATGTACTTGGCGACCGAGTCCTTGACGATGCTAGCCTGCGCCGCCGAGAGGTTCGACACGATTTTCTCCGACCTCGTGGTGATCTGCTTCTTCAGAATCCACTTCCTAAACTCGTTCTTGTCGATCCCCAACAGTTTCGTCGCCATGACGAGACTCTTGTCCTCATCGTCGAGCAACGCGTCGTTCCGACTCGCCTTGATCTCCATGTTACCGATGTGGAGCAGAGCCGCGAGGATCTTGAACACCTGCCACTGCTTCTCGATCGTGATACCAACCGTCGAAAGCGCCTTCTGGGTGGCCCTGAACTCCTCCGCGTCGTCGACGCCGGGGATCTGAGCCGCCGCAGGACCGCCTTGGTTGAGGTAGGTGAAGTTGGCGGCGGATTCGAGGCCGAGCTCTTTGCGTTCCGAAGAGGGGGCGCCGGAGAGGAGTTGGTAGAAGATGTGGTAGTTGCGCTCCGTCTCGGGCTGATAGACGAGTCGGGATCGCTCGAGGAGGTAGGTACGGATGCGGGCTCCGACGATGGTTTGCGTGTCGTCGAACAGAATCTGGTGAGCGCTTGCTCGTCAGCTCACGTTGCGCCCTCTCAGATTGAAACCAGCTGAAACGCACCTCGATGTACTTTCCGAAACGTGAAGAGTTGTCGTTACGCGTCGTCTTTGCGTTACCGAAGGCCTCCATGATAGGGTTCGTGGCAAGAATCTGCTCCTCGGTCTCACTCATGCCGCTCGCGGTCGTCTGAACATCAGTCTCTGGTAAGCCTCCGGTTCTTTCCCCGCAGCAAAAGCGAGCCAGGTGCCACGTACCTTCCTCTTGCCGGGACGCGCAGGGTCGTCCACAGTCGCAAAGTACCTCATAATGTACTTGGCCGACACCGTCTTCCCAGCTCCGCTATGCCACCGAACCCCCTTCTGATCAGCCCCAGCCCAAACTTCGCCGGCTTCCCTTAGAACAATATACGTACCTCTCACCACTCACAATGATGGTCTGGTTCCCACCAGGCTCGCCCGCGGTGCCGACCATGCATCGGTATGCCTCCTCAGCAATAGCGAACAGGTGAGGTTCCAGTTCTCCCTTCCTCCTTCCAGCATAAGCTTGCACAATGGACGAAGAGTAGACCGAGAGGGAGGAGAACGGGTTGACGGCGACAAGGACAATACCGGAGTAGGTGTAGATTTGGCGGAGGGAGTAACGGTGAAGGATGGTGTGAAGGACTGCGTTCGGACAGCAACGACGTGATCAGGGTAGGAAGGAGGAAAGTGGAGTGATTGATGACCTACCGGCAGGCTCGTTGAGGTACGACAGGTTGGTGAGATCCTCTGTCGCCTCGAGCAGCGGAGGGTTACGAAGGGGAGGGAGGACATCCGATGGTGCCGAGAGGGTGCCTTGGGAGAGAACGGTGAGGGTCGTGGTGACTTTGGACACCTGCTTCGGGGAAAGTGGTGGGCCAAAGAGGAGGTTGCGTTAGCTGAGGGACCGAGCGACGAGAGGCGGAGGAGCATGTGGGGAGCGAGCGCTTCGTGCTTGGGAGAGTTGGAGGATCCGAGAGGTGGTAGAGGAAGTCTGTATAGACTGAATACGCGTAGATTCGGGCCAGGGAGCGGGCCTGGTTGCTGCCAGCTCAGCGAGGCGTCGAGGCGTTGCGCCCCCTCGACCTCGCCAACGGCTGCCCGCGCATTTCCGCGCTCGTCCTGCCCAATCTCCACGCTGATACTTGGCCGTTTCGACCACCGTTCCCATCATACTGTCCAGCAGCTCGCATCCGCATCCGAGCCAGCAGAGCCGCGAGAACGGAAAGCGAGACAGGAGGGGGAGGGACTGACCCTGTCCTTGTCGTCCTTGAACTCGAGCGTCACGTCCTCGCCGTCGACAGTTTTGGCGGTGCACTCTCCCGAGACCCAGCCGAGCTCCTTGTCTGGGAACCAGCACTTTGCGCCGACGACGAACGCGTCGAGCAGCGCGTTGGCGCCTTCCGCTGACATTCTTGCTCGGGCGCGCGCGCGGGCGTGGAGGGAGGAACGAGCGGGCTGGTGGGTACTGAGCAGACGACGGCGACGAGCGGGGGAGGAGGGGAGGGAGCGGGCGGCGAAGGGGCGACGTGTGGCCCTCTGGTGCGGTGCTGGCCGGTGGTGGTCGTCCCTCTGGCGGCGAAGGGACGAGGGTCGCTGGAGGAAGCAGCGGAGCGTGAAGGCCACGCAACGCGCCCAAGTTCCCTCGTCCAAAGTCCGCGGACTTGCTACCCTCCCTTTCTTCCTGTAGTCTTTCAAATTGGATCGTTCAACTTGTGAGAATCAGAAAGAGCGCTAATTGCTTGCTCCCGGTTGCCTATGATTGCCATAGAGATGTGATGAAGACCAAGGCGAGAAAGAACACGTGGCACCGACTGCGCCAGCGGGTTCTGTGCCGAAGGATTTACGTGGTCACGACTTAGGTTCATTCAATTAAACCCTGAAGAAGGCTGGCTTTGAGCGGTGTGGATCGAACGGGTGCGACGATGAAATCCGTGGAGCTGACCAGCAGCGGATCCAAGCTCAAATTCGTCTCGCCCTCCCAGATCTCGCCTGCCTTGACCTCCGATAATCTCGCACGCCCACGCAGAAGTCTCTGCATCGAATAATCGCAGATTCACATCATCTGTAAGTCTCGACCCATCGCACTCCAGCGCCAGCGTCTCGACCGAGTCCGACAGCTCGGTTGTATCTCGTTGGCGGCGCGCATCTCGGACGCACTATCGTTGCCCTTCCTTCTGCCATCTACATCACACAATCGTTCCCAAACAACCATCAACTATCTTCTGCACAATCGTCCCTTATTTCTGCCTTGGATCGCTCGCTGACCTCCTCCTCCTTCCGCCGTTCTAATCTCGCTCGCGATTGACTCGCTCCATGACGGTCGCCCTCCACCACCACTCAGAATAGCGCACCACCACCACAAAAAGATTCACCATGGCTGAACAAATGAAGAAGAAGCTCTGGGGAGGCCGTTTCACCGAGGGAACCGACCCTTTGTGAGTTGCTCCTTAGAAACTACCGCCCTCCGCCCCGTCCCGCGAAGCTCCAGCTGATCTCTGTACCGCCCGTCTCAGGATGTGGGAGTTCAACCAGTGCCTCAGCTACGACAAGAAGCTCTACGCCGTCGACGTCGCCGGTTCGAAAGCCTATGCCCTCGCCCTCTCCAAGACCTCGCCTCCCATCCTCACCTCCCACGAGCTCTCCGAGATCGTTCGCGGCCTCACCCAGGTCCAGTCCGAGTGGGAGAACAACACTTTCGAGATCAAGCAGGACGACGAGGATATCCACACCGCCAACGAGAGGAGGTTGTCGGAGATCATTGGGAGCGATATCGGAGGAAAGCTCCACACGGGCAGGAGTAGGAACGACCAGGTCGCGACGGACATGAGGTTGTGGTTGATCAAGGAGGTTGCTCAGGATATTGAGTGGCTTCAGGGTGTCATTGGTATCCTCACGGTCAAGGCTGAGGAGTGGATCGACCACATTGCCGCTGGTTTCACCCACTTGCAGGTACGTACCCGTCTGCGTCCTCGACCAGGTTCCTACGTCTCTGGTACGAAAGTGGAAGCTGATTCACGTTGATCTTTCAGCGTGCTCAACCTATCCGTTTCTCTCACTTCCTTCTCGCTCACGCCCACTCCTTCGCTGGCGATCTCGACCGCTTGCGCAACCTCGTCCCGTACGTCCACTTCCTCCTCTTGTAATCTCCTTTCTTGGCACAAATGTACTCACTGCTGTCAAATTCTTACAACAGCCGCGTCTCCACCCTCCCTCTCGGCTCCGGAGCCCTCGCCGGCAACCCCTTCTGCGTCGACCGCGAGCTTCTCCGCTCCGAGCTCAACATGAAGAACGTCGGAGGCAACTCGATGCAGTCCGTCGCCGACAGGGACTTTGTCGCCGAGTACCTCTTCGTCTGCTCCCTCTTGATGGTTCACATCTCGAGGTTCGCTGAGGACTTGATCGTTTACTCGACGAGCGAGTTCGGTTGGGTCGTTTGTGGTGATGCTTACTCGTGAGTGTTGGCCTGGGCGGGAAAGGGTTCCTCGAAAGAAGGTGCTGACTGTTTCGGCCTTTGTCGTGCAGCACCGGATCCTCCATCATGCCCCAGAAGAAGAACCCTGACGCCCTCGAGCTTCTTCGTGGCAAGAGTGGCCGTACCATGGGCCAGGTGCGTCATGAGGACCACTTTTTCCTCTGTCAGCATCTCAAACTCATTTTTTGAATGTTTCACAGCTCTCGGGATTCCTCGCCACCCTCAAGGGTCTCCCTGCGACGTATAACAAGGATCTCCAGGAGTCGCAGGAGCCCATGTTCGATGCCGCTGAGACCATTGGCAAGAGTCTCAGGATTTTGACTGGTGTCATCTCCACCCTTAAGGTTTGTTTCGTTCATTCCAGAGCTCATTGTCCTCGACACCAGCTGGAGCGAATAGTGTTGACGTGGCCCTTGTCCTGTAGATCTTCCCTGAGAAGATGAAGCAGTCTTTGACTCCCGACATGCTCGCCACTGACTTGGCCGAGTACCTCGTCCGCAAGGGCGTACGATACATTCACTCCCCCCTCCCTCTTCCTCCCTAACCTTTTCCTCACCCTCCTTAGATCCCCTTCCGCGAGACGCACCACATCTCCGGCTCCTGCATCCGTCTCTCCGAGCAAACCGGTGTCCCTCTCTCGGCTCTCACCCTCGAGCAATTCAAGTCCATTTGCCCGACTTTCGACGCCGACGTCGTCGACGTCTTTAACTTTGAGACTTCGGTCGAGAGGCGCGACGCGGCGGGTGGAACGTCCAGGAGGGCCGTGTTGGCGCAGATTGAGAACTTGAAGAGGATCTTGGAGACGGGTGAGACCCTTTGCTAGAGGAGTTTGGAGGATAGAGTTTGATGTCTGCAATGTCCATTCAATACGATGCACAGTTGGACGCGAACGTGCTCGTTTGATACGTATTTGAGAGCGGCGGGCCGGTCCGAAAGGTGGAGCTACCCTCTCTGGCCGCTGACTCGTCCTTTTTGCACCTCGGAACCTTACTGAGCTCCAAACTGGTAAGAGCGACCTTCTTCCATACCAATCCAAGTAAGTCCGGTTCGTCGGCGGCGGCTCGGCATCCAATCGGTCCTGCACGGCTCGGCGGGATTCACCAGTTTTAGCGGGATACAAAGAAAAGGCCCCACACTCCTCCACGCCCTTTTTCCTTCCCTCTTCTTTGACTCCTCCCTTCTCGATCTTTTCTGGCCTGCATTCCGACTCCAAGCTTCAGCGTAAGGGCGATGCTGACGCTCACTCCCACGCTTCGAGTCTGTACGTGGCTGCGTTGGTTCAGTGCGCTCGGCGGCGCGTGAAGGCTGAGAACTTTCTTTGCAGGGCTCTATGCGACCCTCGTCTGCCTCACTGGCTGTCTCTTTGGCGGAGACACAGGAAGTATCGGCTCCATCACCGTGCGTCGCCGTCTCCACCATCCCTTTCCTGCCCTCCCCCTCGCGTCCAACTTGTTTTGTCTGTTGGGATCGGCGACGCGGGCTCGCCACACGGGAAGCTGAACGTGTCGCTCTGTTGGGTGGTGCCGAGATAGGTGATGGACCAGTTCGTGGAGCATTTCGGGGAGCTGAGTGAGTTCATGAGAGGGTTTGTCGTATCCGTCATTCTGGTGCGTCCTGGTCCTCTTTCTCCTCGGATTCGTGGCGCTCGACCTCCTGACCTCCTGACCAATCGCGTATCGTCGCCCGACAGCTACCTAGCGCCGTGACCGGACTGGTCAGTCGCTACAAAGGTAGATGGGCTGTTGTATTGACGGAACTCAAAACCTATGTAGGTCGCTGGAAAGCTCATGGACAAGATTTCGCGCAAATACACCATCAGTTTGGGCGCCGTGATGTGAGTACTCAGGGTCGAGCTGACAAACCGACCGGAGCTGACCACGTCATTGGCCGACAGCTTTGCTGTGGGATCAGGCATTTGTGCGTGTCTCTCTATTGCGACTTGATGCTGGTCTCACTCCTCCCTTCCGTTGAATCCAGCCTGTGGTGCTCCAAACCTGGCTGTTCTGATCGTCGCGCGATGCATCGCCGGTGCCGGAGAAGGCTTGTTCCTCTCAGCGAGCACTTGCTACTTGTGTGAGATTGCTCCTCGCCACTTGTGAGTGCTCCGCCTCGGTGTCGGATTCCGCGTAATAACCAGCAACGTGTTCGTTCCAGGCGAGGACGTGTCATGTCGTGCTTCCAGCTTTTCATCAGTGGTGCGCTCGCACTCGGGTACTTCACCTGCTATGGAACGTGAGCTCTCCCCGGATCCACATATTTCTATCTCTGGTGCTGAACATCTTCAATCAGCGTCAAGATGCAATCGTCCTTCGCCTGGCGCACGACTTTCGCCATGTCCACCGTTGTCGCCCTCTTCTGTGCCATCTGCACTCCTTACCTCCCTTACTCTCCTCGTTGGCTCATGTCAAAGGGAAGGAGGGCAGAGGCTGAGGAAGTGCTCAACCTTGTCACTGGTCCTGAGGATGAAGCGGAGAGGAAAGAGTTGCTCGCCGTGCCTCCTGCTGACGACGTCGGATGGTCCCACATCTTTGAGAAGGGCGTGAGGGGAAGGACGCTCCTTGGAACCTTCTTGAACGTCTTCCAGATGACTACCGGGATTGATTTCGTGTTGTTCTATTCGCCGACGTTGTTCGTGCAAGGTACGTGCTGTTTGCGTTGCCAGACGAAAGCTGCAGGCTGACTTGAGAACCACTCAGCTGGACTTGACGCCGCAACTTCTTCCTTCATCGCCTCTGGAGTTACAGGTAAGAGGAGGACGGAATCAATAAAGTAAGAAATCTCTCACATCTGCATCTGCCAGGTATCGTCGTCTTCCTGGGAACGGCGGTGGGAACTCTGTTTGTGGACAGGGCTGGGCGCCGGCCCATGATCATCGGCGGAGGCATTGCCATGACCGCCGCTCTCCTGTTGATGGGGGCTCTGTATGCCTCGAAAGGCGCCGAAACAAAGGGCGGGAAATGGGTCGTCATCTTGCTTATTGAGGTCTTCGCGGCGACTTTCGGTGAGTGCTCTCGGCTCCGTTAGGCTTCTGCGAATATTGGCTGACCTTTACCGTGGTGTATCTAGCTGGAACATGGGCCTTGCTAGTCCGTCTTTACGCGAGGTGAGTTTGTTCTCCCAGCCACAA